>JBBBVM010000829.1:2409534-3614302 GCA_037355625.1 Petunia x hybrida
CATATCAATACAAATTATCAGTGTTTTTACCTTTTTTAATCAGTCAATTATTAATCACAATTAGAAGTTTTTTTGCCAATGTTCACTGTCAAGTGCATCTAAGAGGTGAAATCAATGGGAGACTCAAATACAAAGTATGGGCATTCTTCAACAGTAGGAGAGGGGAATGACCACAAATAAAGATTATAATAATAATAATAATAATAATAATAATAATAATAATAATAATTCGGGTATCTATTTTCAGAGAAACGCTATGCTTTATCTCCCACCCCCTATTAATTTACAGTTATTTCCTTCTAGGCCTCTTAATTTTATGAAACTTCTTTTGTCCTGAATTCATTTCACTGTTACAGCATGAACAATATACTCACCATGGGCAAGCATGGATGGCTCGAAAGAAAGCTCTTCTAGCTGCAGGCAGGTTGCATGCTATATCACTTTCATATGCAATGTACAAGCGCCAGATTAAAACTGAGTTACGCAGCTTCTCATTCTCCAAAGCCCTCTCAAAAAGTCTGCGTATTCTATGTGCTGCACCACCTCTGCTCATGTCGAATGATAATGCAAAGAGCCAACTAACAAGTGATGGTTTCCTGGAAGTTTAAGCAAAGGAGACAAGAAGAAAGAGTAAGAACATAAATTTATTATTTATTCATCTTTTATTTTCATTTTTAGACTAGACTGATTAAAGGAGGGGGAAGGAAATTAGATCTAATTGTCCATTATAAGGCTCTCCAACAAGAAAGAGGCAGAAGCTCTTGATGTCGGTGACCTTCTACAATACATGCTTGGCACACCTTTTCATTTCCAAAAGCCTGTCACTCAGAGTGTTTCAGAAAAAGATCATTTAAGAAGCACTCCGAGAGAAAAAACGGATATATAAACATACATTTGAAAGTCAGATTTGCAAACTTGACCGCTTGAAAGTTAGTATTAAAAATCAACTAATAAATTTTATGATACAAGTAATTAGAGCATCAGTATTTCACATAGCCGCATCAGTATTGCTAAATTTCACTGGCACCACCAAACATAATTTTCTACTAAAGCATTTGTGCCTAAATTCCTTTTAACTTGGGTGTTCTTAGTGATTAATAACCGAAACATAATAGTCTTACAGCAGATAACAAATTTTCTAGACCTGATATGCAACTAAAAAGGATATTAAAATAACAAAACCTAGCATACTGATCAAACAAACTAAACATAGGTAGAATATTTTGGACTGTGACTACTATACGTCTTATAGAAGGGGGGAAAGGCTAAGAGGGCCGTACTTTTGGAGATTTTCATCAAAGATCCACCGCAGCTTATTGGGTGACATATAGAGATGGCCAATTTCAACTAGTGCACTGTAAAGATTTGGACTGAATGGATATATGTCCAATCCTTTCACAATATATTCCCACAATTTGGACAACTTCATTTCTTGATGATGTCTACAAAGCATCCTTGTGTAAAAGTTGAACAAACGCTCCAGATGATAACTCTGCCGCCTCCTTTCTGCAGTAAGGTCATTGCAGTAACAATCAGTAAGATGCTAATAAGCCACCAGGAAGAGATTGGAGAGATTTCTTGAATACGGTAAAGTACATCCATTTCTTAGCACAGTTTCTTTGGAAAAAAATAACAAATAACATAATTGCCTTTATCTCTTTCAATTCTTGGCTGTGAAGGAAAGACTGAGGGTGTGGAGGTGAGGATTCCAAACTACAGAAACAGTTATCAACTATAGATAATGGTATGTCCAACAAAGACAACTACTTTATCAGTTAAAAGGTGATCCAAAGAAAATCTACTTAACTCAACAAGGAGATTCAAAGATAATCTCCTACCTAGAAGATAATGAATATGCTTTTATGGTAAAACTAATCAAAGGTTCAAACAGTAAGACGTTGCCACTGTCTTCATTTAGAGGTAAAAAGTTATCCTCATTGATTAATAAATCAGGAAGAATACCAATTTTACTATACAAACACATGATATAAGGATACAAGGAGGAATATTCCAGCATTTCATCAACAGTATGCAGCAGTTCATATCTCATAACAATTGATATTGTTAAGTACATGTTAATTTTTTTATTAAGTAGAAACTAGTGATCGACTACCTAGACATATCAATCGAAGCAATCTTAAACCAACAAGCAAATCAGTGCAGCTGGCTACAGTAAATGATCTGAAGGACATAAAATTCAGGTTTAAAGGAAGAAAATAATAGGCACAGAAGAGCGGATTACCAGGAAGCACCATGGTGGATGCTTGCTCTAAAGTTCCGACACCTTCTGTCCATCCAATTGTTATTTCTTCAAATAAAGCAGCTGAACATATGAGAGCAACCGAATGATCATCAATTAAACCGCGTGTCCACGACGACCGTAGCATACTCACTTGTTCTTTGAATCCTTGGCGTGCTTTCAGCTGTTGCAAGCTTGATGGTTTACATTTATACGGGTAGTATTTCATACCACTCCCCAAGCAAGATAAAATATGCATAGCACGAGAAGATGATTCCGTTGATTCAGAACCACCATGGATACCGTTAGCAAGCTCCACTTCAGCGTACCAGAAATATAAAAGAGATGCATTTGTCTGAACATCCTGCTTATTCAATAACATAAAGTAACACTAAAACATCAAATGTAACAAACCCCCAAAAAAATTATCGGTAGCAAAGAAAGATTAACCAACAAGAAATAAAACCAGTAATTGACTGAGAATGCCAAGAAATGTGGATTGGACAACCTTATTGCATGACAAACGAAATGATTTTTTAGCACTAGCTAGAACACTGCCTCTTACGGAACCCAGCGAAGGGATTACAGCACACCAACATGTTTGACAGGAAATAGGATGTACCTGTGGAAGTCCATCAATAGAAGACAATGCCATGTCAAAAATCTTTCTAGCATGGTCAATATTTCCAAATACTGCTTCTCTTCGTGCATAAACTCCACATAGCAATACATCCTGTAAAAAAATGAAGAACATTAATAATAAGAATTTGTGGTAAACTGGGATGAATGAACCAAAATGACAATCCTGGGGAGGCGGGCCATGAGCATTGAATACCAATCATCTTCGAGAATACAAATTAATATCAAGTCTAACATCTACCACACTGTTACTGTCCCTAAGCACCTTAATAGAGCAATGGGTCAACTATAAAGGTACAAATTCACATTGACAAATTTTGCAGCAGCTATAATCACATGATATCCAGATCAATCCCCACCACATGCAATAAAGTTGAAAGGGATTCCCACAAACACATAAGAGGTACACATGATTTATTATCAGGCCTTAAAGAAAGAAAAAGAAAAAAAAAAAAAGAAAGAAGTTGTGCCTCAGCAAAACAAGCAACATTTTAACGAGGACTTGAAACCTAAATAACTTATTGTCGCCAAGGAAAGCACTATTCTTCCATTTCTTACACACCGATCTCATGAAGTAACAGAGCCACAAGCAAGTTTCCGTTATTGATTGTCCAAATTATCTTAACATTTATTTGCAATGCAAATAATTGGTGTGCTATGCAATGTTAAAGACATCTACTCTATTTTTTCAAAGTGTGAATACGCCACATTTGTAGAAAACATAAACAGCAAGACGAGTAAAAGATATACCTGACGGTTACTCTTCAAAAGGCTTTTTGCTAAAGTTCGACATGGTGTTACTGAACAGTTAGAAGTATTCATCATGGTATTTGATAGCTCTTCCGCCATAAGAACAGCTTCTTCCAAGACGTGATTTTGGGGAAATACTGTGAAACAAAGCAATGTAGCATTTCGAACAAATTTCATCATGCTAGTCCTCATAGAGATATCATCTGAGCAGCTAAAAAGTCGCTCTAAATTTGTGTCAACTTGGCCACTTCCTTTTTTGGTTGAAACATCGAGCAGTCTTCTTAGTTCATCAGAGAGAGAGTCTGGCATTGCCTCCAAACTAAGGCTTTTATCAGCCCAACTTGAACTGTTCGTACAATTCCTGCACGAGTTAAAGGAAGTAACTTACATACAACTAATTATGTTCCTCTTTTTTTCATTCCTTCCTTGTGCTAGTTTACCAAGCACCTCTATGTGCCTTCTCTCAATTAATAGTATCTCTTCGTCAAAGAAAAAGAACCTCTTGTAATACTGAAGCAATATATCTAACAATATCTTTTGACATGATTAAGAAACTAAAATATAAGTAATAGTCTATGAATTACAACTTACTATCTCAGCACCCGAAAAGAAAGAAGACCTAATTGAATGTCAAAAAAACTCTTTCAAAGCAGCAAGTTTTTATTCATCCTTCTCCTATCATAGTTCACTGTCCTCTTTTCGGTTTCATATTGCAGACTACATTCAGGAAAATATTATCCGAATGTGTAGATTAAGAGATTTCCCATTCTCCATACAGGTCAACTTTGCCTCTAAATAAAACTCAATTATATCATGCCCTTCCCCGGACACTGCGTGAACACAGGATGCTTTGTGCACCGGGCTGCCCATTTTTATATCAGAAGACTCACGGACAGAGAGAAACAGTAACTAGTTAATTTAAGCCAAAAAGATCATAGAGCTACTCAAAATCCTTCTGCATATAATTACAACTTCAACAAATTGACCCTTTCCCTTCGAAATTTCAAGGTAAAGCAGGGTAGATTCAGGTTTTAACCAAAATAATGTGTTTTATATTCTTAGGGGTCACTATCCAATTCCAGAGGCTAATATGAAGGAACAGTCTAACTTTAAAAATTACTTTAAAACTTTCTATCAATTCAAGGAGGAAAAAGTATCCGGACATAAAAAGGATGATCCAACTAATTGAGTACAAGTGCCGAAAGTTTAGGCTCACCAAGCTATTGCTAGCTCAAGCACTTCGTACAGGAATCAAGCTTGAACCAAAATAGCAATGTCCACCCCTAATTATATATGTGACAGGATGCTTGGTTCTCAGACTTAAAAGTCCATATTTTAGCATATGAGATCATCCTCAAGTATTCTAGAAAAACACCACCTTTTCTGTCCAGATACATTCAGACAAATAGATCCTCAAGCATGAACCACTCTGACGTTTGAAATGGACCTCCACATTTCATTTATGGAAAAAATATGACATGTATAACTCCAATATCCAGTAAAATCAATATGATCAATAGTGAAATCAATCTAATACTCAAGACAGAAGACAAACCATTGAGTCATCCTCCCGCCATAAAAATCAATGAATTGGGATACCAGGGAAAACCGTGCTTCATCAGAACTTATAGAGAACAGGTAGTCACTCACATCTTCATATGCTATTACTCTAAGAAGCTGCTCGTCATCTTGTGTATCAGCAGGATCCATGCTATGAGAAATCCCAGCTGTTTCACGTAAATACACAGGAATCAATTTGCTGCCAGATAACATATGCTAAGACGAGAGGAGAAGAGCAACCAAAAGGAGGCAAGAAGCAACTCATCACTTGGAAACTACAGGCAGTACACTGACACTTAGATTAGTCAGTTCAAAATCTCTACAAGGAACTAGCAATCATAAAACTGCATAACCGAACGCACATATTTCTTCATAAAATTAGCCTCAGAATCAAAATAATAGATGCATAATCATGATTCATGGCCATTGATAGAAAACACTATATGCGGTAAGGCATGACACAGCAAGAATGAAACTGAAACTAAAGCTATTATAAGTACAGAGGTAGAGAGCATGACATTGAATTTCATGAAAAAAGCTACTATCAATCGGGAATGTAGAGCGAGAGGGAGAAAGAGTATTACTTTTAGCATGGACTGGCATCCACTGGCCCGAGTCTCTTGCTACCTCTTCTTCTGACCACCTAGTCCAAGTAGTTGTGTCTATGATCTCACCATTAGCTTCAGCAGCAGCATCAATACCAAGCATTTTTAACAAAGCTTCAGTATCATCATTCTGCTCATCATCTTTCGTTTCAGATCCATCTTCTAACTCATCAAGAACACCATCAACCTCTGTTATATTTTCTACGGCTACATTATTTTCTTTACCTTTCGATAAAGGTTCTGACCAACCAGTCCAACCACCCTTTTCAGAATTATGCGAAGACTCCTCCCTCATAGCCCTTTGCCTCAGCTCTTCCTCTTTCTCCAGCCACTTTGACCAGCCGAGTGCACCATCTTCCCCAACCCGGGCACCATCGCTGTTCCAGAAATGCTCGAATAATCTTTGTTTACTTTGCTCACTAAGAAGTAAAGATGGGCAGAACAAGCTGTATTCAATCTGCGCTTGAAACAAGGCAGTGGCCAATTCCCTGTACCCAGCTTGCCACTCGAAGCGGCAGAGATTGAGAAATATATCAACCAGACCGAGTTCAAGTCTTACAATAGCAGGATCCATGGACGGCGAATTAGAACCTCCTGAAACCTGAATCCAACAAATCAGAATGAAATGGCGATAGAAAAAATCCAGATGATTTTATTTGTCATTAAATCTAAACAATTGCATCAAAGCATGTGCAAGCCCGCAAGAGTTCATATAGGCAAGAGCAAGGCAAGGAGAATAAATTGAATTACTTAAAGGAATACTTCCTATAAATTTCTAAGTTCTGCAAATTGCTTTACAGTTATTTACTAAATATAACAAAATGCAAAATTATATTAATAAATGCTCGTGAGTTCCATGGAAAATGTCATTTTTACACGGTATTGCTGCACATATGGTAAAGCTATCTCTATAAGTTGTAAAAGTATCTAACATTCTGGTTATACATGGAGACTATCATACTGTTTCACCCTTAAGCCATTAAGCCTCACTTAGACAGCTTCTTAATTGGAAATCGCTTTCACTATTGTCCTACTTCAGCAACCAAGAATTATGGAAGTTCCAGAAAATGCATATTTATTGAGCTATTCCATGCCAAGTTCATCATGGAAGCTACTACCCACTACTTTCAGAAACCCTATCCTTCCCCAACAACTGTGTGGAATCATCCTTCATAAACACTACAATGCACCATCTCTTCCCAGATCCAGAGAAGGTGCTCTTAGGACTCAAACTCATTTTCAAGGATCCGCGATCAAGCACAAGGATCTATATTATGCAGTTTCTCAACTATTTCACTGCTAGACAATACCATCACTTTACTGACCCAGAAGGGGCACAATCGCTTGATCATTTACACTGCATAAGAAGGTAAGAATCCTAGAAGCCACACAACAGGCACAAAGATCAAATTTTCAAAACTGCAAATAAACTAAAAATAGTAACTTCTAAATTTATCAATATCTTATACACAAAAAGGAAAATATCATATGTCAAAGGTGAGAACCTGCCTATGCTGCTTAATCCATGCACCAGATAAAGCTTGGATTGCATTTGCATACATTTTTCTCATTTCAGAAACCTTAAATCTTGAAAAGTCACCCTGAATGACCCGCAAAAATTCTCTCCACAATGTCCAACTACCTGAGTTTTGGAGAAGTATCTTCTCCCATCGACTAATCAGTACATCAGTGCTATCTCTGCTCTGATAAGCATTCATAAGAGAGAGAAGCAGGTCCTCACTGTCAGGATTCAGCTCTGTAGCCTTCTCCAAAATACTAATCTTCTTTTCAAGTGTTTGCAATCGGGCACCTTTCTGTGGCTGCATACTTGCTACCTTATCTTGGAACTGTGCAAAAGCCAACCAAATCTGTGCATCATGTGGACGTTCCCTTGTCATTTTGTTGAACTCCTTTGTTTTGCGAAAGACCTCATCCTCCCAAGATTCCTCGACCACAGCATTACCTGAAATGGCATCTCCTCCGACTCCTTTATCTGACTTGACTTCATCTGACAATGCAATGAAATCATCTGGCATGCTCATCATTGGCCTAAGAGGAGCCAATATTTTTAGACGCTTCAAGTTCTTATGGTGCTCAAGTGCAGCATACGTTGCAGACCAATAGCGACCTCCAGATTTTAGTTTACTGTCCAACGCATCAATATCACTATCCCTTTCAAAAGTTCTCTTATCATTCCACCTATAGTAATTGACCTCAGAGGATTTCCTCGAATTATGAAGCTTGTAACGAGCAACATCCATTCTACAGTAAAGCAGAAGATATACTAAAGTTAATAAAGCAAGTCAATCAAATGCCTTTTTTTCAAATTGTAGCAAATTCAACATCACTTACACACTCCAATCTACACCAAAAAAATTCAAAGTTAAGATTTGATTGCATCAAAAGTAAAAAGATATGCTTATATATAATGAAAGTATAAATAAGATTTGATTTTCAGAATGGATCTTTTGTGGCCTTGAAAACATCTCTTGTTCCTTTCTCTCCAAATACTGCATTATAATGATTTCTCAGATCACAATTCCACTGCATTAAAAGTTGAATCATCGCTCTTAACATTTTTCAAATTGTGATGTTAAAGGTAAATCTCTCCTTACATTTTACTTTAAAGCTCATAATTCACATATTGTATTGCCCGTCGCGAGCCAATAACTGTTGCAGCAATCCACATAAGAGTTTCAATGACATGCAGATATTAAATTCTTTTGACAGCTAACAGCTATGACAAACAGGAAAACAAACAAGTTCCTCAGTGACTCCTTCCCGTTTACTTACAATTTACAAAAGAACTCAATGTGTAACTTCCTAACATTCTCATATTCTTCTCCATTGTTTTAGATGTTGAGAATAAGTATCTTTATGTTTACATTCAAATTTTATAATTTGCATATCTCATTGGCCATTGGAGCTGAAAATCGCGACAATAGAAAAACGACAGTAACACCAAAAGAAAAAATCACACGAGCTAAAAATTTAGTACCGTCAAAACCTCTCTATAACAACATTTCATTATAACGCCAGGTTATCTTTGCAATCTGAGTTTTCATGTTATATTATACTATTCATTCTATATAACAGCATTTCGCTATAGCAGCTAAAAAAGGCATTAAAAATCACACACCTGTAGATGCTACCAAAAGCTAAATTATCGCGATCGCCACGAGAGTCAAAGTAATAATCCTTAACATTAGCAGTATCTGAAGAAGTCCAAGTCCGAACATCAGGTTTTCTAGAAGACGATAGTCCAGCATAGCCGTAGCGTGGGACCGCATCACTGAATCGCTGCCTTTTCCTCTTTTTCTTTTTCCTTTTCTTCTTATTATCATCAGATGAGTGGCCTCGTTCTGATGCGGACGAGTCCAGTAACTCATAGCGTGTTCCTTCACCTTTTTTATTTTCCTTTTCTTCTTCTTCTTCGTCATCTTCTTCTAGAACATTCTCTTGGAACTTTCCGTAGTTCGTTGAAACGGCGTCGTTTATAACGGAGATATCTGTTGTGAAACTGGAATTGCGAAGCCATTCAGGAACGGCGTCGTATGAGGTGGTGGCATGGGGCGGTGCTGGAGTAGATGACCGAGACTGAATAAATACGGGAAATAGCGATGAACTTTTTGGGGCTTCAATTTCTTCTTCCCTCTTCTTCTCCATTCTCTTGGGTTTTTTGCACTGTAATTTTCCGTTTTTCTGGAGGCCGTTTTTGTGAAGCTACTGGATATGCTACATAAGTCCTCACATTACTTAAAAGGTGCAAATAAACCCCTACAGAATTGATCAAGGACGTCACTGGCGAAGTTGGGAATTCACAAGAGTAAATCGAAATTAATAAGAAAAAAAATCAAAAGGTCGCACATAGAATCTGAGTTTTTTATTTAAAATACTTTTTATACCACTAGTCAATTATACTACTACTATTCTTTTATATTAAGCGAATTTGGTAGTCATATCTACTACTATTATATAGGTGGAAGCGCCTAATTGTCTAAAGTTAATTTACGAATATACCCTTTAAACATTAGTTATATTTTATCCTACCTAAGAATATTACTCCTTCCGTTCCAATTTATGTGGGACTTTTCATTTTTCGATAGTCAATTTTGCTAAAACTTTAAAGCTAAATTGGATTAGATTAACTCAATATTTTAATATTAAAATTTATATATTTGGAAACTACCTAAAATATACTTTAGGTTGAAATCTTGATATGTTGGTAAAAATTCATGTAGTTTGAATTTCGAAAAGCGAAAAGTACCACATAAATTAGGACAGATGGAATACTAAGTTAAAACTTGAGCTCAAGATCAAAACATATGAAGAAAGTTCATATGTCATTATTCATAAAGCTTTAAATTACTCATTTTAGCTTCAACAATTAAAAACATCCCTTGAGACTTGGGAGCCTTATCATACTTTCTATATCCTATAAAATCCACAATGAACATGTGACCTTGCATCACTACTCCAATTTACTATTTTGTCTTATTTATATCAATTTTTCATTCAGTGGCTGAATCATTTTTAAAAGTATTACGTTCATAAATCTTTCCACATATATAAGCATTAGTTATATTTTATTCTACCTAAGAATACTACTCCCTCCGTTCCAATTTATGTGGCACTTTTTATTTTTCGGTAGTCAATTTGACTAAATTTTGAAGCTAAATTGGATTAGATTAACTCAATATTTTAATATTAAAATTTATATATTTGAAAACTACTTGAAACATACTTTAAGTTGCAATTTTTTCTAATATCATTTTGGAAAAAAAAATACATCTTGAAATGTTGATCAAAATTCATGCAGTTTGAATCTTGAAAAGCAAAAAGTGTCACATAAATTGGGACAGAAGGAGTATTAAGTTAAAAAAAATCAAAACATTTGAAAGAAAGTTCATATATCATTATTCATTAAGCTTTAGTCATTACTCATTTTAGTTTCAACTATTAAAACGTCCTTTGAGATTTGGGAGCCTTTTCACACTTTTTATATCCTATAAAATCCACAATGAACATGTGACTTTACATCACTACTCCAATTTATCATTTTGTCTTCTTTATGTCAATTTTCTATTCAGAGGTTGAATCATTTTTTAAATTAATACGTTCATAATCTTTCCCCACACACACACACATATATTGCAATACTAGCCTCCCTAGTGTTTATGATATTATGATTATCTCGCTTAATTAATTTATTTAATTTTTTTAAATATAATATTTAGACTAATTTTTCTGGTGGGAGGTGCGAGAGCTTGACTTTATTGGTGATTATTCATGTTGTATTTTTCTGTTCCTTTTCCGAACTCATTTTTAAAATTATTTTTTCTTGAGACGAGGGCCTATCAGAAATAGCCTATCTACTTCATTCGAGGTTAGGTAAAGTCTTCGTACGTCCAGTCTTTCCAGACCTCACTTGTAAAATTATATGAGTATGTTGTTGTACTACTTTGCACGTTTAGACTAACATAGAAACCTTTGTTCGTTTTACCAGGATGAATGTTGATAATAATATTTACAGTTGGACGTGCAACGTACGTGTCAGAAACTAGTATATTTATATAAGTTAAATATTGTAAATGATTTCTGCTCTATTGGGTAGTATTATTTTCTCTCGAAGGAAATTTAATTAAACTCATTAAGTATTACTTAGCTTCGTCCACGCCTCTTACTATAGTAGAGGCTTAACACTATATAGATGCACGTCTGGAGCAAGCATTGGAAGTGTTAATCATGCTCACATAATTGTTGGTGAGCTCGTTTAAAAAATAGACAATGTGAAAGTCAATGAACTCAAAGAGAAGTTAAATTGCACGTTTTACAGAGTGACAAAGAGCTTGAGAGAAAGGACATAAAGTGAACCATGCCTAAAACGAGTCACTAAAATGTGACTTCAATAGGCATATGTACCACATTGGCAAATACATAAGAGATGCTAGATATATAAAGAAATAAGTCTTATACCATACTGATACATTTGAAAGTCATGTTAATCTACTATAACATCACTTCACTATAGCAGTCGTGAAATTTTCAGACAAACATTATCATTATAACGAGGTTTGACTGTAGATTCAAAGTATAAAATATTACTAATGAGTTGGGTTGTTACATATCCTTTCTTCCGATATTTTGCACATCCTGAATATGACCTTAAACAACTTGGTCAGCAATTCCATACATATTAGACTTAGTATTTTTGTTTTTCCTCCGAGATTTAAACCTGAAACCTCAGGATTCTCATCCCACTTCATTTACCATTAGGCCACACCTAAAACATAGTGCTCGCACAATTTTCGATGAGCTAGTCTAGTAAATAGACAATGTGGAACCCAATGAGCTCGAAGACATATAAACTTACACGTTTTAAAGAGTTCCAAAGAGCTTGAGAGAGGAATGAAGGTGAATACAATTTTCGATGAGCTCGTCTAGTAAATAGACAATGTGGAACCCAATGAGCTCGAAGACATATAAAATTACACGTTTAAAGAGTTCCAAAAAGCTTGAGAGAAGAATGAAGGTGAGTCGTGTCTAATTAGTAGATGATTTGAGTAGCACACACGCCATTAGGTCGCATTAATTAATTGTTATAGCATAATTTACTAACAATACTATCTATTTTAAGTCTATGTGCACACACCTTTGAAACGAGTCACTAAGGTGTGACCTCAATAATCATATGTATCATGTTGGCAAATGTTACAGGGGTGGTTTTTGACAACCAAAACCTACCGAGGTTTGCCCCATGCAGCGGCTACGCACCCTTGCAAGGCGTAGCCTTCCCAACGCTTTGTTAATTAAATAGGGTCGTTTGAAATTGTTCAGCACTTAGGAACAAGTTATGGCAGCAAGATAAACGTAAATAGAAGACAACGATATACGGGAAACAAATTCTCAACCTTTATATTATCACATAAATACAAAGGAATGGTCAGCCTTGGCCAAACGTCTCCCTCCCTAAGGAATACATTTTATTTTGTGTTTCTATGCTACATCTTCTGTCTTGTCTAAGTTACAATGAATAAAAGCAGCATATATACAAAGGGGATCAGCCAAAAACGCTTTACAATTGGATAGGGACGAAATCCTACAAAGCATGCCATGGAGACCACGTTTTGAGCCATTTCAGCCCACTTCTGGCCATGTAGGCCACGTTCCTGCCCATGTTTCAGTGCCAACTTCCGCTCATGTGCCCTGCACATGCGCCCAAGCCACAGCCGACTCAGCTCACCTCACACAGCCGACTTTGCTTAGTCGTTCAGCACATCCGCCCTAATTTTGGCCAAACACCATGCACCACGCTCAGACAAGCCAATGCTTGCCTTGGCATCACAACACCACGTTATGACACCCCGTTGCCCACAAAGTCGTTTGCCCGCTGCCTCGTTCGTTTGCCACCCGACAACCGAAGTCGTTCCATCATTGCCCACACTTAGACAACCACAAGACACTAGGCTGCCTAGCCGTTGTGCCATCAAATGTTAAGACACTCAGCCCACACATGTTTTTGATCTCACAAAGCACATTTAGCCCGCACTTGCCTAAACATTCGCCAATCATGTTGTTTGCCACCCGTTTTTGTCCCTGGCCGATCCAACATGCCCAAACTCGTGCCAAAGGCTGAATCTCACAAAATTAAGGGTCTAACAGCAAACCTGTAAGAAATGTTAGATATATAAAGAAACAAGTATACCATGTACATGTTGAAGTCGTGTGAATCTAGTTCTTGTCAGCAATGACACAATATGGAGTAAATTCAAACTAAAAATAAAGATTTGATCATCATAATTTACTATCCACTTTGGATTTTAACTTTACCCAAAACAGTGCTGTAAATTATATTCTAACTAGTGAAATTGCCCGCGCTTCGCGCAGGCTTAAAAATCCTCATTATTAAATTTAGAATTATCATACTTTGAAAACTTTGAAGTAGATAAAAAAATATAATATTAGTCATAAAAAAGATGACTTGACACTTCTTATATCCCAAGAAAACGTAATTATTGTTTTTCTCCATTTCTTACATTTTTTCCCGTCCATTCTTTTTATTTTAGTTTGTGTTAGAAATCTAAATATCAATATTAAATGAGCATATATTACTAAGTTAAACTCTAATTACTAAGCAGTATTTTCTTGTATAAGAAAACCCAAATGGTCTAAGCATTCTTTAAACAACCATAATTCAAATTAATTAAATGAAAATAGTGTTTAATAGGGTGTCATTGCGTAACTGTTCCTGGTATTTTTCTATGTTTCCTAGCTAACTTCTTGGAAGTTTTATTTTGTCAGCCCTCGTTCCATACTTGATACCCTTTCATTGTCAGTAAGCTAATGTTGGATATCAATTGATCATTATTTTTTCAAAATTTTGTCTTGCAGGACTAAAGATTCTTTCATAAAGTAAACTGAATTAATACAAAGGTTTATTAATTAAACCCAAAAAGCATTTTGTAAAAATAAATTTAAAAACCTAAACCAATATAAAGTGAAAGAAAGCAAACGGCCATTCTTTCCATGCATTAATTGTCGCAACAGTTTCTTTCATTGCATTATAAAAAGTTTCATTCACTTTCATTTGAAACAGAAATGTATAGCTGACCTGGGATACTCAACATTCAATTCAATGGACATCAATTCTTAATTCTTTCATATATTAGACTTTTTGAGCAAAAAAAGAAGAGAAGAAACTCAAAAAAAAAAATAAGTCCAATTCTTGATCAAAGAGAGGTGCCACATCAGCGTTCTTGAGCTTAGGATTGTATATAGAATGGTAATTATGACAGTATATGTTTGTGCGCATTAAGGATAAGTAAAGAGAGTTAATACTCCCATGTCAGCCAACTTTTATACATGGAAACAAACTAATAAGTATCCTTTTCATATCAAACTCCAATTTCGGCGGAATGCGTATTTGATTTTTTTTTTCCTTGTTCATTTTCCTTTTTCCCTTGTTTGATTTCAATTTCCGTTTTCAACTATTACTCCACATATCGATTGGTCACACTTATGCCTTTATATCTCTTATCTCCTCCTAGTTTTCTGCAAATCCCAAAAATTTAGATAAACTCCAACTTCTGCCATATCAAAAGAACTAACAACAAAACATAAAAGGTAATAGACAACTTATTCTAAGTAAAAGACTGTAGTTAAGCGCTAAGCGCTTTAGTGAGAAAAAATGGGGAGATGAGAAGAAACATAATTACATTCACACAAAACTGTTGCAAAAGAAATATCCGAATGGCTATAGCTCAGGCCAAAAGTTCTAAAGAACTCCTGTGACCTCTGCTTCCTTTCTTCTTACCAAAGTTTACCCAATGATATGAAACTACAAAGAGGGTGTTGGATTGTTCATCTCTTGATTCTCTGACCTCATTCATCTTTGCATCTAACATATATTTCTGTTAATCCATGCTGCCAAGGTGTATGAATTTGGTCCATGTAAAAGTGAGATGGTAAATGGATATGGCATGTCTATTTATAGTGTGTTCAAAGTTTCATGGTCGTCGATCGTTTCAAATTCTATTTTTAAGTGATACTCCTGTATGCATTACGTTGTAACTGAAAGAATTTAGAGAGGAGTCCTTTACTCTGAACATAGACAACACATTCAACCAAGTATAAACGAAGTACAAAGCTATAAATGTATAACATCTGAAAATATATGAACAAAGAAAAAACTAAAGGCAGAGATTTTTTTTTAAACTGGAAAAATATATGATTAAAGTTAAGCAAGAACTTGAACATACCTAAACAAATGCTCCAGATTCATTAAGCAGAAAACCAATATCATTCATAGTTCCTAAAGGAAAAAACAAAAAGAGAGCTAAGCAAGAACTTGAACATACCAGAACAAATGCTCCAGATTCATTGAGCAGAAAGCCAATATCATTCATAGTTCCTAAAAGAAAAACCAAAAAGAGAAGAAACGAAAAAAAGAAGAAGAATCATCCAACTAAATGAAAAGTTTTCATAACAAAAGCACCTTGGATACCAGAGGTTTACATATCGGCCCCTGCAATATAAGACAGTGGAGACACAAATAAACCAGTAAAAAAAAGAAGAAGATAAACCTTCAGCAATTCAATATTCAAACACATTTTAAATTAGTTGAAGTTAAAAAGGATAAACCGACAAAACAAATTAGAAGATAAGGGGTAAAGAATTCTCACCAAGCATGAATAAGGATTGTTGTGAAGATGGAATATTAGTAGAGTTAACAGATACTACAACAACGTACCATCGTCAATAATCAATAGTATCTTTTTTGTTAAGTCATATATTAACTAATTCAATTATCAAATTCTATATCCATTGTCAAGAAGATTTTGCACTCCAATCCAAATCTTCACATCGGCTAATGATGTTCTTGAAGAAGAATATAGTGCAAGTTGTGCAACCATGAAAAAGTTTCAATATGTAATTGAATTTGTTACTTTGTTTCACTTCTCTCTGCGTGCAAAATCTGTAATTTGAATATAATGTGACCTCGTTCGCGCTCTCTATAATACTACGATAAATGAAAACATAAGAGAAAAGCTTAAAAAAGGAAAAGATGATATTATTTGACCAACTTTTTTAACCGAAATAAGATACAACATGAGTCACATTAAAACATAATTGATGGCCAAAAGATTTAAGACATTCAGTGGCATCAGTAAGACAATTTTTTTATCTTATGAAAGCTTACATTATATCACCACCACGCTGTTGCAACTAATTAATTATATTGGTGGCCTGGTTGAGAGGAATCTTCATCTACTTCTGAAATATTATTCAAGGGCTTACTCTATAGCAAAAAAGACTTTAGTTTAAGCTCCTTCCAAGCATCTCTAAAGATATATACGGGGCTTCAAATACCATCACCAGGAATATATTACTGGGTGCAATCCGATGGAATCGATCCGAGCATTCTTCGGACTCCATCTAAATAAAGTTCAAGAGCAGCTTTGGTTTCTCCATTGCCGTTACCGCTCTTCCAATGTTCTACACATCCTTCAGAATGTGACAAATGACAATCAAAGCAACCCTATATATAGCTCTCATGAACTGCTAAATCTCAATAAACTTGAGAGGCCAAACGTTTGAGAGTTGGAGAAATTTTATGAGCCAATGAATGTGATAAACGGTTTTTAATTGATAAATTTTATTGCATCTTTAAGTGCACAATTGAAAGGTGAAATTGAGTGGATTGAAAACGTGGGATAATTTACTGCAGCCATTAATAGGGCCTCTAAAGACATTAACGGAAAAAAGAACAATATTTACTTGGACTAAATAGTAATAAGAAAATGAAAATGAAAACGTAAAGGGGAGAACACGTATTGAATTGAATGAAAAGAAGAATGTGCGAAAATGGCAAAAAACTATGAATCCTAGGCCATAAAGACATGCCACCTCACCTACCTATAGTTCTCAATTAGAAGATATATAGATTTCTACTCCTAGCTGGACAGTGGAGTAGAATGTAGTCTAGTAAATAGGAAAACGTAAGGAGTAAGCCGACTAAACACACGAGCCGACCTAAAACAAAAAGACTCGACAACCTATATCCCCAAATCATCAAACAAACACTCCAATCCAAAATTCCAAAAACACAAAAGCCATGAACGACGACAGCTTCAACGCTCGTGTTAACAAAATATTCGGCTCAATTTCTCCATCAGCTTCATCATCATCAGCTTGGTCTCTTACTGACGCCCAAGTAGAAAAGAAAGAGTGGAATCGAAGCGCACTTAAACAAGGCAAAGATGATGATGACATAACCCCTTGTTCTTCTTCTTATAATGATTTATTTAAACAAAATCGAAAAAGGAATACGATGATGATGGTTAAAGATAATGATCTCAATGATGATGATGATGGAAGTGAACGTAATGATAATGATGTTTGGGAAATTAGATCTTCCATTGGCTTGGATTCTACCCTTGATAATGAGGTTTGTTAATTTACTTTCTTTATTACTATTAAATATCTGGTGTGTGTGTGTGTGTGTTTGGGTTTAAAAGTAAGTGACATTTTTGTAATTATAGTTTCTAGATTCTAGATAAGGTGACTCGGGGCTTTGGTCTCGTGATAAGAGTATAGCTTGTGATGTGTGTTTTAAGCGCACGTCATGAGTTCGAAGCTGATACAGTCTATAGCTTGGTATTTAAATAGAGAAGGTAGATGGGATGGCCCAATCCCGTTATCTATCGAGTGTGACTGGCCCTTCTTAGTTGTAAAATAAGAAGGGTATGAGCATATAAGGTTGGCAACAAAGTGTAAGAGTCGAGTAAAGCAAGTGATATGGAATTAGAGTCGTAGACAGACCAATTATGCAATAGGGGATAATTTAGGCGTGGGAAGTGTTTTCCATAATTCATATTGGTATCTATCCGATTAGCTGTTGGATATGCTGTAATTTAAATGATTGTTGCCTGAGGATCAGAATGTCGTTGTTGGTTTATTAAACTTTTCTTTTAAAGGCTACTGCTTGATACCGAATTTCTGTTCAAGGAGTTATGTCAAACTTTAAGAAATTGAGAGATTTCACATATTTTGATGGTCGAAGTCCTTCCCTTTCTGTATTTAGGCTGTAAAATGGGGTATATCCTTGTTTAAAACTGTAGGAGTGCCACATATGGCTATTCTTCTGCTCTAAACTTATCTTGTTTCACTTAGCAAAATCTATGTCCGTACTTGGATGCCACTTAGTAAAGGATATTTCTCATACTCACCTTCTCGATATTTTTGGGCAATTTTTCATTTTATATTTGTTCTTTTTTTTATACGTAATGCATCCTTTCTCGTTCTACTTGTGCTTGAGTGTTCACTTGAGATCTTTCTTGATTTGCTCCTCCAGGAAGAGGAAGATGAATATGATAGAGTGGCTGAGGGAAGAGTGGGTGCTGGTGATCGCTTGTACATGAAAAATATTATTGATCAGGAAACATCTTCTGATGCTTCAGAACATAACATCCTTAGGGACCCACGTGCAAATCATATGGCTGCACAAGTTAGGCTGAAGGAAGATGCAGACGCAACTGAGAAATGTGAAACTCATTTTGATGGTATCACTCTAAGTGGTGAGCAGCATTCCACTAAACCACTTCAGGATCACCGTGAAGTGAAGCCAATTTTGAAAAGAAAAAGCAAATCAGAGAATGGTGGGCTCAAGTCTATGAAACGGGTTAGGTTTGATCCTAGTTGTAAGGATGAATGTCAAGAGGCATCAGAAGTAGAAGTTTCTTGGGCAGCTCCTGCATCACTAAACTCTAGTTCTGACGAAAGTGAATCCATCCTTGGCCGCAGTAAGCCAAAGGTTCCTGATCATGTTCTCAACCCTTCAAAGTACACTTGCTATAGTTTGGATTCATCTAGCGAGCTTGATGACAAGTCAAATAGTCAAGCTTGTAAATATCTTCTCGAGGAGGTTGAGAAGTCAAATCATGATCAATTTGCACGAGAAACTAATCCTAAAGCAGTAGCCTTTGTACCTAGGCAGAAGAACACAACAGCAGCAAAGAGTGAGTTGAAGGGAATGGTTGAAGAGGCTTGTAATGAATCCTTGCACGCAAAGGGACTTGGTGTTAGTATTGCCGCTGGAGAGGCTAAAAAATATGAAGATCCAATGGAAGAGGATATGGAAACACATATGGCTGACACTAACATTGTGTCACGCAAACCTGAACGCCGTTATCGAAGCAAGTCAGCGATGGAAGACTCTGTTACTTGAACTTAAGTTTTAAACTTGAGGCTAGTATCTTTTGTTTTATTATTCGTTTATCAGAAATGCTTATTAACTGCATTTGTATGCAACTTTCTGTCATATCTGCCTTTCAATTCTAATCCCGCCAAAATTCCATCACCCAAAACCAGGAAACAATATATAACTGGATGGTTTGTCCTCTAGCAAATTGACCTAAGCTTGGAGTGTATTATCCTTTTGCATTACCTATCTGTTGTTAAGCGTGTTAGGCGATTCATGAAAAAAAGCAAAGAGCATACTACTTTAGAAGCTAAACTACTTAGCAAATCTGACTGGTAGAACCCATGTAAGGAAACGACCATTACCATCGTGTCTTGACATTGTCTTTGATACTATCTTCCTTCGTCTACGCCTTTGTCAATGAAATTGCAAATCAATCGGGAAACAAATTTAGGAATTGGTGTTTGAGTTCATCAAACAATCTTAAGATGTATGGGAGAAAAATAAGTCGATCATCCTATTGGGAGAAAAATGTATGGTTGGGCATCCAGAAGGATGAAGAGAAGACCGAGAGTTACTATGAAAGGAGGGAAATATGAGAGCTTTTGAAGGAGTAGAGAGTGATTTTGTTAATTTGAAGAATCATTTTTCTTGGTGTACTCATGAGATCCCGATGTATATAACTATGTTTTGGGGTAGATTCTCTACCTTTTAGTATACGGGTTTTTGCCTCTTCATTATAAACAAAATCATTTACCTTATCAAAAAAAAAAAAATGAACCATCTGCTGATCACAAGTGCACAACTAGCACATGACAAAATCTCGTATGAGCCCAATGGTGATTTTCAAGATGACACCATAGAAGGGGAGAAAAATAACTCTTACCATTTTGTTTTAAGATTATTGAAACAAAGAAAGTACCGCAAGAGAAGAAGCTGTGATTGGTTCAATGGTGTTTAAGAAAACAGAATAAAACCGCCAACGATGCTTCAATGGTGTTGAAGAAAACAAAATAGTAAAAGTGACAAACTATGATGAAAACGAGAAGACGTGGAATAATATTTTTGGTAAACAGGTCTACTTTGGGTAGAATAAATGTAGAGTTCAAGTTACCTTCTATTACTATTTTCCTTATTTATAAATTTTAAAAGGTGAAAAATACTTTAAAAAAAACTTATCTGTCTAAAGTTCATATATATATATATATATCTGATGTCTCCTTGCTTATATAGACTCTGAATAAGAAAAGAAGAAAACAAGGATTGTGGTAATTCATGAAAGAGCAGAGAACCCCAGAACTGAATAGTATTATGGAATTACATGATGATTTAGTTGTGGAGATCATCTCCCACTTCCCTTTGAAGCTAGCAATTCAATGTAAAGTTCTAAGCAAGAACTAAATCGTAGGATTTCTAATCCTATGCTTTTTCAAACTTTTTACCTGCATCATAAGATATCTACACAACACGTCTATGCAACACAGTGTGTTTTAACCAAGCGTTTCCACAAAATCTCCATAAACCCTCCAATCCCAACCACTCACTATGAAGTGACTTTTTTGCCCTTCTACCCTTCAGTTTTGGCCTCATGTAAGGGTCTGCTTCTCCTTCACTTTTCTGAAATTGTGAAATTGTGTGTTTTCAATCATATATTTTGGTACAATTGGTGAACCAGGCTTAGCAGTTGATTACCCTACTTCGGATCAATATAGATTAGTATTAGTAGGTGAGCTAGCTCCAAAAAAAGTGTATAGGTTTAACGTATTTTCATCAAGAGCAATCTGGCTTGTGGCATGATTCCAATTCATGAGAATGACTTTCAGCTATTTGGATATAATAAGTCCACCCCGACTAGAGTAAGTCAACATTTAACTGACAGAAAAGTTCGCCTTGTCGCACTTAGTTCTAATGCTTGGTATTTGTCTATTGTCTAAGTAGACTCTGATTCTAGCTTCTCTGGGAAGATGCAGAGCATTCAAGTAAAAAGACCCTTTAGCACCTTGTTTTGCTAACCAGTCCGCAACTAGATTGCCTTCCCTAAGACAGTGATTGATATTAATGTTGGCATGAATAAACATGAGTGATATCTCTTCAATAATCTTATTCAACTTATAACTGTTAACCTTTTTGTTTTTGAGCACGGTAGTGATAATAATAGAATCAAGCTCAAGGTCAAGGGTGAAGTTGTTCTATCCATTTTCTGTGCACCTTCTTCCGCCAAATTTAGCCGAATGTGCCTCTGCCCACTTGTGACTACTGCATTTTTTTATTGGAAAAGAAAATGCCATTATGAGTCCTCCCTTGTCGTCTCTTAGAACTCCAATTCCTTGCTTTGCCATTTGAGTGTGCCTGGACTTGGTTTTTGCCAATGAACTGTGATGATTTTTGGAACCTGTTGCAACTTAATCAAGGTGTCACATAAATTGTTCCAACTCATTAGAAGCTTGCAATTAGGATAAACTTTAACAATAGCAGACGATACAGTCTAGCAAACCTCATGCTCCATTTTATAAAGGTTAAACTTTTTTTGAGAGCCATATTTACAACCACATCTCTCTTTCCAAATTAACCATGAGACTATAATGGGAGTAATAGTAAGAACTAAGTTATGCACATCATTTACAGCTTTCTTGGTCCAACTACTTAAAAAATACTCTAATAGGACCATTAGCATAGCTAATACCGAGAGGGGAGCCAAATTTTTTCCATATATAACTAGCAATCTCTCCTTCAATGAACACATGATGGATAGAGTCGTCGGGCCTAGAACAACAGTTACATATAGAAACTATTTGTTTCTCTAACTTAAGAATAACATCATCAAAGGGAAGTTTACCATACCAAAGTCTCCAAGCAAGGAAGGAAATTTTAGAACGGATATAAGAATGCCATACCTTGTTGATGAATTGTTGCTTAGGTTTCTTACGTCTGAGCAGCTGCCATGCTGATTTATTAGAATATCTGCCATCTTCAGTGAGATCCCATATAATTTGATCAGGTTTCTCCTGGCTACCTATGTCTATTTACAAATTTGATGAACAATAAGCTTAGTAGTGTTCTAGTTGCCATTAGTCATGAATTGTTTGACTTGAACTTTGTCACTTTTAGTAGTTGAGGAACCAGGATAGCTAGTGGACCATTGTTAGTCCAATTGTCCCACCAGAAGCTACTATTGTCTGAATTAACTTGCCAAATAATGTGCTTCTCTGCTTCCTTTCTAACCTGGAGCATACTGATCTCCATGCATTGGAGTTACCTGGAACAAACACTTCTGTAACAGGGTGAGCTCGAACACAATATTTATTTTTTTAAAAAGTTGCCCATAAAGATGGTGTAGATCTGAATCTCCACCACCTTTTAGTAGCTAAGGTGACTGTGATATCCTCCATGGATCTGATACCAATGTCTCCTTCATCAAAAGAGTAACAGAGATTTTTCCAAGAGGACCAATGATATTTCTTGTTGTCATCACTGAACCCGCAAAAGAAGTTGACAAAATGTTTTTCAATAAGATAAAGAGTACCCTTTTGGAAGGCACATAGCAGACGAAGTATAGATAGGCAAGGACTGAAGAACACTTTTAGTAAGAACAATTTTACCTCCATAAGATAGGAACTTACCTTGCCAGGCATTAAGCCTCTTAGTACTTGTACTTACCTTGCATATTTGACCATTTGTGTTGGAGACAATGTTGAAAGCCAAGAAAGTTTCTGTAACCTGCCATCTTGTCCTTACAAAGGGTTCAAATTTAGCAACAAACTGAGTAGAATATAATTGATCTTACAAGTTCTTTTAATCTATCAATGGCCTTTTTTGCTCAAGTTAATCACTTCATGAAACAGAATAAGCAATATTCCTTCAAATTGTTAAAGATTCACTCCAGTGACTAACTGCAAATAAGCACTACGACACATGCGAAACATTGTTAAAGATATCAAATTGGCCGCACGTTTAAGATGCAGAACAGTAATTAAAAAGTTCTTATCGGAATAGAGTTATTTACATTTTGATATAATAATGTAGTACTAGCTATCAATTTAACTTTAGCAATCACATGATCATCCAGAAACTTAAGTTTAGGCCATGGGCATGAAATAAAGCAGGGACATTCATTTTCACGATACTAATAATTGGCTTTTAGGCGCTTGAAGAAGATCTAATTTTGTGAAACACAAAACCATATGTCTTGGTAAACAATTAGACTGAAAGTTCATGAATTTTGAGCTTTTCAATCAACGACCAAATAAATTGATAAATGAAGTAACATATATATGTAGAGAGGAATTAATTGTAAATTTTATATGCATAAATTGTGTAGGCTCAGTTGGGGGGGGGGGGGGGGAGGGGGGGGGGTCGATTTCCTTAATTAAATTAAAAATCCATCAAATTATTTGCTACTGTTATAAATTTATAATGAAACCTGTTTACTTTAAAAAATTCAATAATCGGTTCAGTATGGTATGATTAATGTTTTTTCCCAAAAGCAACAAGAAGTTGATCTTCATATTTTTTGGTATATAATAGAGTCCAAGTTACCTTCTACTATATATAATGAAGACACGGAACTGTTAAGTTAAATATGTGATGTCCTCTATATATATATAGTCTCGAAAAAGAAACGGCTATTGAGGTATACACCACAGAGCAACGTAGCCGAATTTTCATGACTATGGAACTGAATAATGATTTAGTTGTGAAGATCATCTCCTACTTGCCTTTGAAACTTGCTGTTCAATGTAAAGTTCTAAGTAAGGATTTTAATATTCGGATTTCTGATCCTAAATTTTCTCAAACTTTATACCAACATCAAAAGATTTCTACACTATACATCTCCTCTTCGTCAGAAATCTTCGAAATATTCTCCATAAACCCTCCAACCCCATTGCTTTCCGTTGTACCCAGTTACCCTGTTACGTTACAATTTCAGCATCATGCAAGGGTCTGCTTCTCCTTAGTTTTCCTCAGTTTAGTACTTTCTGTGTTTTCAATCCTACAACTGGGGGGCATCAATTGATACCGTATACTTCTAACGTAAGGTATAGTGCAGCCTTCGCTGTTGATTACCCTACTTCAGATCAATATAAATTGGTAGCCGTTGGGACACTGGTTGGAGAACAAGGGTATATGTTTCGCGTATTTTCATCGGAGGGATCCTCGTGGCGTGAATTGCCATGGAGAATGAAGGAGGGCAGATTGTGTCGTGATAAACCTATTTACACCCACGATTCGTTGCACTGGCTCACATGGGAAGATGATGGCGTTCTTGCTTTTGATACAAAGAGAGAACAGGCTATACTTATTGACCTTCCTGAGTTCAAAGGTCATATAATTAGGCCTGGTTTCAATACATGGTTAGGTTTGGCGCAAGGTTTGCTTAACCTTTTATGCATTTTCGAGTATACCACAGTCATTGCTACTTATGATTATGGTAGCAGCAATTGGAGAGTTTCCCACACTTTGCCCAACTTCACTAAGCTCCCGTTTGGACATGATTTGCGATTTGGGATTTAGAATTTGAGAAATTGAAATTTTGTTTGGACATGCATTTTATTTGGTACAAAATTTGAAGTTTGTGAGAGGATTTCCCAAAAACTCCCAAAAATTGGGTTCAACCAGTTTTTGGAATTTTTTGGAAAATCTCAAAAAATCCCCAAAAACACCCCAAAAACTATGTCCAAACGCTAGCTAACTGTCTGCCCGGGTATGCCCGTGATTATTGTTTCCCAATCTGGATTGAAAGCAAACAGGTGCCTCTCATAGTATATTTACCTGCACATGAATGGCTAGATCAAAAGCATCAAATTTTGCACGAGTATGATTCTGAGAGTAATAGGTATAAAAGAGTGCGCTTAGCTGTTGAACTTAATGATGGCATGCTGTCCTTCGAACCAACTCTAGCCGGTGTCCGTACGACACTCTTAGACGATGAACATCTATCAAAAATTACAGCAACGTTAGCTAAGCTCAAAGGAAACCTTACTGAAGGTTGCATGCACTTAGTTTCAGTTCCAGTTTTTAATTTTATTTAATTGTTTCTACTGTTTAGGGATACTGAAGGTCGAGATAAGCTAGTCCTTTTAAAATTACGACATTTTTCCAATCAGCATTTTCATAGAGATAATGTTTGCCTTCTTTGTGGTGTCAACATTAAGGATTATCGTGTTTGTGTTTTTGAATTTTTCTGCTGTAATCTACACTCGGGTGTGCATCATTGGTTAAATGGTTCGGCACCTGCGACATAGTTGAGAATGTTTCAGCTGCGGACAAAAAATAATCTTTTGAGCACTAATTACTTCTCATCTGTATTTATTCTGCACTGGTGCAATGAGTTGCAATTAATGTATCGTGTGTATAGAGGGGGGGGGGGGGGGTAGAGAGAGAGAGGAAAAGATTTCATCAAGTGGAATTTTGCATTAACCATCCGATGAAAATGTGAGTCATGATGATATGTTTCTAATGTTCCTCATTTGATACATTGCAGTAAATGAGGAAAGAACCCAAAATTGGATAAAAAGCTATTTCACATGCTATCACTAAACACCTAAAAGAATCAACACACATCATGTACAAACAGCATGCATCCCCCTTTCCGTCACACAAAGACAGAAACCCCTACTGTTACATAATATTAGTAAGATTACATTCTCAGTTGTGTTAAATAAAGATACAGCTGAGTGATATGGAAGTAACACGGACCAACTTGGAGATATCCTTCTATGTCATCACCTGAGTATCCAAATTTGAAGCACTAACAGAACTTCAGCAGGTCAATTTGCCAAAGAAATCTCACATAATTCAAGATGATATTGGCTCATATGGATATGATAGCCACGGATGCTTTAAAGCCTCTGAGGCAGATGGACGCTTCTTTGGGTTTACCTCAAGAAGATGAGCCACAAAGTCAATGAATCCTTGATCCCCCATTGGTAATCGATGCCTCAAGGATGTTTTTTTGGGTATCAAATATTCCAACCTGTTTGTTTCCTGGAAAAGACGAACACAGGGAAAATCAAGAACAGATATTAGCGAGCAGCAGACAGATAGAGCAACATTTGCAGTTCGAGTAACGCAACAACAGATAACACACTAGTACAAGGGGCGGAGCTATGTAGAGCCCAGGGGGTTCATTTGAATCCCCTTTGTCATAAAATTATACAGTGCTAATAGGGCAATAACTATGTTATATATGAACTACTGAATCTCGTCGAAATAAGATAAGATTCTAGCATAGTGGTAACAAGGGTTTAGAAATTGCTTTAGGGCAAAGGATCAAGCCCCAAGTGTGACATTCTACTGTTTTCTGAATCCCCTTACATAAGTTCCTGACTCTACCACTGAGCGGTACCATCTAACAATGGGAGAATCGTTCGTATATGTCCAATTTCACTATTCACCAACTCATAAAGAGAATAAAGAATTTGAGAAAAGGGAACAATGGCCTCTCTGGGAAATCAATAAATATACCATCTCAGACATTATCTTATCAAAGTGTCAACTTGTAGCTAGAAAATGTTACCCTTAATAAAACAAAATACATTTATCTTGTGAAGGCGAGTCATCAGAGAGATGCAAGACAAAGTAAATAGCAGAACCGCAACCACCCCCTACAGGAGAAGGAATTTACCTGATTTCGTTCGTATAGCATGTGATTTTTAGTGAAATACTTATAAGTATCTCGCCCTTTGACAAGCATATCTTGGTCGATGGGACCTATGATACCCATCACTCTAGCGAGTAATGTGGCAGGAGAGTCATTTTGAAAAAGTACCTGCAACACAAGAAAAGTGAATCTGAAATTCCCACCAGTAGCAAAATTGGAATCAGAACATTTATTAAAAAAGAAAGAACCGATCAAAAAAAAATGGAATCAGAATGTAGGCATTTAAGGGCATCAGATAAAATGAAAATTCATCACTACAACACTTGAAGATTGAATGCTTCATTTTTTATCACATAATTTGAAGTAAGAGCTGTAAATCAACTATTGGTCATTAGATTTTTTGCATTACTTTCGATTTGTCAACTGGATAGTGGATGTTACTCCAGAAGAATTTGGCTCTCTGCGAACTATCACATGTCTAGTATCATAATACTAATGTTGATTGACTATTCCTGCCTGTTAAGCTATACACAAATGTTCTAACTGACCACTATCCCATATCCGCCAGTAAGAATATATACTTGAATGAAATACAATCACGTAAAAGATGAGTTATCTCCATCTAATAGCACTAGGCATGCCACTTTAATAGACTTGCTTCATTTATTCAACTTAAAAAAATGTCACCCAGCAAACAAAGCAGAGTCAATTCAAAAAGCTATAGTAGTACATTGCAGTGAAAACTGGTATAATATAACAGAGAGATAGGTACTACCCTAAAAAAAATAATAGAATAACGATAAAAAAAATTTAAAAAGATTAGACCTTGACATAATACGGTACCAAGTAGAGAGGGGGGGGGGGGGGGAGGGTTGCCACCAATAAACGTTCTTAGCTACTAGGGTAACAACAACAACAATATACACATCGTGATCCCACAAGTGGGGTCCGGAAGGATGAGGTATACCCAGACCTTACCCCTACCTTGTGTAAGGTAGAGAGGTTGTTTCCGATAGACCCTCGGCTCTTAGCTACTAGGGTAACACGACAGAGAATATCAAGGGTCCAACCTTTTTGGTGCAGATTCTAACTCCAAAACTTTGGAAACACTCGCATTTCTCAAGAATCAACTGTCCAATCCCTTAAAAGTCCGAGTAAAAAGGGCAAGGGATTGAATACTTTAAGAACTACCGTAATGCCTGGTATGATGAGCAGAAGATCCCTAACATTGGAATTATTCACTCACTACTTACAAAGAGGTGCATAGAGAAAGAACCTACATTGCCAGTGCAAAGTTCCGCTAGGATGCAGCCAAGTGACCAGATATCGATCTTTTTTTCGTATGGAAGTCCCAAAATAACTTCAGGTGCACGATAGGATCTAGATTGGACATAAGAACAAAGATGATCTGTTTCAAAACAACTGCTTCCCAGATCAATCACCTTCACTTCGCATCTACTGTAGCTTTTCACTAATATGTTCTCGGGCTTCAAATCACAATGTATAAGCCCAAGGCCATGCAAAAACTGAAGAGCCTCCAAACATTGAATAGTGATCGACTGCATAAGAGATTCATATTGAAGTCAGACGAGAAGAATCATTGATGACATTAAATTTTTATGGATACAGCCACACAAACTGACCTGCAGTCTTGGCATCGTAAAGTAGACTTCACCTCCAGATTCTCTATTAAATTTATGGAATTCATAAAGATTTGCCTTCAGGAGTTCGCATACAATTAACAAATGCTCCTGATAACAGAAACAAGGATGAGTGCTGAAGCATATTTCATAGTCCAAAAGTTTCTTTAAACTTATCATTCAAAATTATACAAAAATGAGATTATCAAATAAGTTATACATTAATGAGGTTATAAAAAAATTAACAGCGCTTTCAAAACTGATAAAACAGTGGCCCAGCACAGATCACAGAGTCAATGGGACTTGACATTTAGAAGGAATAATGAGATCAGGAAGTAAGACGGATTCAGCTTTAAGGAATTTGGAAGGTCCAGTTACTGTCCGAGGAATTCCAGATACACCGAAGTGAAGACACCAGAAGGACAGTGTCTATTATATCACAAACCACTTTCATCTATTCAACAAATTTACGATGTGTAGGATCACAGACCATGAGCCCGAGTAACTCATTCTAACCTGCAGAGAAGGAGATTTAATAAATGTAATACTCCCTCTGTCCCACTTTGTTTGTCATGGTTTGACTTGGCACAAAGTTTAATAAAGAAAGGAAGACATTTGAAAATTGTGGACTAAAATAAGTCATGGATATTTGTGTGGTTATAAATGAGTCAAAAAGGAAGTTTAGAGTTGAATTGTTTCCAAATTTAAAAGAATGACAGTCTTTTATGGGACGGACTAATAAGGAAAGTATAACAAACAAAATGGAACAGAGGGAGTAACTGCTTTATGTGCAGGTCCGTAGCTAAGGATATTAACCATCTTCAGCAACACAGTAGAGTGGCCAAACAACTTAAAGACATGTTTTTAAATTTATATGGACTTGATGGGTTATTCTTAGTACAGAATTGACATGCTACTGAGCAGGTCAGGTAGAAAATTCATTAAACACAGAGGTGCTTCAAGGGCTATGCTGAATCTGTGCAAAAGCACATATATATATAGGTCACAACTTTTTGGATTTAAGAAAAAATAAACATGTTGACTTATAAGATTTAAAACTTTGTTGGATCTCCTTTGACTTCCTAAACAAATAGGGGAGATGCATTTTTTATTCATGCACATCCCGTACAATCATTGTGCTGGCTCGAATGAATAAGATCTTACTCATAAAAAAATATATACGTAAATAAAACTATAGTACTCCATCCTAGCTCTAGAGGCACATTCAGTCACAGATCAAACAGTCTATTTAATTCGCAAAAACAAAAAATTTCAGATTGTCATATACAATTTGGTCCAAACAAGATTTCTCAGATATCAACTAGCATCAGACTCATCTAAAAAAAATATATATAAACTAGCATCAGGTCTACACAGAAGCTTCTCCACAGTGACAAACTATTACATGATAGGCAAATATGCATAGATTTAATTTAAACATGCTAGCCTCGGTGACAAACCTCTACATAATAGGAAAAGATTCATCAGATTTGATTTAAAGATGCTTGCCTCAGCTGAGCAAGCAGACTGCTTAAGGGGTGAGCTTTGACATATTTTTAATTTCAAATTGGCAAAGGGGTAGAGCTTGACATACTTATCAAGGTTAAGCAGTCCCTGTTGAGAGAAAGTTGGCGCTCATGTTCCCAAAGTTCATAAAATCTACTCAGATGTTTCTAATTGTGAAGGAGGAGATATGATGTACTTAAAACAGCTCGATTTTATTCTCTGAAGGCCTTTCCTCTATCCATACATGATACAAGGTAAAATATGGGAGAACCAATGCAGAAAACTATTTCTAACAGGATTATTTTATGTATAATAATGGGACAACAAAATATATCCTCTTCGCAAAATCAAATTGTGCCTTAATATATAAGTTAATAGCTGTTTCTAACACAAAACTACCCAGGTTGCATGGGAGGTTGTGGAGCTAGCTCACAAAAGGAGCACTTTAACTGTTGATAGCCTTGCCAGTTACCACTAAAAGGTGTGGTGGAATGGATGGGAACCCCCACTCTTAAAAAGAGTTCTCAGTTCAAGCCCTTGGAATGGAGAAACCCCGGGAAGGACTGCTTCCCCCTTTAATGGGCCTTACGCAGCGCAGATCCGAATTAGTCGGGCTAGTGGGTACCAGATGGTTATACCAAATGAACTGTTGATAGCAGGCCAATGACATACCTTTAACACATTTTACAAGAACGTGACTATTACCATTATCCAGTATTCAAGATCAGGCCCAAAGTGACCATCATATACAAACTTGGACAATAAATTGTCGCTTTTACAATCAGAAGATCTCCACTTGAAAGAATAGAGACATAATATAGAAAATTAAGATAGGAAAAGGTAACACAGGCGATGCCACCATTGGTCAAGGATGTTATGTTCAGCTGTGTATTCAGATAAAGGAAAAGAAGACGCCGAGTCCAGATATAATTCATCCAGCAGAAACGTGCGTTCTATGGACCGAAAGAATTAAGAAAAGCTTTTGAAGGCATGGAAAATAGTTCTGTCAAAACTAGGCCAACTTTTTTATAAAAATAATTTTGTCCAAGTTGTATGGTTCAAGTACTTTTTTGCAGCGAACCAAGTTTTGTGCAGGTTCGACGCTTAATGTACACCAGTTAAATACCGGGGCTTTCAGGCCACATTACCAAAGTAATAGTTATCAAAACAAAAGTAAGAATTTTCACTTACTCGATAATAGAAGTAATCATATAACCGAAGTAAATGGTACTTGTCCGCAGGATCATGCTTGTTGACAAATTTGAGAAGCTTTATTTCATCAAGGCTCTGGTCAAAAAAATCTTTGTTGTTCTTTATGATCTTTACACAAACATCCATGCCAGTGTGAAGGTCGTGCGCTTGGATAGCTTTGCTGAATGCAGCAGATCCAAGATACTCAGTAACTTGATACCGCCCAGCTAAAACTGAATTTAAAACGACATGGAAATTCTTGTCCTCCTCAAAGCCAGTTCTGATTCATAAGATACATCCAATTAACATGAGATGTACAGTCTGAACATAGAAACTAGATTACATGAAGAAAATTCATTAAAAAACATCCAGCATAGGCTGCAGAAACTCTAAGATGTATTGACCAGGATGATACAGAAATATATACACGCCATTTTTTAATAAATTAGAAATAAACAAAAATCTATACTTAACAGTCTCTGCATTAATAGAATTTAAGTTTGTAGATAGAAAACCAGCATATTTTGTTTTAGAAGATAGATAAACCAGCTATGTGCATTGAAGTATGAAAATTCTCATTGCAAATGACAAGCACTTTCCTCTTGACTAGAACAATTGCAAAGAGGTAGTAAAATCAGCTTAAAGTGAATTATGTCCACTGATTCATAGTAGCCAAAAGGAGACTAAACATGCCTGTTTTTTCTATGCACAATCTTAAGATCGAAGGTTTCAAATTCCTCCTCCTGTGCCTTGATCTGCCTTACTTGCTCCTGCACTGCAGTTGCTTCCTCATCCTCCAGCGATGCCCCCACATCTTCTTCTGTTGCACGGGCTAGTTTTGTCTCTTCTTCTTTCTTCACATGCTCCCGTTCAGCATAACCATAATTTGAAAGAGAAGAGGGACTAGAATTATCTGATCCTGCAGCATTTGCATTGCTTTCATCTCTTGAGCTCTTGACAGGTGAAGACTCACTGCTTTTGCGCCTCCATGGAGCAAGCATGTCATCATTTGCTACCAGAGATTCATCAGCTTCATCGCTGACAGCAGTGTTGCACTTGTTTGACCATAAAGATTTACTCGAGCTTGTCTGAACTAACTGTCCATCTCTAGGAGGGGGAAATGAGAATCCTCCATCTAAGTGATTCATCTTCTGCACAAAACTTCCTTTATCAGCCCCAGCAACAAACTTGTCAGAGCCATGTTTAGCTACCTTCTTTTCTTTCTTTGATCTCTCTGAATAAGGCTTATCTGAAATTGGTGGTACGTGCCTGGAACCACCAAAACTGGTATCATGATCCTGGAAGTACTCTACGTCCCCCTCGCTACTCCCTCCAACCAAACTTTCACGCACTTCACTACCAATATCAGCAGCGTCACTGTTAATCCCCACACCAATAGATCGAACTGAACCATGCTGATCATCATCCATGCAGATATCATCCAGCCGAGGCCTTCCACACTCATTCAGAACTTTACCATCCCCCAGCAGTACAAGTTCATTCGGATGAGTAACAAAGCCCCGCCAAACTGGCTCTGCACGCATCAAATTTAGTTCTTCTTCATCCATCAACTGTCCATCATATTGGGCAATCAAGTCATTCTCGTCAGTTCTCCTGTGCATTTCAGTTACTGACAGCCCTACATGATCATCTGCAGACCTAACTGGATCGACATTTTTTGATTGGAAATATTGCTCACCTGAGAAGCAGGAATCCTCCTCCGCAAAAGATTGTTCATCATCTTCTTCTCGGTTTTGCCCTCTTTGAGGATCTGGAACACTCCCATGCCCTGTTCCCTTCTCGTTATCACTGGGGTAATCAATTTCATGAGCTAAAAACCAGGCCTCGTCTTCAATAGGTTGTCTTGTGTAGCCAACATCATCATCGTCATCATATTCATCGGAGTCCCAATATTCATTGGGGTAATCAATGGATTCACTCAGTCCATCACCGATTGTTGCAAAACCGGAAACAAGATCAGAAGTGTCCTCAGCAATGCCTTGACTTACAGAAAGCCAACTACCTCCTGCAGGCCTTTTGCCACCTGATATTCAGAAAAATAATGTTTTTTTATAAAGAATTCAGAAAAGTAATGTTTATTACGCACAAGCCATGAATAGGTAATTTATGTATACATAGAAGTTCAAGACGGACTAAGACAAGGATAAGTAGATGAATCGTAACGTCAAGGCAATTCTAGACACTGCCTACGACGGAATCAAAAATATGAGAGAGAGAGAGAGAGAGAGAGAGAGAGAGAGAGAGAGAGAGAGAGAGAGAAAGAGACAATCAATGGACTGTGAACGATTCATATCTAGCACCTCCTCTCTATCGTCTTTTTTGAAAAGGAACTCCTCTCTATCGTCTTTATTTGAGGAACCCAATAAAAGAATAGGATTTAGGATGCATAACCAACATAAATCACAAATCGAACGTCTATTCATCAACTGTACTATAAAAATTATAAAAACATGCAGAATTTTGCATTCATAATGGTTAAATTTCAAGAAACAATGTTTTTCTAATAGCTTTGCCAGTGCAAAAAAATTAAAAGTTCAAAATGTCCTGTATGCGATAACAATAGTAGGCAGTCAATCTGATAGAATTTTTCAACAAAACACCCCCATACTAAAAACGATAACGCTGTAAGAAACTTATGCCACAGAAAAGTAAAAGTTGAAGACACAACCAGAGCCTGAGCTCATGATCCAAGACTTAATGCTGAGTAGTGTTCTGTGACTGCAGGGCAGATTTTCTCCTTGTACAGTGTTCTATTTTATGAATGAGAGGATAAACATTCTTTGTTGATCCGGTAGACCTTGATTCTATTTTAAACTGTCTCTATAAAGACAGACACTAGGTCAAGATTATGAGCATTTTTTGGTCCACCACACCTGGAGTAAAAATCTGACTTTAAACAAAAACTATTGTTTTGTATAATATCCTTATGAAATCCCCAGGCAGGCTGCATTTTCCAAAAGCCTCCTCACACACCAATCATAGGATACTCAGGTGTAATAGGAGAGTAAGTAAGCATTCCGAGACGATAAGAGTTAATAAATTTATCTTGAGTACAGTTCCAGAGTAAATTTGTTAGCGACAATGTCAGTGGCAAACCCAGGATTTTGTTCAAGCGGGGTCAGTTAAATAGTACCATTACATTACTCGATAATAGTTAGAAAAAGGGATTACCATGTACAATAAAGTGAATTTTGTATGTCACTGTTTTTTCTTATATTTCACTCATAATTAGTTAACCTTACGTCACCTACTATGCACCCCCCCCCCCTTTCAAAAAAGAGAAAGAGGGGGGGGGGGAGGGGGAACTAACGGATAGAAGTATTAAATAAACAGTAAAGATACAAATTTTCACACATTTTACCAACAATAAATTATACAACACAAATCATCATGACGATTAAAGGAACTTCAATTTGACACCAAAAAAAATATAGAAGGAACTGACCTAATAATAATAATTTATACTAATATTAAGCTGAACTAATTTAACAAAACAATAAAAGAAATGAAGCTATCACTGCAGTCATATGCCGAAGAGAGAGGTTTGATCGAGCACTCCTCGTGACTTTACAATGTTAAATAGATGGCGATGTTTGCACAAACAAGAACTCGAATACACGTCCTCCACTAATGGCGATATTTTGTTCTACATATGCATTTTCAAGTATACTTTACACATGAAAAAAAAAATGTCAATGAAGCAGATTCAGTTGAACACACTTGCCACAACTTGGGTCTACCCCTGACAGTGATCAGTTATCATATACTCCCTCCGTCCCAATTTATATGACCACATTTCCCTTTTAGTCAGTCCCAAAAAGAATGACCACTTTCTAGATTTAGCAAATAATTTTACTTTATGAGATGAATCACAACCACACAAATTTCTATGATTTGTTTTAAACCATAGGTTTCAAAAGTCTTCATCCCTCTCTTAAACTTTGTGTCCAGTCAAACTAAGTCACATAAATTGGTACAGAGGAGTATTATCCAGACTGACGACTTGAATCCATAGCTTGTTCCTTCTTAGCTGCTTTTGATTTCCTTTCGATGGCCAAAAAACAGTTCTATTCATTTTGCTATTTCTGTTTTATTTTTTGACAAGTATAAATTTTTTATTGGAGCCATATTTTCAATTATTTTACATGGTTTATTAGATTACAAATTTCCAGTCCAAGAAATGCCGGTGCCATCCGTCAATTCTTCTATGTTAAAGTTATTGATATCCAACTACTCTTTTAGCCCAAGACTCTGCAAAGCCATGATTTCAGCATAGCTAATGAGAACCCCACATGGGGGAAATAATGCCAATGGAATTGTACTCAAATCAATTCGGACATTCACATGCTCCAGAGCAGGGCAACCTGGAGGTTAAAGTGCAAGCTGAATGCCGCAGGGGTAGATTTTTTTACTCTAAAAATACAAGATAAAGTTTTTCAATAAAGAAGCACACCTGAATTGGTAAGATCTTGTCCAATAGGAACATCGAGAAATGAACCTATTAGATATGTGTTGTCGGCATTAGCAATCCTTGACCCAGGTCCATCTCGTTCAAACTTCTCCTCCCAAGGAATACTGAAGGACTTCTCTTCTGATTTCAATTTAACAGGTGGCAACCTAGGGAATCCTTCTTTCTGGCTTTCAGAAACAAATGAAAAGCCTAAGCCGCTAAATTCTTTGGGTTCACTTCCTTGAGTCTTCCCAAGATACAGGGCTCTTCCCACCTCATCCACTTGTTCTTTTATTGCTGCCCTAACATCACTAACCTCTGTTTTTCGTTTTCCTTCTTTCTTATCAGCACTACTGATGTCATTATCATAACTTGTCGAGACATCTCCTTGGGAAAACGGGAAAACAGTTTTAACTATGCAATCTTTCCAAGGCTCGGAAGAAGGATGTGTAAATTCATCACTTTTGGACCAAGGGTTATTAATTATTACATCTCTGGAGCATGCCCCACTAAGCTTAATTTGGTGATCAACCTCCTTGAGCTCAATATTTCGACTACTATCATGCTTTACTTCCATGGTGTCTTTGCTTGTACTTCCAGGCCAAGAAGTTCTCTTTTCACCAGAAAACCTGGCATCTTCCTCACATTTAACATGAGCCTTACCACTATCAAAGACCTCAGAAGAATTTAACATCGACTTCGTAGGACGCACCAAGCCAGAGAAATCAATGGTACCAGTAGCTCCACCATCATTCTGATAAGAAGTAACCGCGCCATTACCAGGAGTGTACTTCCACGAATACATATCAATAGTATCCTCCAATCCGTCAGCAAAACTGAAATTTTTGTCACTCGTCCCAACGGATTCATTAACTTTCTTCTGCTCCTGGACATTCTTCCAGTTACAGTCTGAGCCGCCATTTCTCCCAGTGCCACACTCTATCTCCTTAACAATAAGCTCCTTGGACATTTCACCACTACTCCTCGAACTCGTCTCCTTGTAAACATCCTCACTATTCCGGAAACTCGTCCCTGGAGTCTCCGTATTTGTTTTCCCCCTATTTACTCCATCTAATGATTCGGTCAACTCTTTATCTTCAATAGTAAGCTTCTGAAGAACACCATTCAGATCAGGACGATTACTCAGCTCGCCACGCAAAGCAGCTTCGGCCCTTGTAAATTTATTTTTCCTTAAAAATTCCAGTATTACATCTACTGACGACGAGGTCGAGTCCGCCATTTATTTAACAGCGAACGACACAGTTCTGCAATGTTCTTAGCTACTATAACAAATATTCAACCAAACCTGGAAAAAAAAAATAACAGAAATGCGAATGCTAAAAAAATCAAAACTAAATTCATTAAAACATTAATTCAAAATGCAATATTGCGGATCCCAAAAATTAAAAAAAAAATCAAAACTTTATTTAAGAAATCATTTAAAAAATTAAACTTTTAATTTCTCTAATCATTAAAACCCTAGCTAGATTTACTACCTTCTGATTCAAATATTCACTTTTTTCAAACCCTAGAAATCAACACCAATTAAATTTTGTGACAATAAAAAATATTAAAATTTAAAGCTAAAGGGGAATGAAAATGAGAACTTACAGATCGAAGGTGAATGACCCGACCCGATTAATTCCATAACCGGGTTAATCCAATAGAAAGGGACCCAATTATATAAAACTCAGAATACTTCGTAAACAAACATCACATTTCAACTTTAACTCAAAGCTGAATAGTGATACTCCCCTTTCTTCAAACCAAATGACTGTATTTTGATTTTTGAATATTTCTTTCCTTTTTTTTCTGTTTTTTTTCCCTCTTTGCTCTTGTGATTTGTGATTCTTTGTTGCTGTTTTGGTGGGGGAGCTGATTTTTCTTTTTTCTTTTTTTCTTTTTTTGGGGTTTGAGTTTGGTTTAATTTCTCTTTCGCTTGGCCTGCAAAATTATGGGGGTCATAGTGGTGTTATCCAATTAAATAATTCTTCAAAATATAAACCAATAAAGTATGTTACAATAATAATTACTACTTCATTTATTGCAGCAATATACTCAATTTGATCCCACGATATACTCAGTCTTTTCTTGTATTGTATGAGGCATAGAAATTGTCTACGATCTCAATTTATGTTGAAAATTTGAATTGCACGGAGTTTAAAAAAATAAACAAAGTTTTTGAAATTTATTGTATAGCTATAAAAAGTTTTTCATCGAAAATGAAAATTGTAAAATTTAAGTTAAATTAGTTACAAAGAATTATTGTTTTTCTTGAAATTGATGCAAAATGAAATATTGTCACATGAAATGTAAGTATGTAACTAAAAAAAGTAAATTTTAATTAGGCATGGGTGTACGTTAACTTTTAGCCGTTGATTCGATATAGTTTTCGAAGAAAATGATCAACGGCTAAATGGTTTAATTGTTAAAAGTGCAATAATTTTAAAAATATTAGTAGATGGAACTTTATTAGTTTGTTGATTCGTATATTCCACACTTATGAGTTCGTGTGGTTGGCTTGTAGGAGTACTTTATGCTGCCGAAACCCCATTGACTAATACTACCTAAAACTTTAACTAGCTCACATTTTTTAAGTTGTTCTACAAGCAAGGTACCTAGCTACCACTTTTAGAATTTGCTATATAAGGGGTAACAACATTTGCATTAACTAACCTACTAGTAATAGTTTGATTGTGTACTTAATGCATGTACACGAATTGAATACCAATTCTTTAGAGTAACACCACTTTTGAAGTGCTTGATGTAGAATTGGTCCTACACACCTAAGTAATAATCATTCCTTAAAGTTATTGGGCATTGTATGTATGATTTTAGCTCATCAAATTTTAAGTTTCTATTGATACTCGGTGGTTAATGGCTATTATTCTTTTGATTTAGACCTATAAAATAATTCATTTAAATTGTTATACAAGTAGGAAAAGAGAGAGCTATAATAAGCGTACTAGTTACTGGCTTCACAAAGTCAATCATGGAGCATCAGTCTATAATCTATATTATTCCCTCCTCAACTCACACCTTCACTTATTATTGGCCAATCCTTTTTGGGATTCATTGATCATTATGATATGCGAGTACATCACACCCCTTCGGATACGATCCTTTCTCAGATCCTGCATGGAAGCGAGATGCTTTGTGCACCTTGATGCCTTTTACTTATTTAAATTTTTGGTTGGTTATTCAATTCAGAGGCGGATTTAAGATTTAAAGTTTATGAGTTTAGGGTTCTAGTCTTTTTAAGTGATTGAGTTCTAAATTAATTATTTTTGAATATTATATGAATTTATTAAGACAAATACATGATTTGAACCAAAGTTAGTGGGTTTCGTTGAACCATGGAACACCCTCTCCCACCCTCCCCCCCCCCCCCACCCCATTTTTCATGACTATTGAGGCGACAAAAAATGTTTATCCATCCATACCCATAAAAGTATTTTACCCCTTAAAAAATTTATACAGTTAGATTTGTTTATGATAATGATCTTCTATAATCATACTTCACTCTAACAATCAACTTTTTAGAACATATTTTGCATGTAATATTAAAAAGTACCTGAACAAACAAGTTGTTATAGAAAGGTCTTACCCTCTACGAACTATGCAATCTACACCTTAAGTAATTAGTATTGATTTATCCTTCCTAATGATATCCAGCAGTAAGGTATACGAAATAGTTGAATCATACTGTTGCAGTATATCATTAGAAGTGCAGTAATGTGAACTATAAACCCGGAAGATATAGAAGGTACATAATTGTTGGGTATGTTGTAAATATTAGCCTTAAAATAGGTCTGAAGTGTAGTATTTTGGAAAAAAAGGACATATTCGCGAAATATTTTGGGCCACTTGGACAAACTGCGTAAATATCTCTGATTATTTCCACATGTACATGAAACAAACACACACTTTCACAATCCACACAACAATATCGTCACATGATTTAATACATCATCACTATAAAAACGTGGTGTTCAACTGGTCTAGAATCCAGACTTTGCTAATTGGCTATTTGCTATATCTCAGCCTTGGCTCGTAAATCATTATGCAATAAGTGTGGCCTTGAGGCTGAGTGGCAGGATGTAGTTGGGCCTTTCTTTTGAAACAACAAAGGGGTAAGTGCACGAAAGGCCACTTTTGCCACTGGTCTTAGGGCACAGGCCACTAATACCAAAACATTTAGTTTGTGGCCACTTTTGCTTAAAGAGATTGAACTTCAGTCCAGAGACCGGATTGAAGTTCAGTCCTTAAAAATTGAACTTCAATTCATGGCCATATGGACGGAAGTTCAGTCCAGTCCTTAAGATGGAACTTCAGTCCATGGCCATGGACTGAAGTTCAGTCCATGGTATGGCCATGGACTGAACTTCAGTCCATGGCCATATGGACTGAAAGTTCAGTCCTTAAGAGATGGAACTTCAGTCCAGGGGCCGTATGGACTGAAGTTCAGTCAACTATCAGAACTTAAGTCAATATTTATTTAGTAAAGGCCCAAAAGTGGCCTCTAGTGTAAGACCAAAGAAAATAGTGGCCTCAAACTAAATACCAGTGTTAAAAGTGGCTGCTGGGCGAAATTTTTACAACAACAAAGCGAGCGAATTTAGCCATTTTTGATGATTGGGCTATACAGCAATCACATAGAAAATATATGAAATTTAGGTCGGTAGCCACTTTTTAAGAATTGAATTCCATGATTTTTTCAATTTAAAAGTACATAATTTTCTTTACGGAGGTTTTGTACTACACATAATTTTTTTCCCTCAAGTTTGAGCAGCTGTGACTACATGTTGCGAGCATTCATAATAAGTTATTGCGAAAAAGTCAGAAAGCATAATACAAAGGTGAACTCAGGATTTTAAAGGAGTATTTCATATTCACACATTGTGACATACTGTACAGCTTGGAGTAGATACTAGATCGGACCTGTGTGACACAACTCATCACTGTAGTGAACGGGTGGGTATCCAAGTCCAACACAGTGAAAACATCTTATCGTCGAATAAAGGGGGAAAAAAGGAAACAGAAGATTGCCACAAAATCTAGCAAAACAATTTAGATGGTCTACATGGTTGCATCTGAAGGTCTATTTTCGGCATGGCATTAAGCAAGTTCCTTCTTCTGCGAATATGAGATAGACCGACAGCCGGTAAGGGATTAAGGTACTGTGGGAATAACAACCCCAATTTTCACCTTGAATTGGTCAAAATATGCAGAATTTCTAACTCCCGCTAGATAGCCGCTCCTTTCTCTCTTTTTACAGCCTCGTGGACGGACGAAAGAAGGGTTTAAAAATGTATGCATGGAAAGATCTTTAAGAAGAGTCGCTCTCAAATTTCATTTAAGATTTAAAAAATTGTTAAATAAGCAGAAAATATTATTTATGTCAACAATCAACATCTGTAAATTAGATATTTAGACTTGACATCTGCCAGTTGTGATTTATAAGTAAGTCCACGTCATCTCTTTCTCTCCCTAGACTAGGAGTTTATGTGCACATTAAGAAGTGTTTTAATTGAAACACTAGAATATGTATAGTATTAGCAGAATAATGCCATGCACAAGCTAATAAATTGTCAAACTCTGATTGCGTGAACATGCCCTGCTGAAAGTGATGCCAATTCCAGCTGGAGCCTAAAGTAGACCCAACTATGCAACTGTCTTACAGATTACAACTTACAACCACACAGCATTTCTTATCACTGTATAGTATATACTATTAGCACATAGACTTAATCCGAGATTTTAAGTTTAATAAATTTAATTTTTAACAAAATTTGATTGAACTTATCGTATCCTTTAAACCATGATATCATGATATTGGTTTGGCGTCAGGTGATTGGAACAGAAACCCATGATATTAAGATATTGGGTGTGCACTTTTTTGGCTCTGTGGTGTACTCAAACATTATGATTTTCTTGTAGATCAATTTTAAATGTTTGTTAGCAAGGTATTTGAGTCCAGAGGAAAGTCCAATAATGACTTTCTAGCTGTTACTCTGAGTCATTGTGTGTGTCGGTGGTTTGGATTGCCAAGATTTCACGTGAGCTGAGTTTTTGCTGGATGCATTATTGCTTTCTTCTTCACCTTTTTCCCCTTGGGAAGAACTTTACCATTATTAAGTCATCTTCGCTGTTAAGTAGTATATACTTTCTTAAAAGCACAATGACTAAACAAAAATGGATTAACAATTTAGGACTAACATAAATGGACTGACAATTTGTATCCAATTTTACTCAAATGACTCTTGAAGAAAATAAACGGACTAACAAATGTATTAAAATGACTCTACGAGTAGTTTTAGTCTAATTATTTCCTTTTCATTAAAAAGATTGTACCTTTGCATTTTGTGATGGGTTGTAAGTACAATTTTATCATTAACTAAAGATCGGATGGTGAGTATAACTTTATCATTAACTTATGATCACAAGTTTGAATTGAATAAATACAATCGCCATTGGCAGAAAGTAGTTAATCCTATAGTAAGAATTTTAAGCATAATGTGAGATAAAAATTCATGAATATCCATTATTTACATCAAATCATATCAACTCATACAAATAATTAGCATATATTTATACATTATAAAGAATCAAAACAAATACTCTTTTTACCATAAGTAAATGAACCTCAGAGCAAATACCGGACACAAATAATAGAGAGGAAAAGATTGCATTGCACATTAATGGTGCAGTTGCTCAGCAGATTGTACACACTATATGGAGTAATTGAATTCAGCTAAATACCAGCTTCCTCTCAATCCCCGCGTTAATACAACCGCTCACATTCTTTCCCTACATCTCCTCTCACTCACACATTCACTTCCACAATTAGCTTTCTTGATATCAAGAAATAACAGAGTACAAAAAATCCTAAAAAAAATTCGAAAAATGGGGTCTCTTCCACCATCATACTTAGACTTCTCATCAAAGCAAGATTCAATAGACCCAAATAAACTTCTTGATCTTTTTAAAGCCCAACAAAATTACCTCAATCATTTCTTTCAAAATCTTGATCTTTCTCAAACTTTAACTTTCACCCAAACACTCCTTAATGCTAAAGGTACAATCTTTTTTACAGGTGTTGGAAAATCTGGATTTGTGGCTCAGAAAATCTCACAGACCCTTGTTTCGTTAGGTATTAAATCTGGGTTTTTATCCCCTGTGGATGCATTACATGGAGACATTGGCATTTTAGATCCTCAAGATATATTGGTTATGTTTAGTAAAAGTGGGAATACAGAAGAATTGTTAAAGCTTGTGCCTTGTGCTAAGGCGAAAAGGGTGTTCTTGATTTGTGTTACTTCTGTAAAGCCTAATTGTTTGATGGGGTTATGTGATCTGAATGTGCATTTGCCTTTGGAGAGAGAATTATGCCCTTTTGATTTAGCTCCTGTGACTTCTACTGCTATTCAAATGGTGTTTGGAGATACCGTGGCGATCGCGTTGATGGGGGCCAGGAATTTGAGCAAGGAAGAGTATGCTGCTAACCATCCTGCTGGGAGGATTGGGAAAAGCTTGATCTTTAAGGTGAGGAAAAGAAATGTCTTGTTTTTCTTTTGATTTCCTTTGTGAAATGTGATACTTTATGCTGTATTTATTGGGGATTTGAAGTGACATTTGGAAATAATGCCTAAATTGGTCTAGTTAAATAAAGGCGGATTCAAGATTTGAACTTGATAGGTCGACCTTTAAATGGTTGCAATCGGACCTCTTATACTTCTTGGATGAGTGGATCCTGGAAATATTCCCTAAATTGCTCTAGTTAACTAGATTTAGGATTTAAACTTGTTAGGTCGACCTTTGAATGGTTACAAGTGAATCTATCTATTATACTTCTTGGAATCTGGTGTGTCCTTTGGTTCTTTCACTGTCAAAGGAAGATTATTCCCTTCAACCATTTTAAAGACATCAAATGAATTTCTCACTGGTGCGTAAATTTGGCATACAATGACCATTGATTGGCTCGCTGCTGCCTGCTTGAGCTTTCAGCTGTCTTGAAAGAATTGCATCAAAATATCATATGTGCGCCTCTTGTTGAGACAAAAAAATACCTAGACTTGAGGAAGCTGCGACAAGCGATGTAGTAAATAGAAAGTTTACACAGCTCGTTGAATAATCTCTAAGTGCTTGTGGAGTATTCTTGGTATTGTTAAAAAAATGGTCACTGACGGATAACTTTGCAGGTGAGAGATGTGATGAAGAAGAAAGGAGAACTTCCAATTTGCAAGGAAGGAGATCTTATTATGGATCAACTAGTAGAATTGACAAGCAAAGGATGTGGGTGCCTCCTTGTTATTGATGAGGAGTTTCATCTACTAGGTACATTCACGGATGGTGATTTACGTCGGACACTGAAAGCTAGCGGGGAAGGAATCTTCAAGCTTACAGTAGGAGAAATGTGTTACAGGTAATTTCTTACTTGTATATCTGTTGCATATTTGTACCATCAATATACCTGTGCATTCCACTGGACGACCTAATCCATGGGAAAAAGAACAAGCGGAAAAAAAGGCAGAAAGGAAGAAGAATATTGTTTTCAGTGAAAGGTACATAATTTCTCGAATAATAAAAGAAAATTTTCACAACAAGCATAATTTGGTTGTGGTTAAACCTTTCTAGCCTTCTATTATCATAATAGTGCTTTAAGATTTTTGCTGTTGTCATTCTCTGGAAATAGATCTAACTTAGTGTTTTGTTAAACCATGGTGCGGTACTTAAATTCTCTTTGGTGGCCAAACTTAGGATCTGCCATTATCTTTTCCTTTCCAAAATATCAGTGGCATATTGTTCTGACGGAACATATGTCTTGTTTGTGTAAAGATTATTGCATTAGATGACGACAAGATGTTTTAAATGATTCCAATTTATGGGCCAACGTCTGTGCAGTGGTTGAAAGGAAGTAAATGATAAATCACACGCCTCTTATTTGTCTTAAGTACTGGTGACAATGCCTCTGTGATCACCAAGTAAATGTGTGATGTGTCAATGCTCGTATATGCAAGTAGCATTGAGGCTCTCAAATTGTCGGCAAACTGGGCATAGAAATGGCCAATCTTGGTACTTTCTGAAAATCAGAAGTTGAGATTAGGCTGCAGTTTTGGTGGAATACAGCAGTAGCAACGCCACCTAACCCTCCTCACCTCAACCCCTCCTTTTAATAACCGTGAAATCCCTGTTTCCTGCATAGATACTTGGCTGAAAATGGGCCCATACATATGGCCTTTTCTTCTTAAATTTCAGTCTTGGTTTAAAGCAGGATTCAAGATTGTGATAGGCGCCTACCCTACATCCCCCGCGTTCTACCTTTACTGTTGAGCCAAAGCAATGTTCCCCAAACATGCGCCCCTCCCCTTCCCGTAGAAACAGTTAAGGGCGGAGGTTGGTTGTTTTGTCTTGTAGAGCCTCTTTTAACCCTGCCAAATTTGATGTTCTGTATAAGACCTAGTTCATAATATGATATAATTGCTTTTGTTAAACAAATATTCGTGATTTGATTTGCTTGAGTATACTCCTTCGCGTATCACATATCCGAGACCATCAATTTACTTGTCTCTCAAACCTGACTAACATGTATCAGGCCCTGGTGTATTTTCTCTTGTTGAAATTCCCTCATAAAGTAGGTAAGATACAGACTGTTGCCCCATGTAAATTACTGTTATAAACATTACATAAGTCGTCATTGAATTCCTTGTTAATATTCAGGTTTCCTTCCAATAGGAATTTTGCAACATTATTTTCTTCTTGCTTGTTCAAAGTGGGATGGTGTCTTTTGACTTGCCAGATGAGAATTGAGAAGTAAAGAATTATTCTTTGCTTCTGCTTTGACTTTTCAAAAGAAGATTCTTTGCTTCTATGTTTAAAGCACATTGTTGATAAGATCTTTTGTGCCCCTCTGTAGTGCTAATAGCTGATAGTGTTAATGATATTAATATGCGTTCTTCCTCTGATCTTTTTAACCTTTAGTGAGACAGTCTCTTGAGAAAGAATTTGCATTATTAGGGAGGTTATTTCATATTTTCATGTGTCCTCTCGTTAAAATAACTTTTGTCAGCAATCATCCTCTTCCTTTAGAAGTCATGTGCATATATAATTGATTCAGTTTCCTTCCATCTCCCACCGTCTGACGATGTTAAAGCCGAACTGATTTGGGACTAAATTGAAAAAGTTTGATGGTAACTATACACTTGAGCGTTAACATAGTTTTGTTAGAGAAATTTTGAAGATATGATCTAATAAGTTCTTCCAAACTATGTTGCTCGGAGTCTCAAAAATGCAGCCGTGTGTGTGTGGATCCTCCATAAGTAACGTAATTTTGGAGGATTTGACACAGTATGCCGGCATTTTTGGAGGATCCAAGCAACTTAGCTTTCAAAGTTCATCACAAAAGTTACTCTGCTAATTGAATTCTATGTCAAATTTGGTTGTATTTCAGAGTTCTTTTATCATGACAGAAAAAGATATTTGTAGTATTCTACTAATTGCCTGTGTGAGGGAACAATTTTCATAAATAGTTAAACATCTTGTGAGATTAAGGCCGTTCTTTATATTCTCTTAATGTTTCAGGAAACCAAGGACAATTGGTCCTGATGCTATGGCAGTTGATGCAATGCAAAAGATGGAGTCTCCACCATCTCCAGTCCAGTTTTTGCCGGTTATTGATCAAAATAATGTCTTGATTGGTATTGTTACATTACATGGACTGGTCTCAGCAGGCTTGTGAAGTTCTTGCGGATATCATGCAATTTTTCCATCATTAGTTGTGTCATTAGTTCTTTGTATATTGTTGGGTTTCTGCCCTATATTCTTAATCTGATGTTCTTTATTCTTGTAGCATTGATGAGTATTAGTTAAAAAATACTATAGTCACGTTATTAGACTCTTCTAGGTTTTGGCTTAGAGTTGGAGCCCTGTTGTACCCACTCTTCAGGCCATCCCTTCTATCTTGTCTCTCATTTGAAGTAATGTAGTATTTTCGGATTTGTGCCTATTACAGATATAGACTGGATTTCCTTTGACATTGATCTATGACGAATATTAGTGTTCTATTTCCCTAATGATGGTGTTTAATGAGACTCTGCCTACAAAGTATAACGAGAAATCAGAATTATGAGCTTAGGTGACAAACTCAATTAACTGGAATTGGAAACATCATTGTGCATAGATACTGGGATAAGTCATTCCTTTCACTATACTTTGTAATGACAAAATATCAAAGTAACATTCAAGTTAACATATGAATGATAGCCTGAATTAAAAATACTACTCCATATTCCATATGCATCCAATTCCTTTGTACTTTTTCTTAAACACAAACAAAATATTGTAATATATAGTGCGACAGAAAGATTGAAACTCAAAAGCTCCAAATGGTTGCATAAAGAAAGAAACCGCAGCAACAACTGCAATTAACTGCCCTCCACAGACTCTAGGCTTTCTACATAGTTTATAACTTTAAACCCGCCCAATGAACTTCTTCTCTGAAAGCTCCGAGCTACCTTTGTAAAAGGATTGTATGATAACAGTTCACGTGACCACCCATTTGGGTAGCCAAAGAGTAGTTCGTTGTCTCTCCACGATCCAACAGGTCGTGCTAGCTTAGAGAATGATGAAAAATCAAACTGCTTAGTCCAAGAGTCGGTTTCAGTCATCACCCATACCTCGTGGCAATCAACATTTACACCACGCCCGGAATAGATTATCATAGAAAGACAACCCTTGAGTACCACAAGCTTCTTAATACTGAAATCAGTAATATCAGATTCAGGCAGCTTAATTTCTCCAAAGACATGTTTACACAAATCAAATGAAGTAACAACATCCAATCCATTATTACCATTGAATGACATCCAATACAAGCATCCGTTAACAGCAACATAAGATCCACCTTTAGGAGGCAACAAACCAGGCCACTTGATCTCTTGCCAAGAATCCGAGCTCAGGGTGTAAACCCAAGCCCCAGCATCACTCCTTTTCCCTTCCCCATTACTCGGAACCTTAACAACCTTGTAATCATCAGTCTCGGGGACATAACCAAGCATTAAGTGAGGAAAAAAAGGATCATAGTAAAAGGAAACACAACTAGGAAGATCAAGGAATCTATACTTTCTTGTACCAGGATTCCACAAGATAATAGCTGAACTCCTATTAAAATGAACACATAACAAGCCATTGCAAGAACCAACAACCCGAACCTCGTCCTCAGGAGTACACGGAAAGGGCAAATCAATAACGTAAGAGATTAAATCATCAGCATTATTTTCGTAGACCTCAATATCTTCATCAGCATTATCATTAACATTAATTACATCATCAAGTGCGAAGAAAGAGATAGTAGGGGTATCTCTAGGACCCCTGTCGCTAATTCTGAGGAGCTTTTCATTTTCTTGTTGGTGATTAAGGTGCATTTTAATAAAATCACGGCTGCGGAGGAATACATACCAAGACTTGGAAACGGCTCGAAATCGTAACAGTGACTTGACGAATTGAACCCGCACGAGGATTTCAACCATTACATCTCCGGGTAAAATGCAATCCCCTAATTCTGGAGTTTCATCTGTCATCTCAGCCTGCACCTATTGATCTGCAGAGATGAGAAAACCCTGCATATATAGGTTTTTTATTTTGGGATTTTTGTACTTCTTTTCACCGTATATGTTGTAGAATTAAAGTATTGTATTGTATTGTATGTATTGTTTTGTCAATAAAATGTTTGAATAGATTATACTATGTCATAAGTAGTAATTTGAAGGATGTAGTTACAATATTGTGAAATTAAGTAGGGTATGGAGTAGAGTTAGCTTGGGTAAATAATAAAATTCGGGAAAAAGATATCAAATAGGTCATTACATAAAATGACACATTTTATTATTATTTAATAATAAATTTAACAATACAATACAACTAAATTTAAGACAACAATCAAAATAAAGGTTTTATGCTTGTTTGAATGGTTATTACCGGTCGTATTGTATCGTTCTGTTAATAAACAATATTTGTTTTGATCGTTACTTTCAAATTTTATTGTATCGTTCTGTTAATAAACAATATTTGTTTTGATCGTTACTTTCAAATTTTATTGTATCGTATCATTAATCTGTTGTTACATAACGATGAAAAGCTTCATTTTATGTAACGGCCAATTTGGTGTGATCGCGTTGTTACCTATCTTTTTTCTGTCTTCTTCTCCTTAATATTCTCATATTACTATTTACCATAACTTTTCTATACTCTCATATTACTGTTTATCATAACTTTTCTATACTGACAAAGGAAGAAAACAATACAATCTATTCAAATATGGATTTTTTACATAAAAGTACAAGTTTTAGAGCTTAATTACCAAACATAGCAACATTTTAGTAAAATTACCCTATATAGAGGAAAACACAAGATAATTACAAACATAGCAAAAACATAGCAATATTTTCCCATAACATACCAAACCCTTACCTTCTTCCTTCTATTTCCCCCACTATCACTTTTGCTCCTCCCATTTCCCCCTATTTCATTTTTCCTCCCACCATTTCCCCCCAATTTCACTTTTACTCCTCTCATTTTCTCCAATTTCACTTTTCCTCATCCATCCTCAATGTATCTCGTTGAATCTCACTATTTCTGCACCGTATCAACTGTTTCTACACCGTATCTACCTGTTTCTGCACCGTATCAACTGTTTCAGCAGCACCGTATCTCGACTGTTTCTGCTAGGGGTGGGCACAAAACCGAAAAAACCGAAATACCGAACCGAACCGAACTAATTCGGTACTTCGGGTTCGGTTTTTCGGTTTTTCGGTTCGGGTTCGGTCCTAGAAATTTTTGAACTTCGGTCTTCGGTTCGGTCTTCGGTTTCGGGCTCCCCGGAACTTCGGGCCCCGAAATTCCGAAAAAACCGAAGTTTTTTTTTTTTTTTTTTTTTTTTTTTTTTTTTTTTTTAAAAACCATTAACAAAAAACATCCACCATTACATATTACGTATATTTCCTAGATTGATTCGTATAATTTTCCTTTTTTGCTTATTGTATTTTAATGTCTAATTAGTGATTAAATGCAACATATATAAAAAATTAAATAATTGAACTAAAAATTCATTAGGAAATGATAAATTAGCTGAACATCCCTTTAGTTTGAATAAATCATTTATGTTAAGTCATCGCGATATGATATTACGAGTATTCAATCATTTATATTTGGTAATTTGATGTATTTTTGTTAATCTTATTTTTTGACTTTGAACAGGTATGTACTTTGCCTTTCCTTTCCCTTTCTTGTTCGGCCTTTTTTTCTTTGGCTATAAACTTTGGTTTAAACCGAAACACCGAAGTACCGAACCGAAGTACCGAACTAAAAAACCGAACCGAAGTATAAAAATTACGGACTTTTCTACACTTCAAACCGAACCGAAGACCGAAGTAACGGACTCCTACTTCTAAAAACCGAACCGAAGAACCGAACGCCCACCCCTAGTTTCTGCACCGTTTCAACTGTTTCTGCAGCACCGTATCTAACTATTTCTGCACCGTTTCAACTGTTTCTGCAGCACCGTATCTGCACCGTTTCAACTGTTTCTGCAGCACCGTATCTAACTATTTCTGCACCGTTTCAACTGTTTCTGCAGCACCGTATCTGCACCGTTTCAACTGTTTCTGCAGCACCGTATCTCAACTGTTTCTGCACCGTTTCAACTGTTTCTGCAGCACCGTTTCAACTCCCGTTTCAGACTGTATCATTTTTGGTTCGTATCAAAATGTTTCAGATTTTTTCGCTAGCGTTTTCAGACTGTTTCAGCGCTGTATCTCACTGTATCTGCACTATTTTTGCTCCGTATCAAACTGTATTGCATTGTATCTACGCTGTTTCAACACTGTTTTCAGATTGTTTCAGGTTGTTTTGCACCGTATCTAACTATTTTCTAGAATGTTTCAGCATTGATTCATCTTTTTTCTCACTGTTTCTAAGCTATTTTCACCTTATTTGCATTGTTTCACATTATTTTTCTACATTTTGTTTCTGCACAGTTTCAACATCGTATCTAACTGTTTATGCACCGTTTCAGGTAGTTTCAGCACCGTATCTAACTGTTTCAGCACCGTATCTCTATGTATCTGAGCTGTTTGAAACTGTTTCAGCGCCGTGTCAAGACCGTTTCAACATTATTCATTTTCATATACATCACCACTTAAGGTGTGTTTTCATGAGAAAGAAAGTAAAGAGTGAGTATGAGTATATAAAACAGATTTGTCATTAGTTTCTTAATCGAAGCGCGACATTTAGTCGTAGTATTATCATCTTGTACTGTCTGGAATAAGTCCAATTGGGTCCAAATCAATACTGATAAGTAGACTACCAACAGGTAATTTGTTAACAACAACATCCAACCATCAGTGCTGCACAAAGATCAAGTGCGATTTATGGAGGAAACTGTACGGATGAGCAGCGGAAACCAGCGGGATTTTATGGAGAATGTTTATATTTTTCCATTTTCCGGGAGGTTATGGCAAATATTTATAACGACGTTACCTGATGTTTTCGCCGGTGAGTTTACAGGAATTATCCGGCGAACAATACAACGACGTTGAAGAAAAGAGCGAGAAATGCTACCCGGCAGCGAGAGTATAGATCTGTTACTCCGGCGACAACATTACCTGTGGTGTTAGCCGGCGGCGGCGGCGTTACCTGTGTGAGTAGCCGTAGGTGGCATTACATGTGGGATTTGTCGGCGGCGGCGTTTACCTGATGTAAATAGAGAGAAAAGAGATGGTAAATAGAGAGAAAAGAGGAGGTGTGTTAGATAGGTCTAACTAAAAGACTATTTTGCCCTTGCTAGGAAAAATATTGCTATGCCTAGTAATTTGTATAATGTTGCTATTTTTTTGTAATTTGGGGTGAAAATTTGTATATTTGTGTAAAAAACCCTTCAAATATTGAACTCACCAAAATAATATAGTCCACTATAATCCTACACAGTACAATACTTTAAAGAAACATACAACAGTAATTAGTCCAATAAGAGGGGGTAGTTCTATAAATATAGGAAAACACAAGGGGTTTGTTGTTGAATTGACCTTCTCTCCCAATTTAACAATTTTTACTCTTCCATTAAACCAGGAAAAAAACGCACAGTAGTCTTCTTGACAACTAAAACCATTGGAGTTTGTAGTCGTATAATCAAGAAGGATAATAGTTCTTTTCAGTAAGCGCAACAGAGTTTTTAAATCTTGTTTCAGGTTCAATTGGGCACTCGTATTTTTTCAGTATGTTTCATATACTGCCATCCACCTGTTTGTGAAAATGCTTCACTGGAGCTCTTCAATTAACTGGATTAATTATAAGTAAAATATAGTTTAAGCTTTTACTATCACTCATTAATCACTATATTCCAGTTTAAAATTCACACATTATTATTTTAATGTGATTCTTTACACAACCTATGTGTTCTAGCAGGGGTTTTGGGAATGGCTTTGAGGCGTATGCTCGGGTATTCGGATGGAGAATTAATGAGATCAGATGCAAAACCCTGCTCAAGGCTAATGAGACAAACTGCTGGCATTTTTTCTGTTGGTGGAGCATTAGGATTTTGGGTTCTTTGCCGATTGCACTATGGTTTGTTCTTTATACAATCTCCTTTGAGTCTTTGAATGCTTTCAGTTATGTTGTATTATTTTGGAGATAGGAATTTAATTATGCTTTATTTTGGTTGACGAATACAACGAGAAGAGAAATACACTAATAGATAGTAGTATTATGATCTCTAAACTACAATAATGGGAAAATGTGTTTGTAAATTATTGAGTTAGTGTGGTTGCTTTATCAGGTGCCAAAAAAGGCTTAATGCCAATTGTAGGTGTGTTAATTTGAGAAAGAACGCTAGTTAAGTCTAAAGACTCAGATCTTTGAAGATGAAAGTGGTGATGAGCTTGTTTCTCTGTGAGCAAGTTATTTTTAAGGTCAACTAGTGACTTCTTTTAGCTTCTTGTTTAAGCTTAACTTGCAAAATGTTCTCAAGGTTAGAGTTGCAGCTCTTTCCTTAGTTTCCTTCTTTACCTTCATCCCTAATATAAACTGAAGGGTGGACTAATTTATCTTCCTCTATTTGTTGGGGGTAACTATGAGCCTAATGGAATTAATATTTGAAGCAAAAGATGAGTGAAATGGACCCTTGTCTATTCAGTTGACTGGCTCAGTAAAGTGAGTGTTGTTGCAGAGGTGAAAGGGCGAAAGAGAGGAAGACTGGTTAGCGGAGTTGGGGTTGGGATGTACTCTTCTGCTTAGTCATTGAAAGCATAATGGAAGAAAGACTTGCAAAGGGTAATGAGATAGCAAACCAGATAAGAGAGGCCAGGAGTGAGAGAAGGGGATAGTGAAGGCTGTCTGCTTCCTGATGTAAGCAGGGATTCTGTTTGTTTCTTATCAAGAACTGATTTATTTTGGATCTTTTGACTCTGGAGAAGTTATAAAATGCAGCAAGCAAGAAACCATAGTCACCAGGATCCTTGAGAGTTTGATTTTTTCGCAATTGGTACTCTTGGTTGTGTTCTTTGTGCATCATCTTTGAAGTAGCTGGTTTGATTGACTGAATGACTTGTGAATTTGATAGACGAAGAACGTAACCTCAATTTCCTGCATTTTGTGTTTTCTCTTCTCTGGATACTCTCTCATTTAAACTTTGTTGGTTTGTACTAAGCTCTGAAGGGCATAGTTCTTTTAACTAGAATCTACTCTAGTTTATTTTACATTTAACAATTTTGTTTTCATTAACCATGTGGTTTCTTTTCTAATAATGCATGTGGTCTCCTGATAATACAGGTCCTAGAATCACAGTTCCCAGAAGTCTTAGATGGGCAACTTGTGGGGCTATTTCTATGAGCGCAAGCACAGCTTTACTAGTTCGTCTATTTAGTCCTGAATGTGAACCACAAAATATAGCTGCTTACGACAAGAAGGGATGATGTTGCTTTTCATCAGAATTCAGTATGTAAAGCTGAAGCCTTGATGTCCTAATTAATTTCTCTCAATCTTTGAGGATTCTTCTTCCACAGGCATCAAACATACAGCTGGCCCCGTTACCATGGTAGAAAGGCACTTAAAATGTTGAAGTATTTTCTCTCTGAGGGCCTATCTTATTTGCTACTTACTGTTATATCAATTTCTGTTACGTGTAAACATGCTACAAGCATTCGTGAAGTGATGCTTCATTTCTCTCAGTTTTCTCCTTCTAACAGCCAATTTTCTGTGATATGCTACAAAGAGCAAGTGTTGCTTGTTTAACAATGGTGACAAAGGCATTAACCCAAAGAAATGACGAAAATCTAAAACTACATAACATGGATTAGACAATGATTTTATGACCACGCAGTGTGTTTGACGTTAGAAGGTAGGTTTTTGGCTAAAGTGTATCGACTCTAAATCATAAAAGACCTGCTCCTGGATGGCCATGGTTCTAAGTTCTGCACCAGAATACTGCCGTATTAGTCTGATCTGTTGTCAACTAAGTTTCATATTCCACTTCCATTGGGATAAAAAACACAAGTAGCTGAAGAATCACATGCTATTTGTGATCAAGAATAATGACAGCCTGGACTTTACATGAAAAATATATACTTATGCTTCATTTATTTGTTTTGTTTTCCATGACTTGCACACCATTACTATTTCTTTGGTAGTGTTAAAATGAAGTGCTGACCTTTCCCATTTTTGGTTTCCCACCCTTCAGTACCTGCTTTGAGGTCCAACTAATCTAGATTCGCATCCGAAAATCACAATTGTGGATAAGGCGCTCCATACCAAAAGACATACTTTATTTTGGAGCTCGTATCCGAGTTATTTACCACCTCACCACAATCTTTGGTGATGACTAAAAATAGACTTCTTTAAAACAAAATTCGGGTATTGCCTGTAATTGAGCAATTTTTCATAGTGACACAAGCTACTAAGAAAATATTCAAAATTTTCGTTTCCTCCCACCATGAAGAGGATTAGATTATGCTCATAGTTCAACGCTTAAAAGAATAAGAGGATGGAGTTTGTTGATTTAGTTGCACATTGCAGTCACAATGTTGATTTCTACCTTTGCATTGAACCATTATTCCCGCTTTTCAAAACATGATTGTTGAATTTGAATTTTTACGATTAAATTACTACATTACTTAAAGGTTCTTACCTATAATTCAGTTTGATATTATATCTACACTAATTTAACAAGATGCTAGTACTATATAACTTTGAATAAATTAGGTCAAATGGAATTTCATAAATTGGTCAAATAAAGCATTAAGATTAAAGTAGAACCATTTATTTCATAATACTGTTTTCAGAAGTAGTTGTTTGAGAGTATTCCCAGCCTATATTTTTTCCTTCCACTCACAAGTCACAATATATTCACTAGACACCAATTTTCAACTAAATTTTCTTCAAACCTTTTCAGCCTGCTTTTAAAATACATTCACTTTGAAAAATTCTAAGGGGTAATGTCGTCATTTTAAGAACATGATTGTTTGGATGGTTGTAACTCATGGTATGGTATTGTATTGTTACCATGGGTACAACGTTTGTTTTGATTGTTTCTCTAATTAAAATTGTATGACATCGTTAAATCCATGGTTATGTAAACATGAAAACTGTCACTTTATGTAACGACCGATTTGGTGGGATCGCGTCGTTACCTATTTTTCTTATCCATCATGCCCTCACTTATTATTATTCCCATTTTACCTTATTTTCAATTATTAAACCTCACTAAACAGTACAGTCTATCCAAATGTTAACTATACAGTACAGTGTCATATACAATACAACACATTATGAAACTAACAACAATCCAAACGGAGTGCAACCATAAGGTGGTGGACTGGAGTCGGTCACTGGAGTGAGAGCAACAGTTGCAGTGCCAACGGCCAACAATCACAATCAATCTGTTTCCGGCAGCACCATAATGGGCACCACCGGAGCTTTCTATTCAATTCCATTGAACCACCAATTTCATCGGCAGCCACTTCATTTTGGCTATTTACATCAACCTCCACACCCTACTTTCTCAAGTCACCAAGTAAGCTTATGCATTAAAATGTCTATTCAATTTATCAATTCAGCTGTTTGTAACTTGTACATGCAGGTCCCACTCAATTTCTCTTCACATTTATTTGTGTAATTACCCTTTATGAACTTCTTTTATTTATTTTTTAGATTATCAAATTATATTGCCGTAGAAACTCCAGCTCAAGGCTCCTCATTAATCCTCCACGTGCCTTACTTTCAACTCAATCTCAAGGTATATTTCTGAATCACTTTGTTACATTTCAATTTAAAATATTCATTTATAGTCATTTTTTTAACTTTGAATTTCTTATAAATTTTTGAATTACACTATATAGGAGGGAGCAACAGCAGTGAATTTGATCCGGATCTTCGGTCCGTCCTTGAACTCGCTACTGATTCTGAACTCTATGAACTTCGAAGAATTTTATTTGGCCCTAGGTAATTGTACATTAGCAATATAGTCCTAAAATTTTAAGTGTTTTACTGAAATTTGAGGAGCTTACGTTTTTTTTTTTTCCTCGTATCGTTATGTTTCAGTTACTTTAGTCCATTGTTGAAGTCAGTAACAAAAAGAGCAGAATTTGATTATGTTATGATTGGAGAAGACCTAGAGGAGAGGGAAGAATTCTTGTCAATGCTTGAATCGAGATTTTTATTCCTCGCAGCTGATGCACGGTCCACATTAAGGTTTTCCTCTTACTTTTAATTCTGAATATTGTCTTAATCAAAACGCTGAAATGTTCGCGGTTTTTCCAGTTTAATTATGATGAGTTGATAGATAATTTAGTTGTGTTCTGGGAACTCCGTTGCCTGTTATCTTCATTATTCAAACTTTATTCCTTGTGATAACATTTACATTGTACATATAAATTATGCGGATGCCCTCTGTGGAGGATGAGTCATCATGACTAAAGCTGTTGATAGCTCATTGTTAAAGGATTCAGTGGTTGAGTATGCGCATTTCAAATTGTAGTGATGTTTATTTGTGGGAAATTAGGCTTTTGATAATGAAACCGGAATAACTGGTGATCATCACCCGATTCATCTCTAGTTTGATGATGTTAAACTTTTGAAAAATGAAACAGAAATAACTGGTGATCATCACCCTATTAATGTCTAACCTTCAATGCATTTCTTTTATTTTAATTTTTATCTTGCTTCAGTGTGTCGGTTTTTGATGTTGTTTTGTTATTCAAATAGGGGCAGGAGACCATCATATAGGGAGGTATTGCTTGGTGTAAGGGAAAAATTAAGTATAAGGTGCTCAGCCAAATTGTCTACAGAAGACTTGGAAGCTGAGATTTTCCTTCATCTGCTGCAGGAGTACTCAAGGTAAAAGCTCCTTGGGATTGTGGCCTATAATAGTGGTTATTGAAGTAGTAGTAGCTTTTATTGTGAGAGTGGATAGTGTGGCTGAAGAGACGGACTTTGTTCATGTTGTTTTGTTATTATGAGATGCTTTACGAAGTTTTATACTAGTTATTTCACATACTCCCTCAGTCTCAAGTTAGATTATACTATTTCATTAGATATATTGTTTAAAATGTTTATTGACTTGTTACCAATAAGAAAAGATGTTAATTGACTTGTGTATTATACAAATAGAAGAGAAAAAAAGGTTTAAGATAGTGATTGAAGAACTAGTTTGATAGAGAAATACAACCCTTCACTATAATTAAATTTGATCAGTAAAATGAATGCACATTCTTGAAACTTGTGAGTGTTGTAGAGAATGATGTAACTAGGGGATTTCATCTTTAAATTGATAATGTTACTAACGGAATGTTTAAACATGCTAGGCTGTTCGGAAATAGAAATTGCCCTATTAATTGGGACATATATACATTTTATATTGTATTTCTCCTCCTCAATATCTTTTTCCTGTCCGATCAGTTGCATTTAAATTTTAGCATGCTTCAAGGTCATCCGATTCATTGATGCATAATTGACCAACTATCTCTTCATTCTCTAATCTTTATATGAGGTTTCTTTTACTTTTCTTCTTCTGCTGTGATTTTATCTTCTTTATGTGGAAATGTTGACTCTTATATGGACCTTACAAGAAGAATATGTATCTTCCACAGCTCAAAAGAAAGCTTGGATGCTTCTGATGAGCATGGGAATCTAGAGTTTGGGCTTAGTAAGTGGAAGGTACAAGCTGCTGCCGGAATAAAAGCTGGGGCAGAAGGGGTCCGTTCAATAATATTAAAGGTTTACTACTTATATTTTCCAAACTTGTGGATCTATAAAGTCTTTTTGTCACACTTTACTTAACCTGGTCTCTATGTTCTAGGGTGGCGGGGTGCTAACATTGGGGAGGATATACAGTGGGGTAAACTTGATACCTTGTTCCGCAATTTGCTCCGTATCCTGTGCTTTCATCCTGTTTGTAATGACAGATCGCGCTTACTGCTTTTCTAGTTAGCCAGTAGATTTTCTGGAAAGATGCTATTGGAGGCCGCCAATTATCAGATAAGCAGGGAAGTTCTCAAGAAGGTGCTTAAAATTCATGATTTTGTTGGGGACAGTAGCTGACATTACACACTTTATATGGGTCTCTTTACTTTTCCTGAACCAGTTAATGTGCTCTGACTATGGATATTTGTGTGAATATGGTCTTAAATTTATGATTCTAAGGCATCAACCCAAACATTTAATAATAAAGTTGGTCCTGCATTGTAATGGCTTACTGGATGAGTTATAGCAGTTAATTTTTTATTGTCTCACATGACTTCCTGGCGTCACATGGCTCTTGTTGGTTTCAGGGTGGAGAAGTGGCGGCTCTTAACCTGGAGTCCAGGTTGGCCATGCTGGCTGCAAAAAAGGTTTTGGACTCTTATGAACTTGCCTTGGTTTGAGAATTGCCCATTCTGCTTTACTACAGAAGATTAATGCCTGTAGTTCTTATACTGGCATAAAGTCCAGCGCAGACCTCTATAGAAATAGTGATCGTAATCTCTTTTTCATTTGATGCAGCCTCATAGACCTTAATCCCTTATGATTCTCCACATTTTCTATTTGCAACTTTTTGTTAAAAGATGTTTATCATTCTGAAAGCCCTTAAATGCTAAACTCTTCGGTTACACCACCTCTTCTTCCAGAGCAGCACAAGATCAATGAAAAAAAAATGGTTAAGACTTAGAGCCTGTTTGGGTAGCTTATTTTAAGCAGCTTATAAGACAAAAGTGGCTTGGTTTTTTTTTAAGCACATAAGGGCTTATAAGCCCATGAATTTTTGAGTTACCAAACATTTACTAATTGACTTATAAGCCACTTTTAAGCTCACCCAAACGGGCTCTTAGAAGGACCCTATCCATAATAAAAATTCCTGAAACCTGATATGAAGTAGTTGGTAAATCTGTTTTAGGCTTTGCTTTAGAAACTACCATTTCTTTAGAGTTTTGTGTACATGCTGAAATTTCACTCTTGGGGTTTTGACAGGGCTTAGCAGGTGCTGCCTCCCGTTACTTCGGCTTAAGGAGCATGATGACATTTCTTGGTCCAATGTAATGTCATTTGTTCTGGAAACGCTGCCATGTCTTTCACTATTTTACTTTCTCAGAGCTATTCGGTTCACTTGTTTATATCTGCTATAGAGACCACATACTTTTGTCGCCATTTCTGCTATAGCCTACAGAGATCACTTAGTTTTTTTTTTGTCGCCTGCCTTTTAACTAAGGTTTCTCGATCATTAGGGTCAATCATAAACATTGCTCTATCATCAGAGTACTCATCTCCTTTTTTTATTAAGAGAGAACAACAATAATTTTCTTTTAGTTGTAGGAACCATAGCTAGACCTTTCATGTCATTTACTATGCTCAATGTGTTTAGCTAGACTAGGTGACTCTTTTAGATTTGAGAACCCTCATCTCATAAAGAAAAAAATCATGGTACTAAAATAAATTCAGCAACATATTCCTACTTAAAAGTTGGGGATCCTGTACTATTAGAAACCCTTAGTGGTGTCGAATAAATGGGGTCAAATCAAGCTTGGACGGTTTAAAATGAGTTGAGTCAATGAGTCGATCCATTTGACCCATCCAAAATTTGCTATGGTCTAGATGAGTTATGTCTAGTTGGGCTAAATAGGGGGTCATGACCAACCTGTCCAGCTTAAAAATCATTTTCTTGTTTGTTAGTTTCTCACAAAGTAGACTAATGGAAGAATTTCTTTGTTTGTTTGGATAGAGTTTTATTATGGTAATTTTTGGCCAACTAGATAGTCAAAATTGACCCATACTTTTAGATAGATTTATTTCGGTTTTGTCCAAATTGACCTATCAATGAACTTATGCCCAACCTTACTACACAAAATTGGACGGGCTGGGCTGGTTCACTTATCTGAGCTATGTTTGACACCCACAAAGAACCCCTAATTTGTGTAAATAGAGAAAAAATTGAATCTTGGAACTAGACGAGTCCAAATAAAGTGGAATGAATATTTGAATATTCATTTAGCCTGCTCAAGTAGTCTGGAATGAGTTGTAATTGCAAGATATTCCATTTTATGCAAGCGGACTAACTAGAACTCATTTTGTACCTAAATGGAAGGAGAAATGAATTACTAATCTGTTTTTGGCAAGATTGTAAAAGTGAACTGAAGCTTTACGTCATCAAATACATATGTTGGTTGTGGGGCCAAGTATATCGAGAGAACTCTTGGGTTTATGTTGGACTTTCTGGTTGTCAGCTTTCCTACTCTCCGTCTTGCAGTTATATCGGATTACCTAGTTGTTGGATCTAACCGATTGATGCCAGTGGCAAATGTCTCATCTGAAGATGTATTCAATGGCATGAGAGTATACTCTTGTAGTTCAACAATTATGCTTGAATGATGAATTATAGGCCTTATGGCTCTACTCCCGTATATGCTGTAGTTTAATAAGAGAACTCTCCATATTTTTGCTGTTATTTGGTTTACCTTGTTGCTAAGATATTCAAGTGTTTTCTGGAGCTATTTGCTTCCTCATTTCATTTGGAAAAGATGTTTCCTTTTCAAACTGCCTCTCTAGGCTTGCAGTGTTGGGGAATGAGTAATTATATGGTCCATTCTTTTATTTAATTTCTTTTTGAGACGCTGTTTCCCAATTGCTGTCTTCATCCGTAAAGAGAGTTAAGCAGCGGTTGCTCCCAGGTTTTCTGATTTTATATACTTATCCTATTTGTTATCTGACATCTTCATGCAGTCTATGGGGAACACTTCTAGCAGATGTTGTCATTCAAATGCTTGGCACTGATTATGCTAGAATAGTGCGAGCTATTTATGCATTTGCGCAGGTAAGGTGCTTTCATGCTTGACTACAGTCTTGATTATTTTGGTTAAAGATTTGTATGGTTTTTTATATATAAATGTGAAATTTACCTCTAGTTTTATCGGCCCTAATTTACCTTAAATTTGTATTGGAATTTGGAATGAGATGTGCTGAATAGAGCAGAATTGCTGCAGACCGTTGCTATGTCCAAGTGCCCAACTAGTTTGAGATGTGAAGTGTATTTGATTAGTTGATGGGAGGATTTTATAAATAAATTTAGAACGAGATAGTAATATGTACTATTAAATTAGCAAGTTTACAATACTTAAATGCTGACTAAGTTCAATGAGTAATTAAAAACCTTGTATTTTTGGAGGTAAGTTTTTGGAAAAAATTTGAATCAAGTCTTGTTGAGATAGAACAATGCACTTTTTTCATTGTATCATCTTCAATAGAAATCATTCTTTCAGCGCAAAAGGCTCAAATTTACCCCTGGACTATTGCAAATAGATCAACTATGCCCTCCGTTTAGTTTTTGGTATCAAAAATACCCCTCAGTTACCGAAATAGTTCACTTATACCCTTCAAAGTAGCCAACAGTAACAACAGCTCCATGTAATCCATTTAAATCAATTTCCTTGCTTACATAGATATCCAGCTAGGATTTAAAAAATCAGAAAATTTCAAATAATAGAATTTCTTCCATTTTTGGGTTTCTTTGAGTTCACTTTTGGCTTCATTTTTTAAAGAAGTTAGAAGCTTAAATTTGGAGTTGCCCAAATGTTTTGACATGAGAATTAGAGCTACACACTGTTTCGAAGATTTTTAATGGTGAAGAATCCAATGTTCTTCAAATTTTTGGAATGTGGATTATCTCCATTTCAATTTCAGGGAGATGCTTAGAGTTGATTGTTGAAGGAAAATCTGAATTATACTAGTTGTTTTCATGATTCAAAACTCTTATTATACGTTGTTTTTATTTGATGAAAGTTGAAGAAAATAGAAAACCCATTTCAAGTTCAAATACTTTGAGTGTGAAACTTTTGTTTTTCTTGTTGGTTTATTGATCTAAATCTTCCGGAAATAATGTGCCTGCATTAGATTTGAAGTTTGGCGTTGATTCCGTGAAGTACTGGGGTGGAATACCAAATCTCCATTGATAAAGCTTTAAGAGAGCTTGAATTTCATATAATGAGTTTTATCAATTGTGATTGTTTGGTTCAAATTTTAATTGACTTTTGACTATGATATTGTTTGGACAAGTTGGAGAATGGATTTCACGTTCTAAAGAATGTGATGCTTTATCATCTTGCTTGCTATGAAGAGGCCATTTTTTATTCTAGTGGAGAATATTTGTTGTTTGTAGTGATGGAAACTATGGGCAGAGAAGATTAAGTCTATCCTAGGTGGAAATCCTTGTCAGCAAAAAAAAAAAAAAAACTTTTGAAGATATTCTCTGCTTAGCTGGACTCACCGTTACTTTTGGTTACTTTGAAGGGTATAAGTGAACTATTTAGGTAACGGAGGGGGTATTTTTTATACCAAAACTAAACGGAGGGCATCGTTGATCTATTTACAATAGTTCAGGGGTAAATTTGACCCTTTTCCGTCTTTCAGAGCTTTTTTAGCTCCGGTCATTTCAAAGCAAAAGAAAGAATTTTAACTGTGGGATTCGTGGATGCCCAAGCAAAAGGGTACCACTCCCCTGTTCAAATCCCCATGATCTTTCGTTTGTTTGTTTGCTTTCTTTCTATGTTTTGCATGAGTTCCACTTTAGAGTTATGTTATCTGCCTTGAAAATCTGAAAAAAAGTTGGTGGTATTTGCTGGTGTAGTATTAGATATAGGCCTTTGAGCCTGTAATGTGTAAGAATGAAGTGATTGTATCTTCAGAGTTTTGTAAATATTCTCCTGCTTAATTTTGTGCAAATAAGTTTTTTAAGCATCCTTGTGTATTAATTGCTTCAGATCCGAATCACCCGCACTTACAAAACATCTGATGTTCAGTGAAGAAGGCTTTTTGGGGATTGAACTCTTAAGTTCGCATCGTGGCACATGGCACTGGGTTTTTATTAGGCTATTGGCTTTGAATGGTGTTCTCTCCTTGTGCATAGTAGTTATTGAAGAGAATGTTTCTTGCAGTGCTGAGAAGGGCTTGCCCTTCATTGTACATATGTTTAGGTTGTAGATAACCCTCTTTTGTAATTTGAGATAGACATGAACGCTCCTTGAACATGTATTTTCTCAACAATTTATTAGATTACTTATTAGAGAAAATGCTGTTGCTAGTGATAAAAGTACGGAAAATTGATACCACAACAGGTTCCTGTAAGATTATTCTATATGCCAATTTGTCTGGTGAGTAAACATTTCTCCGGTGAATCCTCTTCTCTGAGGTATGCCTTGAAAGAGGAAATTGTTCTGAAATGGAACTCATCAAGAACGAGCTTGTATCTACCGTCACACCTTCATTGAAAGCACGTTGACTACTTTTCCTATGAATTTTCTATTTCACGAAAGACCTTCTACCTCCTAGCTCCTGTTCTCTTGCTAGAGCTAGCTTGTTCTAGGCTTATCTTTTCCTTATATGGTGTCGCTAAATGCTCTTGAAGGTGTTATTATCCGGACGAGTATCTAACAGTAACAGCAGGTGCCATTTTCACTCTCAAATTAATGAAATATGTGGAATTTCTGAAAGTTAATAGAAGGATAGAATGGTTGGGAAAAAATGCTAGAAAATCGAGATTATCCGAGCTTTTTGTTGTTCTATCCTCTTAGTGTAGGTATTCTCCATCGCACACAACTTGTTTACGTTTCAACAGATAACTTCTTTTTCGTTCAATCGCTGATCCAGACCCCATAGGGATATTTGTACTCTTTTGGTATTGCAATTTCGGATTACGAAACCTTTAGCTAACAATACACTCTTTGGAGTCGGTTTACTTTACGTACCGTTAAAGATAGAAAAGAAACAATAGGCAATTAGGCATTAATTAGACAGTATGGAGTCTATGCATCTCTTTCCAAATGTGAGATTTTACCAAGTCAAATGGCGTTCCAAATGTGAGATTTTACCAAGTCAAATGGCGTCTAAATGTTCAGGCTTCAAATTGAGCCGAAAGTATATGTATAACAAATACAAAAGGATATACTTGTTTGTAAACGACAACAAGGTGTGTCATGACTCATGAATCATGATCTTGTTTTCTAATTGATTTGTTGACTAATGCTTAGCACTATGTATATGTATTTGTACCTAGCTTGTTCAAACTGTATGGATTCTCTATTTTTTCCTTTTTGGTTAACCGAACATTTTTTGGATTCTCTATTTCCCTTTAAAGATTTACACGTTTAATTTTGTTAATTTGGCAAAGGATTGTCTGTTTCCCTCTCTTAACATTCTCGTCCGGCTAATTAAAATGACCTTATTCAGAAACCAAGTCAACGAGTTTGTGAGTGCTGGTTATTAGTGTATAAAAGGATGTCCTTTACTGTACTATATTTGAACATATGCAAAGCGAGCATTTAATACTGTTCTGAAAAGTGTGTCAAGAAAAGAAGAAAAGGGAAATTAAGAATGGCAACGTCTAAGCGTCTTATTATTAATTCAGTTGCTGTTCTTCGAATACTCACTCTCTTGACATGCGCAGCTGCCCTAGCGCTTATTGTTACCAACAACTTCACACTTGATGGTGACAAAACCAAATTCAGTAATATCAAAGGCTACAGGTTATGAGATTCTTCTTAATATCCTTATTCATCTAACTACCCTAATTCCAAATAATGTTAAGTCATTCTGACAAACTCAATTTGTTATAAATCATTTGACATATTCAGAAAAACAAGAAGACATCTGTACTCCTATTACCTTTACTTTTCCAAATCTGTTCTTTTCCAATCACTGGAGTGTTAGTGAAGTGAGTCAAAAAGAGATAAATGATAGTTTAGACAAATACTCTTATGACTATTAATTCTGTAAAATATCTTTTTTTTTGGTGGTTAGTAAACGAGATTGCCAATATTTATGATTCAATGTTATTGTATATATATTACAGGTATGTCTTAGCTGCGGCTGCAGGCGGAGTTCTCTATTCATTGATTCAGCTGCCTTTCGCACTGTATCATGCCGTCAAGGATAAGAGACTAATTACGGGCCAATTTCTGCCGATATTTGATTTTTACGGAGATAAGGTTTTCTTCAAAAAACTCAACAGCTTAAAGTAATTAAACATGCTTCTGTTAAATTACCATCACAGTATACAAACGGCTCTGTAATTAGTCATCGTAAATGTTAATTATAAATTGCAATAGTGTACTAACATAAACACCAAAGTAATGTATAAACAAATTGCCGGCTTTCACAATAAATTTATACAAACACGCATATTTAATTTCTACTATGTTTTCATTTTATAAAATTAATACTACTAACTTGCTAGTCTATTAGAATAAAATCAGAAATGTTAAATAATGTAGTTCGTTATAATGACTATAGTATATGATATAACGGACCTATATTACCTACATTTTTGGTGCAATATTAAAGATGTAAATCGAATAATATAGTTGGTTACAACGCTATGCGGCTGTAGTATATGATACTCCATGTACCTATATATTACCTCTATTTTTGGTGCAATATTAAAGATGTAAACCAAATGAGATTTTCTAGAAACCTTATAAATTAGCTCTATTAGTTACTCCCTAGTTAGTTCAACACACACAAAATTTTGCTGTCTAATGTTACAGTTTTGCTATTTATGGTTTTCAAGCGGCAAAAAGGAAATGTAGAACTTATAACTTGTTTAAAAACTACATAAAAGGTCAGAGATCATGCATTTGTTTCCATCAATTTTTTTTGTTCTCTCCATATTTTAGCGACATGTTTAACGAAATTGGCAGGTGATCGCATTTTTCTTGGCAAGTGGAGTTGGCGTAGGATTTGGTGTCAGTATTGAGCTAAAAAAATTCATAGACCAATTAGTAGACAGCTTTGAAATTTTAGGGGTAGATGGACTTGAAGAATTTAGAGACAAGAGCCAAAAATTTCTCGACAGGGGAATTATTGCCAGTGGAATTCTTCTTGCTGGTTTTATTACCATGGCTATACTTACGGTTCTTACTTCTGCGAATCGTAATGGAAGAGGCTTCTAGCCTAAGACTAGACGGAAATAAATATGTCAACAGCCATGTTTCGTTAATCTTTTGACGTTTAGGTGCAATGCTCTGTAATAAATTCTGTAAGCTATACGGGATGATAAAAATCTACCATTCATTATGTTTAAGTATTGTTGGTAATATTGGTTTGGCGACGGGATACTTTTGAATCATCTATTAATATGACTTAAAATCATTAATATCTGCATATTGATTGAGAGTGAGTTAGGTTTTTGTATAAGCATTGTTGTTATTGGAATCGGGGTAGATCGCTCACAATACATTACTCCGGAATGTAGCCCTTTCTGAACCCTGCGTGATTGTGCGATAGTTCGCACACCAGGCTGCCCTTTTTGTAGTTGTTATGGGCAAAATCAGTTCCTAGAGCTTTGGGATCTAGACCAAGAAGCATCTGATGTAGCCTTGTGGGCCTTTCTAAATGACTTATTGCTGGGCCAGTAATGTTATATAGAAAAAATTACACGGTATAAACATTACTAGTAGTCATAAACAAAAAATAAACATATTCTTCCATTTTTATGATTTATAGACATTTAGCCCTATGTATTTCACTAATTATAGCCACTACACACCTATGAGACATATGCCATACTAAAAGCCTATTATTGGGGAGTTTGATGGCTCATTAGAGATTATTTAGGGATTGCTCTCCTAATTTGTTTATGATATATCCTAAATATCCGAATTTTGGGGATATAAATGATAGTCACATTCTCTTTCTTAATTATCTACTAAATATTATCATATAGTTTACTCTTAAAAATCAGCTATTACCAATCCATTGTTCTTTCCTCTCAATTTTGCTGCTTAATGTTCATCTCAAAACCTTATGAAAGTAGAGCTTCTTTTTTTTGTTTAAAACATGTCAAATTAATTATGCCAGTTTCGCAAAACTTGCAAAGTAATAGACAGAATACCACTATTAACCACATTAGGGATATCTGCTTATTCTTTACCATTTATTACTGTTGTTTGGTGGGACCGGTAAAAAGTACTGCTTCCTCTGGTCCAAAATAAGTGGTCATTTTGGCTTTTGCACCATTCTTAAGAAAGTTGAAAAAGTGTAATAATTTAGCGTGGTTTCACTATATGTTGCCATTTAGTTTTTTTTACACTATTTAAAAAAGGTGCTTGGAACAATAAACCAAGCAAGGTATATTAAAAAAATATTAATTTCTTCTTGTTTTCCTAAATGGACACTTATTTTGGACGAAAAGAGAATGATTAAATGGCCACTTATTTTGGACCGGTAGGAGTAGTACGAACGAAGCAAGGGCCTAGGCACTATAACCAGTAAAACATTGATGTCCCCTATGAAAAGTACAAATGTAAAGCTCGTCCAATCAATAAACTTATGTGCATGCCACAGGAATTTTCTGAAGATTAGTCCTGACTTTAGGAAAAAATCCTCGAGTTTTTGAACTGGACTTAAAGAAATAGTTCTTGTGTTTTGATTTTTGAACTGAACTCTACGAGAAAATCCTTGATCAGTTCAAATTTCAAGATTTTTTTCTAGAAGTTCGAGGGAATTTTCAAATACCTTATGTATATGGCTATTCCGAAGTTCAACGCTCTAAAAAGTTTGAGTTATCTCGTTATTTATATTGTCCGGTATTTCGTTTTAATTTGGTATTGAAATAATATAAATTAAATAACCATCACAACATGCTTTCAAATCGAAAATATTTATTGCAAGGTTTCTTTGCGTTTTACTAATTTATAGTAGTACAATTTAGAATAAGACACAACATACCATAAGTTGGTAAAGTACAGATGTGAAAAATATGTCATTTGTATAACGACAAACTTATTACATAGAGAGAGTTGGAAATGTCAACCGCAAAATTGACATTTCTTATGATAGGAGAAGAAGTATGTCTATAATCCAAAGGAGAAATTGAATTTTTAACCCTAAAAATATTATGGATTATATTTAAATTGGAAAAGGATTGTCAGTTTCCTGCTATGACATTCTCGCCCCGCTGCTTTAGTGACCTTATTTACACAACATATTTTTGGCCATTTCGACCAATTGTGCGACATTTATTAAGTGATTGTCATTCCTCATTAGTGTATAAAATGATGTTCTCTATAACTAGAAATATGCAAGGTGAGTATTTAAACTTGTCCGGTAGAAAATTAAGGTAAAAGAGAATGGCAAAGTCTAAGCTTATAATCATCTCAATTACAGTTCTTAGGATACTTACTCTTTCGGCATGCGCAGCTACCGTTGCACTCATTGTTACCAATGACTTCACAAATGAAGGCGAGAAAACCAACTTCAGTAAGGTCAGGGGTTACAGGTGATGCCTCTGTTCATTCCTTTTATTCAAACCAAAGTCAAGTGGCACAGGAAAAAAATGTTTTAAGAATTTTATAAGAACAAAACTAGTTGTTCCATCAAGCTTAGTTTATTGGGGTGTCAAATGGACAGGTTGAGCTACATTTCAGTTGATTAAGATGTCGAACCAATAAACCAGTTGGCTCGTAAGTCGTAACCTTAATTTTGTGTAAACAATATAATTGGTCATACTCTACTCAGCTCATGCTAATTATTTTTCATTAATTTGTTTAAATATCAAAGTCTACTAATAAAGGCTTTTTCATTTCTCTTTTGCGATTACATCAAGTAAATCAAATCAAAATTTTATTTTCTCAGTGATTTAATACGTTTGTTTTGTGGGTCAAATTGACTAGATTTACATATGCAACCTAATTCGCTCAAGTCTGGTCAATGAGTGCATGATTTTTTATTTTTTTCCTTCTTTGTTGGTGTGGTAAATTTATAAAATTGCCAATATTTATAATTCAATGACATTATTATAGGTATGTCCTAGCTGTCGCTGCAGGGGGAATCCTCTATTCATTGATTCAGCTGCCTTTTGCATTGTATCATGCCGTCAAAGGGAAGAGGCTGATTAAGGGCCAGTTTCTGCCCATGTTTGATTTTTACGGAGATAAGGTTTTCTTCTGAGAACTCAACAGCTTGACAAAAACATGTCTTTTACTATATGACATTGTACAAACTACATAAAAATAAGAGAATCACTCACAAATGTTAATTTTATTCTTTGTATATTATACTCCTTAGTCACATGCAGTTTTTGACGAAATTGGCATGATGCAGGTGATAGCGTTTTTTTTGGCAAGTGGAGTTGGCGTAGGATTTGGAGTCAGTTTTGAACTCAAAAAATTCATAGACGAAATTTTAGACGGCTTCGAAATTGAAGGGCCAATTGGAGAGGTTGAAGTATTTAGGAACAAAAACGATAAGTTTTTCGAGAGAGGAATTATGGCTATTGGAATTCTCGTTGCTGCTTTTACTACCATGGCTATACTCACCGTGCTCACTTCTGCCAACCGCAAATGAAGGGCCTTTTAACCTATGGCCAAATGCCATGTTTGATTATAATCATTTGACAATTTTTAGGTGCAATGCTCTGTACTGTTCATTTTCTTAAATTTTGGTGTATCTTTCGTTCCGTCATATTCTTAATAACTTGGTACTGTCAGGTGCAAATGCATGTACTAATAAGTTGAATTTTTTCAGAAAACGCGCACTTGAGCTTTTTGGGGTGGGGTACGTGTGTAAAATTGGTGGTTGTTTAGGGGAGAAATCTATTAGGAGATTTACAGAAATAGGACACTTCAGTGCCACTGCTACACCTTAGGGCTCAGGCCCAACTAAGAAACCGTTTTACTCCGATCACTCTACGAATTGACAGGATTAAGTTCAAAGGGCTCCTAGGAGATCGCTATAAGAGGCTAAATAATTAAATATCTTTTTTGTTGAGACTAAAAGCTAACTATGACGCCAATAGGCATCTATCTGAATCTGTGACGATTTCGATGATTAGTCGGTTCTTATTTCTTAAGCCGCTAAAAAAGAAACACCTAATAATTACAAATTTTTGAAAAAAAAAGTAGTCATATTTTAAAAATCATGTTTTCTTAAGACCAGTTACAAGACAAAATTGTGAGAATTTGAGCTAAACTACTAGGACATTTAATATGATTTAGTCCAAAGTTCTAGGATATATTCCTGAAGCTTCATATTTGTAGTCCCAGAAAATTTTCCTCCGACTTTTGAACTAAATCCTAGAAAATTTTTGAGGGATAAGTACAAAAGTCCCAGAAAAAATATATTGGACTTTTGGTGACTATTTTTTATAATTTTCTTACTTTTTTAAATGATGGCTGCTTTTTACAAAGTTTTCTTAAATAGTTGTTTCTCTTTCCGCGCCCTACAAAGTGGTTACATTGACAAATTTCTACCAATCTGTCTCCTGACATAGCAAAGGAGTCCAAGAAGCAGGTGCTGTCCATTGACTTGATAATCCAAACAGTATCGGGTCCAACAAAGAATTTCACTACGTGCTTTCCATAATGGTTGATTTGAGAATTTTCATCCATTTAATAATATTTTAGCAAAATATCCTCTTATAATCTAGAGCAACAATTTTAAGTTACCAATTTATAGGAAGAGGTCAAGTGGCAAGTGTTGCCTAGAAAACACTTCAAGTTATCCGGTAGGCAACACTTTTTCTTGGAGATGTGAGATTTAAGGTCAAGTATTTCCTAAGAAAGATGGGTCAAAGACAAATGCTGCCTTTTAGGCATTACTTACGACCAACTGTTGCCCAGACAATACTTTCTCTAAAAAGGAATGTGAGATTCAATGGTCTTCAAATGACAAATATTGTCTAAAAAGGAGAGGTCAAAGATAAGTACTGACTCCGGACCATTAGAGTCATACGGGTATTTCTTTCAGAATTTTTCATTAAACTTAGCAGGTGCATGTTTGCAAACCACTGTTATTTGGGAGCAAAAAGGCAAGTTATTTCTTATGGTATCATATTTCTGCAAATGAGCTGGGGGCCAATGAGGTAACCTTGGCCCAACTACCTAGTTGGGTTTAAGAACTAACGTGAAATATGGTGTTTACAGAAATAACCTTTATAAGGGTTGGTTTTGAATTTTCACCCAGCTTAACCAAGACTTTGAAAAATTGCCTATATTTCCCATTAGATATAACTTGTAGTTTTGCCTAATGAGATAGGAGTTCTGAACCCTTAGTCATAACTTATAGACAATGAAGATAGCATAATCTGTTGCCAGTTGGGCAGGGTTTCAACTAATTAAGTATATGATCTTTGGGAAATAAATAGCTCAATTGGCAAAAAAATACTATTCTTTAAGATTAAATTTCAGATTTTTACAGTATATAAACATAATAAAATGTTATTTAGATAAAATAGATATATTTTAAGTTAATTGTTCTATATAGACATTTATCTTTTTGTATTCTTTTTAAATAGCCATTTTTGAAAACCCAGTATATACTCTATTTAATACCTATTTTTACGTGTACAGTGTTAGTGGGAACACAGTTATTATTGGGTCTAATCTGTAACTTTTAATTAACCAATTCACACGCCTAATTATTATCGTGCATTAACCACTTTCTCACGCAAAACTTTCCCGTTCTTTTAGGCTAATTAATAAGCGGTAAACGAGCCGTTTAATTCCGAATTGTTTAGTCTCTTCATTTTCTTCATCAGTTGTTGGTGTTCTTTTCATCTTATTTACTCCGAAAAAATCATTATGTTTAATTGTTGAAGTTGTGTCTTTTCGGTTCATTTCTCTATATTTAATGGTAACAATAGTAGTATTAGTATTTATTCCCTATTTATAAAGTATTTCAGTTCCTTTTTTTGTTCTTTTCTTGGTTGATTTACCATTTCATTTTTTCTTTTTGATTTTAGTCAAAATGCCTAGGCGCGGTGTGAAGAATGTAAATAAAGCTTTGCATGTAAGTGATGATGATTTTGAGGATCTGGATATGTCGTCTCCCAACAAAAATCAGTTGATACTCCGAGTCGTGTTACAAGGTCATCTAGTAAACCGAATAACAGAAAGAGAACACGGCATTGTGATAATATCAAGAATAATACCTCGATAGTTGGTTCTGTGTCTTTGGGAAAACGGGTGGATATCGATACGTCGAGTGATGATTCCTATGGTGATCCTCCTGTTTTGTCAAAAAAGACTAAAGGTTTGTATGGTGTATCTTCCCGGGTGTTGAAGAAGAAGTTGTTTCAACAGAAGAGTAAGAGGGCGGTTAAGTGTGATAGGATTGATGATTTTCCATTGGTTGAGGTTCAGGTATTCGTTAAGTTTATATATATTTTTATGTATTACGTGTGATTTTTCTTTATATTAGTTTGTTTTTTTTACATCAGTAGTATATTTTCTGTAGACACAATGCATACAGTTTATATATTGTATTCTTAATTCATAAGTTTTAGTATTTAGTTGATGTGTATATGTTTTATATTTTCTGCGTATATTGAATAAGTTTTTTAGTGTCTACTTGAATTGAATATTCGCTTAATAAATGATTTTGTATAAATGCAGCTTTGCAATGTCTATCTTTTCATATATGTATATATAGTGCATCTTTTTTAATAACTGTCATTACATACTTCAAGTGAAGTGTAACAGAATGATTACATGATTAGTACCTATGATTACTAGATTTTAAAGTTCAGCTAAGGTTAATAAGAATCGGTTTGTTATCTAATGCATTAAATGTATATATTTTAGTTGATTCTAAGCCGTATGCATTTGGCTGTGATATGTTTGTTTTTACTTGTTGAATATTTGTGTTGTAAAGGTTGAATATTAACAGTATCCAGTTAGTTGTCATGTTGATGAGTGTACTTGTCGCATATATGTTATATATTACTATTTTACACTTTGCATATTTATATGTATGCAAGGTATATACTTGAATTATTTACAATGTATGCTGGATATATTAACACTTTATGCACGAATATTTTCATTCATTTTTGAATTTTATTTTCCTGATATGATATTCATGACATATTTCTGAATATTTGTTTTACATCTAAGTGAATAAACATAGTTAGTTTTAGATTGTCTTAGTAGTTTTATAGCATTTTACACTTTGCATATTCATATGTATGCAAGGTATATACTTGAATTATTTACAATGTATGCTGGATTTATTAACACTTTATGCATGAATATTTTCATTCATTATTGAATTTTATTTTCCTTATATAATTATCATGACATTTTCTGAATATTTGGTATACATCTAAGTGAATAAAAATAGTTAGTTTTAGATTGTCTTAGTAGTTTTATTGTATTAAATATATTGTCATATCTGTTTTAACTGTACAATTTTAGTTGTTAGTTTGTTAGTTGTGTTTTTTATATGCAGGTTTTATTATAGTGTTTCTATTTATTTATTTGCAGCCTTTGAATTTGTATTTTAGTCCTGTCCAATATAGAAGCCGCAGGATTTGTACCCACACTAATGTAGATGCTATATGCACTATTAAGAAGGTTTTGGATGACAGATTGTTGGGTATGTTTAGGCAGTCTTGTTTTGGGCATTTCCTTGATATGCCGAGTTTTGTAACGTGCAACAAATTATTGAATTATTTGTTGTTGCGAGAGGTATGTCCGCCTAGTGATGACTCTGAGGCGTTGTGGTTTGATTTCTATGGTTATAAATTGAGGTTTGGACTTGTGGAGTTTGGGTTGATAACGGGGCTGACTTGTATTGGTGATCACTTAAAGGAATACCATTCTGATGATCCCAATCGATTGCTACAGTTGTATTTTGGTGGTGCCTCAAAAGTATCAAAGAAGGATTTAGTTGAATGTTTTGTGGGGAAAAAGTGGTTATCGGATGAAGATGCTATAAAGCTTGCCGCTTTATATTTTATTCACACTTTTTTGTTTTCGACGAAGAATTCTGCCACTAACGACACCACCATTGGGGCTTCTGAATTTAATATTGTTGAGTGTGGTGCTTGGCAGACTTTTCCATGGGGGACAAAGGTATTTCTGGCAACTATTATGTCTATGCATGACAAGTTGCGTCCCTTTCTAAAGTGTTACAGATTTGCTGGTTTGCCTTATGCCTTGCAAGTTTGGTTTTATGAAAGTTGCGCTACAGTGCATGAGAAGATTGCGTTTAGGGTTGCAAATAAATCTCCTCGCATACTTAATTGGCATGTTAAGAGAACTCATGATTTTGAGGAGTTGCAGAAAGGGTTTTTTAGTTTGAAGAAAAGTCAGGTAATATAATTTTTCATTAGTATGTTATTTATATTTATTTATTTTTATTTTATTTTGGCAGTATTCAATAGATATTCATTATATTAATTTGTTTTGATTTCTTTTATACCAAGGTACAATTCACAAAGATTGAACCTTCTGAAGCAGAATTGGCTTGTTTTAAACTTCCAGAGTTTGAGCAATACAACTTGGATCCAAAGATTGTGATTGATCATATTACTGATGATGTAAATGAAGGGGGTCTGAATCCACCTAGGCCAGATACCTTCCAGCGCGCTTCTTCTAATTGTGATAACTATTCGCTTTCTCCCGAGTTGCAGTTGTTGTATGGGCAGCAGAAGATGTTGCAATCTGATATGGCACAATTAAACCTTTATTTGGCTGACTGCTTTGATAAAATTTTCAAGAAGCTTCACATTGATCCTGCTGAAAATGTAGAGAGCATCTTTTTTTAATGTGGCATGTCTTACTTTTGTTGTATGCATTAGCATTGTTATTTATGTGTTGTTTGACTAATTTTTTTGTTTGTCCTTTTACAAATGTAAGGTATTTCAATCTGATCATGTTCGTAATGAGGGAAGCAATAAGCAAACTACTGAGCCAATGGATGTTCGGGAAGGTCATCAAGATAAACAGTTTGCTTATCAATTTTACGGTATCTGTTTAATCACCTTTTTTACTTTATATCTCAACTGAAATACATCCTTGATTATTGATATATTATATTATATGTAGGACCTGCTGAAAAGCGACCTTGTGTTTCTCCTGGTCAATCAGATATTCCGGATGGACATGCCATGGAGAATATGGAAGGTAGACATTTTAGTTTTTGAGTGATATAAATATTTTGTACAGAAGTAGGTTTTTGTTTTTTTGTGTTATTAAATTTTTTTTTTTGTGTTTGTTTTTACTAGATGTCAGTGATTCGCCGCATGGTATGGATCATGTTTTTCAATCGGATTTTGATGGAGATCGAGCTGAAAATGCAATAGGTATTTAAATAATATGACTGAGTTATTACATTATTCCAATTATATGTTTTATACTTTGTTTGTTGAAACTGTATGTATTTTTAATCTCTAGATGTTGAGCATTTGTTTCGCGGCTGTGATAATAGTTCAGAGCAGTTTAAATCTAAAGGTAGTTAATATTTTTATATAAATTTACACATTGTGTATTTATTCTTTTTGTTTTTTCATTTCTATATGTTGTTAACGCCTTTTTTTTTTTCTTTAGATGCTACTGGAGAGCCCCATTTGGCTGATCAAGTTGATGGATGTGAAGTTGGTGGTGTTGCTGTGCAACTTAAAGGTATCCACTTAATTACGGACATAGTTTGTTTTACATTTTGTATTTGTTACATAGTTGATTTTGTTTATGCCTTTATTTTATAAATTGATGACATGTTTTAAATTCCTATATTAAACCTGTTTGTATGTGTTGTTGATTATATATTTCAATCTGATATTAATCAGATATAAGTTATTGATTTTATGTTTTATATGTAGGACCTGCTGAAAAGCTATCGTGTGTTTCTCATCGACAATCTGCGAGTCATGGTGTACATGTTTTTGATAAAGTGGAAGGTATAATTATTGTTATAGAGCAATGTAATAATTATCTACAGAATTAGGTTTTAGCTCTTCTGTTTTTTAATTATGGTTTTTAAATGTGATTATATGTTTGTGAAGTTCCACATGCAATGGATCTTGTTTTTATATCAAATGTTGAGGGTTCAGGATTAGTTGATGCAAGCGATATTCTACTAATATTACTACATTATTATTAAATTATATTTGTATTATTATAGTTTTTTTTTTGGTTTTTTCGTATGTTTATGTTGTAAGTTATATTTTTCACTGGTTAGAAGCTCCGGAAGAGCCTCATAATGTTGCTCAAGCTGATGGACTTGAAGTTGATAGGGTTGCTGTTGTGGAACTTGAAGGTATTCATCTATCTATGTAACATACTTGTCCTAGTTTTTTTGTTTTCATTACTATTTAGTTCTTGTTGTTTTGTTTTTTAATCTTTTAACAATTATGACTTGTTTTAAATTCTCCTATAAAAACTCTTTGCTCTTCTTTCTAGATGATCAACATATGTCTTTACAATCTGACCTTTAATGCTGATCTAAATGAAAGGTTAAATTCAGTTGCTATTTGTATTCAACATGTATTTTATGGATATTTATCTAATATAATTAAATTTGGATTACTTTATCTTGTATATAACATGTATATAATGAATATGTATTAACTTGCAATTTCAGTGATGTACTGTCTTTTTTGTTTGAAATATTTATTACACAAACATCAATTATTGTCATGGTTAAAAAATTTCAATGTAGATAAGTTGCACAATATGCATGTTGCTCCACGTACTGATGCTGATAAGGAGATTGGGAATATAGAAATACTTCATTCAAGTACTACTACTGTACTGGATGCGTCTGTTGGGCAAGGTAAATTCATTGATGAATACTGTTTTGTATTATATTTCGCTTTCTTATGATTCACTTGTTATAAAGCAGGAAGTGAACGCAAACAAAATGTGAATATTGATGTGGATTCCAATATTCATTTTGTAGCTGGTGATGATGTGGTCAATGACCAGGGAAGTGTTGATCCCTTATCACAACTGTCTGAGCCTGAGTGGCATGAGCTTACAGCAAGGGCTGCAGATGTTGTTAAAGAGAGGATTCTCTTGAGGGAAAAAGAGACAAAGTGCATTTCTGATGTGCCTCCTGTTGTTGATCATTGTCAAGATGGCAAATTGAATCAGTATGAAATGGATGTCGATACTGAAAATCCTTCAGTAGTTGCTGCTGCAGTGACTCCTCATATTTCAGTTCGAGAGAAAAAAAGCTCTAAATTCAAGAAGTCACCTTTTACTACTGAATTTGGTTCTTCTGGACCTGCCGCTGAACTGACAAAGAGGCGCATTTTTAGTTTGATCCATCCCCTGGTGAAAAACATTCGCTCTGAGCCAGATTACAAGCTTATTACTCAGTGGTGTTCCTGGATTGATCGCAAAGTTATTACAAAATCTAGGTATTGGACCTTTAATAAGGTTTTTATGTGTTGTTATTAAAATTTTATTAATTTTGTTTCTTGTTCCTGCAGGGTGGGTAATCTTTATCCTGCGAGGGAGAACAATTTACATCCACAGGTTAATTTTGGGGTTCATGTTATCGACAAGAAGGAGTGGTTTCATGTTTTAAATTATGGATCTAAAGAACTCAGCACAACGGTAATTCAATTACATTCTATGTTATAAATAATGAATAAACTGAAATATTCAACTGTTGAGGATTTGATATGCATGTTATATTTACTCTATAATATGCCTGTATTCAACTGTTTGTCTGATATGCAGACAATATTTACTAAATATATCAGTGGTCCTAAAAGTATTTATATTGTTTCCAGCACTTGGATGTACTGTTTTATTATTTGCGTAAGAAGGCAAAGTTTGACCCTGATATAACTGTCAAAGTTACAAGCACCGATTGCCTGTTTGATGTGTTGATTAGAGCAGCGCATACTGAGTTCAATAGGGCAGGCAGAGACATGAGGGTGGTAGATTCTAGTACACAGATTTTCCAATATATAAATGGTGTGGGATTGCGGTGCAATACTCCTTGGGCTTTGGTTGATGATGTTCTTTTACCAGTCAAGGTCATTCATGACTGGCATTGGATCTTGGCAAGGTTGTCTTTAAAGGATCGGGCTATTTATGTCTACGACTCGGATCCTAGTTTACCTGAATACAATGAAGAACTTATTGGTGCACTTGAGCCATATGCAACTATGTTACCACTGTTTTTATATGCTGCCAAAGTTATCCAAAACAGACAAGATTTGTTTTACAAGGGTTCTCCTTATGAGGGCATTTCAATGGGTGATCCTTTCATATTGCGTTTTAATCCAAGGGCCCTTTCTTTGATGCAACGGTAAGTTACATTAAAATATAATTTCCTTTAAGTTATTTGAGTAATTATAATTAAAATTGTTGCCTTGTTTTGGTTTCAGTGATTATGGCGTATTTGCAGCGGCCTTTGCGGAGTACTATATTCAGTATCAGTGTATGCCTACGGAGAAAGATGATCTCTCTTTAGTACGCAGTCGGTATGCTATGTATCTGTGGCAGTATGGGATGAACAAGCAGATCGAGTGTGCAGTTAGTGATGAAGAAATTTGATATGCTGTGCTAGATTTGTAAATAGGTGGATTGGTTAACTTTGTCTGGTTTTAGATCTTGATACAGTGTTGTTCTTAACTTGTTTTTGTTAAACATGTTGCTGATATACTTATCAATTATATAGTTTTGTGTTTTTGCGTAATCAAATTACTGTGGATTTCAAGTATATTATGAAGGGTGTCAATATTTTGCAGTGATTGTAACTTAGTGCATTCGCACTTTTTTGAACTAGTATTTATTTGTTGATAAGTGCATTCTCTATGGATTACATTGACAGAAACCTGTGCTTACTCTTCAGGGAATAAGGCACTTATCCTTTTGTTTAATTTTAACATATATCAGATATTTATCACACACACATTCATGTTTGATTCATTCAATTTTTTTAAAATGTTTTCTAAATGTTTTCTTTGGTAATGTCTGTATTTGTTCTGAATTACTGTATAATATTTACCATACGTCACCTTTGTATGAAACAGTATTTGCTAATGCAGCAATGTCCTTGTAATCTTACTTTCTGTAAAAACGTTTAACTTGCTTAGCGATAAATAGGCAAGTGTTGTGATGTAACTATCTTGTATAATAATACCATCACCCATGTACTTGTATAATTTTTTAGAACTTAGTATGTATCACTTTTCGTTTATTTTAATATGACAGTCATAGTTCGGAATTTTTCTATGCTGGATGTTTTAGTTCAAATAAATGTTAACATATATTTCTTGCATATTAATATCTTATTAGTGGTTACTTTCCTTTATATTGCTATTATATAACCAAATTAATTATTCTGATTTGCCCCATTTTAAATTATCTGTTTTCTTGAAGTTGACATTACCAAGTAATTCTGCTTTTTGCAATATGTATTATTCCTCCTAATCGACATGTTCATTTGTTTACGTTGGATATTTCGTTCATAAATAATCAATATTATATTGCGTTAAAACAAACACTTTATTTGCATATATGTAAGAAGTATACCCAAATTTTAATGTTGCAGGTTTGTAAGTGGATGTTCTGCTTGAAGCTAATTTCATACTTTGATTACTTTATCGTTTTTAAACATAAATAGAACTAGCTACATTACATTACATTACATAGCTGTTTTGTAGTATTAACCATTACAGACATTAGCAACTACATTTAACATAAACAAGATAAAGTCTCTTTACTCATACCATACTAAATACTACACTAAATTCGAATTGGAGCATTCTTGCAGGTTTTGCGGTTGTGTCCTTCTTGTCCGCAACGTCCGCATGCTATTCGAGCTCTTTTGAATGGCCTCTCCCAGGCTGATTTGATTCTACATGTTTTTGGTCTCCCAGGTGGCTTTCTTGTGTGAGGTGGGAACACAGTTTCATTTGCAACTTCAGCAGGAACATTCCAGACACAGTCTCCTTGAATGGGATAAACTGGAATTTCATATGTTTGCAAAACCGATGCCTTTTTGTAGTAGCTAGCACAATATTCATCTGGTTTTATGTGCATTTGATCCAGGACAACAATTGCATGTTCACATGCTATTTCATCTAATTGATATTTCCTGCATGTGCATGTGTTTGCTTGCAGATCAACAATATGCTTTTGATCCCCCTCAACAACTTTGTATAGCAGATCTGTTGAAGGTATAATCTGCAACAATATATTTAAAAGTTAAAAATTGACCTGCCTAGATGGTATATTATTCATCTATTAAATTGAAGTTTATGTGCCATGATCCCTCTTTGGAAGCTGTATCTATCTATATTATTCAATGATATGCATAAAATATTCGCAAAGAGCACAGAAAAATATAAACACTTACACTCCATTTTTTGGAAGCAATTATGTTTTCATTGAGGATTTCTTGAAATTTTTCTCCCAGGGGTGTGAATGTGTCCATTGCAAACTGCCTATTCTTGGCTGTCCACATTTGGAACATATCTGTCATATATTCCAGCAATGTGAGAATGGGTAGTTTCCGTGCCTGCATATTTGCTGCGTTAACTGATTCAGCAACATTTGACGTCAAAAAAAATGTTCGCTTGCATGGTGCATGTGCAATTGACCATCTTTGATAACCAATGTTGTATAGATAGTCTTTAACTCTACTGTCGATTGCCTCAAGATTTGTCATTGCCTCTTCAAATTCCTCTTCTGTATATGCCATAACAACGCTAAAATATGCACTTTTCAGTTTCTTTTGACTCTTCTTGAACTTTACTTTAATATTATTCCATAAGTGGAACACGCAGACACAGTGTGGTATATCTGTGTATACATATCTGACAGCCTTGGCAATACTTTCGTGTCGGTCAGAGACTATGCACATGCCATCTTTAATGCCATATGCTTCACGGATACACTTAAAAAACCATTCCCAAGAAGCATCATTTTCAGAGTCAACAACAGCGTATGCTAAAGGCAGTATGTGACCTGCATGTTAAATAATGTTATCCTTTGTCAAATTATTCAGTTATATAATTATTGTAAATTTGTAACACTTTGAAGTTTTGAAATAATTTAGAAATATGCGACTGATATAGGTAAACTAAAACACATGATCCTTTCGAATATATTTACTTATATTAAAAAAATATTATATACATGACATATGCATGAAATATTTACAGTATAAAATGTAACCATATTTACCTGATCCATCCAATGTGCAAGCAATCAGCATGGTACCTCCATACACACCACTTTGAAAGCTCCCATCCACAACCATAACAGGCCTACAGTGATTCCAACCATGTATAAAGCTTTTAAGTGCAATGAAAACATACAGAAAAGAATCATCTTCGGCTTTCTTCAATTTAGTAACCGATCCTGGGTTGGCCTTATTCAACACATATAGATAACTTGGAATTTTTCCATAGGCCTGTTTTGGGTCTCCTCTAAGTAACTCTATAGCTTTTTCTTTACATCGCCAAGCTCTCATGTAGTTTAGTGTTAAGTCGTATGTTTTCTTCAATTCCTTGATGATGTCCTTTGGAGTGTAAACTGTTTTAGGATCAGATAACCTGTCCTTTAGTATGTTTCCAATAACATCAGTCCTCACACGTCGATGAGAATTCATCCTTTGTTCTAATGGACATGTGTGAAGACTATTGAACTTTCTTATCATAAATAGCCCAGATCCATTTAAGCTTGAGGATCGTATCATCCAGGAACATTGACTGTTAGCACATACAACTGAGAACCTGTAAAGTTTTATGATTTGATATGCATTAAATATACAAACAATATTCAATAAATGTGCAATGAAGATATTAATTCAAATGTACATATTTTGTACCTTTTAGTCGACGATCTATCCACTTTTGTTTCACATTTGTCCTACAGAATGTAGTTATTAACAACACTTTGTAACGTTGCTTTGTCTTTATACACTTGATATTCTTCAATGAAGTCATGTTCCGGATTATCAATTATTCTAATGTTTTCAATATGCTCACCATCAATTTCGTCTGTTCTACTTGCAAATATATTGTCCAGAACTTCAGGGATGTTTATATCGTGGGTTGTATTCGATATTTGCAGCATATTCATATTTGCAAAATATTCATTTGTCTCTGAACCACATTGCTGATTTTTCTCCTTAAAGCTGATGCATATTGGATATTCACCCATCTTTGTATCTTTTTTCTGCTCAATATACAGCTGAACACTCATATCGTTTTTAATCGAAATGGGTTGGAAATTCTCTTCGATTTGATACTGCACATCCAGTGTGTGTTTAGTTGTATCAACAGACAGTTGCGAAACAAGTGCGCTCATGAACATTGTGTAGGTGCTGTGTTGTTGGAGCAGAATTCCATCAGCCTTGAAGTTTACAAATTTGTATCCTTCAATCCATTCTCCCCCATATTGAAGTAAAACTTTAATTGGTGCCATATTCAGTAAATATCAAGAAAACTATGAAAAAACTTTCAGTAAATGAAGAATCTGATCTCTGTCGTTGTTTATATAAAACAGATATGCTTTGTGTATGGCAGTTTTTTTGTATTAAAACGAGTTTTATACAGGTTAGAAATATTCTCAATCATGGGAACGTGTCTTCTTGATTTCCCAAAATATAGTTTCTCTTCCTTAATTGTAGGACTTTAAGATTTCTCCTTCGTTTTTACACACATCTTTATAGGATCAGTTGAACCTATTAATTTGGTTTATTTTGGCTAGCCATTTATTTTATACTAAATATATCTATTAAGTTGTAAGTCTATGATGTATACTAGGCTATTTATGAAATTTTCCCTTAATTTAACTAGGTCAAAAGTTCAAGATCACCCTTTATGGTGTCATTTTTCTGCAATATTTACCGTGAAATGATATGGTGCGTCATTTGGTTACTTTGAGGACTAGCATTTTAAATTCATGGAATTTTGAACCAGTCTCCAGGAAATAATCCTAGGAAATTAATTTTACTCCAGGATGATTCTTTAGAATTCAATTGGAAGTTCAGGATATTTGTTGAAATTTTGATAATGTGTCAGTTCAAATTTTAGGAAAACGGCCTAGAGCATTAAATCATGTCAATCCAAATTATTAGCAAGGAGGTTACTGATTAATATGTGTTACTGATGACGCATACGCTTTATTGATGGTACACGAAGCTTTAAAACTTACACTTTTCGAGTGAACCTAAGCTTTATTATTCTTTCATAGGTGGCACCGAACCAACAATCTTCTTTACCGATGGCACCAAATAATACCAAAGAAGAAGCGCTATATTTGTCCCCATTGTTACAAACTTACAAAGTGACAAAAAGTTAAATAATTTTGTAATAATGGCTTTATATTGTTCTCGTATGTAGAAGTGGCTACTGATCAACTTTTCTCTGAAACCCACTCGTTAGAGTTATATCCTTGCTCCATTTTCTTGTCTAAAATTTCATTTTACTTAGGTACACATTTATTATGACTATTCATCGAATATTTCTTTAACTCCCAGAAATTTTCTTGAAAAAGTTGTTAGTCTGCCGGAGACAATTATCAACTTATAAGTTATAGTAATAATTTTGGTTAAATATTGAATTTTATATTTAAGAGCCTTTGAGTCCTACCTATATCTAGTTAGTGACTACCCCCTTCGGCTAGCCTGTCCTAAAAAATGTAAGATGACGGTGTTGTGTCAATCCATTAAAATGTCATATCACTTTGCTTCGTGTTAAGGTTACTTCAAATACTAAGGGTCGTTTGATTTTCGATAAATGCATCAAATTTGGGGATCCCACTGCGACGTTGCCACCATATATATGTCAGTATTAGATCCATCCACTGGCCCGTTTCCACCAATTAAATTTTCGTTTTTGCTTATTTTTTTATACTTAGCCTGTATTGTAATTATTTTTTAGTGCCTGGTTTATCTTACAGAGTGATATCAGGTGAATATAAATACGATTCAACTGTAATACTTAAAAAAAAAAAAATAACCGATATTGATTCCCTTTTGTTTTTAGGCGAATTTTTGTTCCACTTTATTCGTAAACATGGACTGCTTTTTGAAATTTGGTTTCCTCTCTGTTTGTAAGGACTGTTAACGACTGATTCAAAGCCTGACCAAAAAATAAGGATTATGGCCTAGTTTTGTGCTAAGGTTGTTTGAGTTTGTTTCCATGTTTTTAGGTAGTTGGATATGCTGCTAATAATTAGCTTAGTGAGTTGTTAGTGGACCAAAGTTTATGCTTAGTTTGTTAATTTGTAAGCCTATATAATAGGCAGTGAACAAGTCCTTCTCATTCAGTCAATTCAAGTAATAAACAAGTCAATTTAAGTGCAGTATTTTGTTCTCTTACTCTGATTCATTCTGTTCTTTCTCCAACAAATTTGGTATCAGAGCGCCATTGTGGTCTTGAGTGACAAGTGAGGCTTGGGTCCATTGGGGTTGAGTGAAACACTTCTTGGGTAATTTTGGAAATACGAGTGAGAGTGTATTTTTTCTTTTCTTTGGTATGGCAGCAGTACCAGGATTTTCTTCTTCTCAACCACTCCTACTTATTTTTAATGGTGAGAAGTATGAGTGGTGGAGCATTAAGGTGAAGACATTGCTCAAATCGCAGGAGCTATGGGACTTGGTGGAGTATGGGTTCACAGATATACTAGAACCCAACGAAGAAGCAGAAGAGAGGCTAAAGAAAAACAAAAAGAGAGATGCCAAGGCGTTGTTCATTCTTCAACAAGCAGTCCGTGAGACCATCTTCTCATGGATTGCAGCAGCAAACACATCGAAGGAGGCTTGGTCAATCCTACAAAAGGAGTTTCAGAGAGATTCAAAAGTCATGGTGGTGAAACTGCAATCATTAAAGCGTGACTTTGAAACCTTGATGATGAAAAATGGTGAATCAGTTGCTGATTTTTTGTCACGAACAATGGCAATTGTTGGACAAATGCGTTCCTACGGTGAGCAGATTTTGGATGGACGATCGTTGCAAAAGTCTTGCGAAGTTTGACGACAAAATTAGATCATGTAGTGGCTGCCATAGAAGAAGCCAGAGATTTGTCAGTACTTTCTATTGATGAACTCATGGGATCTCTTCAATCTCATGAAGCGAGAATCAATAGATCAGTGGAAAAGAATGAAGAGAAAGCATTTCAAGTGAAGGAGACAGCAACCAAACAAGGAGAAAGTGATCGATCTTACAGTAGAGGTCGAGGAAGAGGAGGATTCCGTGGTGATCGAGGTCGCGGTCGTAGTTATGGCAGAGGTAGAGAAAGGAATGATGGGCACAAGCAGTCCAATGAGCAAGGTAATACAAAGAATGGCATTCAATGTTATCATCAATCGATATGGGCATATTAAGGCTGATTGTTGGTATATAGATCAGAAAATGAATTTTGCGGCAACAGAAAATGAGGAGGACAACAACCTTTTTATGGCCTGTATTGAAAATGACCATAAGCCAAGTGATCTGTGATTTGTGGATAGCGGTTGTTCGAATCATATGACGGGAACCAAATCCTTGTTTAAGGAGCTTGATGAGACGCAAAAGATAAAGGTGCAGCTTGGAAATAAAAGAGAGATGCAGGTTGAAGGAAAAGGCACGATACAAGTTGAAATTAGCAACGAGAAAGTAAAAATGCTGGATAATGTTCAATTTGTACCTGATTTAGGATACAATTTATTGAGCGTTGGACAATTAATGGCTGGCGGATGTTCCATTTTGTTTGATGATGATTCCTGTGTAATTACAAATAAGAAGTCTGGGAAAAAAGTTTGTGTGAGCATGACTCCAAACAAGATGTTCCCGTTAGATGTATCTAGCATTGAGAATTTTGCTCTCGCTACAAGTACAAAGGATGACTCAAAGTTGTGGCATTTGAGGTACGGGCATCTCAACATAAAAGGCCTGAAGTTGCTAGGTGATAAAGGTATGGTTCTTGGACTACCAAAAATTGGATCTCTTGATTTATGTGAGGGGTGCATTTATGGTAAACAAACCAAGAAATCTTTTCCCATAGGAAAAGCGTGGAGAGCTTCTAAATGCTTAGAACTAATACACACTGATTTATGTAGTCCTATGCAAACTAAGTCGTTGGGTGGTAGTCGTTATTTTTTGTTATTTACTGACGATTTTAGTCGCTTGAGTTGGGTGTATTTTCTAGAAAATAAGTCAGAAGCTTTTGAGAAGTTCCAGAAATTCAAGGCGTTGGTGGAAAATCAAAGTGGTTGTCACATTAAAGTTCTTCGCACAGATAGAGGAGGAGAGTTTGTGTCCAATGAATTCAATTTATTTTGTGAAGAAAATGGAATTCGTAGAGAGTTAACAACTCCTTATACTCCGGAGCAGCACGGTGTCGCTGAGCGAAAGAATCGAACCGTTGTGGAGATGGCTAGAAGCATGTTACGGGCAAAAGGACTCTCAAACCAGTTTTGGGCAGAAGCTGTAGCAGCAACCGTCTACTTGTTAAATCTGTCACCAACAAGAGTTGTTATGAACAAAACTCCATATGAAGCTTGGCATGGAAGGAAACCAAATGTAAGTCATTTGCGGGTTTTCGGGTGTGTCGCTTATGCTTTAATTAATTCTCAAGCTCGTCAAAAGCTTGATGAAAAATCTGAGAAATGCATTTTTGTTGGCTACTGTACTCAATCCAAAGCATATAGATTGTATAATCCTCTTAGTGGACAGATTTCAATTAGAAGGGATGCTACATTTGATGAAAATACAATTGGAGCAAAGAACAAGGAGTACAAGATATTCCTTTGTCTGTTGAAGATTCTCTAGATGAAGGACAAGAAATGGCTGCTAGCTCAACAATGGCACCAGAAACATCTGTAACACTTGAAGAACCTTCAGCTGAGCCTACTCCACAGAGAAAATCAGTAAGGATTAAAAAGCCGAATCCCAAGTATGCTAATGACAATTTTGTATCTTGTCAGTTTGCTCTTGCTGTTTTAGATCCTATACATTATAGAGAAGCAGCTGACAAGGAAGAGTGGCAGAAAGCGATGCTAGAAGAGATGAAATCCATCGAAAAGAATGGCACATGGCAGATGGTAGAGCTACCGGAAGGCAAAAATGCAATTGGCTTGAAGTGGGTACAAAGTTTGCTGCAGATGGAAGTTTACATAAGCACAAAGATCGTCTTGTAGCAAAAGGTTATGCACAGCATTATGGAGTTGATTTTGAAGAAACCTTTTCTCCGGTGGCTCGGTTTGAAACAGTGAGACTTGTTCTAGCATTGGCTGCACAATTGCAATGGCCAGTTTACCAATTTGATGTCAAGTCGGCGTTTCTCAATGGAGATTTACAAGAGGAGGTTTATGTAGCACAACCAGAGGGCTTCATAAAGGAGGGTAATGAGACAAAAGTGTACAAGCTTAAGAAAGCATTGTATGGCTTGAAGCAAGCCCCTCGAGCATGGTACAACAAGATTGATGATTATTTTCAGAAAAATGGTTACATAAGAAGTGAGAATGAACCTATCTTGTATGTGAAGAAAGAAGGTAATGATTTCATCATCGTTTGCCTTTATGTTGATGATATTATTTACACTAGTTCTTCTACTTTTCTTGTGGATGTATTTAAGTCTCAAATAATGAATGAGTTTGAGATGTCGGATATGGGTTTATTACATTATTTCCTTGGCCTTGAAGTCCATCAAGCTGGAGATGGAATATTTCTTTCACAAAAGAAGTATGCCAGGGACATTCTTAATAAATTTGGCATGCTTAACTGCAAACCTGCAGCTACACCCATGAATGTCAATGAGAAATTGCAGCATGAAGATGGAGAAGGAATGACAGATGCAAAGAGGTTTAGAAGCTTGGTTGGTGGTCTAATTTATTTAACTCACACTAGACCCGATATTGCATTTCCTGTTGGTGTTATTTCCAGGTTTATGCAACAACCTTCAAAGGTTCATTATGGAGCTGCAAAAAGGATCTTGCGGTACATTGCTGGAACTTTGGACTTTGGCATTTGGTACTCAAAGAGTTCCAATTTCAGATTGTGTGGTTACACAGATAGTGATTGGGCAAGTTCATTGGATGATAGACGAAGTGTTTAAGCTAATGTTTTCACTCTAGGTTCAGGAGTGGTGACTTGGAGTTCGAAAAAGCAAGCTATTGTTGCATTGTCAACCACAGAAGCTGAGTATATCTCAGCAACTTCAGCAGCTTGTTAAGCCGTTTGGCTGAGAAGAATGTTAGCAGATCTTCAACAAGGACAAGAGGGAGCAACATACATATTCTGTGACAACAAATCAACTATCTCTATGACAAAGAATCCAACATTTCACAGCAGGACGAAACATATTGATGTTCGTTATCATTTCATCTGTGATTTGGTAGCAAAGGAGGAGATAAACTTGGCGTATTGCAGCACCAATGAGCAGCTGGCTGATGTACTGACAAAAGCTTTGTCAAAAGAGAAGTTCTGCTATTTTAGAGCTTTACTTGGTGTGTGCGACTTTGAATCAAGGGGGGATGTTAACGACTGATTCAAAGCCTGACCAAAAAATAAGGATTATGGCCTAGTTCTGTGCTAAGGTTGTTTGAGTTTGTCTCCATATTTTTAGGCAGTTGGATATGCTGCTAATAATTAGTTTAGTGAGTTGTTAGTGGACCAAAGTTTATGCTTAGTTTGTTAATTTGTAAGCCTATATAATAGGCAGTGAACAAGTCCTTCTCATTCAGTCAATTCTAGTAATAAACAAGTTAATTTAAGTGCAGTATTTTGTTCTCTTTCTATGATTCATTCTGTTCTTTCTCCAACAAGGACTATAATTATATTCATAAAATGAAAATTTTTGGTAGGAAAATCATGACTTAGGAAGTTGTTTAGTTATAGGAGGACTCCTCAAGCCAATGATGATCGAAAAACATATTTTTAATTAGTTCTATTGAAAACTTTTAGGGTATCTATTAACTACGCGTACAAAACTTTTATAATATGCCATTAGATTGGTGGTTCATCAGCTGACAAAAGATAGAAAAATACATAGAACTACTAATAGTTTATGGATTGGGTAGAAAGGAAAAAGAAAAGGTGAAAAGGAAAGCAACTTGTGATAGAGTGGATCGTAGTAGACCACTTCCTCCAACACTCTTTAAGAATGATTGATCCATTTAGCTAGTAGTACTAGTAGTCAATTTGTGAGGAAATGGGGAAACTACTTGAGGTGCAAGGGCAGAGAGGTTTTTGGACAAATACTTTGCAGGCTTAATGGACATAAGCCAACTAAGAAAGAGACAGATTATATAGAGACCAGCTCTAGGTAGTGAGGTCTCTTTATGTTAAAGTTTGTCACTTGCAAGTTAAAGCTAATCCCTAGCTTTTTTCTTTTTCACCTGTCTACGTAGTTTATGTTGGAATTATGTTATTGCGTCGGCACATCCATAAGCGATGTTAATCGGATTAAATACATCATTATCGGTGTGAGAAAAATCGGATTTTCCAAAGTTTCTCATGGGAAACCAACGAGTTTTTACATTCCTGAAACATTATTATTTGCGTAGCCAGAAATTTCTCCAAAGATGTTCAAGGTATAAGATGGGATTTAAACCTAGGTTGTTTAACTAATTTTGAACACCCTGCACCACTAGGCTAGTACTATTACTTGTGTCAAGGATGTTCAAAACGTAATATTTAGCCATAAATAGTTAAATTTTACCAATCTCCGCGATATAATTTTTCGGCACCCTTATTTCAATGTGGCTACGCCACTGGTAAGAAATGTTTCCTCACGACCAGTAACTAAAGTAAGTAGTGATCTGTGATCCACAAAAAGAAAATAGTAAGCTTCATAAACTAGTTTTTAAATGAAATATATCAAGTCTTGGCTGAAAGAGATCTCCTGCAAGAAAAAAGCCGTAAAATTTTAAACTAGTCTTTACATGAATTATTTCACTTTTACTTTGACAATAATTACCCTAAAATTGTTGTTTCTTCTGAGACCTCACATGTTGATCTCTTTAATCTTTCTCTCTCCGCCCCTTCCCGCAAAGGGGAAAGGAAAAGAAGAGAGGGACAAGAAAAATACTCTAAGCTTACTTTATTCTTCTCCAAAGAGGAAAACTATAATAAAGAGTCTCAAGTACAATTACACTTATTAAGACAGGGAGCATGGTGTGTTCTCTCCTCTTTCTTTCTTTCTTTTCATACCCCCTTTTCTCTCTTTTTTTTTTCTTTTTGGGTCGTAGATGAGTTAACCTTTTCTTGGAAGGGGACCTTTTTAGTCTCCATGTGCCTCGATTGATAGTGGGATATCATATATCTCTTATAACCAAAGACAAAATACCCAAAAAGTATTCACCATTTTTCACCACCAAAAAATTGCATGATTTTTTTTTGGTGGAATCATCATAATATGGTGCTTGACAAGTTTTCACTACATGTTTGAAATTTTCTGTTTGTTTCTTTGATAGTCTAGGCCTAGTGGAATTTATTTGTCACCACTTGGGAGCATAAAGCATGGGAATTCTGTGCTTCCACTGGTGATGGAGCATTCCCAGGACGAAAAACAAACAAAAAGTGACATTCAAAAAAAGGTTTCATAAGTGGTAACATGTCACACACACTGGAAAAAGAATAAAGATTATACAAAAAGATAGCACTGTGTGGGTCTGTTTTATTTACAAAACCTAATAAAAGCAGCTTCTTTGAATTGACATATACTTTGTTAGGAAGGATCTGAAGAAAGAGATAGTGAGGAATGGGACAAAAGGCTGTGTTTTCTTTTTCTTATTCGTAAAAATAGTGACTAGTAGCTGATTTACTATGAGTATATCAACTTGAGATCGAAAAATATAAAAAATGCAAATTCTTTTGAATAATGAAAAAATAACAAAAAAGAAAAAAGATAGTGAAAAGGAGAAGCCAACAAACCCTAATCATCAATGCATGAAGAAGGATGGGTCCAGTAACTCTCGGGAATCTTTTGATCTATTTTCTCTTTGCCTTTGTATTATTATCAATAATATTTATCTCTTCCCCTTTAGGCTTTAAGGAGGAGATGATTTATGATAAGTCTAAGAAACAGAGCATGTGAGTGGGGTGACTTACCTTTACATCCAAAAAGAGAAGTTTCTCTGGGCTAAGTCCAAAAGTCAAAGCATCAAATCTAAATTCTAAAACATCAAAAAGCTCCTTTATAAAAGAACCAAAACGTGCAATTATACTCTACTAGGAGCTTCATTTCACGTAACCACAATTCAACTAAGTGAAAAAATAAACAGTGGCTGTAATCATCACTTCACCCCCTCAAGTTCATCTTTGTACAATTAATCCATTCAGTTTCCCTTCTTTATTCATGGCTTTACAACGTCAAAAAAAGGCTTATCTTTAATGGACAAAAAAAGGCTTATGTATTCTAGTTTCTAAGATATTCTAGTTGTTACTACTTGATAAAGTCACCAACCAGTTAGGATAAGTTTCGAATTATCACTACTAGTATATATATATAGTGCGTTTATCATAGTAGTTCTCCTATGAACATGGGGCATGTGATATTTATCTGTTTACTAGCGATCTTTTTAATCGATGAGTGACCTAATCGCATCAGCATCAAATTCATACAAGTCACATTTGAAGATTTCGTGCATAAATGTAGTAGTTAAAACTCGTTATACATATATACTCTACTACTTAGTAATGTCTTTTATTCATGAGTAATATAACAAGCATAACGATTGGCGTCTCTCCATTTTCTCGATTATCTATTTGTATTTAGATGACTCACACTGTTCTTAATTAAAATAATTCAACAAGCATACTACTAACCATAGCTAAGGGATACGCTTTAGGGAATTTAGGGACTAAGCTCTAATTTAGGTAAGAAAGTGACTAAAATATCTCGAAAATAAATCATATCCTTTGTATGTACAATAAATTTCAGTAGTGATTTACGTTTGTCGTTTGACTCACTTCTATCTTTAATAAGAACATGATTGGGGTTAGTTCAAAATTTGAAATTCCACATTTCAGTACTAATTTGTCAATCATGCAGGAATTTAAATTAATGATGTTTATATCTTTTAAGCTGTTGGTAAACAAGTCAACAATATGACAATCAAACACTCAAATTGTGAAAAATATGCATAAACTTTATGATTAAGTGAAGTTCTATGTAGGTCAAGTCATATAGATAGATATTTCTTTTAAGAAAACAAAAACTTGTCGGGATCTTTTCCTTATACTTCCAAATACGGTTACCAACAATATTTTTTAATCCATTAATTAGTTAAACTCAAGTTCTTTTTTTCACTTTATTCAAGATAAAAATGCAATGCAAAGTAATTTTTGTTGAAGTTGTTAATGAAAATATTCAATTTATAAAAAAGTTTTGATAAGCAAAAGTTACGCGCTCCAAACAAATTACGCAACATTCTAACAAAAACTTTGGACGCGAAGAAGTTAAAAACATAGACATTTAGACATTATGACTCCTTCATACATTTATCGGCTGGAATAGTTAATTATGACATGATAATATAAATATTCTTTACACTATCAAACATGTTATTTAATTTGTTTTAAAAGTTCAATTCTTTAACTATAGTTAGCATAATTTATTAATGAATTTAATCTAAACTTCGGCACCTAAATCGGAGAATAGTCGCTCATCTAATTCTAAACGAGAAAACATACACTTTTCTAATGTACACCTTTTATGATCAAGAACTTGAGTTAATCAGTAACTGCTACCAGAAAATGAGATGAAAAATGATGAGAAGACCATTGCCTAATGTAGTGCTAAATGTAAGCCACGTCTTGCAATACGTTGGTATCTGGCTACTGTCGTAACAAGCCTAAACTCTTTCACCGAGGAAAATAATCAGAATAATTATTGGAATTTTCTATTACGAGTTTAGCACTTGTTTTTTACTAATAATGGCTGAAATAATTGGAAAAATCTAGGGAGACGTCTCTCAACCCTAAAAACAAAATAAAAAACTGTTAATTGAAAAATGAAGTTCACGGCTACAAATGAATCAAGAAAATTATCAGAAAAAACAGCATTTTTTCACCTGCAAGATTCTTTATTGTTGTCTCCTTTGGTTACAGTTGAATGATAAGCTGTATCTATAGGCAATCTACAAAGAAAACGAATTAGGAAGGTGGCCTTTGTCTTGCCTAATTTTTGTTAGTTTCTATTTGATTCTGTAGAATGCACAGTTGTTTGTGGATAAAGAAAATTCCACCACCATGGGGCATTTTTTGTTTTGAAGGTATCCATTGTGACAAATATATCAAATCAATCTTTTTGTGTATATGAAGCATATCGATCCCCTGCAATGAAGATGTCCTTTTATTAAGTTCTTACAGGTTCTTTCACAATACAGTACATTACAGTTTGAAGAATTTACTAAGACATCGCAGAGTGTTATGTTGTTGTTATTCAGAAGTTTTATTTTGTTAAATAATGTCGTATGAATATAGAGTACTGCACATTTGTTTTATCGCTGTTACCGGATTAAACTAAATTAAACGTTACAAGAAATTAAAATAAGATATTCATTATGCATGAAATTTTTAGAAGATGTTTGCGTCAATACAAGTTAATCTTCTACTATCCTGAATTACGACAAAGGAAAAAAGAAAAAACGGCCACACGAATGAAGTATAAATTTTCAGGATCGATAATAAATGCAGGCATTGTAATAATTCATTTATTAAATCTATTGTTTCTTATTCCATAGTAAAAAGTTACTATATGTAATATGATGAACAATTCTAAAATGAATGTAATCAGGCAAACGGGATAAAGAGCCGACCCAATACATCTGACTAGTTTATTGAAGGTATAACCCTGATGCATTCAACTTGGCACTGTTGGCAGAGATTCACCAGACAAGCAAGTCTACGTTGACATAACCTAACATTACCCTTCTCATCTTTAATTGACTTACTTATCTATTCTTTCTTCTTCTTCTTTTTATTGTTATTCATTTTTTTTAGCTTTTCTTCCACCCGTGATGCAATCCAAGAAAATGAAAATGTAGGGAGTTAATTCAGGAGTCAAAAATCGAAAAAGATGATAGCCGGAACAATCGAGAGTATAGTAGAAGATAGAGATAAGAAGAAATGTTGATGTTTTATATTGAATGAATGGAATACAATACTTACAAGTATTTATACATTAGTCACATTGAAATTGAACTAACTGACCAACTATTACTAATTAATATTCTAACTAACTTCCGGAACTAGATCTAAATGCTTTTGCCAAGTCAGTTTCTAGCTCAGCCCCCACTTAACAGCTTCTTCTGCCAAATCAACTCTACTTCTTATAATTGCATCAGCCCGTCATCTCGATCTATGGCTTAATTTTCTTTTTCTTTTTCTTTTTATCTAGCATAATTAATTTGGCATTTTTTTCTTCAATAGACAATTAACTTCCAAAAAGTTCTATTTATTTATTTTTTGAAAAAGCTAGAGTACTTGTAGTTGTTGATAACATGAGATCTTGTCCCATGTCCCATAGCTATAGGATAGATGGTTTTATAATTGCATTATGTCCCATATCACTAGTATATCTCGTTTATTTATCAAGTATATCTTAAAGACATTCTCTCACATGCCGGTAGGATTCAATTCATTGGTCAAGTACGTGAATTCTGTGACACATTCCTTTAGAAAATTTAAAATGTTAGATATGGAGCATTTAATTCATTATATTTTTCAACGAGGAATATCCCTTTCTTTCAAAATAGAAGACATCAGCCAAATTCTAAACAATAGACACACGGTTCCCTTTCCTTAATTTTCCTTCCAAATATTAACCATAAAGCTAAAAGATCCACTCTTTGTGATTCTTTACAAATTTTCTATTCAAAATTCGTATAATCTCTCTAACGATGCTATTTGTTATGTTTCCTTCATCTAGCCTGTCAATGACCTTTATCTTCATCGATATTCTAAGACTCTAATCTCTATTGTTAAAAACTTTGTGTGAACCTCTCGTTCTTCAAATGAAAATACACTAATTTTTAAATCTCTAAATAATATAAAAGCTTATGAAAGCAAGTTCTTAACTTTTTCTTTGACAAAAAAGTTTTTCATCTAAAACTATACTTACTTTTATTTACTTTATTATTATTTTATCTCTAACAACAATCTTAAATAGTGTCTGGGCACTGGCGCAAGTAATGAGTAAAGTATCGGTTTGTAAACAATACTTATTATTGGAAAAAAGGAAAAAGTTTTATACTGAATGATAGAAAAGGGCAAAAGTCCTTAGTAAGGCTTGGACAATTATAATTCCTTTGAGCTAGTTTTCAGGTTGACTTAAGTCCAAGTCCATGAGTTTAAATTATCATGGTATCAGAGCTAGAGGTTGCCTCCGGGTCGCCGGCTCCTCCATGCACACTTGTCCAATCAACCCTTAGAATTACTGAGTCTTCAGATAGGTAAAGGTAGATTGAAGAAGAATTGTGGTGAGTTGATTAGGCAGGACATGTCACACCTTCAGCTCACCGACGAAATGACCCTTTATATATAGGATAACACAAAGGTGGAGGATTAGGGTAGTAAGCTAGAAGTTAATCGAGAAATTTCTCTCCATTCTTTTGTATTATTTCTATTGTTCTATACCATTGTCTTAATTTCCATTTTATAACTATACATTTTTTTGTTTCTTTTATTATAGTTATCACTAGTATTTTGTTATAATTATTTTTCTTTATTTAGATATTTCCACCATCCACCGTTTGTCATTGTATTATTCAAATCTGTTTTCGAAATTACATTTTTTAGCCGAAAGTCTTTGGAAAACACTTATTTATCTTACTCAAAATAGGGGTAATGTCTCTATATAAACATCTCACTTGTACGATCACATAATTAGTCTGTTGATAATGGTCGACCTATTTTAACTAACTGAAAATTAATAAGACAATCTAATTTAACAGGACATTTCAAAGAAGTAATCTTCGGTTAGTTTTCAACTGAGATCTACTGAATTGTTATTGTTATTGTATTATCGTCAGACACGTCATTTTTTAAGGTTTTATATCTGTGTGTCAATTATTTTTTAATGTAGTAATCAAAAGTAAGGACAAACCTATAAATTAAAGTGTCATATCTTACATGAAGATATACAAATAACTATTTTATTAGTGAAAATTTTGAAATTTGATAAATATTATCTACCATATAATCGTTGGGGTATCAAGAAAAAATCGAAAAAAAAAGAAAAAAACCAAAAATAAAAACTCAACTTTATTTGGTATCAGCTTGTTTGGATGGTTGTTATCGTACTGTTACTATAAAATAATGTTTGTGTTAATTGTTACTTTAAAATTTTATTGTATCGTATCGTTAGTCCGTCGTTACATAACGATGAAGAGCCCATTTTATGTAACGATCGATTTTGTGTGATCGCGTCGTTACCGTGTCTTTTTTCTCTCTTCTTCCCCTTAATATATTACCATTTATCTTCTCTTTTTTATAGTAATCCTATCCCGTATCTTATTATTTTCTTGGCAATATTGTAAATTTATTATTCATTTACTAGTATGTTATAGCATGAAACGACTGCAAATAATATAATGTATCAAAATGTTGAACTCAATAAAACATAAAGTACAATACAATAGATATATTATGAAACCATATACATAACAACAGTCCAAACGAGCTATTATTTTGGTTTTAAAATTTTAAAAAATCGCATAACTAGTTTATTTCATAAATGAAAAACCGAACCAAACCAATCTAAGCTTGTTCATTTTTATTCATTTTCCGTTCCTCATTTCCCCTTTTTGCATAACTAATTTTCCTAACATTACTCAATTTGATTAATTAATTAACTCAATATGAAACAGAAGCAAAGAGAAATGACATCGGTATGAAATGATTATGCAAGACGATGACGTAGTGAAATGTGTTTGGGTCGGGTAGAATAAGAATAATGGGTTAAAAAATTAGATTAATAGATGAAAAATTAATTAAGAAAATTATTTTTAATAAATGATGCCACATCATTTTTCCGGCAAGTTTTAAATAAAATCCGGCTTGAGTGACTTTGTTGTAGACCGGAGCAAAGTTGAGTGACTTTTGGGTAACAAATGAAACAAAAGTGACTTTGTGGTAATGAAACAATAGTTCAGTGACCACCGGTGAAATTAACCCGTCACAAAATTAACACTTCAAAATATTTAAAAGACATATGAAAAAATCGGGATTAAAGATCTTCTTATTTGACTGTCTAACAAGCAAAAGTACCAGTAAATTGGTATAGAAAAAGTAAGTATTTTGACTCTAGAGCTCGGATCTTGACAAGTAATTAAAGTGGAACGGATGATTGAACAATACTAATTAATGTGCTTTGGAATAGAGTTGATATTATTCAGTTTCAACGGTTATATAAATTAATCAATAGGTTGAATTTGGGCATACCCAATTGTATAAAGGTCCACGAAATTGTAAAACAGGCACGTACTCTGGTCAATTTTGTTTTGAATGGATGATGTATTGACTAGATAAAGCTTCTTTCATGTAGTCAACACACCAATCAAACAATGTATGTTATATTACAGTGACAAAAAACTTACACACTATGCCTACATATTTTTAACTTGTAATACTACTACTTATAGATACTGTCTTATATCTTTACTAATTTTCTTTTTAACAAGATTGGTTGATAGTGTAACACTTTTTCTTTTTAGTGTCATATGTAATTTACACAAAGAAAGAGATACAGGGAAGAAAGTGGATATCTTTGGGAGTAGACCCTTTGGACATGTGAAAGACGAAACCCAAGAACCACACACAGTTAAATTTTCACAATTACATTGAACTAGAGTTGTTGTAAAGCGAACGGTCTCTGCATAAAAGGAAAGATGCTTTGGTCTTATGTCTCAGACATTCACAGTAACTGTACTCTTACTGTAGCATTACTTCAGCAGCTACTGATTCTGATGAAGAGATACAAAAATTGGAAGAAAGTAAGAGGAAATTAAAAGAAAATGAAGAAATTAAAGAGTGTTGTGATGACTACTGGTGAATGAATGTAATGGAGTTTGTTTGTGTCTGAGGGGTTTGAAAGGGACTAGTCTGTCATCAACCATTACAACTTTGGCACTGAAAAACATGGTGTTTTCCCATTTAACATTTATAAAAATGCAGACTAGCAGGGGGGAAAGGACTATTATCTGATTCCCTCTTTCTTTTTCTCTCTCTGGTTTTCTTTTTTTTTTTCTTTTCTGTTTTTCAAATATAACGCAATTATTTTATTGGCAGTACAATTCTTTATTGCTTGGACCTACTAGGGTCACCACAAATTTTCTGAACACCTCAGCCAACAAAGATCTTCAAATAGTCCAAACGCAAAATCTAACACGACCAAAAGTTGAGTCTAGACTAGATAATGTTATTTAATTCTCTGTTTTTTGTTTTTTATTTTCGTAAAAAACATAAAGAAGAAGACTATTACAGCTCACTCAACTCAGTGAAATAGTTAGTACGTACAATATTGATGATTACTACTGGTAGAATCAAGAACCCCTGCAAAATTTTGATACCAAGAAATATCGCATTATTGCCTTGCTGAAAACACCATTATGACAGTCACCTTGCAAGAATTAAATAAACAAATAACAGCCCAAATACTCTTTTTTAATACAACCCCTTCCTCCTCTCATTAACTATTCTAAGCACCACCTCATTACACGTCTAACTATAACTATATAACCAAGAAACTCGTTAACAAAAAAAAAAATACAATTGAGGAACTAACGTTGAGAAAGTTTGAGATGTTCAGTTTGGTTGATATTCTTAACTTCATGATGACCTTCTGTTAAAGCTGAAGAAATATAACTCAAAGCCAAAGAGTTGTTCTCATGATCCGAGGGAGGAACTGTAGTATTTGCTACTATTCTTTGAGCTTGAAACTTCTGTTTGCAAGAATGACAAGTGATTTGTGAAAGAGTAGAATGAATTTGCTTGATGGCATGCTCTTTCAAAGCGTTAGCCTTGTCTAATTCCACTTGTGCTTGTTGCCTAATTCTCTTAGCATTTGCAAATTCCTGTTCAGCCAACTCAATTTGCCTCTTTGCTTGTTGCCTTGTTTCTTCAGCATAGGACTTTTCTGACATTGCTAGCTTCAATGCACGTGTCTCACTCACATTTTTGCTCAATGTAGCATTTTGATCTGACTCATTGAAATCTGATGAACCAATTGACAGTTGGAGATTATAAGTTGAGTGATCTTCATTAGGTTTAGACGATACTGAGACATCGAATGGACTTGATGATGATGTTGTAGTAGTCAAGAGCTGGAGTTCTAAATTGTGTTGCTCCTTTATAGAATTCTTTTTGAGCAAATTACTAGGCCATGGTGCTGTGAGATTAGTGTCACTTGAAGGACTAGGAGTACTTGAAGCTGTGCGAGAAAGGCAAGGTGGATGTAAAGATTGTGATTCTGATCGGAGTCTGCCCATGCTACAAGCATCTTGGTGCTCAATGAAACTCTCCACTCTATAAGAAAGAAAAAAGATAGGATCAATAACTTTTCGTCCATGCAAATTAATTATGTACTTGTTTGGAAAAAGCAAAGTGGTAATGATTGATCTAGGTGTAATGGAAAAAGCGTAAACAAGGACATGTTCATCAAATGCTATGTAGTACAATATGAACAATTCAAAAACGATCATCTCAGCTTCTCATTGATGAATGTGGGAACAAAAAGAGAAAATAAAGCAAACTTTATTAGCTAACTAAAACTACAGGAACTAGCTGAAGATGGTCTTCATAAATACACATTTAACGAACTAAAAACGCACAATGCAATTGCAAATAAGGGTTTCATCCCCCCCCCCCCCCTCTCCCGTCCACTCCCACAAGAGAGTAAAAAAGAAAACCAGCTGAGATATATTTAACAACCAAGCAGAATGTTTTTCGAGGGAACCAATTTCATTCCTTCAGTAAACATAAACATAGAACAAAGAAAAGGATTGAGATGTTAAGAAAAATTATTAAAAGAAGTACTTGAAAAGCATCAATAATGGCCTGCGAAACACAATGTTGTAGTTGAACGTCCATGAGACTGTTTTAAAGTACTAAAATAAAGTTGTATTATTTCAGCCATTAGTCGAAAGAAACCGCTTTCTTAATTTGCGGGCTTTGTTTTTTTGTTCTTTTCCAAAAGCCTAAACAACCGTTACAAAATCAAAAATTCCAAAAACCCTCGAAAAAGAAATTATTTTGTTTTGACCAAGACACGACATTCGTACTAGATCATTCGTAGATTTTAAGAATCTTTCTTTATTAAAATGAGCTGAATATAGTAGTCCAAGAAGACATAGAGCCATCTCGAAAATACCATTTGAGAAGAATCAAGCAAATTAAAGAATTAATAAAACTAACCTTGAAAAAACACGACCACAATCACAAGAATGTCCACGAGTGCCACAAGTTTTAAGATGAGCCTTGTAATCAGACTGAACAGCATAGCCTTTTGAGCATTTTTCACAAACCCATTGCTTATGATTGCTGTGTTTTCTGCGGAAATGTTTCTTTATACCAACGAGATCTCCTAAGGCATGACAAGGGTCATGGTGTAGACAAGTTGGTTCTGGGCATACGAAAACTCGCTTTCGTACAATTGGAGTTTCTCTTTTGAGTAATTTCCATGGTACCTTATGCCTTCTCCTATGCATCTGTAGATTTTGGTCCCTTTGAAATCCTTGGTTACAGATCTCACATACGTATCGATCCGATTCCAATAATGTCTTTGGTGAAAGCGATACGACTTCTGCATCCGGATCTAGTGAATTTCATTGCATGATAAAATTACACAAACACATTAGCTTAATTTGCTTGATCAAAACATGTTATGAAAATAAGAAAAGATGTTACATATTCAAAAAAATACCACAAGACTTGTTTATCTAGTGGTACCGGTGAATATCATCGGCACAAAGTGTAAGTTCAATTCTCACTGTCTCCATCTAATCCAGTATATTAAAAAAATTAAAAAAAAATATGTAAAGAATTTAGCATACCTGGGGTTCCGGCTGGCCTTCGTTTTCTTCTATTAGCATTACTTCCATTTTCTGAGGAAGTAAAAGGGTCGGAAGAAGAAGAGGGGTTATTGCTTAACATGACTAAATGGATTCTAGTTTCTAAGTTCTGGATATTGGAATTCAGTAAAGATAACAAGTGTATGGTATGTGTATTTTAGGTTAAGGTTAACATGACAAACTATGGAGAAGATCAGAAAGATTGGTTTTGGTCATGAAGAAGGTGGGGGAACAGAAGAAGAAGAAGATACAACTAACAACGTGAGAGAAAATAATAAAAAGGCTCTTTTTTCCTTATTTGCTTTCTCTCTTTCGGTTATCATTCAGCTTTCTTTTAGCTTTTCAACTTTCAGCTTTTCATCAGCTTTCTCTCCTCTTTGATGCCTTTCCCTTTGCCAGATATTGTTGAAGAGTCACCCTTAATAAACTTTCAAGGTTAGGTTCGGCAGAAAAATTAAAATCTTTTTTTCTTTTAATTTTTGTGAGGGGTGGGGTTGGGGGGGGGGGGTTGGAAGTGGGGTGAGGGTGTGAGTATTTGAGAGGTTCTTGACCCAATCACAATGTCCAGCAACTGGAGTAAGTGAAGACAAGGAAGAAAAGAAAGAAACCAAACAAAACAAACAGAAGATCATAATTTCATGGGCACAGTAATATTTGCATACATAAATACAAAGTAGATTCCAGCATTATACATCCACAGGGCCATAAGTTCTATATACAACGTACACGTAAGGCTTTCATTTTTTTTTGTCTGTCTCCTACAGCGTCTTCTATGCCTACAGTGACCTAATACATCTTTTTGTTTTTATTTATTTATGACTTATTACATGTAGTTTGTCCTTTGAACTTGATGTCCATTTTTTTAACACGCTAGAAAAATACGAGAAATATATTGTATCATTTTTTCTCAAATCATGTCTAATACACAGCAGTATATTTACACACTTATGTAAATTTCTTAACTCGATTAGTTTAACACTCCCTACTAGGTGAATCTCCGTTCCTAGGGTTAATACTTCTTTTGTTGGAAAGTTATTGTCATCCTAGTTAAAGGTGTTTTTAATGTCTTAACAAATAAATATATTCGTTCCGTAAATTTATAGTTTTTTGATATTTTAGAATTTAAAAAAAGATAGTAGTACGTTTTAGGAGGGAGAAGAGATTCAAAATTATAGATTTACTTCATCTACTGGACATTTTGGGACCTGCTTTTTAAGTTCAATATGATAAATCTTGCTGTAATTATTTCGGCGAAACAAGTTGAGTATGTTGAGAATTGAGATCTGGCATTTCGAAATAACACGTTCACCCTGCCTTTTATGGGTGCTATAGACAATGATATATACGAATATGCAAGCAGCTTTTTTATTTGAATAGACTATTTGGTCAAAGCTTGCTCAAGGGTGAGTATGTCATTTAAAAGGACTTACGATACGAGTACTATTGACTTTTGATAAAACTAGAGCACCAACAATGTTAGCAACAAGAGGATTCTTCAATATATATATGACGTTTAAGCCACAAACGTCTAGGCTTAGCGGTATCAACACGAATTGGATTGAATTTAATCATGTAAAAATTGGAACAACTATACAAATATACTACTTAAAGAAATTGTGTCTAATGTAGTCTATTTATGTAAAAAAATCAAATTGATTTTGTTGATCAATGAATGGATCACTAATCCATCAAAATGGACTAGGTCAAAATGGACAAAATTAATTGATTATTATCCAATCCAACCCAATTCTTACCGAGTTTTAATTTATTTCTTTTCTTGTTTTATTTAATATTTATCAACCAAAACAAAAGTTTTTTTCTTCATTATCGCTATATCTAACATATCTATCCCAATTATTTTTTTCCGATGAAGTTTTCCTAGGGCTCAAATGTGGTATATTACCATATCAGCTAATTTAAACTTTGAAGGGTCGGGTGTATTATATTTTTGTTGGCCAGTTTTGCCACCCATATCTATTGGAATGAATCTAATGTTTTGGAAAAATCCTACTAATGATTTAAAAAAATTATAAGAACATCGTAAAGTATAAAAATTATACATTATTTGATTTCTTAACAAAAAGTAATTATTGTACTAAGTTGAATAAACTAGTAATTTGAAAAGGGCAAAACGATTATTGCAACGAACAATCAAACTTAATTAATTGATATCACGAAGGGCTTTTCATAATTTAGCTCAAAGAGTGGTTTGCGAAGTGTAAATTTTGGAAGAGAATTCAACTTATAACACATAAATGAAGATGAGTAATATTTTACTCAAATCTACTTATTGATTGAAGGTTCTTGCTCCGGCGGCTCCATGATCACCAGTTGCTTCATACATACAGGAAACAAAATAGTGTTGCAGATGGTTTGGCTAAGTTTGTGCTTACATTGTCTCCGAACAGTTTTCTCATCTTTTTAGATACTCCACTATCTTTTTCAACCGCTGTTTCAAAATGATTATGAAGAAAGACTTAGCACTAGACTAGTTCCTTTATCAAATATTGTATCTGTCAATGCTTATAATAGTACTTCTTTTGTTAGCTCGTTAGCTCTTGATGCTTTACCACCTGCAAGCACTTCGACAAGGTTGTTAGTTAGACGAGCCTCTCTCTGTACGGGTTTTGTTTAATTAATATCTTAGTATCTTTGTGGAATTATTACCCCACATGACTAACATGACCATTTCCAACCCTTAGCCACTTTTTGTAACCACATTTTGTCTTTTTTTTCTTTTTCTAGCATATTTATTAGATATAATTTGATAATATAAATATTTAAAAAATATAAGATAAATATATGTATGTATATATGTGTATAAAAGCTATATATAAAGAATATCAATCTAATTATATGTCATATTTTAATTATAACTAAAATTTTAAATATAAATATTGTGGCTAGATTATGTTAATGTTAGGTGACTTGTTAATATGATATATTGAAGGCTATTTATGTGGAAATACCTATCTTCGTCGCCCAAAAAAAAAAGAAGATGAGTAATAATGGGGAATAGCAGAACTATGACACAATAGGCAACAGTTTGTCTTTTTGATCACCGTAACAGTGATTTACCAAAAATGACATTCTCTTGATTTAATGAATAAATTCGGATGGAAATAGTCCTATGAATCTTATAATGACGCCCATATTCCCATCCTCTATTTCTCTGTGTGTATTGCCTAAGGCAGCACTTGCCTTTGACCCCTCTTTCTTAGGCAATATTTGCTCTTGAATCTCTTCTAGTATTCTCCCAGATAATTTGAAGTGTTGCCTCAGCAACACTTTCCATTCAATCTCTTCCCATATTTTTCCAAATAACTTAGTAATACTTGCCACTTGACCTCTTCTTAAGAGGCAACACTTGTCGACTGATAACTTGAAGTGTTGCCTACAGACGAAAGTGGGGACCATATTACTAAAACCATCTGAAATGGGGATAAACTCTCAGAAACATATAATCTTTTAGGATGATGGGTGAAATTTTTTGGGATAATTACACTAAAAGACAAGCAAAAGACGAAAATTACCAAAAATGGACCATATTTCTGAATCTTACCCGACCTGTCACATTACCGAGATAGCAGTCTGGCACAAGTTTATACAATTTTATACAAATTTATATACTTGTATAAAATTGTATAAATTTATATGAGTGAGAATATGCGAGTGAATAAATATGTATATTAAGGATGTTTGTATGAATTTTTACTTTTTTTGTGTATATTTTTGTATTTCTCTCATTGCTACGCATTTATCTATGTATATTCATGTATAATTTATTTTTTGGGGGGAGATTTGTGTGTATAAACTTGTCCAAAGCAATGATTTAGACGCAATATACAACAAAATTCAGTAAAATACAAAAAAGTAACGATACCACTGGCGGGGGAGGGTGTCTGCCGACGGCTTAGTGGCTGGGGAGGGGGGGATTTGGTAGCTAGGGTGTTTTTTATGAATGATTGCTAAAATTTATAATTTTAGGGATGAGTGCTATGCATGAAAAAAATATGGCTTCCTGTTTATAATTTTGGGTAGTGGGCTGCCTATTTCTGAAAATTTTCCAAATTTTTTTGTAGTAATTTATTGTGAAATTATACAAGTGTAAATTGGGAACCTTTTATGTAAAACATAAAGAAATTTTGGTGCAATTATAAAATATAAAAGAAATAGGGACTTAATTATAAAACATAGCATAAGAGAAAAAAATTCTAGCCTCATTCTCCTACTTTTTCCGTCCCCTCTTCTCTCCCTCTCAGTATTGCTCATCCTCTTATGCTGAAAAATATATGCCGCCACTGCTCCGCTGCCAGACCTCTGCCGGAGAACAAAAAAAAAACACTCTCTGCACTATCTTTCCATTTTCATTACTACTTTTTTTAAATTATCGTGAAATCGGCGTGGATCTAGCTTCAATATTTCAGCCAACACCTAATTCCGGCCACCATATCAATTTTTGTGTAAGTTTTTACATATTTCGTATCCTCTCACCTCCTCCATTACCTTCTAAACCCTAATTCCTCATATTAAACCCCAATTTCAGTTTCTCTTTATCTTTTTTACTTTACTTTATTTTCTGTTTCTTTTCTATTCTTTTTCATTCTTTCTTTTCTAACCGCTATCGTTATTTCCATTTTTTTTCCTCTCTCTTTCATTTTATCTAGCAAGTATTTTTCGGTCATAATTTATGTTTTCCAAATAGATCTGGTACTTTTTCGGTCAGATTTGATGTTTATTCATCTTTTTATTTTGTTGTATTTCATTATTTTTAGACTGTATCTAATTGTTTGTGCATTTTCGTAGTGTTTTTATATTGTTTCTACACTGTTTATGTGTTTTGAAATTTTTCTGCATAGTTTCTGCACTGTTTCAGAATGTTTTGCTGACCAGTTGCAACGACATTAGGGCAGTAGGAGGGTGGGGGATGTGAGGTGAATGCAAGGGTTTTTCTTTCTAGTTGTTAGTAGCAACTTGTATATAAAAATATTGTTATGTTCTGTAATATCAGTAAATATTGCTATTTTTTATAACAAAAAGGTGCAAAGTTGTATATAATTGTAAAAAAACCATGTTTTGAAAAGCCTTAAAGGTTCTCTGTCCATCGTTCCCCTATTCCCCAAATTAAACCAGTATTTGGAGCAATTATAATTCAATAACAAACAAAAAATTGAAGATATAGTTTTAATGTGCCGAAACTTGCTTCCAGTAGAGAACTAATCATGAGCTGCATGCTAATAACAACATGGATTACATGATCAGTCATGTGTTTTGTTCTCAAGCACAAGGAAAGGAAAAACATGCATTTCACACTAAAGTTAGCGCTTTATTAGTATTGGCATGTTGTCCTACCAGAAAAAACTTCAACTATGATAATTTTGATTAACTAGCTATCAGAGTACTTATCAATTTTGTGTAATTTTTCTTATTTTTAATAGAGTAAAATTCATTTACATAGGAACTGATTTATCTATTGTGAGCAGGTAATATACCTTGTTTCAAGATTACATAGGAGATTACTAATATATGTATATTGATTGTGTATATAACTTGAAAGTGTAAAAAACATATCTTAGACTGGCCGTTTAAAATTCTTTTATTTCCACACTTATATGCTCCCATCCACTGGAAATGGATTCAGTAATCTTCAATATTAGTTAATTTACTGGAACCTTTATTTTTTGATGGGACACTGGCATAAATCAACTAAGTTCTAAATTGACAATTAATGGGCCTTTTTCACACCTCCTGTCTTTTTTCAATTTATCTCGTGTTGTTTGACTGGACATTTTTAAAGTTAAAAGTTTTAAACATGTTATAGTATATATGGTTATGCAACTTTTGAGACTTATCATCTTGAACATATTATAACATCTTTGTGGATTTAAAAGATTGCCAATAATGAAAAATGGTAAGTTTCATTTAAATAATTTTCAAATTTGAAAAATGTTCAATTTTTAAAAGATTAAAAAGAAATAGAATCACAATAAATAAACATGTAAAGTATATATATTGATAGAAAAAATTGTATACCCTCTAACACCCTGGCTCCTCCCAACAAAACAAGGAAACAACCAAATAGAAGTGATAGTCTTAAATGAAAAAAGAAAAAAAAAGGAGTACATATCACAATTAGAAAAACTCACTAATTAATTAAGAAAATTAAACTGATGTAGTAACAATTAGAATGTCAATTGGTGTGAATCTTATTTTCAGCCAAGCCGTTGGATATTAGGGTTAAGGGAGAAATTAGGTGGTCAAAACAAATATACATATTTGATTTTGGGAGGGGGGGGGGGGGGGGGGGAGTATTCTCTTGCTTTTATGTAGTGGCAATCCATGATCACCATGCATGTTTTTCACTTCCAGAATCAATAATAACATCTTGCCTAGTACCATTTTTATGTACTGCTATAGCTAAAAGGCAAACTCCATTTTAGTAGCAGTGACGAATGCCTATTATAGCTTTCCCAAAGAAAGCAGAAGAAATATGTTTGACCCAAAAGATAAAAAGAGAGAAGAAAGGTAAGTGGAGGAAAAAGAAAAGAAAAGAAACGAAAAGAAAGCTCCAGCAGTGTTCTTCTGGATGAGATTTTGTCATACTTCAAAAAAAAAAAAAAAGGATCAAAGGGAAAAGTTGTAGACAGATCCACGCTCCCTGCGTGCACCAATATGATCTTCATCATTGTACTCTCCATATATAAAATTCAAAGTATGTAGTAGGAGTAAAATAAAATTAAATATATGTGAGAATCTTGCAACTACTTTCTACGTACTGCCTGTTTGTTTTTTTTTAATAACCATTCGGTAATTATTATATATAGGTTTGATTAATTCGATTTTGTGTTGTATATGATCCATTTAAGGAAAATTGTTGCTATTAGATATTCCTCATTATCATTGTTTATTCCAAAATCTTTGATTAATATTGACGGAATTCCTATATGCATTTTATTCCACCGTCTCTCTCAAAATTTTGAGAGGTGTCCCCTGTGTGGGAAAAATACGGTAAATGATATAGTACTAGTAAATTATTTAAGATTATCAGTCATGGAATTATACTAAATTCTGATTCATCAGATTAGAGCATCTCTTCTAAGTTCTGCTCTTCATATCTACTCCGTAATTGATTTATATAGAGCATCTCTTCTATCTTCGTAGGACATCACGACATGGTCTTCTTTTGTCAAAGTTATGTGTTAAATGTTAGTTACTCATAATTCTTTATCTCCATATGTTTTTTTTCTAAATTATTTGTTGACATTGCTTTCACTCTTCCGTACTCATGACTATCACCAAATAGTACACTCGGTAATTTGTTCGTACTTTTGCTACTATCACATATTACAAGTTTTATTCTTGTCTAAATTTGAAAATGCTCCAAGAAATTATATCCTTACTAAATGTTGTTATCCATGAAAACCAAATGACAAGAAAATTTATGCACTTTTGTAAGTAGTAGTAGCAATTAAAACTCGTGTTGCAACAAATGTGTATGTCTACCCTACCATTCCCTCCGTACAATTTTATGTGGCAAAGTTTGAAGCGCCACGAAGTTTAAGAAAAAAAATTGAAATTTGTAGAGTAAAATAAATTATAGATATTTGTATTGTTAAATCATTTTATTAAGGGTAAAGTATAGCAATTTTGAAATTAAATTTTTAACTAGTAATTTTAAAATGTGTCAGTCTTTTTGCAACAGACTAATAAGGAATTGTTATCAGATAAGCTGAAACGACGGGGGTATACATAACACTTGCATATATTATGACTTAATTATTATTTAGATCTCTGCTTGTATTAAAAATTCCGTTATTCAAAGTCATGGATCAAGTTATACATACATACATACATACATATATATATATATATATATATATATATATATATATATATATATATATATATATATATATATATATATATATATAGTTTATCTTTCTCCTAGGATTTTACTTTTGTCAACTCTCATGAATTGATCAATATATGTTACTGTACTATTGAACTTCTCTCATGTATGAGATGAGGCACCTAACATATTTAGGTATGGAGAGACGCGTAGCAGCAGAACAATTCCAAGATAAAAGAAGAATCTAAAGGCAAATATTGAAAGGGGCAAATCTGGAAGCTGCCGGTCTCAAAAATCTGTGGGTCGCCCCCCTTTAAGCACAATGTTGTCTATATTCATCTTATTTTGTTTAATTTAAACCAGTTTAGAAGATAATTTGTCTCATCTAACTAATAAGACTCTAAATTTAGAAATTATTTCAATTGGACAATCGGAGAAAGTCATATTTTTAATTAAAAAATAGTTTTCGATATTTGATTAGCAGATGCTTTAATTTTTGCAAATGTTTTTCATCATATACCAAGCACACCCTATATTCTCTACCATCTATATCTGTTTTTTGTCCAAGTTCTTTTCTATTTTTAGGGGTAACAACAATAACATACTCAATGTTATTTCATAGATGGAGTCTATTGAGTTACAATAGAGATGTATTTGAAACTTTAATTTAGAGTAGTTATACCATTGATATCAGCTAACTAATAATATAAATATATCTATCTTGGTTTAAATAATTTTCCGAGTTTCAATTATATAAATTTAATCATAATATCAGTTTTTAAGAAAATATGACGAATAGAATACATAGGGTGAAAGATTTTCACTAATTCTAGTATATTAATCTAACGTCAAATAGGAGATCAGACATGTGAGTGAAAAAGTGAGAAAAAGCTAATAGGGCATCCCATTGATTGTTGAACAGCTAATAGAATATTTTAAATCATTCAACTATCTCTACTCCTCTAATTATTCGTTGTTTGCTTTTTCTAATTTGAGAAACAAACAAAGTTGAAAGAATATGTTAGTATGACGAACCTCGGGAAAATATCTTTAATTAGTTCAAGTGTTAAGTGTCAGCATAGGGATGAAGGAGATAGAGAATTATACTGATTTGATGCATTACAATAAGGGGATATTATAATAATTTAATGAAAAATGATTAGAGAAGAGAGGGAAGTCGAACAATTGGGAGAGATGATTGCCAAAAACATTCTCCTCAGATGCTGCATGTGTGAGTGAATCCAACTCCCATCATGCCCCATTCTTTCTGCACAATTAATTAATAATACTCCATTTAATGAGTATTAAAATAAGAGGAATATATTAATTTATTGGTGTTTTCTGTTTAACTCAACTTAATTTGAGTTATTATGTCAATTTCTTTTAACCGTGGCATTTTCTTGATTTCCTTATAATTTTCTTTGTTCAAACATGTTTTCAAAAATGATTTCTTTTAGTCGAGGGTCTATGAAAAACAGCCTCTCAATTTTGATAGGAGTAAAATCTGCATGCATCTCACGCTCTCCAAACAACAGTTGTGAGATAACACTGATTATGTTGTTGTTGTAATAATACTTCAGTTGCTTCACTCTCCATCATGGTTGAGGTAAGGTTTGTATAAATCTCACCTTCCCCATACCAATTTAGTCCCATCCCAAGCTAGATTTTTAATTTTTCATTCTTTGGTTCTTATTATTCAGTCTATCTTTTTATTGGCGTACTCCCTCCATTTCTATTTAAGTGAATTTGTTTGATTTGACACAAAATTTAATAAAGAAATAAAGACTTTTAAAATTTGTGGTCTAAAATATTTGTATGCCTGTAAATTATCTCATTAAGGATAAAATATACTTTTCTAAAATACACTAAAAAGTAAATAGATTTATATAAACAGAAACGGATGAAGTAGTAGTCCAGAAGAAACAGAAACACACTACTATTAGCTTCTTGTTTAATTAGAGAACATGCATGAGGCATGTGTCATATAATCGAAACATAATATAATTGTAGAAGTATTTATAATATTGCTAAAAAGGTTTACCACCAAGTATTTTAAAATAAGTGTATTAGGATATCATCCTAAAATATAGGATCGATTACTTATTAGAAACAAATGATATAAAATTCATATACAAATGTATAAATCTGAGTGCATATATGACTAACACAAAGATGACCAACGGTAAGATTAAAAGTTGTTTTTTACACGCTTATGAGAACAATTAATACTAGCACTATTTCTAGATACAGAATTAAGCTGTTTTTCTTTGATGAATTATCTTTTAAAATATTTTCCAGGAGTAATTTAATTTTTAGATGTGTAGTATTTTTATAGTAATTTCTGACAACTGAATTCTTATAAATCAAATTAAAATTAAATGTTACGAATTCACGCTATTAAGAGATGTAAAGCCTTGTTTCTAAACCTTCTCTTCCTTTTTTTTCTTTTTCTTTGGTGACAACGGTACACCACAGTTCATTTCCCGGCGAAATGATAAGGGGAAATTTTCCCCGTATCTTCTTAAACCTGTAAACTTTTACAATGTATTTTGACCCCTTCAATTTGAAGAAATTGATCATGTTTTTACATGTTAGATGGTAGCTAGGTTAAAATAGGTCCTGAAAGAGCTTGAGAAGGACTTGATGAAACTTTTAATGGCCCAAATTGAGCTTCTTTTAGTTCTAAATAGATGCCCAATGAGAAGTATAGAAAATCTTAATAGGTATTCGGAGTTGGTTTTCAATATAACTCTTTTTACAATATATTTATATCTAGTTATATGAAGTGCATCTAAGTTTCTGGCACTTAAGCTGTTTACGCTAGACTTTTTTTTTTTTTTAAAGGGGCTGCGCAGTGACATTGAAACGTGCAAAAACTTACTCGTGCGAGATTTTGACGAATTTACAAAACTATGACACCTTAGGCAATGGTTTGTCTTACTGACCTCGTTAAAAATAGTTTTACAAGAATGATCTCACTAATTTTAATTAAGTGCTTTCTCGAGGGCAACACTTCAAGTTATAACTTGAAAAGTGCACCCACGTAGGCAGCACTTCAAGTATAAATAAAATGACAAGTACTGCAAGTGTTGCCCCCGTAGCAACACTTGACCTTTTATCTCTGTCAACATTCTCCCCAGATAACTTGAAGTGCCGCCTTGCAGGCAGCACTTGAAATTTATACTTGAAGTATTTCTCCCGAGGGAACGCTTGTAAATTTATAACGTGAAGTATTGCCTACCGATGTCATTTTGCTAAACCATTTTTAAATGGGGATAACAAATTATAACCAAAGACAAGGGGGACATGTAGTAAAATTTATTGGGATAATTACACTAAAAGACAAGCAAAAGATGAAAATTACAGAAAATGGCCTATATTTTCGAATCTTACCCGATATTTCACTCTTTTTCCGAGATAGCAGTCTGCCGCAAGTTTATACAAATTTATACACGTGTATAAAATTGTATAGATTTGTATAAGTGTGTATATGCGAGTGAATAAATTTGTATATTAAGGATGTTTATCTGAATTTTTACTTTTTTGTGTATATTTTTATATTTCTCTCATTGCTACAAAATTATCTATGTATATTGTATAATTTATTTTTAGGGGGAGATTTGTGTGTATAAACTTGACCCAGGCAGTGATTTAGACACAATAAACAACATAAACTCAGTAAAATATAAAAAAGTAACGACACCACTAGCGGGAGAGGGGTTCTGCCGGAGGCTAAGTGGCTGGAGAGGGAGAGATTTGGCAGCTAGTGTGTATTTTATGAAAGAGTGCTAAAATTTAGTAAAATTTTCACCGACATGCCACTTTTGTCACTGGTATTTAGTTTGAAGCCACTTTTTTTATTGGTCTTGCATGAGAGGCTACCTTTTGGAACTTTAATCTTTGTGGGCTGAAGTTCAAACCTTGTGGGTTGAACTTCATGCCTAAATTATGAAGTTTCAACTTCAATTTGTAAGGGCTGAACTTTAAGATATAGATGCGTAAACTCCAACCCTTGTGGTGGGCTGAAGTTGAACTTCAACCCTTGTGGTGGGCTGAAGTTGAACTTCAATCCTTGTGGGCTGAACTTGTTAGAAGTTCAACCTAAAAGAATTGAAGTTCCAAAAAGTGGTCTCTCATGTAAAACCAATAAAAAAAAGTGTCTCAAACCAAAGACCACTGCCAAAAGTGCCTTTTGGTGCACTTCGCCCTAAAATTTATAATTTTAGAGATGGGTGCTATGCATGAAAAAAAAATATAGCCTCATGTTTGTGATTTTGGGTAGTAGGCTGTCTATTTTTAAAAATTTCCCAAATTTATTGAGTTCTACAAGCGCTAATCAATAAAGAGCCGGGATTTGCGTTGTCTTAGACCAATAGTCACTACTTGCCAAGCACGTGCAATGCTTCTTCTTAACCGTCGAGGTAAACCATTCCCATAACGTTTCTTTCCTCAAATGAAATCTGAAAGTTGGGTCATTATTCTCTATTTGTTTTATGAAGAAACTAAGCTCGAAATCGAGCAACTTTCAGAGGTGATATTGTAGGATTCGAACATGATGTCAGGTAGTATTGGAAACTCTTACTGGTCGATTGCTTAGAACAAAATAGGACAGATTGAGGAGAAACTGAAGTAAGATAATACTCCATATTTAAGTATTCTAAAAATAAAAATCTTAAAAAATTTATAGGTCTTTTTCTTGAAATTCGGCAGTATATTAACTATAAGCTTCAGGTTTTTAAAAACATGGAGTTTATTTCGAACTCACGTCTTTTTTTGTTTAAAATCTATATTTTTCAACTACTCAGTTGAAGTTTTTATCCCGTATTTAATTCAAATTGAAATCATTTATTTAACAATTAAGATTTTTCAACTACAAACATTAGGTTTAAATCAGGGTGGACAGGTCTAGGACACAATGCCTGAACAAGCGTCCTGGATAGTGCAAAAAATTATGAAGAGCAGGAGCTATGTTCAACAAGCTGGGATTACAGAGGCAGACTTAAAAAACATGTCAACCTTCTTGATCAAAAATACGTACTTGCTTATGAGGAGAGAATTCCCAAAGGTGCCGTGGAAGAAGTTGATTTGCAATAATTTCGGTTTTCGTAAATGGATTTTTATCTTGAGGCTAGCAAATTGGCCACAGAAGATAGACTGCTGCAATGGGGTATAGTAAGTAATCAAGAATGTCCAATGTGTGCTACTGAAGTAGAAAGCATATCTCATTTATTTTTTCAATGTGATGCGTCTGCACAAATCTGGACAAAGTTATTGCAGTGGCAGGGACTTCTTCGTGGAGCTATGCCATGGCCTGATGAATTGAGATGGCTGAAGAACATGCCAAAGGGAGGAACTCGGTTGCTAAAGTATATCGAATGACTCTTGCTGCCTATATTTATCATGTCTGGATATAAAGAAATCAAAGAGTATTCCATGCCAAGCAAACAAAACCTCAAAGCATCATCAGGAAAGTCATCCAAGAAGTTTTCTATAGAGCTTTATTGAAGAGCAAGCTAGATAAAAAGCTGGAAGAGCTGAATTTTTATCCTGAATAGTGTAGTTCGTTTAGACTAGGTATCTGTCAGTTTATGAAGCTTAGTTGGAGTTGGTTGGCTGCAGTATAGGAAATATCTGTACGCAGCTGTGTTTTCATTGTACCTATACTTAAACGCTTTGATAATAAAATTCTTTTATTTACCCAAAAAAAAAAACATTAGGTTTTTTATCTTGAAACCAGGATGGAAATTTTTGTAAATAGCTTCGCACCGTGCTTATAAATCAATTAATTGTAGACATTTATTATTCTTCATGTACTGTATGTATTATAAGAAGTGACTATCCCGCACAAAATTCACCATATTCGTGGGCCATATTTTGCAAAAAAAATCACTGAGCGCCCTCCATAAAGAGTGATTTTGCTGAATTGTCTGCGTTAATCAATGTTTTAGCAAAATATCCTTATTTAATACGGAGCCAAGACTTCAAGGAAAAAATTTATAAGTATCGGCACGGGGCCATGACTTTAACGACAGGTGTTGTTTTGCCAATACTTCACGTTATATGGCAAGAATGCAGGAAAAGACTGGAAGGGGCAAGTCTTGGCAATTCCCTTAAGTATTGGTGGGGTTGCCTGAAAATAGAACTGCCAAATGCGGCAAGTGTTCCCTTTTGCCAACACTTGAAGGGCAAGTGTTGGCAAATAGAAAAGAATCAAAGACAAGTACCGACAAGTATTGCCTTTTGCCAACACTTAAAGGGATAAATGTTGAAAAACAGAGAAGGGTAATGGCAAGTCTTGGCCCCGACCCAAAATTTTGAGAGGAGTGTTTCCGTCAAGATTTTTTTCATTAAACTTAATGAGTGAATTTTTGCAAAACCACTATTAACGCAGGCAGAAAGGCAAACAATTGCTTATGGTGTCATAATTTTGCAAGTCGGCTCATGTTTTATGTTAGAATCTTGTATGGCTTTCCCCCAAAATTACAAGTGAGGTTTACAAAAAATATGACACTTTCTAACGCTCATCATAAATTTGATCTTGTAAAAGGAAACATATTATATAAAAATATAATTTTTGGTGCTTGTAAGGTCCTTCTTTTAGATATAGCGATCGTCAGAAAGGACCATTTTAATGAATAAAAAATATTGTGACTGCGATCATAAGATCTTTGCTAATAAAAGTATTTGACGATTGACTAAAAGAGCCATTTCTGTAAAAGTAATTCTTACGATGGTCGATGTTATGACGGAGGATTCTTTTCGTCACTTATTTTGTCCGAATAAAGAATAAGAAAGATATAAAAGATAAAGTAGGTGAAATTCCTGCTACAATAGCGATGCACCATATACTGTTGAACTTCCATATGACAAGCATTAATTCTTTCAGTCATAAGTAATTTCTATTTCCGCATATATTCTAATTAGATCAAGCTCTAACATAAATGAAAATAATATTGTGGTGACATAAATCCCCTCCTACAACTTATGAATTAAGAATTCTCACAACAACAAGGTTTATTCGGCACGAATTCCGCTTTAATGAAACTTTTCACAGGAGCCTTTCACAAAATTTCTAACAAATACTATTATCAACTAATTAGAATGCTTGATTATTAGACCATGATATTTGATTTGCAAAATACAATTTCATGATCTCCAGCTCTTTTCCATCAACTCGTTCTTTACAATACCGCTCACAGTATTTCTTGAAGAGTAGGGCAAATTCTAAATTTTTTTATATACAAAATAAAAAAACAACGAAATTCTAAAACTCAGCATAAGATAACCCCAATAAGCAGTTCATCAAATTGTATAACATAGATAATTAACGGTCAAGGCTGTACAAAAAGAATCGTGTGACTTAATTTCTGGCCATATAGTAACTAGCAGCAAAAAATGCTGCTCATATAGATCGTAAACTTGAAACCCGCTTTAATCACCAAATAAATCATTCAATTATATATGAGCTTTTAACTTCTCCATGCTCTTATACAACTGCTCAAGTCTAACAACAAACTAGTAAAAGAATACAAAAACTAGTAAAAAATGAGAGCAACCACGTGTAAAAGTGTGTTACATTGGGATTTCAGTGATTCACAAGAGGATCCGATCACGTATATCTGGTAGAAGCAAAACAATTAGAGGAAAAAAAAAAGCATTTGTTAGGAAAAAAAAATGGAAAGGTTAATAGAGGGATGTTTTTGGTTAAGTTTGGAAAATTTGAGGAATGTTTCGTTGAGTGGAATATTTTAAGGATGTAAAAGAATTTAAGCTAAAATATTAGGGGTTATATTGGTAAAAAAAATCTAGGCATTTAAATAAAATTTACCTGTAAAATGTTAGCTTGAAAGGAATAACATAAAAGGAAAGAAGGATAAAATGGGGAAAGGAAAAATCATTCCGACAAGTCTTGTCTTTTGGACCAATGAGAGTTCCTTTACTGCTAAAATGTGCTTTTGGACCGGAGGAGGTCTAACATTTTACAGGTAATTATTTTACTGTAGCATTAGAGATCCTGTATTAGTTATGAAAATGACACTCATTGCTGTAAGAAATTATAAGCTTTAGGAGTTATACTAGAATCCTGTAGGAGAACTCTTTAATAGTTGTTATACAGGATTGCATACGTGTCTTAAGGAACCCTGATTTAGTTTCTAATATCAGCATGTCTTTAATGTTGTGATCTCGTCCCGGAAAATAGCATTTTAGCACCTTGTTTAACTTGAGCTCTGTCACTGGGTGTTTAGGAATTCTAAGGTCATGTTTAAAAGTGTTGCCTTTATCATAAAGGCACTTCAGAAATCATGTTTGAAGGCTACCCATTGTTTAAACTAAAATTTGTTATTCTTGATTAAGCAATTATATTATGTTTAGGATCAAGATTAATTGATCCTTTTATGATATTGAATATGATGATCGACTATAATAAAAATTAGGCAGTGATAATCAAAATCTAATTATAATAATAATCAAAGTAATAAGCAATGGACAGTAATAATCAAAGAATATTTTTATTGATTTGGAAGAGATGAAGCCCAAAAGTAGCGATCAGCAAGCTTGAGAGAGTGAACAAATCAAAGAATAGAAAGCAAAGAAAGAAATTCTTATTGATCTGGTAGAGATGAAGCCCAAATGTAGCGAGCAGTGTGCTTGAGGGAGTAAACAAAATGCTAGAATAGTAGTGATTTCAGCAGAGTAAGGGCGTAATGATGTGTGTGTTACTACTTTTGAAAATCTCTCCTGCATGTCTCTTGAGGATGAGGTTGTACTGTCGGGCAGGATAGGACCGAATCCCTAATATCTCGGAGTTGGTTGGTACCAGGATAAAGATCAAACTGGAACTTTGGATCTTCCGGGCAGTCTGATCTGAAACAATCCTGCCGGTATGGATGTGGCGCTTCTTGGTTTTGGTTTCTCGGATGGTTAGAGTATCCTCGGTCTTTGGTTATATTGGCTCCAGTTGACTCGGTCTTGACAACGAATTCTTTCCTTTCGTGCTTGCCATGTGTCCTGATAAGGCATCCATGTATTTAGTACAGTTATAACCAATACAGATATCTCCGCACTTATCTATCAAAAATAGCCGAACATACTGGGTTTGTTGTTGTTGTACAGATAATCTCCGCACTTCCAGGCAGGAAGTGGAAGCTTTTGTCAGGAAAGGAGACATAACCGTCTTGGTCACTTTTGAATCTAGAATGAGGAACATCCTTTCACATTCACATCCTGGACATAGGGCAAATTCAGGTTGGTGGTGATGTCATTGCCATTTACTGAGGCAATTATGACTCTTGCGCTTATAAATTCTACACCCCTTCACCCATCCGACTCACTTCCTCTATCTGCAGAAGTTCCATTGTTGCTCTTTTTAATTCTTCCATGAATTCTTGCTTCTTTAGTGTTTGCGATCTCAAATCTTTGTTTGTATCACTTTCTTCTTTGCAAAATCGATTATGGCTCCCAAAGTTCCAGCGTTTAAACCAATCAAAGTCTTGTCGCAGTGGTCCCATGGATTTCGCAGTTGTTGAGAGGTGGAACACGGCGGTGGTCATCGATGAATTGGAGGAAGAGATAAGTACTACTACGCTGGTAAGGAAAGGGAAAACCATGATCAGTGACCCCTCTTCTGTTGACCCTAACCCAGGTAGAGCAGTCTCTGGTATAGTCCCTAAACATTTGATTTTCCTTTGAATTGTAAGACTTGGAATAAAACAGAGAAGCAAACTGCCAACCAGAGTGCGCCTATGGATGAACTTGCTTTCTCGATCAAACCAGAGCATCTTCCTCTCATCCAATAGGAGTATAGGACTGTGTGGGGGAATGATGTGATGGTTCACTTTGTGGGAGAGGGTGGCCGGATCATTGACCACTGCATAAATTTTCCCTACATGTGCACATATCCATTCACGATCGGGTTTGGGCTACTGATCAACAAAGTTGTGGAGAAGATGCGTCAGCCTACAACCTCTGCCAGTTCCAGATTGCCTCAAGTATGTAGGCTCGTCGCAGGTCTCAACTATCTTTGTGAATTGGCTAACCAACCTTTCACTTTTCAACATCTTTTACACCTTTAGTCCCCTTAGCTCTTCCGAGGTCGAGTGTTCAGTCGAGTGTCACCATGACCACTTGGGACAAGAAGGCCCTTACCACTAGAACCAATGATGACTTCGACTGGGGATGGTATGAAAGGTTCGTCTACATGCCGACCTGGGATCTGATCAAGTCAGAGAAATTTCCATCTCCGAAGGTGTGGAATATCGATCGCAAGTCCTCTCTCACATGGTTAGAGACCCAAGTTCATCAGAGGACTCATCTGACTTTTAAGTGAAGGCCAAGGCCGGTTCACTTTCTGTGTTTATCCAGTTAAACTTATAGATCTTTCTGAATTGCATCTACCAAAGTGAATCAGTGGGGTCGAGGACATCGAGCAATGACTGGCATTCTGAGCAGAAGCCCATCTCTACCGTAGAGAGATGGAAGGCAACAAACCACAATAATGTTTTTTTTTTCTTCCTAATTTAGATCTTATTACTGCATCATCGCAGAGTGTAACTTGATATTCTTGTGCAGATTGGAACGGGAAGAAACCTCGGGCTCCACTTCCCAAACCTTGTTAAGCTCAGCAACTACTACGGGGAATTTTGCTGAAGAAACAAAACGCCGGTCTGTCTGTTCCGTTCCAACAAGGCTATCTTCCACTGGTTCTTCCCAAAGAGGAAGAGGGTCAGCAGAAGGAGGGAGCAACCGAGGGAAGGTTGGAGTAGTCCCCAATGCAGTCCCCGATTACTCTTCGATGCCTGATGGATGAGATGGACGCTGCCATCGACATCGTGCTGGTGTCAGATGATGAACAGGAAACACTGTTCGGTAATGGGGGCTTATCAATATTGGCTCTACTTCTAGATCTGGGACGAACAGGCATGTTGCCTTAGTGCAGTAGGGTGTTCTGGTGGTTGCCTCTTTAAGGGGGCCATGAAGTCGCAACGGCTCAGGAGCAGCAGGTGCCAGTTGGTCCCTCAATTTGACATGAGGATCGCGTTATCACGGTTACATTGCCTGGCAATGTCAGTCTTATGCAGACCCCGAGGTATGCTGCTAAATATCTTCACATTGATTGGACTCAAGGAGAGGGCCCGATTTGATGAGCTTTTGACGGAGGTGGTGGCTTCCCAACTTGTTAATAACACTTAGGCACATTTAGCCTAAGGTTTTTGTCTTTCGCCTCTGAAGTGATAATTTTAACTTGAACCTAAATATCGAATCTTCGGTATTCTTCAGTAGTTGCCTTGCTATGTCGGCACAAATTTAAAAATAGGCCTGTAACGTATTCGATGTGATGAAAATGACTTCTAATTTTCATTTAAGGCATAAGGGGATAACCTATCTGGTGCGCATGTCTAAGTAACACGGGAAACCATTTACGGATAATAATAAGATGGGAAAACATTTCCGAACTGTAATAAGATTGTATTGCACTTTCATTGGAAAATCTGGGATAACATATCCGAATAGTACATGTCGAGTTGCTTAATGAACTTGGTTTTATTCTTATAAAATGGTCACTATTGGACCAACGATACATAAGCACACGGGACTACTTGTCTGAAGGTACATGTCGAGCCGCTTTGATTTAATAAAGTGGTCGCTACCGAATCGTAGATACTTGAAGAACTGCGTTTACTCGGGTTGGGTGAATAGTGTCTGAGTGTTGCCTCTTTTGATGAATTCGAGATGGGTCTGGATGGTCTGCATAGTCCCCAGTAAATACATGAAGAACTGGGTTTACTCGGGTTTGGTGAATCGTGTCTGAGTGTTGCCTTTTTTGATGAATTGGGGATGGGTTTGGATGGTCTCCCATAGTCCCTAGTCCCCATAGTTCCCCCAGTGTTTGAGTTTGAAGAATGATAGCTCAAGCACTGATCTTGTTGCCCATAGCTCTCTTTGGCCGGGCGATCTTTCATCAGTCTTATACCTGAAATTAAGTAAGGGATACGGGAAGTGCAAAGATAAAGACGACGCTAGGATATAAGTCAGACATTTTTACCTCGGCAAATAAAGTAAGGGGGACGGAAGTGCAAAGATAAAGACCACGCTAGGATGTAAGTCAGACATTTTTTACCCCCACCCAGAACGATTTCTCTTCCAATAAGTTGTCGTGGGTTAGTATTGTCATCATCCGGGCTAGCTTTGCGTATCATCTAAAAATGTTAGTATAAACAAATGGAAATGTTAGCATGATGAATATGCTGAATTGAGGATTAGAATTGACGATGAAAAAAGTGAAGACCTAGGGTGTGTTTGGTATGAAGGAAAATGTATAGAAAACATTTTAAAATAAGTGATTTTCATTCTCATTTTTCGGTGTTTGGTTGCCTAAGAATTAAACAATTTCCTAACCATCTAATAAGGGATAGGGTAGGGGTGTTGATGGGGGTAAGGGTAGGTAGGAGGTAGGTACGGGGTGGGCGGAGGGGGAGTGGGGGTGTAGGGGGTAGGGGTAGGGGAAGGTAGTGGTGGGGTGGCTCTTGGGGGGTAGGGTGGGCGTGGGAGTCGTAGGGGGTAGGGGAAAGGGTAGAGTAGGGTAAGGGTATAGTAGGGGTGGGGTGGTTTTTTGGAAGCAGACAATGAATGTGAATTATCACATTTGGAAAATGTTTTCCCTACTTTCACATAAGAAAACATTTTCCTAAGAAAATGAGTTGTTATGGAAAACGTTTTCCAAAACTTTTAAGACAACCAAACAAGGGAAAATTTTTCCTCACGACCAAACACACCCCTAGTCAAGGTAGTACCTGTGGAAGTTAAATTCATAATTGAAATGGTATGAACTTAATCAAGGAAGGTATGTTAGTCTACTTATAGAAAACTGAAATTAGAAGAAACAGATAGCTAGAGCCAAAGAGGAGTGCCCTTTACAATCAGTAGAACTGTACTCCTCTCTTCTGACTTTCACTTGCATCATTCAATATTTCGAGGTTTCAAGTTGATGACCCAATATGGTGGGTCGAGATATTTCTTAAATGAAGAAAAAGAATATTCTAGGAAGTATAAATGAGAAAAACTGTCAGTATTAGTTTTCAAACCATTGAAAGGTGTTTGATAACTTAGGGGCATGCTAGTCTGTCAAAAGCTGACTCCAATTAAATGAACCGAAATAGAAGGTGAAACATTAGTCCCTGGATTAGCTGACAGAGAAAAACAGAATACATGTTGACGCCATAAAGAAGATAAATCAGTAGCTGACTGTCAAGTGATATCCAAGTTGTAACCATCCAGATTTGAATGGCCTAAGCATTCTGTATTGCTGTTGGGTAGATGTTAAATCAGTTTATAGAGTTAAAAGATGTTTAATTTATATAGGTTTTTCCTACTTCCTATGAATTTCTTGGCATCTTCAGGTGGCCTGTTCTACCTTCATGGATTGATTTAGTGGAAATTGGATCATTAGTAATTTAATGTTTTCTGAGGTGCTAGATCTTTGTCCAATGTCAGATTAATGTATAAAGTTGCACCTGTTCTGCCTTGTTATTTTAAGGCTTTGGCTTCGCAAGGAGGAGACTATGATTAATACTATTAGTATACAAACAGTTAAAGAAAGCTTCAGATTCATGAAATGAATAATCTGCATGTGATTTATGTCAAATGAATGAGAATAATTTCATATTAAGACTTTACAGACTTTCTCTAAGGGTATGAAAATTGAGAAGGAAGTGAGTCCTTCTTACTTCCCTAAGAAATGAGATTTGATCGTTGAATGATACTAATTATAATGCAATAGTTGAATACCAGTCAATTTAAGTTAGTTTTTTCATTTGAAGAGATGTTGTACCTCAAATTGTGTACAATAGTCTCGACAGACAGTGAAGCGCTTTAACATCTGACCATCCTTACCTCAGATTAATCATCTCTTTTTACCTTCTGCAAGGGTATACAATCTTTCTGTAGAATAAACCCAGTCATTTGTCTATTTGTCTTTTTCTGTTGTGATAGTAAGAATATTGGTATTGATATTTCTGACAATGTTTAGAGCGACATATTCTAGCATGTAGCAGATGCGCTACGTTGCCTTGGAGATTTGGAATTTCTTCTGAACATTTTACTGAGAACCGATAATCTTAGGGAATGAACATTTTTGTTGATGTTTAGGAGTTCTCAAAGATTTTGGTAACACTTTAAAAATCAAAAGGGAAAAAGATCACACCTGTTTTGGACTGCTTAAGTAGCATTTCTTCCTTTTTTTTTTTTTTTCCTTTTCACATTCTAGCGAGGCTCTCCTCAATAATGCTCATACACATTGTTAGTATTGCTCGCACACATTGTCCTATTTATGAATATGTTTCTACTTTAAACATCCCAATTCTCTGCGTGATGTAACAGATTGAATTTTGTATTCCTAGTTTTTTGGACAAAACATTATGCCACTGTGTTTTGTTTATTACTTTGAGAAAAAAATATTCACCTGCTAATGGTAATTTTCACTTGCTCCTTCTACATTTACTTTTATGGTTGTGATGTAATCATATTCTACTGAAAATTACTTTTAACAGGTCTGCAGGCAAAGTTGATTCTGCTTGATCATCGGTGTACTTTTGTCTATTTTGGATAGCCATGAAAATCATGAAAAAAAAATAACGCAACATTCCCATAGTATTAATGCTTGACCATGTTGTGTTTCAAAACCATGTTCTGGTCCATATATGTTTTTTTTTTGCAGGGAGGGAGGGGATTGGTAGATTATCTCCCTGCGCCCTTTGCCATTCCCTTCCCAGCATCTTTGCATGCTTGCACTTTATGTTCCTGCATTATTTTGGTGCTTGATTTTACAATATTGAAGCAATTTGTTTAGTACAAGCCATATATTAGACTTCTCTTTTATTAGTAAATACCATCTCTTTAATAAGTTTATATATTTGCCTCTTATTTGACGATGTTTAATCTTCCATTAGTAGCTTCTGCACCAATGTGATGATTTACAGCCCTCTAAATTGTCTCTTGTGACATTTCAAAATCATTAACAATCAGAATTAGCCCTCTGAGTTTTGTTTGTTGGATGGAGGTTTTAGGGTTGAGGTTGATGATGCTTTCTATTTCTGATCAATACAATTTGTTAAACGTGATGCTTTGAGTTGTTGACTACTAGTAGGCATTCATCTTGTTGTATTATTCATAGAACTATTGAAGTGCAAGAATCTGATAGTTATGTTTTAGCTGTACAGGGAAAAAGCCGTTCACTTCCTAAGTTCAGTGAGTGGGATGTCAATGACCCAGCTTCAGCTGAGGGATTCACAGTGATCTTTAATAAAGCTCGAAAAGAGAAGAGGACAGGTGGCAAGGTAGACTCACCACCAAAGGGTGATTCTGCATACAAGAATAAAGCAACGTTAGGAAAACCCCAATCGGTAAGTTTTGGCCCACATATGACTATTAGTTCTGTTGTGTTTTCTATGTAGATTATCATTCCTACCTCAAGTTTGATGGTTTAGGAAGATGGTGGTTCATTAACCTTGTAGATACACTTATTTGCCTTGGTAGAGAACATTATTTTGAACTGGTGTTCTATTCTTAACTACCATACTGACATCACACAAAAAGGACGTCTGTGGTACATCATCAAATATCATGTCCCAAAACAATTAAGTTAACATTTTGCCACAATATTCCATGTATATTTTACAAGGATCCATTATATATAGTTCACTATGCTTTTGTAGATCAATCCATAATACCGGAGCATCTCTATTTGAGATTTGTATTTTCACTTTCTGCCTGCTTTCTGTATTATTCTCATCCTCCAGCATCCTTGTAAAAAAATTATTACTAAAACTATAAACTATCTTCCTTCTCTTGGTATTACCTGAATCCAAATGTCATGCATTCTGGGCCATTGAGCAAATGTTCTCAGGAATGCTTGACTTCCCGTTTCAGATGTTTTGTTGGCTTCTTGTCCTAAGTTCTTTTTTTCCTAAGGGCATTGTCAAAGTAATATTCTGAAATTCTGAGTTGGAATGTTTAATGCAAAATGTAAACATAAGCTTAAATTTGCTACCACCTTTCTGATCAAAGAAAATGCAATTCAGTGCATATATCAATTAGTTGAACCATTGAATGCGTCTCTAGTATGATATTGTTGTCAATTATTCACAAGCTGCAGAAAATGTACATTATTTTGAAGTAGCAATCAACTCCTAGAAAAAGCCTCTATACTTCAGTCTCAAAAAAAAAAAGAAGAAAAAACCTCTATACTAACGATGGTGGTGAATCAACCATCAACCATGCAGATTGACAAATGCAGCGATCTGCAGGTGGCCAACAACACTCCCTTTTCGTTGAATGGGTGAAGTTTGGATATATCCACCTCCCTCCTGGAGAGGTCAACAGTAGACAATCTGCCTTTTTAGTCGTTGACAAGTATAAGTCACCACCTGATTCAGCTGCACTTGGGAAAAGAATTGTACCTACTCCATCTGGCTTAAGATAGAGGACAACCTTGCATAGCTGGAAACTATGAACCTGAACAACCTCTTTGACGTCTCCTCCATGTTGGAGGGCTTCATATACTAGGCAGCTACTGCCTCTGAAACAGACCACCAATAGGGTGCCCCATAGTGAAGGAACAAAGCAGGTAAACTCTGATTCCATAACATTGAAAACCCTTGTTAGGTCTGACACCCTTAGAGATATTTTTCCTCTGCTGCGGTCCAGCCTCACGGCCTGAAATATCCCCACACTCTTCATCAGAATGCATAACACTTTTGCGTCAGCACTTAAAACCGCACTGCTCACTTTGGATTTGACCTTATAGTGCATGAGAGGGTGTTGAGTGACTTTTTCTTTATCTGTGAGCTCAAAAGGGTGCACACCAACACTTCATCTTGTATCTCTAACAAAATTATAGTGTTCACTCCATCAGTGACTCCAATAAATTCCCTCCGACTTCTGAAGCAGTCCATCTCGCTCAATGTGAGCCACTGCCGCGTTGATAGATCATAGCAGGAAAAGGTTTTCTTCATGCGGTTTATTAGGAGCAGAAATCCGCCTAATGATGAACCAACAAGTTCAAAGTTCCTCAGGTGTAGTCTGTCCACTTTCACAGATTTGTCTTCTATAGGATCGTAGAGGCGACATTCGTCGTCCTCTTGGTAGTAGAGAAATAGCAACGGAGTCAGGGTTGGATACCTGTACTCCGGATGTGGAAGATACATCTGGCAGCCTACAAGAAAAAGAAAAAGGAACAAAAGATTGTTACAAAATGTCTTTGATATTTTGAACGAATGCAGCAATTTACAAACTCACTATATTCATCTGTGGGGATGGTCTTTGGCAAAAACTTGCGCCTGACCATCTCCCAGTTTATGATCACTTCTTCATGTAACAGCCCCTGCTCCAGAAGATGTGCTGGAATGTAGAGTTCTGGACAATGAAATTTTCAATAGAGTAAAAGGCAAGAGGTAAGGAAAAGTATTTATCACATAAGACGCCCAAAACAATTGAAACTGCATTGTTTTAGATCTCAAGCATAAATCTGGTCTTGAAGTTAAAGCAAGTTGAACCTTCACTCAGACCACTGAAACATTGCACTCTATAAAGCAGTCCGAATAAGAGCGGTTTTTAGAGTTCATGAGATAAATAAGTTCACTTTCGACGTACATTTTGTGGTTAAGTTAACTATGCTTAGCATGAAGCTTTGAACCAATTACATCATCTACCTTTGACAAAGTACAAGAATTAAGTTGTACTTTATTCGTTTTCTTGTTTGTAGTGGTTGTGCTGATTTTTACTTGTCATTTATACATCTAAACATTTTCATGCAGAAACTCGTGGCTCCACCTGGTGAGAAGCCAGAGATTGAGAACTCACAGGATTCTTGTACCTGTGATGATGGTAAACATGACTGAGATGTATAATGAAAAAGGCATTCAATCAAATTGGGATCAAGCCGGAAATAATTGTGCACTCTAGCCAAGTTCTCAATCACATACATAATGGTAGGTCCAATAGCAGTACTATTCCAAGGTTCATTCCAGTGACGTGATTCAGGTCGCTTCTCCGTGTGTTTTCTAGTAATACTAGTTTTTGTTACAATTTCAATATGAACAAAATGCTGAACAGTGATTAGATTGAAAAACTTGTAATTTGCTGGTACATTGCAATAGATCAGATACTTTATCTCGAGGCTTGTTTCATTTTGATTTTTTTAAAGTATCTGTGGTTGGTTTCAAATGTGCCTAGATTCTGAAGTGTGTTTAAATCCCACTCACATCCTCTACTGGTCAGTGTGGCCCTTATCATTTTCTGCTCAGTTATTCTGATGTCTTTACAGGAAATTACTGGGAGTGAGTCCTTACCATCCACTGAACTTTATGGACCAATAGATTTAGGTTTGATAATAAAACTACATATCAAACCCACAAACTAAACTGTGAACACTCCATTCAGTTTTTGGTGGTATCATACTTTTCTAGAAATAGGTAACTCTGATCTTGTCATGGCCACTGATATTTACTCGTTAGCTTGTGAAATACCATCAAAGGTGACATGTACACGGATGCACTAGACCTTGTATATAAACTCATGTATGATAATAGTTACCCTTAATACAAAGATATGTTAACTGATCCTAAATGTGGAATAACTGAATCACTCAATTTCAGAGAGAGATTGTTCACTGAAAAAAAAAATAAAAATAGAAAGAGACCCCAACTTACCGGAAGCACAATAACAGTAAGTATCACTATCCGGATCAGCGACATGTTGATTGGCATCAAGAGAGCAGGAGTTAACCTAGATCCAAAAATCAAGCGAGTTGAAAAACACATAAGGCATATAAGAAACTAGTAAAAGTCATGATCAAAGAGCGAACAGCAAGCAAAATGCATTGGTTCTGCAACGAATATCTGCTTGTGAACTAGTAGTAGAGAGACGGCGAGAAAATGTGAAACCAAATACTGCAGAACTGATAGCACACATAAAATCTTACTTCTGGTAATCAACATGACTAAATGTAGATGTCCTGCAGTTGCAATGTGAAGTCCTTCTATTACGATATGCACCGCAACACAAGCATATTGCACTAGGACTAAGTTGGTGTTGTCTCGGTGAATAAACTATATTACTTACCAAAAAGTACATAGACATATATAACTACCTATGCAAATTCACATGACAAATTAAATTCTACAAAATCAGCTACTCAATTTACGATTAAAGCAGAAATTCTACAAATTCAATTAAAGCACAATAAAAGGTTCTATTTAGAATTAAAGCACAAATTCTACAAATTCAATCAAAGCACAATGAAAAGTTCACAATTAATTCTACAAACTTACAATTGAAGCACAAATTCTACTGAGTCAATCAAAGCAGAATAACAAGTTCACATTTACTTGTACAAATTTACAATTAAAGCACAAATTCAATCAAAGAGCAATAAAAGTTCACAATTAATTATACAAAATAAATAAAAAGTTGAGAATTAATAATCTCACCTTGTCATACTGATACGTTGTCATTGCACATCCAAGAAAGTTGTCTACCAAGCACTTAGTACTCTCTGCCTTGATTATCATCTTAACTTCCAATTCTCTGCAGAGTACACCCTCAAGAAATTGCACAAGTTTCTCTTTATTAAGCCCCAACTTCCAATTCTCTGGCCTCAATGATTTACCATATTCATATTCATTATCACAACTTTTATCAATCTCCATAGCTGGAACGATTAATTTCGAAAGAGACTGATCCATCAAGAAACTTATAGCAGAGTTTTTCTCTTCAATGGCAATCACATTACCAAAGTTCTTCTGAATTGGAAACTTAGAAATTCCTTTGTTAAGTTTCCAGTTATGGTGGAGAACAGAGAGAGAAATCAGATTGCTCAGGGAGCTTTCTTCTTCATTGAAGTAAAAATGAAACTTGATTACAAAGCTTGATCACTAAGCTAAGCTAAGACTACTATTTATAGACAAAATAACTAACTCACTAACTAACTAAAATATCTTCTAACCAACCTATAACTAACTTAACTTATTCAGCTTCTAGAAGTGTCTAGAAGCTTCTAGCAAGTTCTTCTCCAGCTGTCTTCTCTTCCAGCTTCTAACTTCCAGCTCCCAGCTCCTCAACCTGTTCCAGCTAGGACTCAGCTAGGATCCAGTGCATCACTTCAGCTAGGATGAGTGTGTCCAATACTCCCCCTCAAGCTAGAGGGAAGAAAGAGGTTCTTCACACCTAGCTTGCAGAGTAAGTGATCATGCTGTGCCTTCCCTAGTCCCTTGGTTAAGATATCTGCAGCTTGCTCTAGAGTAGGCACATGTGTAGTTCTAAGTAGGCCCCTCCTTATCCAATCTCTGATAAAATGACAGTCAATGTCAATATGCTTTGTCCGTTCATGGAAGATGGGATTAGCTGCTATTTGTAGTGCAGCTTTACTATCACACACCATCTCAATAGGCTTCATGACATCAATTCCTAACTCTTTGAACACACCAGTCAGCCAGATAACCTCTGCAGCAGTGTTGGCCATGCTTCTGAATTCAGCCTCAGCAGAGCTTCTGGCCACTGTGTCTTGTTTCTTGGATTTCCAAGAGATCAATGCTCCACCATAGAACACCAAATAGCCTGTGACTGATCTCCTGGTTTGAAGACAAGCACCCCAGTCTGCATCACAATAGGCCTTGAGTCTGCCTGACCCTGTGGAAGGCATTAATAATCCCTGTCCAGGAGTCCCTTTAATGTATCTGACCACCCTCAGTGCAGCCTCCATATGAGACTTCTTTGGACTGTGCATAAACTGACTTAGACACTGAACAGAAAAGGCTATGTCAGGCCTAGTCATGGTGAGATAAAGCAGTCTCCCAACCAGCCTTTGGTACACACTAACATCAGTCAGGAGTGGATCATCAGTGGTGTTCTTCTTGATTACCCTATCAAATTCCAATGAGGTGAGCTTTTGGTTCACTTCTAAGGGTGTACTAGCAGGCTTAGAACCAGCCAGACCCATTTCTGACACCAATTCCAATGCATACTTCCTTTGACACATGTATATCCCTTTGTTGGACCTAGCAAACTCTATCCCAAGGAAAAACTTCAATTCTCCTAAGTCCTTCATTTTAAAGTGCTTCTGTAGGTCAGTTCTGGTGTGCTGAATGAGTTGAAGATTGTTCCCTGTGATAATGAGATCATCAACATAAATCAGAACTATGACCATGTCTGCACCCTTCTTCTTGATAAAGAGGGAATAGTCAAAAGGACTCTGGCTAAAATGCATGTGCTGCAAAGCTTCAGTCAGCTTGAGGTTCCATTGCCTTGAAGCTTGCTTCAGGCCATAGAGGGACTTGTGCAGCCTACATACCAAGTACTCCCCCTGCTTTGCAGCCTTCTTTGAGAAGCCTGGAGGCACAGTCATATAGACCTCCTCAAACAAATCACCTTGAAGGAAGGCATTGTGCACATCCATCTGAAATAAAGGCCAACCAAGCTGAGCTGCAATAGCCACAACTGTTCTAACAGTGACCATCTTGGCCACAGGAGAAAAGGTATCTTTGTAGTCAATGCCTTCCTGTTGGGTGTAACCCTTGGCAACCAGTCTTGCCTTGTACCTTTCCACCTCCCCATTGGCCTTATACTTGATTTTATACACCCATTTGCAACCAATTGGAGCTTTACCATAAGGCAAGGGGACCAAGCTCCATGTCTTGTTGTCCTCTAGAGCTTGAATCTCCAGTTTCATTGCCTCAATCCATTTGGGATGCTTAGAGGCCTCTGTATAACTTCTAGGTTCCACTTCTGCATTATAGGCTGTCAGACACTGCTGAAACCCCTCTGTGAAATTAGTATATGTCAGGTAAGCTGAAATAGGATAGGCACAATTACTGTGAGGCTTCTGTGGGACTACATAATCATTCATCCATATAGGGGGCTTAGGTTGTCTGTGAGGCCTGGGTGATGGCAATGGTGCTGAGTCTGGTGCATCAGGTACAGGAGAAGGTGATTGTTGCTCAGGTGTAGGTGTAAGGTCATCTGAAGCATCAGCTGAGGGAGAAGGCATAGGCATAGGAGGTGAGAGAGGTGGCTCAATTTCAGCATCTAGGAATTGTGGTATGTCAACAGTAGGACTAGGCTGTTGTGATTGTTTGAAAGGGAATACATCCTCCCTGAAAGTGACATCTCTGCTGATATAAAAACATTTGTTCTGTAGGTCATACATCTTATAACCCTTTTGGAGCATAGAATAGCCCATGAAAACTGAAGGAGTAGCTCTGGGAGAGAACTTGTCAGTTCTTCTCAGATTTGTACCATAACCCAAGCACCCAAAGACTCTCATGTGATCAATATTAGGAGACCTGCCAAAGAACAATTCAAAAGGAGACAGCCCTTGCAAATTCTTTGAAGGGATTCTATTAATGATGTACACTGCTGCAGTCACACAGTCACCCCAGAACCTGATAGGAACATCTGCCTGAAACTTCAGGCTTCTAGCAGTGTTCAAAATGTATCTATGCCTCCTTTCTACTACTCCATTCTGCTGTGGAGTGTAGGGACAAGAACTTTGATGAGTGATGCCCTCCAAGGCCAAAAGGTCTCTAACCTGACTATTAAAGAATTCCCCACCATTATCTGTTCTTAATGTTTTCACAGTGGTAGAGAACTTGTTCTTGATCAGCTTAAGAAAGTTTCTCAATACCACTACTGATTCATCCTTAGTATTCATCAAACAAATCCAGGTATACCTACTATAATCATCCACTAGTGTGAGGAAATATCTTTTATGATCATAAGTGGGAACCTTAAAAGGACCCCACACATCTGCATGAATCAAATCACAAATTGCCACACTTTTACTTGTACTCAGTTGAAAAGGCAATCTTGCCTGCTTGGCTACAGGACATATATCACAGTGCTCAGTACAATCATCAACTCTAGTGTTCTTGAAAGCAGGAAAAAGTCTAAGAACATCAAATGGTACATGCCCTAACCTTTTATGCCACAATTGGCCACTTATTCTATTTACAACCAGAGATGAGTTCACACTTGACTTAGCAGGCTCCTTCTGCAGGGCAACTTGAGTATCCAGTATGTACAGTCCATGCTCCACTCTACCAATCCCCTTCACCATCCCATTCCAAGTGTCCTGAAACACACAGTGATCAGGGAAGAAGGTGATGGTATAACCTGTGTCCTTGGTGAGTCTAGATACTGACAATAGGTTGTATTTGAAGTCAGGAACATACAACACATCATGAATCATTTTATCCTCAAATAAACAGCATGAACCAGTGTGTGTGATTGTACTTAGTGCACCATTGGGCAAGTGTACTTGTTTCATTGCATGTAACCTTTTAGGGGTGTGAAACATATCTAGGCATGAGACCATGTGATTAGATGCACCAGTATCTACAATCCATCTATTTCCTGTGACAGTACTCATGAGTGACAAAACTGTACCTGTCACATTTGCTGCTGCTGCATTCTCATTTTGAGAATTCATCCCACCATTCAGGATCTGCAAAATCTGCTGCACATGTTCCTGAGTAAAGAAAGGCACTGCAGCATTTGAATGTGTATTCTCCTTGTGTTCTGCACTAGTGTCATAGTCACCAGCCTGAGCATTGTTTGCTGTCATATTGTTGGATCCCATCACTCTTTTCTTCTTGTAGCATTCTTCCTTAGTGTGCCCCTTGATTCTGCAGAAGTCACACCATTTGCCCATCTTGTTCTGCTTATAACTGTTGTTTGAATTCCTATTTCCATTGTTATATCCATTCTTGTTCCTGTAACCTGCTGCATTGTTCCCAGCCTCCTGATATCCTGAATTCTTTGCATTATATCCTGAATCATTCTTGTTCTTATACATTGTTGCATTTCCCCCTAGTTCTATTACACCAGGTTCATTAGGCTTAGCTCTTTGACTTTCATCCTGAATAATCATCCCATAAGCTTGATCAACTGATGGAACTGCAGTCATCATAAGAATCTGGCCTCTTGCTTGTGCAAATAAGTCATTCAGACCCATTAAAAATTGGTACAACCTCTGTTGCTCCATGTGTGTGAAGTACACCTTTGATTCATTACAACCACAGGATGGCAATGGCACCATGGCATCATACTCATCCCATAGGTCTCTAAGTTTAGAGTAGTATCCAGTAACTGAAGTCAGCCCCTGTCTCAGAGTCACAATCTCCTGATGCAAGTTATAAATCCTTGAACCATTGATCTTGTCAAATCTCTCCTTTAGGTTCATCCAGACTCGATAAGCATCTGATGCATATACTACTGTACTATACAGATCTTTAGTAACAGTATTCATGATCCAGCTTAGGACAAAGGCATTGCACCTCTCCCACTGTTCATGCAAAGTCTCATCATAACTATCCTTCTTACAGTTACCATCAATGAAGCCTAGTTTACTCTTAGTACGTAGAGCTATGCGCATTGCACGACTCCACAGTGTGTAATTTTCAGTACCTCGCAGTTGAATTGAGGTCAGATGTGCACCTGGGGTATCAGATGGGTGTAGGAAGAGTGGGTGATTGTGATCAATCACACTGTCACTCGACGAACCAGAAACATGTTGATTTGCCATTTTTTTAGCAGATTTTATGACCTTAATCGAAGGTTTTACAGTAAATTGGGGAAGAACAAACCCTAAAATTGATTTGCACAGAAAAGGTAACAATTAAGCTGAAGCAAAAAAACTCACAAATCAGCCTCGTATGAGTCCCGATCGTGGGCTCTGATACCATGTTAAGTTTCCAGTTATGGTGGAGAACAGAGAGAGAAATCAGATTGCTCAGGGAGCTTTCTTCTTCATTGAAGTAAAAATGAAACTTGATTACAAAGCTTGATCACTAAGCTAAGCTAAGACTACTATTTATAGACAAAATAACTAACTCACTAACTAACTAAAATATCTTCTAACCAACCTATAACTAACTTAACTTATTCAGCTTCTAGAAGTGTCTAGAAGCTTCTAGCAAGTTCTTCTCCAGCTGTCTTCTCTTCCAGCTTCTAACTTCCAGCTCCCAGCTCCTCAACCTGTTCCAGCTAGGACTCAGCTAGGATCCAGTGCATCACTTCAGCTAGGATGAGTGTGTTCAATATCCTTTTACTGTATACTGATCAGCTTCTTGAAAAAATGAACTCACTGGTGTAATTGGACATCTAGCGCCGTACGAATTTGGTGTTCTCTTCTTCTTATTGTAGGCTTCAAAAATCTTTGTAGACATTTTTTTCTTCTTCTTGAAATTTTAGCAATAGGAATAAGTTTTTGAGAGAGAAATTGAGATTTCACTTTCTTTTCTTTTTATCTGTTTGATTGAAGGAAAGTTAAGTTTGTTGAAGATGAATTCAAGCGGTTGAGTTTTGGGTTTCCCGCTGGAGCTTGTGGTAAAATTACGAAATGACCCTTGAGTTATTTATTTTACAGTTGTGGGTGTTAGGATTTGTTTGGCGACTGGAAAATGAGTACTTCTGCTTGCGTGGATATTAATATATATATTTTTTAAAAGAGATTCTTTTTGTCTTTTTCCCTATGTTTTTACTAATGTACTTACTACTATTTTCTGGGGAATATATTTTAATTTGTTCATGACTATTGGAAATAAAAGGAAAGGGTTTAAATATGCCCATTTCGTTTGTGATCTGGCTTAAATATACCGTACATTAACTGATGATCAGTTCATAAGTGTCATTGTCGTTGAATGGCTCGTTTATGGGAAAATTTTGATCAGTAGCCATTTTTGGACGCGTTCATTGGGAACTATTCACCGTTTTAAAATTCATTCAAAGCCTCAGTATTTATATTGGGATTTGTCCAAAGGTGGCTATTTCTCAGCAAATTTATTTTTGACGGCTACAAATCAATTAGTGCGCGCCAAACAAGTTCTACGCGAAATTTTTAATCGTTTATGCCCTTATGCCCCTATGACTACCCATTTTTACCATGAAAACTTTGATCTGATTGGGCTGACACAGTGGAAGCCACCTAAGATTATATTTGGGCCTTTTCAATTGTGTAGGAGCATATTCAATTGGGCTGATTTGCAAAAATATTGCACGGGAAGCAATGGTTTGCATTTTTACCCATGCTAACAGATAGTTTGCAAAAAGGCCCCCGCTAAGATTTAATAGAAAAAATCTGGGGCCAATATTTACCTTTATATTTTTTCACTTTTCAACACTTATCCCTTCAAGTATTGGCAATAGGCAATACTTGCCACACTTGACCGTAAGTCTTGGCAAAAAGGCAAGACTTGTCATTGACCCCTGCTCGATTTGCCAACACTTGAACGGCAACACTTGCCGCACTTCGTCGTAATTCTTGGTGCCCCTTCCAGTTTTTCCGGCATTCTCGCCATATAACTTGAAGTATTGACAAAACAGCACTTGCCCTTGAATTATAGCCAATTGCCAAGCTTACAAAAATTTTGACTTGAAGTCTTGGCTCCGAACTAAATAAGGGCATTTTGCTAAAACATTTAACATTTTGCTAAAACATTTAAATAAGAGCATTTTGCTAAAACATTCTTTAGCACGGACAATTTTGTAAAACCACTCCTTATAGAGGACATTCGGTGATATTTTTTGTATTCAATTGTTTAGGGGCACACTTAAAATTATTGAATGGTCGACAACATCTTCTACACCCAGTTTACCTAGGTGTGTAAATGATTATTGAAAACTGATAAAAAAAAAGTATCATACCGAATCGTATATTAGATTATTTTTAAATAAAATCATATATTTTTATATAAATATATATAACCGTATCAATTAATTAAGATAAGGTATTAAATTTATAAGTACCAAAAAAAAAAAAAACCGGATCGAGTAAAGATGATGGAAAGAGTATAAGCCCGTAGGAAATTAACACCCAAAGGTCCAAGCCAAACATATATTGGAACGTATCAAATATGGACGACATTGAACTTGAGCAACAAAGCTTGCTGAGTGACCAAAGTATTGGATATCCTGCCTACGTGTAAATTTGATTCTCTAATTATGGGATATCATATACATCAGTGCCATGTATATGATATTTTCACGTAGTAGCAGCATTGGGTTGTTGGTGTATCTGCATACGATCTACTTTAATTCACAATTTGACCTGTTAGTTTTAATCTTTTTGAATTTAACCATTTATAGACTTAAAAAAATAGATAATCCATGAACATAGTGTGAACTAATTGAAGGACCCGGCTTAGAGTTTGACTTAGCCAAAGCACTATCAACGCTTCATTATAATTCAAACTTTTAAATCCTAAACATTAGCCATCCAAATACCTTTGGAAGTTTTCCACGGCAAGATAACCAAAGAGAGTTTTACAACTTTTACTACGTACATTTTGTCAACTCAAGAGTGAACTCAACTCTTGTTGTAAATAGAATAAACAGGCAAATGTGTCATAAGAGATTAGGGCATGTACCATTTGATGTTCTTAGACTTTTTCCTGATTTTCAAAATGCTACGATAGAAAATTGTGATGTGCACTGTGATGTGTGCTCTGTAGCCAAGCAGGCAAGACTTCTTTTCCAGCAAAGTGTGAATAAAAGTACCGCAGTTTGTGAATTGATACATGCTGATGTTTGGGGTCTATTTAGGGTACCTACTCATGATCAGAACAGATATTTCTTGACATTAGTAGATGACTACAACAGATATACTTGGGTATGTTTGATGAATACCAAAGGTGAATCAATAGTTGTATTGAAATTTTTTCTAAAGCTAATACAGAATAAATTTTCCACTTCTGTCAAGACCCTGAGAACAGATAATGGCGGTGAGTTCTTTAATGCATACATGTCAAGAATTTGTTGGAATCAGAAGGTATAACTCATCAAAGTACTTGTCCTTATACTCCACAACGGAATGGAGTTGTGGAAAGAAGGCACATATATATCTTAGACACTGCTAGAGCCTTGAATTTTCAGGCAGATGTTCCCTTGAGATTTTGGGGTGAATGTGTGAGTACTGCAGTGTACATTATAAACAGAATTCCTTCCAGAAATCTGCAAGGCAAGACACTTTTTGAGTTGTTGTTTGCTAAGGTTCCCAGAGTGGAACATATGGGAGTTTTTGATTGTTTAGGCTATGGAACTAACCTCAGAAAGCAGGATAAATTCTCACCTAGAGCAACTCCTTAAGTGTTCATGGGATACTCAACAGTGCAGAGATGTTAGCAGAGTATTTTTAAAGAAGACATTTTCCCCTTCAATCAATCAACTGATCCTACTCCTACAGCTTCTCTTGACACACACAAGACTGATACAATCCAACACATGGATGATCAGGTGCCTCACTATGTGGTTCCTGCTCCTTTAGGTAGAGATACAACACCATTTGCTCCACATCCTGACCCTGACATTGCTCCAACTCCTGAACCTGTTCCTACAGTCACACAACCATCTACCAGACCTCATAGACACATTACACTATCTATTTGGATGAATGATTATGTAGTACCTAAGAAAACTCACAACAACTGCACCTATCCCATTTCTGCTCATCTCACTTACATTCATTTTAAAGATGCATATCAACATTGTTTAGCAGCTTATAATGCAAAAGTGGAGCCTAGAAGTTATGCAGAGGCAGCACAACATCCAAAATGGATAGAAGCTATGAAACAGAAAATTCAGGCCTTAAAAGAAAACAAGACATGGAGTCTAGCTCCTCTTCCTTATGAGAAAGTCCCTATTGGCTGTAAATGGGTTTATAAGATCAAGTACAAGGCAAATGGTGAGGTAGAGAGGTACAAAGCTCGACTGATTGCTGAAGGATACACTCAACAAGAGGGTATAAACTACAAAGATACTTTCTCTCTTGTTGCCAAAATGGTTACTGTGAGAACTGTAGTTGCAGTAGCAGCTCAGTATGGCTGGACTTTGTTCCAAATGGATGTGCATAATGCATTCCTACAGGGTGATCTATTTGAAGAAGTCAACATGACTGTTCCCCATGGGTTTGGTAAGAAGACTGCAAAGCAGGGGGAGTACTTGGTATGCGGGCTGCATAAGTCACTTTATGGACTTAAGCAGGCCTCAAGGCAATGGAATATGAAATTAACTGAAGATTTGCAGTTGATGCCGTTCAATCAGAGTTCATTTGATTATTCATTATTCACAAGAAGAAGGGGTGCAGACATTGTGGTGGTACTGATATATGTTGATGACTTGATTATCGCAGGAAACAATCTAGATTTGATTCAACAGACCAGAGCTGACCCACAGAGACACTTCAAGATGAAGGACTTGGGAGACTTGAAATTCTTTCTAGGAATAGAATTTGCAAGATCAAACAGAGGAATACATATGTGCCAAAGGAAGTATGCATTGGAGCTAGTGGCAGAAATAGGACTTGCTGGAGCCAAACTTGCAGCACATCTTTAGAAATCAATCAGAAACTCACATCCCTGGTGTTTGATAAAGCAATAAAAAGGAATTTTTCAGATGATTGTTGGAGGATGCAAGCAGATATCAAAGAGTGGTTGGCAGATTGCTATATCTCACCATAACAAGGCCAAACATAGCATTTGTTGTTCAGAAACTTAGTCAATTCATGCATAGTCCAAAGAAGTCCCACATAGAAGCTGCAATGAGGGTAGTAAGGTATATTGAAGGTTCTTCTGGACAAGGTCTGTTAATGCCTTCTTCAGGATCAAACAGGCTGAAAGCTTACTGTGATGCTGATTGGGGAGCATGTCTTCAGACAAGGAGGTCTGTTACTGGATACTTAGTGTTTTATGGTGGATCAATGATCTCTTAGAAGTCTGAGAAACAAGACACAGTGGCAAGAAGCTCTGCAGAAGCTGAATTCAGAAGTATGGCTTCCACAACTGCAGAGTTGATTTGGCTTATAGATATACTCAGGGAACTTGGGATTCAGCTCATGCAGCCTATTGAGATGATCTGTGACAGTAAGGCTGCACTGCAGATAGCAACCCAATCTTTCATGAAAGGACAAAACATATAGGCATAGACTGTCACTTCATCAGAGAGTGGATTAGAAGAGGGTTGATCAGAATAGCTCATGTTGGTACATTGACCAGGTAGCTGATATTCTAACTAAAGGTTTAGGGAAGACACAACATAACTACGTGATTTGCAAGCTTGGAGTGAAGAACTTGTTTCTTCCCTCCAGTTTGAGGGGGAGTATTGAGCACAATGCAGTGAGTTGATGAGCACTGAGCTGAGCTGGCACTGAGCTGGAGCTGAAGTTTGAAGATGAAGATGCTTCCAGATACTTCTAGATGTTTCTAGAATAACTTAATACAGCTAGGAGATTCTGGTAGTTAGTCCGGTTAGGCAGTTAGTAGATATTTGTAGTAGTTAGTGGTAGTTACTTTTCTATATATAGTAGCTAGGATCCTCTTGTAAGACTTTGAGATACGAGGCTTACTCCTCTCTACTCTCTTCTTTGTTTTCAATGTCTCCAATAGCTAGATTCCCTTCTATATTTAGTATTTTAATATACATAACTGACATGTTCAGTTTTATGGGAAATTTTTTGGGTTTGAAACATGAGGCAATTAATGATGTAAAGCACCTCTATGCCAATTACTTCTCAACTATGACAGGTTTATGAGGTCTTTCTCGCGACTAGAAATCTTTCATTTGTTGTTCTTAATTTGTATGTCTATGGAAACTTCCATGGGCTAAACCAACGAGGGATTATTAAAGGTGGGATACCCTATAATTTTGGAATAAGTTTAATTTGGGATTGAGACTAGAGATTAAAAGTGAGATAAGTAATCCCACCTTATCCAAATTTATCTCAAATTTAAATATTGAATAAATTTTATCTCAAATTTTATTTCGAAATTATAATTTCCCTGAAATAGTTGTCTCCTGAAATATTTCCAAGAGCTTCCGCCTACTATTATTCATGCCACACCTTATATGGTAGTATGACAATATTATACAATTTGAGTCAATTACTTTTTCTTCAATTTATAAATTTAACTTAGCAAAATAGGACCAACATTAACTAATTTAATTAAGGAACTACACTTTTCTCAGTAAGTTTATTTTATGAAAACTCACATTTTCAATAAAAAGTTTGAAGTTATCAATGTGAAGTGCACGCGCAATGTGTGTACTAGTATTCATAATAAGTGCACAAAATATAAGCACTTCGTATATTCAAATAAAAACCCCTTTAATATTTCATAACACTACTGTATGAGCCTAAATCAGTTTAGGTACACAAATCGAATTTGGATTCGAATATAAGCAAATCTCTGTATCAAAGTCGAATAATTGCACAAAAATAATATAAACGCGAAGAAATAACTGATTCCAATATATGAATGCTGAGTACAGATTTTGACAGAGTTTCAGTACAAATTTCTGGATGCCTATATTACAAAATGAGCATCTATTTATAGGCCTAGGGGCCTTGCCCACGTTCTCCATCATCAGCATGCACTTCTCCCACGATCTGCTCAGCAACATGGATGAGTTAGTGGGGCAGAGTAATGGGCTGCAAAGCCGCTGGAACCGAGGTGTTAACCGAAGCCGTCTAACAAGGCTTCGGTCGATTGACCTTGCTGTTCGGGTAAGAGGGCGTGTCGCTAAAGCCCGAGGTGTGATTTCTCTTCGGCCGCGCCATCGGGCGTTGAGCCCGGTGATCCAATCACGAGATCGATTATTTTCCCTTCGGAGCGTCAGCTCGTTTTCTCTCCGGTCTACCAACCCGGGGTGTTGTCCGATGACGATGATTTTTACCCAATACAGATAGTCCCCCCACTCCTCGGTAGACGCCGAAGTCGCCGAGGAGTGGAATGAATTTGAGCGGGAAGTCGACGTGGCAAAACCCTATCCACGCATTTTCAAAAGTTTGCGCATCTGTAGGGTTGCCGTTCCGCATTACGTGGCGGCCCGTGATAGGTCTCTGAACGGTCACGCCGTCTTTTTGTTTTCTCCAACGTTTGTCATCATTAGCTTCCCCCACTTGCACGTGTGCAAACACTATAAGTACTTCACTTCTGTCATTTTCTCCTTCATTCGATATTTTGCCTTTGAGAGAAGAAACGACTGAACCTCTACTTGCTATTGTTGCTACTGTTCACGGCTCCCAAAAACTTTTAATCTTTACTTCCTGTCCCCCATCATGTCTGCTAATGTTTCTGCCACCATTTCTGGTCATGGCTCCAGCGACTCCGGCGAAAGAGCGGAGCGCTTTGCGGCCATGGCGGTGAACGACGAGGCAGTGGCTTCCTTGCCACCATCGCAGACTGTTGAAGCGGCTGGTGGTGGTGAAGCTACATCTGCCGCCCCCACCCCCTTGAGGCGCAAGGCGAAAGCCGGCCGTGGTTCAGCGGAACCTAGCGAGTATGTGGACCTGGAGGTAAATGATGACGTCGAGGGGGATGACATCACCAGCGCCAAAGAGATGGGTGGCTCGGTCGGAGGGGCTGAGGTGAGCGAAGTGAGTGGCTCGAAGGGAGAGACCGAAGCTGGCCCCTCGAAGAAATCAAAGAGGAAAATTCCACTCGAGGTGGAGATCGACCCTCAGCTGGTCATCCCCTCGAGTTTTAATAATGAAAAGGATCTAAAGGTCCACGCCCAATCAGATGCTCAAAAGGGGAAGAAAAGGAACATCCCCGTTCACGTTACCCCGAGCATCGTGACCGAGGAGAGGATTGCAGCGGTTCGGGCTGATTGCCGTTGGGGCCCCGGTCGCTAAACGGTGGGGACTTGTGGACGAGCCTAGTGATGAACTACTCCCTCCGATTCCCGAGGAAAGGCCAGATCCAGTCCCCGAGCCCGTTTCAGAAAGGGATGAAATGGGCGGATCAACCGAGGTCATACACGTGGAGGAGTCTGACCAAGAGGCCGCGAGGAGAAAGGGCAAGGCGAAGGTGAGCGGGGGGTTGATTAAGAACATGGTCAAGGCTTCAAGGGATTCCCCGAAGCCCACAAACATTGCAGCTCGGGCCTTGGAGATATATCCCGACGCTAATTTGCTGGATGCCACGAAAGAAGATATCGCGGCTCTTGATGGCCTGCTCGGTCCCGCCGAGGCTCATGCCCTTCGGAACCTGAGCCCCATGAGTTTAATGGGCGTCTCCGCCGCTTCTGCTCTTCGGGTAAGTTTCAACGTCCCTTTTCATAACTTGTCTTGCCCGTCTTTTAGGCATTGACACATGTTTTCAATTGCAGAGCTTGGTCCTCGCGCTACAAGCTGTTCACCTCGAACAGGACCGAGCCAGTGAGATTCGAGCAGCTGCCGCCGCTTGGGATGAGCAGAAGAAGGTCCTCAGGGGATAGGTTATCGAGCTCGAGCGTCGGTTCACAGTTCTAAACAATGAGCTGGAGCGCGCCAATGAAGTTTCGGCTAAAGCTGAGGCAGATCTTCGCGCAGCAACGGAATCCTCCGAAGCTCGTGTTCGGGCTGTGACAGAGGAATTTGCCGCTGAGCGCTCGAGGTTGAGCCTTGAGAACGCCCGCCTGGAGGCCGACCTTTTCAGGGCAAAGACCGAGGCTATTGAGGCGGGTGAGAGATATCGCAGCAAGCTTGGGGAATATAACGCCAAACTCCTCGAGCTACAAGGCCAGGTGGATGAAGTGCCGGCTCTTCGGGCCAAAGTGTCCAAGCTGGAGGGCCGAGTTGCCTATCACAATGAGCGGGCCGAGGTCAGGGCAACAAGGGCAAAGTTTGAGGAGACATGGGCCGTTGTCAAGACTAGGCTCAACACTCTTGAGCAAGTTCAGGCCGGGAGCATTGTGCTAGAGGACGAGATCGTCAAGGCACAGGAAGCCGCAGCCGAGGCTCAGAGGATCGTGGACGAGCTCCCTTCGAGCGAGGGGTCTGATGACGAAGGCGATAGCGCCGAGGAGGGCAGTGGAGATGTCGGCGGGGCGCTGCCTTAGTAAACTTTTGGTGTCTTTCATTTTGGGGCCTTCGTGCCTTTTTGGATGTTTGGCCTTCGGGCTCTTGTATTTATGCTTGTGACCTTCGGGTCATTTTTTTTGATGTAGATAACTTCAGCCTTCGGGCTCTTAATGAAAGATCGCTTTGTGAATTTCGTGTGCGGATTTTTTATATGTATATCGGACACTTGGAAATAAATGATATGCTTGCAAGACTTGAATGAATTTTGACCGATGCGAAATAAATGATATGCTTGCAAGACTTGAATGAATTTTGACCGATGCAAACTTAGGACGACGTCTCGCCCTCGAGTTGAGGCATTGTGCAGCTTCGGGGTGCAAGTTTCGTACAAATAAAATGAATGAAACCAAAGTCACTTTACATGAATGGAAATCGAATCATTTTATTAATATCCATGGGCCCGAAGAGGCCGCGTTACACGAAACCGAGCCGAAAACGGACCTCGGGTAAAGACAAAAAGAACACACAAGAGCAGAGGCCGCTATCGGGCTAATTACAATGTACTAAATCTAATCCTCGGGCATGAGTCCCCGGTTGTCGGACAGATAAACATCAGGTGGGAGGCTCGATGTCGACCCCGATATCACCCTTCTCACTCCCCCCCAGTGTTCGGGTGTGAATCTTGATGAAGATCCGAGCACTGGAGTCGGTTCGGTTCGCTTCCTTAAAAGGTCAAGCAAAAGATGGAACGAGGAGTAAGTTAGTACATTTTTATTGATGCCGTGGGAGCACTGTTCGGCTCGGGGCTGCTTGATTAAAAAGGTTTGGGAAGATGTTTACCTCGGCTAGAAGTAGTATCGCTTCAAGTTGGAGATATTCCAATTCAGGGGTTCGGGCTCTCCTTGCAAACTCTCGATCTGATAAGAGCCTTTTCCAACAATTGCTTTGACCCTGTAGGGCCCTTCCCAATTTGCTACGAGCTTTCCCCCGTTCTTCTCCTTTGTTGACTGGTTCACAGTTTTCAGCACGTAATCCCCGACCTTGAAGTCCCTGAATTTAGCCTTCCTATTGAGGTATGCTTCGATCTGCCTCTTTTGAGCTATTAACCGAACCATAGCTAGCTCCCTTTTCTCCTCGAGCAGGTCTAGCTCTATGCGCATTGCTTCTTGGTTTGCATCCTCGGTTGTGTGGGCGTACCGAAGACTTGGCTCGCCCACTTCAACGGGGATGAGGGAGTCCATGCCATAAGCCAGTGAAAAGGGAGTCTCCCCGGTGCTATTCTTTTCAGTGGTTCGCATGGCCCATAAGACCCCGTGTAACTCCTCGGGCCAAGGGCCTTTTTTCTCGTCGAGCCTTTTCTTGAGATTCTCTATTATGATCCTGTTTGAAGACTCGGCCTGGCCATTGGCACTTGGGTGATAAGGGGTCGAAGCTATTCTTTTGATCCCCCATTGCTCGAGGAAATTGGTGATAGCCGCCCCCATGAACTGTTTACCATTGTCGCAGGCAATCTCTTTTGGGACACCGAACCTGTAGATGATGTTCTTTTTGATGAAATCAATCACTTGCCTTTGTTTCACCTCGGTGAGAGCTATTGCTTCTACCCATTTGGTGAAGTAATCAGTCAACACTAAGATGAAACGAACACCACCATTTCCCTTGGGCAACGGTCCAACCACATCCATTCCCCATTTCATGAAGGGCCATGGCGACACCACCGAATGAAGAGGCTCGGCCTGCTGGTGGATCATTCGCCCATGGCGTTGGCACTTGTCACATTTCTGCACAAAATCCCTTACGTCGGCACTGATCGTGGGCCAATAATAACCAGCTCTTAGCAGCTTACGCACCAAGGATTTCGCCCCGGAGTGATTGCCGCACTCGCCTTCGTGCACTTCGGCTATAACGTATCTTGCCTCATCGGGACCCAAGCATTTGGCCATCGGGCCGCAATATAACCTCTTGTATAGATTACCTTCAATCATGTGATACGAGGCCGCTTGGGTTCTCAGCTTCTTAGCTTCTTTCTTGTCTTGGGGGACAGTCCCCGAGTCGAAGTAAGAGATGAACTTACTTCGCCAATCCCATCGGTTGTCCACCGAGTTTATTTGCAACTTCATTTCTCTCATCTGCGCGGACAACAACCGAACCACGGAGTCAGTCCCCGAGTGTGCTTCGTCGATCGCCGAGCCAAGATTGGCCAGGGCATCGGCCTCGGTATTTTCTTCCCGAGGTATCTGTTTGACCTGCCACTCTTGGAACTGAGCCAAGATTCTTTGTGCCCGATCCAAGTACAATTGCATTCTGGGCTCACGAGCCGTGTAATCACCGAGGATTTGGTTCACCACTAACTGTGAGTCGCACCTCAATTCGATCCTTTCAACTCCCATTTCCTTGGCCAGCTCTAAGCCTGCTAGAGCTGCTTCGTACTCTGCTTCGTTGTTGGTGACCTTTTTGAATCGAACTGAATGTCTGATCTTCTCCCCGGTGGGTGCCCTTAGTACGATGCCTAACCCCGAACCTTTTGAATTCGTCGCCCCATCGGTGTGTAACACCCATAACCCCGAAGGGGATCCCTTCGTCTCGGAGTTTTCCTTTTCCGCCTCGGGTAGAATCCCGATGCTAAAGTCAGCCACGAAGTCTGCCAAGACTTGGGACTTAATGGCAGTTCGAGGTTGATAGGTGATGTCGTACTCACTTAACTCAACCGCCCATTTGGACAACCTCCCGGATAACTCAGGCTTGTGCAATATATTTCTCAAAGGGAAGGTTGAAACTACAGCTATTGGGTGGCATTGAAAATACGGCCGAAGCTTTCGAGCAGTAATGAGCAAAGCAAGAGCTAATTTCTCCAGATGTGGATACCTGGTTTCGGCGTCGAGGAGTGTCTTGCTTACATAGTAAATTGGCTGCTGCTTGCCGTCTTCTTCCCGAACCAGCACAGCACTCACCGACACCTCGGACACTGCCAAATAGACTAGCAACGTTTCACCTTCCTTTGGCTTGGCAAGCAACGGTGCGTTAGCCAAATATTGCTTCAAATCTTTCAACGCTTGTTTGCACTCCGGCGTCCACTCGAAGTGATTGCTCTTTCTCAAGACGGAGAAGAACTTGTGGCATCGCTCCGAGGACCTCGAGATAAAGCGACTCAAGGCAGCGATTCGGCCAGTTAAACGTTGAACTTCTTTTACCCCGGTAAGCTCCTCGGGGATCTCTTCAATGGCTCTGATTTTGTCTGGGTTGGCTTCGATTCCCCGCTCGGAGACAATGAAACCTAAAAACTTGCCTGATCCTACACCGAAGGCGCACTTCTCAGGGTTCAATTTCATACCGTACTGTCTCAACACAGCAAAAGCTTCCCTCAGATGATTCAAATGATCCTCCATTTGGATCGATTTGATGAGCATGTCGTCTATGTAGACTTCCATAGATTTTCCGATGTAATCTTTGAACATGCGACATACCAGCCTCTGGTAGGTCGCCCCGGCGTTCTTCAGCCCGAAGGGCATCACCTTATAGCAGAAAGTGCCTCGGTCTGTGATGAACGAGGTCTTCTCTTCGTCCTCGGGGTCCATGAGGATCTGATTGTACCCCGAATATGCGTCCAAGAAAGTTAATAGTTTATGTCCAGCCGTGGAGTCTATTAACCTGTCGATTTGTGGCAATGGATAAGAATCTTTGGGGCAAGCTTTATTCAGATCGGTGTAGTCTACACACATTCTCCACTTGCCATTCTTCTTCGGCACAACTACCACATTTGCCAACCATTCGGGGTATCTGACCTCCCTTATGAAACCATTTTCTTGCAGCTTGGTGGTTTCATCCTCGATCGCCTTCTTTTTCACCCCGGCGTGAGGTCTCTTCTTTTGTTTCACCGGGGTGAATTTTGGATCTACATTCAGTTTGTGGGTCATGATCTCCGGATCGATACCCGTCATGTCCGAATGAGCCCAAGCGAAGCAGTCATGGTTGGACCTTAAAACATCCATAATTGCCTCCTTCGACTTCGGGTCCAACTCCGAGCCGATGTGTACTTTCCTCTCTGGGAACTCTTTCATGAGAATGAAAGAATCCAGCTCTTCGATAGTGGAGTCCTCGGCTTTTTGCTTCCGAGGCTCTTGCACGCACGCCGGGATCTTTTCATTGTCACCTTGGAGGTTCGCCCCGCTTGACCCCGGCTGCGTTGGTTGCTATTTCTTTGGCCCGCTCGGGGCGACGCCGCTTTTTAGCGCGACCGAGTAGCAATCCCTCGCTACTCGTTGCTCTCCCTTGATCGATCGAACTCCCCAGGGCGTTGGGAATTTGATCACTTGGTGTAAAGTGGAGGGAACAACTTCCATGGAGTGGATCCATGGCCTCCCGAGGATCACATTGTAAGCCAGATCGTCGGGCATAACTTGGAACAGTGTCTCTTTAGTGACACCCTCGGCGAATGTCTTTACCGTGATCTCACCCAACGTCTTCTCCGTTGAATTATTAAAACCAGCCAACACTGTTGATTTGGGGACGATTTCCCCTTTTAGCCACATCTGCTTCACGGCCCCGTAGCTGATGATATTCACTGAGCTACCAGGGTCAATCAAAACCCTCTTGATGTCGGCATTGTTAATTCTTAGCATGATGACTAGAGCATCGTGATGGGGGAACATCATCCCATCGCAGTCATCTTCATCGAACACGATGTCTTTTCTCGAGCCTCCTACTCGGGTCCTCTTCTCCATGGTGATGGAGAGCTTAGCAAACTTTTTGGCTGCGGCGAAGTTTACGCCGTTGACCTCTGACCCCCCGGTGATGACGTTGACTACTCTCTCCGGAGGGGGGGCCCGAGGTGGTTGCCCATCACCTCGGTTCTTAGAAAAATTATCCTTGCCCTTGTCAGTGAGGAATTCAGCCAAAACTCCCTTTTTTGAGCAAGTGTGCAACTTCGAGGCGCAAAGCTTTGCAATCCTCGGTTCTGTGGCCGTAATCTGCGTGAAATTCACAATGCAGATTGTGGTCCCTTTTGTCTGCCGGGGTCCTCATATCTTTGGGAACCCTGACCCCGGGCGTCCCTTTGACGATATCGACCAGCTCCGAGGTCGATATACTGAAATTATAGTCCTTGATCCGAGGAAGATCTTTTCTTGGGACCGAAGCGGAGCTCGTGGGATTCCGTTGGTTCGTGTGGGTTTGAACCTTCCCTCCGAGCCTTTGGCTTACGTGAGAGGTTGGGTGTGAGTTGCCGGGATTGTTTCCCAACCTCTGACTGACGTGTTGCCTCGGGGAGGTGTAAGGCTCATACCTCCCCTTTGAATTGTTATGCGGCGCCTCGGCGCGGTTTGAATTGTCACCTCGGTTGCTGTAGTTGTAACCTCGGTTTTTGAATTCCGCTTCCTCCAATCTGATTTTGGAGTAAGCGCGTCTATGTAGGTCCTCCCATGTCAGGACCTGATACTGCTGCAATTCCTTGCGCAATTCAGCTGCAGCGCTAGAATTGCGGCTGTTGATGCCTTTCTCAAAGGCCATGATGGCCAGGGTGTCATCCATTCGAGGCAATTCCATGCGTTCGGCGTGGAATCGCTCGAGGAATTCTTTAAGGGGCTCACCGGGCCACTGTTTCACTTCACATATATCCTCCTTCCTTTGGAGGATCTTTTGTGCGCCGGTGTGTGCCTTGACAAAGGCGCTGGATAGTTCTTTGAATGAGGAGATTGACCCCGGGGGCAAACACAAATACCATTGAAGAGCACCCTTTTCTAACGAGCTACCAAACTTCTTTAAAAACATGGATTCGAGCTGTGTGGACGTCAAGTCGTTGCTCTTTACCATGGACATGTATTCCCTAACATGCTCCTTGGGGTCAGTTGTTCCATCGTATTTTTTGAGGAACGTTAGTTTGAATCCCACAGGAGTCGGAGCTGGTGCTGCTTCGGGCTTATAGGGCTGCTCCCTATACTGCTCGATGTCGAGGTCGTCTTCCTCCTTGCTGATCCCCGGTACGCGCTCGAGGCGCTTTTCAACGCGCGCCTCGATGCGAGCTTCAATTTCCCTACTCATCCTCTCAACATCGACCGAGGATGTAGTCTCCGCCACTGTGGGAACCGTCCCGAAGTGTGGCGTGGAAGATGGATTACTCCCCGAGCCCCCAGACGGGGCTCCGTTGCGAGGTCCCCCTGTTGCCGCGCCCGTAGGAACGAAAGGCGGGGTGCCTCCACCAGGAGCCATGGGCTGGGTGCCGCTAGGGGCTGCACTATTTCTCGCCTCTAACGAGGCACGAAGTTCAGCATTGATGCTGGCTTGCTCATCCTGCTTAGTCTGGAGAGCTCTCAGCGTTGTGACAACGTACATTTGGAATTCTTCCGTTGTCATGGGAGCGATGGGCTGTTGGTTCAGCGGAACGCCAGCCCGATCGCCGTTGCTACCATTGTTGTCGTTATCAGCCATAACGTCAAGTCAGAAGTTCGTTGACAGAAAATGAAAGCGAAACTTTGGAACAAAGCGTTACTGCTTATATCCCCACAGACGGCGCCAATTTGTATGGGCCTAAATCAGTTTAGGTACACAAATCGAATTTGGATTCGAATATAAGCAAATCTCTGTATCAAAGTCGAATAATTGCACAAAATAATATAAACGCGAAGAAATAACTGATTCCAATATATGAATGCTGAGTACAGATTTTGACAGAGTTTCAGTACAAATTTCTGGATGCCTATATTACAAAATGAGCATCTATTTATAGGCCTAGGGGCCTTGCCCACGTTCTCCATCATCAGCATGCACTTCTCCCACGATCTGCTCAGCAACATGGATGAGTTAGTGGGGCAGAGTAATGGGCTGCAAAGCCGCTGGAACCGAGGTGTTAACCGAAGCCGTCTAACAAGGCTTCGGTCGATTGACCTTGCTGTTCGGGTAAGAGGGCGTGTCGCTAAAGCCCGAGGTGTGATTTCTCTTCGGCCGCGCCATCGGGCGTTGAGCCCGGTGATCCAATCACGAGATCGATTATTTTCCCTTCGGAGCGTCAGCTCGTTTTCTCTCCGGTCTACCAACCCGGGGTGTTGTCCGATGACGATGATTTTTACCCAATACAACTACTGTCGAATTTGTACTTACTCCACGATTTGTTGTTAATGATTGTTAAAAGGACAATAAGTGCTTATTCAATACATGCATAAAAACTTTTTCCTTTCTATCATATTACTATAAAAGCATGTCCTCAAAAAAGCTAAAAGTCATATTACCTAAATGTCCTTCCCAAATTTAAAAATATCATCCTTACAAAACCAAGGAAAAAATTATACGCAGCCACACAACATACTACACAAAGCGACGTACTCCTTCAGCAATCAGCATGTACCCGTACTCATCTATATGAAGGCAGACGCAATGCTGCTGCTTCAATTCACTTCTTTGCCTCTTCTATTAGCACTATTTTTTGTTAGATTAATGATTAAGAAGCGGCCCACTGCGTCATTGTTCTCTGGTGGATCTCAAATTCCTAAATTTTAGTATATCTTTTCCATTTAACAATAGCTTCCCCTTTGGTTTCTTTGATTAAAAGTATGAGGAAGGACGCCCCTGTGTGTTTGAATCCATTGAAGAACCTGCTTAATTTTTATTATATCTTTAATCTTTAGATATGGTCATGACAATTAGTGTCATGTTTCTTTAATCTTATATGTTTTTAATGCTTCTCTCAGAAGTACAATTGTCGATTCTCTATCGATTACTAATCCAAAATTTCCATGTGGTCATTATGTTATTACAGCTTGATCCCTCATTGCTGCTAAATGTCATGCCAAAAGTTTCTCATGAATACAGATGATTGTAGGTGTTGAGAAGTCAGAGAAAGAAGTTGTACCAAGAAACCAATGGAGTATATTTGATCATAAAGACAATTTTCTGCGAAGCATCAAGATCAAACAGTTTAAAGAGTAATATGTAAGTCTGAGTTCACGAAAAATTAGACTGGTTTACACCTTTCATAACATGCACTAATCTAACGTGTTCCTTTTCATAACACTATTCATAGTAGGTATTAATTTCTCACTTTCTGCCAGAGTCTGCTACAGGGTAGCATGGCAAGGTCCATTTATGTTGGTCCACGTCAACGTGTTCCTTCAACTATGTGTATGTCACCGAGTCCTACAAGCTTTTCAATTTTGAATGTTTTAGTGTTGAATGTTTTCAATTCTTACTTTATTGTGTTAGCCAACAAAAACAAACAAAAGAAAGAAAGAGGGAACAAAGTTTCACTTTAGGCATGTCAAACTTTTGATTTGAATTATATTGCTCCAAGACTTTATCATTAATTTCTACCTCTGCTTGTATTGTTTCTTTCGTCTTGAAGGTTATATGTCATCTTGGGGTATGAATTTTCCATGATCAGGAGCAATATCTTCCTCGCATTGTATGCTTACTAAATTTCATCCAAACTTCGCGAAGGAAATCATGTATATGCCACCGCCTTACTTTGCGTTAGACATTTTTTTTTAATTAGTTTGAAATATTGATATCATACCTTGCTTTTCGGTTATTTATGCAAATTGATTCAAATGATAAATTGTACACTAAATCGGTCAGATTGTTTGCCAAATTGGGATATGTAAGTTGAATTTGCCCAACCCTTTTGTGATCTTGGAAGAACGGTTGCTCAGATCGATGTTCGATTCCATAAATTATATTCTCAGATTTTTTTTTTGTTGTTATTGTTGGACAGTGGAGTTAATAGACAGAGACTCCTCAAAACTATTATACTGCTATAGTAGTAACAAAATATAGCAATTTTAATGTGTACAATTGGTATTATAGGTTACAAATTTAAGCTTTATGTTAATAAGAATAATATTATTCTTCCAGACGGTGGGATCTAAATGTAAATGGGTATACACAGTAAAATTCCAGCCAAGTGGGGTATTATAAATCTCAGCATCCACATGCGTTTAGCTCGACATACACGTGCAAAGCACGATGTCGAGAAACTAGTTTTTTTAAAAAAGTAGAACACTCCGTGCACAAATTGACAGCATTATCTCAATAAGTATATCAGTCTGTCGTTGACCTCAAAATTGGCCCAAAACATAAGTAATTAATAACCCACCTAAGCCCGACCTGAAACACTAAACAACCTATTCCTAAAATAATTGTTTCAGTTTATGCAAGGAAATTTGTTTACAGCCTTTTGCGGTTCACGAACAACTTTAGGTTTATTTGTAATAAGACATCTCAGCTCATCTAAGATTGTAGTAATCGCTGGGAGATGTTTAGAGTGGACTGTGTAAGGTAGTGTTTTCGGAACATAGGCTAATGTTGGTTCGAAGGAAAAGAAGCACGTGATGGTATCCTCATCCGAGACTGCAAGGACTTTTTTATGAGTCTTGCACTCACAATCGTACTCGTATAGGTATCCAGGCTCATGTGCAGACGAAGATCTTGCTAGGAAAATCAGCCTTTTGCCGTCAAACCACATTGGAAAACCATGTTCAAGGTAGTCCCTCTCCGGGCAGAAGTTGGCCAAGGTGTATGAAACTCTCCAATTGCTGCTTGCGTAATCATATGCAAAAATGACAATGAAATTTTTGAAGGCGCAAACAAGGGTAAGTACACCTCGTGCCAATCCCAAACATGCATCAAATCGAAAAGAAATTATGCCGTACATGGGATCCTTGACATAAAGTTTGATGATCTCAAGATGGTTATTAATAATTCTACCATGTTCACTCGCTGTATCAACTGCAAGAATACAACCATCACTTCGAAGCCAATGCAAGCAATCGTGCACGTAAACAGGTTGACCGACTAAGAAAACATCTTTGTACAACTTCGTTCTAAGTTGGAATTCATGCCACACTCCAGGTTCTCCGGACGAATACACATGAAATTTATATCCTTCATCTTCATCCGGCTTCCCAATAGTTACCAACTTATATTGATTTGAAGTAGGGTTATCAACAACTAATCCTGCACCACCATCGAATATTTTGAAATATCTTCTAGGCTCTGGGTATGGTATCAATTGGAACAACCCGGTTATAGGATTGAAAAGACAGAAAGCCCTAACTTCATCATGAAACTGAAGGAGAAGCAGACCGTTGCAAGAGGCCAAAACTGAAACGTTAATAAGGGGTTTTGTTGTTGATATACCTCGTCCAGGGTTTATGGAGATTTTGAGGAAGATTTTTGATTCTCTGTATTGTGTCGACATTCCGTACCTTAATGTTGATGGTAATGAATAGAAGAGTAGCTTGGAAATATTTTGTTGTTGAAACCACCGCGGAGCATAAGTTTGAGAAAGTTTTGGTTCACAAAGTCTATTGTTAAAACTCTTGTTTAGAACTTTACATCGAACCGTAAGATTCACAGGCAAGCGGGAGATGATATTCATAACTAAATCTTCATTCAGTTCCATATCCAAGTCCGCTGTAATCAGGACCCAGAATTTTAATGCTTAGCTTGTGGATGCTGTGGAGTAAAAACGGCGAGGAAATCTCCACTAGAGACAGAAGAAGATTGAAGGAGTTTGACGGGTATTTAAGGTTTTATTTGTGAGGTAGAGAACATGATAAACACAATCCTAGAGGGAAAGGAACAAGGGTGGAGCTACTAGCTAGAACAACAAAAAGGGTTTTAAAAAAAAAAAACGAGTTCTGCAGCGTTGAAATTTATGGACAAATTACTCTAAACCACATTGGGATAGGAAATTTAGGACATGAAAAAGCAAACCTACTTACAGCTTACTTCTTGTTTCAGTTCGCCAAGTTAATTATTGATTTGACCTTTTTAAATTTTAAAAAATATATTTCATATTGGATAAACATTTAAATAAATTAGTACTACTAGCTAGTAATTTTATTAATTTTCTAGAAGATAAGATTTTAATTTTTTTCCTTGTACATTTAGATATGTTTTGAGGAACTAATCTGATCTATTTTACATGCAATACACGTATATCCGCGGTGATAATATATATATAATATAATTAATAAAATTGTCATTTACCTTTTTTATTTTATTTTATATTTATTCATAATTAGTTAAAACTAATAGCATTAAAGTGATACCTATCTAATAGTAGTTGTTGATGAATTCGTGCGGGATAACTATATAGATGTTAATTCTCATTAGGACTCATACAATTGATATGCTCTTAATTATTGGAAGTCAACTATAAAACGGAAGACAAAATTAAATAGGATTCACAGCAATATCATTACGTTTACAAAGTCTAATTGGTAAAAGGATTAATAGATGTTGTAACTAGATCTATTCATTGGGTCATTAAGATCATTTGTTTTTACCGCATCTGAGTGTGTGTATTATTTAATATTTATATATAATATAGTAAACATAAATCAAATAAAATACTATTTGCGTTAATACCACAACTATTTTATTAGATTAAATATTTTTAACAAAATATAAATATTATTTAATACTAAAACAAAACAAACTAAATAATTTATAAAAATACAAGTAGCATTTAATCATAATTTTTGAATAACTCAAAACTAGGGCCGATCTGCCTAATAAGATTCGGTTTACGGGAACTCATACTTCTCCCACAATACTAGGTATATTATGTACATATTTTATAAGATATGTTGAATATAATGTTTGGAAACCTATACAATAAAAGTTTAAATGATTCACTTGAAGTGTTGGTTCCCTTACACGTACTAGTAGGATCAATCCTCATTTAAATATTTTTTTCCCATGATAATTAATCTATATATACAAACAATAAATTTTCAACAAAGATTGTTCGCCGACCAGTTGGAATACTGTAACTCTACTTCTAATTGTGGTGAACCCATACTTTTGAAATTCTAGATCCGCCTCAGCTTAAAACCAGTGAATCTGCTAATAAAACTATCCAAGTAACAGTACAATCAGTCCATATATATGATAATCTTTCTTTTCGAAAATACAAGGAAAAAAAAAGAAGAAAACATAAACTATACAAATCTTCATCTCTTACTCAGCCGAAAGACCAATTCGTTATCTTCAAGCAAGATTCTAAAATCGATGACGACGGAAAAAATTTGGTACAAGCAAGATTTTAAAATTTCATCTGACTGGTTATACTTTTTGTTAATAGTACATTATATTTCAGAAAGGGTATTCAAACCTCAATCTCAAAACTACGCATTGCATTAAAAGAAAACAAAAGAGTGAAAATCTCATTCAAGAGGAGAAGATATGGCTTGTTGTTGGCTGTGTTTCATAGTTGGAGAGAGAATATGAGAAGTGAAAAAGTATTTTTACGAAAGAAGAACGTGGGTTGAGCCGAAAAAAGAGGCTTTTTTTTTTTGGACTGTTAATGAGATATAAACTTTGTTGTAGCTTGTTTCGGCCAGATGCAATAAGTTTCATTAAGAGCTTTTAAAAATAAAAAAATTAACACACTTAATAAACTAAAATCTGGCTCATTTAAATTAAGAGCCTCATTAAGTGCAAATAAATGAGGCTTTAAGTTGTAGCATCTACTTGCTGCTTTGGTATAGAGTTTAAATTGCATGAACAAACCCTATACATATCAAAATGGTAGGCTATTTGGCTTTTCAATTGAGTTGGTTTTTGTTCAATTTCTTGGATTTCTTAGTGCACATGAATATAAATTAACCTTTACGAGTGCATTATATGATTCCTTTTTGTGTGCTTTTGGGTGTAGATTAATGAAATCTGATTATTTGTTACTTTGTACTTATTATTTGTTGCTTTGTTTGTTCAATTTCTTCTCAACCATAGTGCATGTGAATATAAATCTTTATGACTATTTACTTTTTTTTATGTAATTTTGGGTATATGAACGTATACCTATTGTTGGTTACTTCTTGCATCTTTAGGTGAACAACAAGAGAAGATTATTCGTCTGCAGACAAATCAATTCGAAAAAAAGGTTTCCGCGACAAGAAATATTAGATGCCTCCTCTACTATTTTCTTTTAAAAAATAATTGCCAGATTTACAATTTTAGTTCTTTTAAAATTTAATTGGTGAAACTAAAATGCTCTCGTCGATTTTCCTGTTTGTGATGTTTTCTTACTTTATAATTGTATTGTGAAATTGAGCTGACTTTCTTTTCACCTTGTTTTCCTTCGACAGGATATAACATACTACATGAGAAGGTTTTAAATGCCATCAGAAAGTTCGTGAAGTCAATGACGAATATATGTACATTGAGAGATTGTATCTACGCAAAATATCTTGGTTTAACTGGTGCAGACAATGTACTATAGGGGATAATGTTGGAGGCAAAGGCCACACACACTTGAAAAATGAAGCTTAGCTACTGCAGAATGAAGAGAAACAGTAAGCTAGCTATAAATATGTAAATAAATCAAGCAGTTGATGTGCCGAGAAAAGGTGAAGTTGTTGTGCTGCTGAATGAATTTATTCTTCATCAAAGATGCCTTTAAATAGGCATTACATCTCAACTAACAAAGCACTAGGTATGCAGAAAATATTGGCACTAAATCAGTAGTGCACTACAACTGAAAGTAGAAACTTAAGGACCAAATAACAACTACTTTAGACTAAGTCAAAACAGTAAAAACTTAGAAACTACTGCAGTCAAATTTTGAATCACTTATTCAACATCCCCTCTTGATTCAAAATTGGTAACTCCAAGCAATGATCTGAAGTAGACATGCTTCTGATATGGAAGTGCTTTAGTGAATATATCTGCCACCTGTTCACCCGTGTTGCAAAACTTCAATGTGATATGTCCTTTTTCCACAAGCTCACGAATAAAATGGAATCGAATTTCTATGTGTTTTGTTCTTCCATGAAACGCAGGATTCTTTGTCATCGCAATTGCGGATTTGTTGTCACAAAAAATTTCAGTTGCTTTGTCTTGCTTCTGGCAGAGATCAGCCAGGATTCGTCTAAGCCAAACACACTGACAAGCTGAAGAAGTTGCTGCAATATACTCTGCCTCTGAAGATGATAATGCTGTTGTGGCTTGCTTCTTCGAACTCCATGTTATTGCGCCTGATCCAAGACTGAAAGCATTGCCTGATGTACTCTTTCTATCATCTAATGAGCTTGCCCAATCACTGTCAGTAAAGCCCAATAATTTGAAATCTGTGACATGAGAATACCAAATACCATAATCCAATGTTCAAGCGACATAACGCAAGATTCTTTTTGCAGCTCCAAAATGATGCTTTGAGGGGTTGCTCATAAACCTTGAGATAACACTAACAGCGAAAGAAATATCTGGCCGAGTATGAGCCAAATAAATCAAACCTCCAACTAGACTTCTATAACTTCTCGCATCTGCTTGTTCAGTACCATCTTCACGCTGCAACTTTTCATTCACATTCATGGGTGTCGCAGCAACTTTGCAATTGACCATACCAAACCTGTTAAGTAGATCCAAGGCATATTTCTTTTGTGAAACAAATACCCCATTTTCATCTTGCTTCACCTCAAGCCCAAGGAAGTAATGCAATAAACCTAAATCTGTCATCTCAAATCTACTCATCATACTTTTCTTGAATTCATCAATAATAGAGTTAGATGAGCCTAAATAAATTATGTCATCGACATAAAGGCATACAATAAGAAGATCATTATTACCTCGCCTTCGTATGTAAAGAGTGAGCTCATTTTTATTCCTTGTAAAACCATTTTACAAAAAGTAGGAATTGATTTTGCTGTACCATGCCCGTGGCGCTTGCTTTAACCCATAAAGTGCCTTTTTCAACTTGTATACCTTTTCTTCTTCACCATTGATCACAAAACCTTCGGGTTTAGCGACATACACCTCTTCTTCCAGATCTCCATTCAAGAATGCCGACTTAACATCAAGTTGATAAATTGGCCATTTTAATTGAGCAGCTAAGGCTAAGAGTGTTCTCACTGTTTCAAATCGAGCAACAAGAGAAAACGTCTCTTCAAAATCAATACCATGTTGCTGTGAGTATCCCTTTGCCACAAGCCTCGCCTTGTACTTTTTTACACTCCCATCTGCATGATACTTTGTCTTGAATATCCACTTTAAGCCAACAACATTCTTTCCCTTTGGCAGGTTGGTCAGCTCCCAGGTTTCATTCCTCTTTATGGCCATCAATTCTTCCTTCATTGCAGCCTTCCACTCCTCCTTTTTAATTGCTTCTCTATAAGAGATAGGATCTGAAACAATAAGAGCAAATTGACAAGATGCATTAGAATATTTGGGATTCGGTTTCTTTTCCCTTGTTGATCTTCTTGGTGCAATTGGCTCAGTCGAAGACACTTCAAGTATATCAGATGCTTCTGGTTCGATTTCTTCTTCAAGTGAAACTGAAGCAGACTCTTCTCCTTCATCCAAAGAGTCTCCAATAGGTGTAGAAATTTGGTCCTGCTTCTTCTCATCATTTCCACTAAAATTCCAGCTTGCATTTTCATCAAAAACAACATCCCTTTTAACCAAAATCTTGCCACTAAGAGGGTTATACAATCTGTACGCTTTGGATTGTGTACAATAACCAATAAAAATGCATTTTTCAGATTTTTCATCAAGCTTGTGACGAAGTTGAGAATTTACCAAAGCATAAGCTATACACCCAAAAACTCTTAAGTGGCTTACCGATGGTTTTCGACCATGCCAAGCTTCAAATGGAGTTTGATTCATGACAGCCCTTGTAGATGACAAATTCAGTAAATAAACTGATGTTGCCACTGCTTCTGCCCAAAACTGATTTGAAAGTCCCTTCGCTTTTAACATGCTTCTTGCCATCTCCACAACAGTACGATTTTTTCGCTCCGCTACTCCATTTTGCTCCGGGGTGTAAGGTGTTGTCAACTCCCTGTGAATGCCATTTTCTTTACAAAAAAGATTAAATTCAGTAGAGAGGAATTCACCACCTCTATCGGTGCGAAGAACTTTGATGTACAAGCCACTTTGCTTCTCAACTTTAGCTTTAAAGTGCTTGAACTTCTGAAATGCCTCTGACTTGCTTTCCAAAAAATACACCCAACTCATGCGACTATAATCATCAGTAAAAAGTAGAAAATAACGACTACCACCATAAGATTTAGTACGCATAGGTCCACATAAATCAGCATGAATTAGTTCAAGACACTTTGAAGCCCTCCAAGCCTTTCCAACAGGAAAAGACTTTCTAGTTTGTTTCCCATAAATGCACCCTTCACATAAATCAATAGAATCAAGTTTAGGCAGTCCAAGCACCATACCTTTTTCACCTAGCAATTTCAGACCTTTGACATTGAGATGCCCATAGCGCAAATGCCATATCTTTGAGTCGTCCCTGCCATTAGCAGCAAGAACAAAATTCTCCATTTTTGAAACTTCCAGCGGAAACATTTTGTTCTGTGTCATGTTAATACTGACCAACAAATGACCTGATTGATTATCTTTGATTACACAAGTATCATTTTCAAATAATACTGCATATCCATCAGCCATTAACTGTCCAACACTTAACAAATTATACCCCAAATCAGGTACAAACTGAACACTATGCAAAAGCTTAATATTACCATGAATAGTTTTGATACCCACTGTGCCTTTACCTTCAACTTGAATTTCTTTTCCATCACCAAGCTGAACTTTCATCTTTTGCGTCTCATCAAGCTCCGTAAAAATTGCTTTGGCACCAGTCATATGATTTGAACATCCGCTGTCTACAAACCACACATTGCTCGACTTATAGTTAGTATCATTATGAGTCATAAAAAGCTTACTTTCTTCTGCATTTTCTGCTGCAAAGTTAACTTGCTGGTCTTTGTACCAACAATCAGCCTTTATATGCCCATATCTATTGCAGTGATAGCATTGAACACTATTCTTGTTGCTTCTGTGTTCACCCGATTGTCGCTGCCCATCAACACGACCTCTGCCTCTTCCGTTGCCTCTTCCAATACCACGACCACGAAATCCTCCTCTTCCGCGGCCTCTACCTGCTGATCGTTCACCTTCTCTATTTTTGGTGGCTGCCTCCTTCACTTGAAAAGCCTTTTCATCATTCTTTTCAAGTGATCGATTAATTCTTGCTTCATGTGCTTGTAAAGATCCCATTAGTTCATCAAAAGAAAATATTGACAAATCCTTAGATTCTTCTATTGCAGCAACTACATGATCAAATTTTGGAGTCAAACTTCGCAATACCTTTTCCACAATGGTCTGATCTATGATCTTCTCGCCGTAGGATCGCATTTGGCTGACAATTGCCATTGCTCTTGACAAAAAATCAGCAATGGATTCTCCACTTTTCATTATCAAGGTTTCAAAGTCACGTCGAAGCGATTGCAGTCTCACGACGATGACCTTTGAATCTCCTTGAAATTCCTTCTGCAGAATGGACCAAGCTTGCTTTGATGTGGTCGCTGCTGCGATTCGTGAGAAGACACTATCGTGGACACCTAGCTGAATTTTCACCAATGCCTTAGCATCTTTCTTCTTGTTCTCTCGCAACCTGGTTTCCTCGTCGGGATCCACATACCCATTTTCTACTATGTCCCAAAGATCTTGAGATTTGAGCAGAGTTTTCATACGGATACTCCAGAACTCGTAACCTTCTCCCTTGAAGACAGGAATGAGTGATTGTGCTGCACTCGCTGCATTGCTGTTGCTGTCCATTGTTGCCTTCCTCAAATTTTCTCTTTACTCACGTTCTTTTACCCGTACTCTGATACCACAATGTTGGAGGCAAAGGCCACACACACTTGAAAAATGAAGCTTAGCTACTGCAGAATGAAGAGAAACAGTAAGCTAGCTATAAATATGTAAATAAATCAAGCAGTTGATGTGCCGAGAAAAGGTGAAGTTGTTGTGCTGCTGAATGAATTTATTCTTCATCAAAGATGCCTTTAAATAGGCATTACATCTCAACTAACAAAGCACTAGGTATGCAGAAAATATTGGCACTAAATCAGTAGTGCACTACAACTGAAAGTAGAAACTTAAGGACCAAATAACAACTACTTTAGACTAAGTCAAAACAGTAAAAACTTAGAAACTACTGCAGTCAAATTTTGAATCACTTATTCAACAGATAATGTATTGAATTTTCTTCCTGTGTCTTTGACGATTATTTATCATTAGTTACTTGTAGACATTTTTGTTGCTTTTCCTTATTATTACTAGTAGGAAAAGTACTCATTGAAGTCAACTCACTCATTCTATTATTTATTCTGTTTTATTTTTTTGAAGGTTGAAACTGGCCAATGCTCAGTGGAGTACAGATCTATAAATTTTTCGTGAAGATCCCAATTAGCTTTCTAAGTCAAGGATTTTATTTTAAGCATAGTGCTCTTATTTTATACTTAGACATTTTACTGTTAACTTTAATAAAAGATTGTACCTAGCATAGGTGGTTCTACACCTATCGATCCTCACTAAGATTGCTACATTCCCAACCACTGCATCACCAAGACCCTTTAGTTCAAGCAGTGTCACACTTCATTTTTGTAGCAATATATTGTAGTTTTTTCATTTATATATATAGATACTCGGTAAAAATTTTCATGAGTTGCTCCCAACGCACACACAAGTATACGTGGTCGACAAGTAATAAAGTGATAAGTAGAGTATCGTTCCCACGAGGACTACTCAGACTGGACTTCTAACAAACAATTTCTTAACAACTACTAAGGGATCTTTTTCCAATAGTGAGGATTTTATTAACTAAAGAACAGTAATTAAAATGGTAGAAGTGAATTCAAACAATGGAGCAAAAGTTGATTGTAAACAATATTAATGAGATGGTCCAGGGTCAGAGTTACGAACAATCCAGTTGAGTTATCCTGTTGATTCCACTTCTTAAGTCCCAAGATTGCTAACTAACAGGTTAATTGTACCCGTGAAAACCTTTCGATTCTTCACGGTCTATGCAGGCTACTCCAATCCCTATATGTCTATGGGTTGAATCACGTGCACGCATTAACGAATTTTGTATTTAGCTAAGCAAGGTGAATAGGTATATGTCTATCCTACCCACAAATTGATTCCCCGATGCCCAGGTTCACAATCAAGCCCTATTCTTTCTTATGTGCGTTCTTAAATTCCCTCTGTCGAGTTCAATCTAAGAACCGTAGATAGTGTTCAATTACTCGGTCGTTATAATCAAACAATTATGATCAAGAAAGAATAAACAATCTATAATAGGAATTCAATTCATGGAAATCAACATTCAAACCTCAACCTTCATGAATTCACTCAACCCTAGAACGATGGATTTAGCAACGCATACTCATAATCACAAGACAAGGATTTGATGAAATAATGAAATAATGATGTAATAAATTAATGGAAGGAAGAAAAACCCTTGTTCAAGATGTTATGAGCTCTCCAATTTGCTCAAAAGTCTGAACTCCCTTCAAAAACTAAGTAAAAGAGTATTTATAATGTTTACAAAAGTCTAGAAATAAGTTACGCCTAAGCCTAGACGAAATAGGACTTAAAAACCCGCTCCAGGGGCGCTATAGTTGGCGCCCCGCGCCTCGGAACGCGCTCAACTAGGCAGAACTCGTCGAATCTCGCACGCAATAGGCATGCCCCGCGCTAAAAAACGCGCCAGAAAAGTGGGCGCTTTTGGGGCGCCCCGCGCCAGTAACCGCGCCAGGCAAAATTCCTGCTTTCGTCATTCGCAGTTTGCTTCGTTCCGTGCCTTCGTGTGCTCGATCCAATCTTCAATCCAAATTCAATCTTTTCTTGCTCGATCATGCTCTTTAAAGCTTCAATTGCACTTCATAACAACTTACAATCATACGACATAAAATCAGTGCCAAATCACATTCATCAACTAGAAAACGCGCGAATAAAGCACTCAAACGTGAGGAAATATTAAGGAAATATAGGCATAAAATGCCAAACATCACCAGTGTCCCGTGACCCCCTACCCCTAAGGTAGTTTCGCCCCTGCCGATGCTTACCAGCAACTAAGAAACACAAGTTACTCTTCATAGTTGAAGAGCTTTAGAAAAGATTCAGAGTACTATATCTCAAATCTGATTAAAGGTAGGGCGATTATTAAAAAATTTGCTTCGTTTTATTGATAGCAAAGTATGTTAGCTTGCTTAAATGTTGTCCTAGCATTTCATTAGTTTTTATGTTTTGTTCAAATAAAATTGAGACATATATCAGAATCGGTTAGTATATATAATCTTACTATGATATACATAGTTCTCTAAAACTGATATTTGTCTGAATTTGTTACTACATGAATTGTATTTTATAGTATTTCTTTTTGATAAACTTAATGATCTTACACTTTTGCAATTAGTTTGATGAGAACTCTGAAACTTTTTGAAAGCTTAACTTTTAGCGTCTAATTCAAAATCATCCTTTAAACTCTTCTAGAATAATTTCTGTAGAGATTAGCTAAACATTATTTTTGTTTTCACTACTTTAGGTAATGTAAAACTATTTCTATGGGGATAACTGATGCTATTTTTTTCTCTATATTTTTGTGTGATTTTTTAAATATTTTTAGATAGGCAAGTTCAAAAACAAAGAGAGGCTACCGTCTTTTAGTTTTGTTTTCTAATTGCCCATACAATTCTTTTTTTTTTTGAAAAACTCGATACTTATATTATTTTAATTTTCTAAAATGTTACAATCCAAAGTGACGCTCGTTAGAGCATTTTGATTGCCAAGACTGGCGAGATTAGTACAAACTTGATCAGAAATAGATTTGACACCTACCAGCCCCTCTCTATCCGCCAACAGTCTATTATCTAAGGTGGCAGGAGGTGTCACTAAGTTTACTAAACTATTTATTCTGCCCTTGCTGATAGCTTTTTGTGCCAAAGAGTGTGCAACTCCATTAGCTTGTCTAAAATTATGTCGAAGCACTGTTATTCTCATTTTCTCCATTAACAACCTGCAGTTAGAAATAATAGAGGCGTAAGTAGGATAATCTTGACATAAAATTCGTATCACCTCTGTTGAATCTGTTTCTATCTCCAGCGGTTGTAACTTGAGCTCCATTGCACATTGTAAACCCTGTCTTAAAGCTAACAACTCTGCGTGTATTGGTGAGTTTGCATAGACAAGATTATAAAACCCAAAAATTCAATCACCATTTTCATTTCGTTTAACACCACCAAGACCACCTTGCAGTTTTCCTTGTTTAAAAGCACCATCAGTATTTAGTTTAAACCAACCCTTCCTAGGTTTATGCCATCGAATATCAATTTTTTTAGTCCTATGGATGAAGCTATCTTTACTAATCAAATATTTGTAATCGATCGCATGATCAGTAACCACTTTTTTGCTAATATAGTTCTTGGTCTTGTTCCATGTGTTGTTGTTTCTGTTAATCCAAATGCTCCAGAGCACAGAAGGATACAAATCGTGCCTGTTATCATATGATTATTATTAGTGAAAATAAAATTCCTAAGAGTTACCAGCAAATGCCTGCTTGACCCATGTACGTCTATATGAATACTTAAATCTGCCTAAAGTTTTTGAGCAACAGGACATTGAAAGAAAATATGAATACTATTCTCTTCTTGGGCGTGACAAATTTTGCAAGTTTTGTCAATATTAATTCCAATATGACTGAGGTAAGAGTGAGTTGGAAGTTTGTTGTGAAGACAGAGCCAAAAGAAGAACTTGATCTTTTGGGGGACTTTTAACTTCTAAATCCATGAAAAATCTGTGTTACAACTGTCATAATCCTCCATTAAATTATAGACTGAGTTGGTGGTAAAAATACCACTACTGTTAGCAGACCAAGTGGGGATATCAAAATTAATGAGATTATAAGTAGGATCAATCGTAAGAATCATACTCTTAATGTGATCAGGAAGATCAATAGACAATTTAGAGAGGTTCCAGTGTTTTCCCAAAGATCTTTAATTTTGACACCACTATCAGATATGGAAAGAGGTCCTTGAACCTCATCCCTAAGATACTGAATATTTGGGACCCACCTTGTGTGCCAAATATCGATATTGGAATTTTTATTGATTAACCACATAACACCTCTATTGAAAAGATTACTTACTTTCATTATACTACGCCAAATAAAGGAATGTTTGCTTTTACTATTAGGACCACAATAATTGTTAATAAGGGTTTTGGCCCAAAGATTATTCGAAAAATTCATCAATCTCCAAAAAAGGGTCGTTAGGAGGGCCATTGCCTCTACAATTCAGTATACTTATACAAGTAAAAGATTTTGTTGTTTCTTAATTTATCTTTGGGTTAAAGAGAATTCTATCACCTCTGAAAAATATCTAATAACTTTCTTTTCTCATGTAGAAGATTAGAAGGACTCCTCTCCGGTTAACAAATGTTATCAAAATATTCGATGTATGATTTTCTTCTTCTGATCATGCTCACTAGTGAATTTTGAGGCATATTTCTTTTCATACGTCGGAGATGATCAAATACATAATTTTGAATTTTCATTTAGATGAAGATTTTGGGATCTCCGATCCATTCATGGTTTAGGATGGCAAGTGAGCAGAGCTACTTGTTGCATGTTATTGTGAAAACTTTTCTAGGAAGAAAGAAGTTTACATTTACAGTTTAAGAGTTTTCGGCCTTTCTTAGACCCCTATGATGAAGGAGGACAAGTTTATGACAAAACGTATTAGTAAAAGTACAGTAAATTCTTCACTATTTTAATTATGGTCTATGATCATGAGATGGAACTCATAAACATTCTCCTACAACGCTTTAGATATTAGAGATATGTATATACAAAGGTTATTTCACTATTTATAGTCCAAATCTGAGAAAAACTTTCTCCTTATATTTGTATAACTCCAAAGAAGCAGTTGATACAATTGGACACTACGAGGCAAAGCGGGAAATACAATAAGAAATCCAAATACTTATGTGCAACAGTACTGCAAGGCAAAATTTCTTCCTTTATTGAGTTAGCTAAAAAAGGAAAAAACAATTATTGATTTCAGGAACTTATTTTGTTTTGTCTAATTTTTATGTTATAACTTAAAAGATTACAAATAATAATCTCTCTCCTTAATTAATTATTCTTTTTTTTTTTCAAGTTAAAATACACGTGCAACCGTACCCTAAAATTAGTTACACAAAATATACCAAAACAATAATGTGTTAAGTCTTTGATCTCATGAAGTAAATAAAATTTAGAAAAACAAAAGAAGCGTGTATGCTAAAATATCTATTTTGTTTCGATGCGAACTTGAGAAATTTTAGGTTTTGACAAATTTTAATGAAAGCTTAGAAACTTTGAAAAGACATGTCAATTATATACGAGAAAAGAATAAAACTTATAGTAATAATTATTTCATTTCTAAGGACCTCATCCTACCGGGAATAAATAATTTTTAATCAATATTATATTAAAACACAAAAATCTTAGTGAAATATTGATCGACTTTTTTATACTTTAAAATTAATTTTTTATTGGACAAAGAAGTAATTATATTTATACTAGGAAAATTCTATATTAGACAATATTGTAATATTTAGGACATTAAACCCTTGTATATTTCGTTTTAATCAGTGTTACGTCAGGAAAAACAATTCATGCTAGAAGAGATAATGTATTAAATTAGGACTTCGATTCCTTTATTTTTGAGAGGTACTTTTCGGCGAAATTCGTCAAACACGATGTTATCAGAGAAGACATAACACTTTAAAACATTATTTTTTTTAATTCTATTTGTGTTTTACCATTATTTTATTTTTTATTTTTCGTGTATTGGCGTATTAATTAATTGGTTTCATTGCGAGGTACGTTCAGACGAAGCTCTCTGAGGAAAAAGATGTTGAAAAGATGAAATTGTTATTTATTTATTTATTTGTGAATTTTGTACTAAAATGCTATGGTGGAAGCTTTAATAGTTTAATTGAATAATCATTTTAATTTATTTTTTAAATCTCAATTATTTAATCCAATCAGAAATTACTTTTAGTGGAATCGGGAAGGTACCTAATTGTAACACCCCAACTTGACCCGCACGGGTTGAAAACGCGTCACTAGGGTCTAAGGCCAGTTAACTTATATACCCAGCATCTCTCCTGTGTTATGTCGATGTGGGACACTTGACCCTTAGCTGGGGTGTTACACTAACACATACCTCCTAGATTAATTTCAACCCTTACCCATAATGTCTAGTTCGTAGATCAAGTTTCGGAGTCAACAGTACATTAAAATCGACAAGAAACAAAATAGGTGTCCTAATACGCATAGTTAAATAATCTATTAGGTGGCGACTCCAAGTTTTACCATGAGTCCATAAGTCGAGTTCATTTTTGAACTCTAGCGGTTGAAATATGTTGTCGACACATATGGCATACACAACATATACAATGAATAAACAAACATACAATATACATTAATTATATGTAAAGTGTATATCCATTGTATGTCCGGTAACATACACGGGACATACAATGGGTATACCCATGATATACACTTTCTTCACCTCCAACAACCACCATAGCCACTAGAGAACACCAAAAAAAAAGGAAAAAAAGAGGAACATGGCAGTCAGATATGCTCCCCGGAAAAGATAAAACGCTGGCGATAGAATGGGGTTTTAGATCTGGTAGTAAGTTATCAAGCCCCGACGACGGAGCGACCAAAGTTTCGTCGCCGACCCGACAACAACAATGCACACACAGAAAAACCGCAGCAGCGGAACGCCAACAAAGTTGCCGGTGATCAGAGCATTGCACTAGCACGCGATGGCTGGCGGAGGACAAAGTTGACCGGTGCAGTGGCGATACCGGAGCTATAACGGCTGACGCCAGAAAAAGGGAGGGAGAGAGGAGAGAGAAGAGAATTAGGGTTTTCCTAGTTTTAATATATTTGGTAGCATTTCCAAAAGGCAGAATACATAGATGGCCCCCTGAAGTTGTACCCAATTCCCATATGGACACTTCAACTTATCTAGTGATCAGATAGACACTTTTTCTTGACAGAAACGTGTCTCGTGAACACCCGTGTCTATAAGTTCATTTGCGTGAGATACATTCGCTGCTGATGTGTAAAATGGACCGGTAAGAAATTGACACGTGTAATTTAAAAAAAAATGCTCTACTATTAAAATATAGAAATACAATAGATTTAAAAACAAAGCAAAACTTATTTTCTATTTCTAACTAACAATACACTGCCCCTCCCTTCTTCATCATCAACTCACAACGCCACCCTCCTTCCAACTCAATTTTTTGTCTTCACCTCTAAGCCCACTCACTGCACCCCTTCCTTTTCTTATTCTATTCTAAAAGGTTTGCTTTCCTTGCTCTTATCCGACATGAAGATCAATTTTTCTATCAAGCTTGATGGGTTCTAAAACTTTTAGTTTTGGTCTTACATTTATATTTGGGTCTTGAATAATTTTAAATTAAAAAATACTTTTATTAGAGTGATCGAGTAGCATAAAATTGATTATAGAGAGTTAAGAAGATGATTTTGTGGTAATCCCTTTTCTTCCTCTTGTTTTTTCTTTGTTTTCTTTTTTTCTGGGTTTATGGTGGAGCTGTTTGTTGTTGTTCCTATGGTTGGTGTGTTGCGTTCTTCAGAGGCGTGAATTAAACAGGTGATTGTTTTGGGTGACTGTTTTTTGATGTTCTCTTCATCGAAGATTGAAGGAGAGGTGGATCTAAGTGTGACTTTGGTGGTGTTGCGGTGATTTTAGCTGGAAAATGAAGAATGCGGTATAGATGTGTAGGACCCAATTGATCAAATATGCGGAGGAATTAAGCCAACGAAATTTTTTTTTACTGATCAAAACTTGTCTGAATTTGGTGGTGGTGGTGGTGATTTATCCAACAAAAATCATTAATTTCGGTGGTGGTGAAAATTTTATCTTGCCAATAGATTGAGTTGGCTGGTGAGTTTCTAGCGGAAGGTGGTGGAGCCATTGGTGTGGGTTGAGGAAACATATTTTTATTGGGGGAAGAAAGTGAAAAATATTATGAAAGAAATGAAAAATGTAGTGAAACCCACATAAAAGCAATTTTAATTAAAAAGAAAAAGAGAAAACACAAAAAAGCACAACTCACGCGCTCAGAATGATGTGAAATACACTATATTTGCCATGTCATCATAAGGGATTTACGAGACATACTGAGGACGACATGAGGTGTCTAGTTGGTCACTAGGTAAGTTGAAGTGTCCATATGGGAATTGGGTACAACTTTAGGGGGCCATCTATGTATTTTGCCTTTCCAAAAATGTTGCAATGTTTTGAAAAAAGGAAAAAATATAGTTATGTTTTAAAAAAGAGTTCCCACACAGGGCGTAATTTTTATTTTTAAAATAACTTTAAATAAACACACTACAACAAAAGTGGCTTTCAGCAACAAATTATTTTGTCACCTAAGGTTTATATTTCGTCACTGAAAGTATTTATTAACGAAAAAAAATCGTCAATCGTTCGTCCCTATACCATGGGTCACTAAAGGTTTACAAAGACAAATTAGTGTTTCGTCACTAAAACATAGCTATATTACCTACGAAATATTTTTTTCGTCTCCAAATATATAGCATCTGTGACGAACTTGTTTGTCTAAAAAGGTATAATATTATGTCATTGATGGTATGTTTTCGTCACTAAAATACTAGTAATGCTGACGAAACTAGATTGTCACTAATTTATTATTTTTATTAGTGACAATGTCAATTGTCTCTAAAGTTACATGTAATTGGTAGTTAATCAAATATTATTCCGTCACTAAAGACAGGCTTTTATATACAATAAATACTTCTGTCCCTAAATGTACAAAATTAGTGTCAATTTTACTTTTAAGAGTGTAGTTGAAAATTATTAAATTGTCACTAAAAATACAATTTTCATCGACAAAAAGGATTCTCAGTATAAATTATCATGTTACAACTGCAATTGTCATAAAGCGTAGTCAACATGAAATCAACCAAGAACTAGAATGATATAAGAAACTTTCATTGCTAAAAAGTCTAATAAAGTCCAATAATATAAGGAATGATATACTTTATAATACATTTCCTTTGTAAAGATGCATGACTCAGAAAATATACAATGCCTCTCATCTACTTGTATAGCTTCAAACTCTTCTGACTTTCTTTTCCGATGTTGAAGAACTTGAAATTCCTATTTTAAAAAAAAAAAAAAAAAAAGAGCCAAAGATGACAAAAATTAGGAAAAAGTGATAGTAATCCAATTTATAATTTTATCAAAGCAACAAAACTCAGAAGACAAGGAGGAACATACTATAGAAACCAAACATTGATAAGAAATTCGATGAGGCATGAAGTCTTGAATAAAAAATAAATAGTAGATATTAGCACAAAAATAAAAACATGAAACTATGGTAACCATCAAATATTAGAATTACTCCTGCCTATAAAACCTACTTGATGAGTTTACTTAATACTGATGTGACTAAATCTACCCCTTTTGAAAATATGAACATCTATTGATTTCTTAAAAACTACAGATCCGACTTATCTCTTACAGTAAAGGAACTCCATTTCAGCCTCCATTTAGTAAAAGTAATATGACAAAATTGTCCGGTCCTTGAACCACACAAAGAGAGGGTCAACTAATGTACAACTCATACAACAAGATTCTCTTCAACAATCATATAATACAGTGATGCAAATGTTCAACGGTGTAACAGGCAGTCACATAGTATATCATAAAACATTTGTTCTGTTAAAAAATTATGCCAGTCGTAAAAGTTAAAAGAACTAATTATATTTCCTATAACCCTGAATTTTTGACATGAATGCCAGAGAGGAAAGCTCCATGAACTTATTAGGCCATAGAGATCATGGCATGTAGTTTGTATGTTTTATACAAACAAGAACTGAGCAGTTCCCTTGAGCAATGGCTGAGCTTCCGAGAAGAACCAATTTCACGACAAAATTCTCAATCTGAATAAATTCACAATAGAAAATATAGTACGCAGAGTGAAGTGGAAACACACCTTGATTATAGTTAGAGAAAAATCTTGATTAGCATAACCATTATCTCCTGCAACTATATTTTCAATGCTGCTTAGTCCTACAATTTTAAGAAGGAAAAGTAAGCTAACAATAACTGATCACTCTTCTCCCTTCCTTAAAGGGAAGAATAACTTTGCTATAACTTGTGAAACTCATTAGATTATATAAAAAATAAAATCTTGGAACATTGTTGTGAGGATTCAACTAGCAGAGCGATAGATCATACCAAGAGGAGGGTAGAGACCATAAGTGTAAAGAACTTAGTGTAGTTCCTTTAGCCAATACAATTGTTTAGCCACTAGAAAAATCACAATAAAACCTAATAGCTAGCATTAGTAGTTATGTATTGTTGCATAATACAATGAATTTCAGAAAACTCAAGGGTGTACTATACCCTGTATTGGTGATCAACCGATCAATACACTTGTCGCACACATAACAGTTGATGCGTTTAAACACCTGCAAGACTTGCCAAGAGTTGTCATATTTATGCATATAAAGTCCAGTAACCCAATAAAAAGAAAAGAGCTGCAGAGACAAATGCATGTATCAAAGAAATCCATGAAATCTACAAGTAATTATTTTTTGTTTAATATAGGATAAAACTTTGAAGGAGTACATTAGAGATGATTGGAATCTCATATCTTCATTGGAATCCAAAATTATTAACAAAAATTAACAAAACTAATGGAAAAATGAACAAAGGGCAAAGTGACTATGAAACTTCGGTACACAAAGTTTTAGCCCACCGATAGAGGATTTAAAACGAGATAGCCCAAGCTTTATCCAGAAAACAATTTCCTCAGAAGTTGAAGTAACTCAAAGAAACCAAGAAAAAGAATTATTATAACCAATATGCAAAGGATAAAGAAAGCAGCAAACACTAATTTACAAGGATGGAATTTCGAGTGTATCTTTACAAAAAAATAGTAATTCAATCAGAGACCAAAAAATTAATTTCCTGTAGCCAAAGGAATATTTAGCCAAAAACATTAAATTAGCACACAAAAACAAAATCAGTGGAGGAAAATATATAACGATAATACTATGAAGGGGCACGGTGGGGGGGGAGGGGGGGGGGAGCTACTGAACAGAGGATTCAAACCTATAGAGTAGGAGTAGTACCACAGGAGAGACATGAACATCTGAAGAACCGTGAGAAGGGCAGATTTGGGGGCGATAGGGTTGAGGGATGGTTCTTGAATAAACGTGGGGAAAAGAGTTTGGTGGGAGGGTTTTATTTCATTTCCCTCTTTTTTTTTTTTCGTTCCCTCTCTTTCCCTTTCAATTTCAATTTTTGGCTTTTGATTTTAATTTTTGAAATTCTTTACTTTAAATATGACAAAACAAAGTAAAATATAACTAATCACATGCTAAATCTAATAAATTACTAATAGAAAATATCAATATAAACAATATTAAAGTATACGAGAGTAAGTGTTATGCTTTCCTAAGGAAGAGTTGCTCGGGGATGCCCAATCGAACGTTCATATATAGAGTGCTATTCGTTGCTTTGCTCGAAAGTGAGCGTTAAGCTTGCTCGAAAGGGAACATTAGGCCTACTCGAGAGCAAGTGTTATGCTTTCTTAAGGAAGAGTTGTTCGGGGATGCCCAATCGAACGTTCATATGTAGAGTGCCATTCAGTACCATTTTAAAATTTTATTTTTAAAATAATAAATCGATATATCGTATTAGAGCTCCGTGCTTTTATATTGATACAAAACTTTATGCATCTATGTTGTACATCAACATTGAATTAATGAACTTGGCCCTTTTGAGAATGACTAAATTGTATTCAAAGTTTTATTTTTAAAAAAGAAAAAATCACAAAAAAATATTTTTATACATCTAAATTAGGACCACTAAAATATAAATTCTATTTGGCTCTATTTTACTATTGACTAAATTTCGGCATAGCAAAAAACTTAACTAACATATGACAAATCATTGCTACAATAGTGACAAAATTAATTCGTCACTGATAACTCGGATTTTTGTCGCTAAGAGTACTAAATAAATGACGCCAATCTATTTTTCTAGTGTAAAAACTAGGTAGAAAAGAACTTACACCACGATATTTGTGGTTCGTCACTAAAAATTCATTATTTATGAATTTAAGTACGAAATGCATTTTAGTCACAAAAGGTGTATAATTAGTGACAAATTTCTATCTTAGTTAATAGTATCATTTGATAAATGGAGACGATATGATAATTGTCACTAACAAATCTTACTATTAGTGACAAAAATTAAGGCCAGAAATAATATAAAACTTTATCGATAAAGTTTAGACCAATTAATTACAAATAATTTTTCGTCACTATTAAATAACATACTTTTAGTGACAAACTTTTTCGTATCCCAAATATGACCAATTTAGAGACGGATAATGATTTGTCGCAAATTATCTACAACATTAGTGACGAAACCAATTTGTCAACAATAACATTAATTTTGTGGCTAATACTACTAAATAATTGGTGCCAATTCATTTTCTTGGTGGGAAACTTTTGTAGACAAAAAATTTGCTATGAAAATTTTATTTTGTCACTAAAAGCTTACGGCTCATGCATTTAGGTACGAAATGTAACTGTCGTCACTAAAAGTGAATAATTAGTGACGATTTGTTAGTTGTAGCTAAAAAATTTCGTCGTTAAAGATCACATCTGTTGTAGTGACACCAAACCGCACTCCCTAATATTTTGTAACCACTACCTTTTTAAGGTTTCTAGTATTCTGTTTCTTCTTCTTCTCTCTCACATCCGGCCGCCGCCTCCCATTTCCTCTCTACCCTCTGCCGCTGCTTCCATCTTTCTCTCTACCTACACTCTCTCCTCATTTTCATCTTCCTTTATTTTGCTCTGCCATCATTGCATCTTTTTTCTCTGTATTCGTCCATCACTTGCTCTTCTTTATCTCTCTACTTTTTCTTGTTTTCTTCATTTTTTTTGTGAGTTTGATGTACACCTAATGTATTCTCTGAATTTTTTAGCGTAATCGTCACTGGTAAACACTGTGTATCCAAAAATACACTGAGTATATATCTATTATACATTAAATATTAATCCCGAAATTGGTTCTATACATATGGCCAGCAACGAAAAAATAAATACAATAGCTAAATGGCGATGGGCGTTATCAGTCAGCCACAAACACCCAGTTATAGGATCTAATCTCCGCAAAAATAAAAATTCCGCATATTTTGCCCAATTAAAGGTGAAAAATTGGGTCGCTCTCTCTCTATATATGTTGTGTAGTCAAAGTATATGTATACACATTGATGTGTGGCTAAAATACCACACATTACATACTTGTACTTGGGCTATTGTTGTGTTAAATTGATGAAATAAGTGCATTTATCATGGTTTAATTGCATATTGTAGGTGGATTGAGTTTTGGAAGAGATTGGAAAGAAAACAAGTCAAAATGAAGTCAAGTTGAAGAAAAAGAAGAAAAATGACTAGTCTGTCAAAAACGTGACAGACCAGTGGCTATACATCAATCAGGGACAAAACCCAACAGCGAAAAAGTGGCTGTTGCGTGAAATTTTTGTACCAGCTTGGCTATGGAGTGCAAAATGATTTGTTTCTTCATTTTAACCTAGGGAGATTTATGGAAAGCCATGGTATTTCATTTTGGCAACACATAAATAGTTTGTAGCTTTCATTTGTACATATCTTTTGGCCATTTTTCCAATCTTGGAGCAAGGATCCATCAACAAGAACACCAAGAGGGTGAAGATTTGGAGCAACCCATTGAGAAATTCTCAACCATTAGTACTCCTTTCTTTACTTTCATGTTTTGTATTGAATATATTGGGTGTTGTTGATGTTATTGAAGAATTGATTTGTTGAATATATTTCATGGCTATTTGTGTTATTAATTGATATGATTTGGACATGAATATATGAATGAGTCATGACTAGGAATTTATATTATTGGGTTTTGATTATCTAGCTTCCATTGTTTTGATTGCTCGACTCTTGTGCTCGCGACACTTGAGTTGCTCGTCTACTTTGTTAATTAAAGACTCGGGAGAGATTAATTAGCGTAGAATAGTGAAGCTAGCGAGGATTTGGGTTGATAGGCTATTTCATAGACTAACCCATCTAAAAGAAGTTACGCTCGGAAGAGGTCTTCTTTCCTCGGGTAATGGGTAGTGCTTTATAAGCTCAACCATGGCTTTGACGAGCGCCGTTGAGGTAAATCCCTTCTAGGCCGGAAGGATTCTAGGGATTACATTAGAACGACTCGGCCATAATATATAAACCCCGTGCTATAATTGTATCCTAGGCTCAAAACTTGCTTTCCTTGGTTGCGAGAAGGCCATAGATCACCTTTACTTGCTTTTCTAGTGTAGTTTGTAGTTGTTAATATCATTCCATCACCTCGTTATCCTAGTTTGGTTTTGTCAAATAGGTTTAGTTCCTCCACTACTTTGATCGCATCACTTTGTTCCTTGTGGATTCGACCCCGACTCCTAGTTGGGTAAATTATATTGCGATGACCGTTCATACCTCAATCCGAGGTGTGTGTTGAGCGATGTCAAAATTGGCGCCGTTGCCGGGGAACAATTGGCGTATTAGAGTAGTTTGAGGAGTTGAGCTAGTTGGCTTAGTTCCAAACTTTGTGAACCGTTCTTGTTAAAATTGTGAATAATAGCAATGTTCTTTGTAAATTGTAAATATTTGTTTGTGTGTAGTGTTTACTTGCATTAATTAGTTAGTTTAGCTTAGTGATAACTATCTTGAAATGGCATCATGGAACCAAAATTGGTCCAATATTGAAAATCCATACATGAGTGATCCTTGTCCTTATTGTGGCGGACCTCACCATTGGCAAGATTGTCAAATTGTTTCCGGGGGCGAGTTGTGTGCACCTTCTCAACCCTTTGAGTGGGACATATGCCATGAGTGTGGGGGTCAAAATGGCCATTGGGACGGTTGTCCTAACATTCCTTATTCTTCTTCCAATGATTTTTATAATGATGCTAATGATTCTTACGAGTTTGATAGGGCAAATGCAAACATGAGCATGGAGCTTGAACCCGAGTGGCAAGGCATCCAAGAGAGGTTTCAAGAAGAGATGGACCTATCAACTTCGCAAGATGAATGCAGTGAAAATGAAAGATTGGAACACTTGATGGAGCAAATACTTAAAAACCATCGTGAGGATGCCGAAACGATCCGTCAAAATGGCTTGGCAATTCACAACTTGGAGACTCAATTGAGCCGATTGGTTGACACTTTCAATGATCAACAAGCTAATGGTGTTGCCAAATCTCAACAAAGGTTTTACATGGAAGATGAGGTTGAGTTCCAAGAAGAATCCTCCATGGAAGATGTGCTTGAATATCAAGAAAGAATTATTGAAGAAAAGCACAATTGGGATGAAGAAGAAATTGTGAGCCGAGCTTGGCTCCGAGATCAAGCTCGAAATATGAAAGTCCATGAAGCATGCCTTCATGACTTAAATGTAGAAGGTTGGGATCTCAAACATGAAAAGGAAAAGCTAGGACAAAGAGTGAACCAATTTGATCTTGAAGCTCGTGTCTTGAACATTCTAGTGCATGAAGTGGTTGAAGCCTCCAAGGCTCGACATGAAGAAGTAGTGAATGTTATGCTAGAAATGAGCGAATTTGTTGAAGAGAGCACAAGTCAAATCATGGGAACTCATGAAAGGGATCACATTTTCGAGATATTTGGTGATGATGCCGTGAACAAGAAATGTGTGTTGGAGTCTAGAGCGGAAATGAAAAACTCTTGTGATGAAGACTCTAGCACATGTGAAGAAGAGGATGTCATGCTTGGTGCTCCATTGATGTTAAAACAATTGGAACCTCATTCACTTCACTTTTCAACTCTATGTGTGGATGAAGCAATAGAAGTGGAAGAACAAGCACCTTCGGAAAATTTTGGCGTTGGTGAGCAAAATGAGTACATTGTTGAATTTGCCACGCCAAGAAGGCAAAATGACATTCCCCACTTGAAAGCGAAGAAGTGCAAAATGAAGTATTCGGCCTTTGCAACTTTGAAATTCGTACCACCACCCCGAAAGCACAATGAAAATCTTGATTCAAAGTTGGGGAGACAATTCACATTTACAAAATGGAGAGAAAAGTATGATTTTGGTACTCGTCTTGCCACAACGTTAAATGCGGCGCTTCTTGGGAGGCAACCCAAGCGTTTCCAAATATTGTTTAATTTTTACATTTTGAATTCATAGATTAATTTATTTTAGTGTTTTTGATCATTTTACCAAGTTTCAGGATTTTCAGACTTCATTTGGACAGAATTTGGAGAATTGAACTATCACAGTGTGTTCAAAACTGCTTCAGATCACTCTCTGTATCTGTATTTGGGCGACCCGCCTCACAAAAAGGGCGCTCCGCCCTTTGGTTCAGAATGGTATTAAACTTCACTTTCACACAGTCATTCACAAACATGAGACCACACCCCTCACTTACCACACCCCGACCCCGTCACTCTCACTTACCACGCACCACTGTCCTCCGACCAGTATCTCCATCGGCGACAACCAGGTAAGGATAACTCTCTCTCTCCTTTGTTCATATCAATTTCCCCCATCCCCAATTTCCAATTACTTCACCATCCACAATGCTTCTCTTCACCAAAGATCACGCTCAACTCAAAGATTCTCTTCACCACTACATCACACGCCGATCCACACCACCGTACAAACCAGCTCCATCGACTCTTCACCATCGCCGATCAGTCGACACAGCAACTGTTCACCTCTCAACTCAGGTATGGTTTTCTGCTCTCCTCTCAATTTCGCTCATCCCCTGCCCAATTTCATCACTTTCAATCAGCAAATCCCACTGCTTTTCACCGTCGTTGTCGATCACACACCACCATTCACCACCAGTTGCGTCGTCGCTCAGGTAATTCGCTTTCTCTTATCTCTCTTCCTCGCTCGATTATTCTGCCCCTGTCATCAAATCCCATTCCCCGCTATCCCCACTGCCCCTCTCTGTTAATTGTAATTTTGGTGAGGTGTTGTTTGAGTGCTGTAGATGTGTAGGGGCTGCTGTTGTTGTTGATAAAATGGAGAAAATTGAAGTCCATTATAGTTAAAACTTCTGGAAAACTGTGCTGCCCTTGTCCTGTTTGATGAAATGCCTCAATGGCATGTTCTAGTGATCTACCAGTGTTCCTAGCTGCGACGAGCTATTGAGCTATAGGCTATTGATAAGATTTTTGTGACAACTAGAGCTTGAGTTATCTCATCAGTGCTAAATTGGAGAGGCCTATGGTGTAATCAGCGGGAGAGGAACATCAGTGAAACATAAAGTACGGAACGAATGGCTCTCACAGACCACAACTACCAAGGGCAAAGCTGTAGAACAATCTGGACTGGTAGTCACCAAAGAAGACTATCACAGACAAGAAAAAAAATGAGAAGACATACTGATATTGAAGCAGCTGCTAAGAGTAAACAAAGCAACAGTTAGACAAGATGAAGCTGAGCATCAAAATGATGAGGAGCAGACAATAAGAAGGAAATGCAAGGCATTAATCCCTGCTCCAGCTGAAACAAGAAAATCAGTCCAGCAAAGAGGAGATTGTCTGTAACCAGAGAAGTAGCTCACAACTAAGCAAAAGTCAGAAATACCTCACGGAGCAGAAACAAGGCAATTCCTCAGAGACACATATTTTCAGGGAGCCCCTCAAACTTTGTCTTTACTATTTAGTTGCCTTGAGGGCAAGTCAACGTTTTAAGTTGGGGGGAGGAGCTTAATTGTTTTGGTGATGATATTATGTCTTGATTGTGGATGATATGATGTACTTGGTAACTTAGGTAGAATTGATCTTTCTTGAATTAGGAATATTAAACCTTTTTATTAATGATAGTTTTGTTTTGTTTGAATTTTAGTTTATTATTGTATCATGTTTAGTTTAAAAAAAAATGAAAAAAAAAAAGAGAGAAAAGCTTTCAAAAAAAAAAAAACAAAAAAACAAAAAGTACTCCCATGAACTACGCTTGGGATGTTGCTTCTTTTTATCTGATTCACCTTTGTGTGATACGTAGGCATCCCACTTGGGTGCAAAAGCCTCATTTGGGTCCGAACAACCCTTTTCATTGTAAATACCATTTTTGTACAAAATTTTTGAAATAACCTCCTTGGTTTTTCTTTGCCATGGTTCTTTTCCAAGGAAGTAATTGTGTTGAACCGGGCACTTTAGGATTTAATTAGTAGTAATAGTAGTATAGTAGTAGTTGTGGATTTTTGCTCCTTGGCAACTTTTGGCATGTTTGGTTCCACCATTATTTAATCCTTATCATGTGAGCTTGTTTTGAAAAATGAATAGAAAAATTTTGTTGGTGAATTGTGCTATGATCTTTAAGTTCAACTTTTGGCTCTTATGTCACTAATTAGCTCTCATTAGGCTATGAGTAAATTTTGGATGCTTAATTGCCGTTGATTGGGACTTGAATATACTCGTCTTCCTTGCTTTACTTGTGCCATGTGTGGTGAGGTTTTGGTGTGTTCATGTGTGTGCTTCTTGATCTAGAACTTGCCCTAAGTGTGCTTCGAGGCGAAATCCTAGGTGATGCTTGACTTGAAAAATGATTTTAGGCTTTCTTTGGCCCGCTCAGTAATCTAAAAAGCCTACCCTTACATTATATCCTTAGTCAACCCCTTTGAGCTTAATATCTTTTCTTTTGGCAACCACATTATTAACCCGGACCAATTCTAAGTGCTTAAAGCACTAACCTTCTTTTTGGCCCTACCTCCTTGAGTGCATTGAAATACGTGCAACTTAGGCAAAAGCCTAAGTTTGGGGGTGGCACGAGTTATGGTGAAAGTGTGGAAGTTAATGAAAATCAAAAGAAAAGAAATGAAAAGAAAGGGCAACAAAAGTGAGTTGAATAAAAAAAAAGGGAAAAGAAACAAAAAGAAGCAAGTGAAAGAAAAGAAAGAAAAAGAAGAAAAAAAAAGAGAATTGATGAATAAAGAGGAGAAAGATTAGTGTATAATCCTCGATTTAGCAAGGTGTAAGTGCAAGAAAAATGAAGTGTGCCTTAATTTTTGTACGGTGTAGTGCTCAAGGAGGTGTGTAGTCACTATTTGCCCATATTTTACCCCACCTTTGACCAAAAGCCTACATTACAACCCTAACAAGTCCTAATTGATTTCGGGTCAAGCATTCCTACATTAGTGGAGAGGTACACGAAGGGCAAGCCTATGGATCTTTAGTGTGCATGATGAACTTCTTTTGAGAGAGTGAGTGAATTCTTCCTATCATTAATCCCATTAGTGTTGTCATTGTATTTTTGTGGTTGGGATATTCTCTTGAGTGGTGAGGGCACTTGTGAAGTTGAGTTGAGGACTTGTGTTTCACTTTTCAATTGAGGTGAGCAAGCAAAGAGGTGAACTCTTGTGACGAAGAGGCAAACGTTGAAAATCTTGTGTCATGGCATGTATGCCTTCTTTGGTGTTTTGTATATATGAAAGTTATGCTCACATGGCTTGGCTTAATTGTTGGTACCAACCGATGCCATTTGTTGTTGAACTTGAAAGTGTTTTGACTTGTTGTGGCTTTAGTAAAAAGGTGCATGAATAGATTGAAATGCAATTGGGAATTTAGTTGTGTGTACTTTGCTTGAGGACAAGCAATAGTTTAAGTTTGGGGGTGTGATGTGTGGCTAAAATACCACACATTACATACTTGTACTTGGGCTATTGTTGTGTTAAATTGATGAAATAAGTGCATTTATCATGGTTTAATTGCATATTGTAGGTGGATTGAGTTTTGGAAGAGATTGGAAAGAAAACAAGTCAAAATGAAGTCAAGTTGAAGAAAAAGAAGAAAAATGACTAGTCTGTCAAAAACGTGACAGACCAGTGGCTATACATCAATCAGGGACAAAACCCAACAGCGAAAAAGTGGCTGTTGCGTGAAATTTTTGTACCAGCTTGGCTATGGAGTGCAAAATGATTTGTTTCTTCATTTTAACCTAGGGAGATTTATGGAAAGCCATGGTATTTCATTTTGGCAACACATAAATAGTTTGTAGCTTTCATTTGTACATATCTTTTGGCCATTTTTCCAATCTTGGAGCAAGGATCCATCAACAAGAACACCAAGAGGGTGAAGATTTGGAGCAACCCATTGAGAAATTCTCAACCATTAGTACTCCTTTCTTTACTTTCATGTTTTGTATTGAATATATTGGGTGTTGTTGATGTTATTGAAGAATTGATTTGTTGAATATATTTCATGGCTATTTGTGTTATTAATTGATATGATTTGGACATGAATATATGAATGAGTCATGACTAGGAATTTATATTATTGGGTTTTGATTATCTAGCTTCCATTGTTTTGATTGCTCGACTCTTGTGCTCGCGACACTTGAGTTGCTCGTCTACTTTGTTAATTAAATACTCGGGAGAGATTAATTAGCGTAGAATAGTGAAGCTAGCGAGGATTTGGGTTGATAGGCTATTTCATAGACTAACCCATCTAAAAGAAGTTACGCTCGGAAGAGGTCTTCTTTCCTCGGGTAATGGGTAGTGCTTTATAAGCTCAACCATGGCTTTGACGAGCGCCGTTGAGGTAAATCCCTTCTAGGCCGGAAGGATTCTAGGGATTACATTAGAACGACTCGGCCATAATATATAAACCCCGTGCTATAATTGTATCCTAGGCTCAAAACTTGCTTTCCTTGGTTGCGAGAAGGCCATAGATCACCTTTACTTGCTTTTCTAGTGTAGTTTGTAGTTGTTAATATCATTCCATCACCTCGTTATCCTAGTTTGGTTTTGTCAAATAGGTTTAGTTCCTCCACTACTTTGATCGCATCACTTTGTTCCTTGTGGATTCGACCCCGACTCCTAGTTGGGTAAATTATATTGCGATGACCGTTCATACCTCAATCCGAGGTGTGTGTTGAGCGATGTCACACATCTATACCTAGGTATACAAAAAAATACATTTCCAAATATGTGTATACATTTATGTTACAACACTTTTTCAGATCTATAAATAAAAAACAAGAAACAAAAATAAAAAAAGAAAAAAAAATCAGATCTGTGAGTGAAAACGGCGAAGAAGAATGAGGATGTGGAACAATAACAACAACAGCCGAGGAAGAAGGAGAAAAAGGGGGCGGCGGCGCGGATCCAGATTTAGGGTTTTTGTTTATGTGGCTACAGAAAGTAATGGCTATTAAAATATAAGAGGAGGAATTTGAGGGGCTATTTTATTAATTATCCCAACAAAGTATATAGGTATATTTTATATGTTTATTCAAAGTTATTTTTCCACCTTGTTTAGACCCACGTAATTAATAATTTTTAATGAGTTTCTCCTAAAATGTATTTATTCAGTCACATATCGTTATGATTTATGAACATTAAAAGCCACTTAGAGGGTATGGATGGAAAATATTCCTCCCACAAAAATAATAGGTAGTAACACTCTTATTTATAATAGCAAACAAAACTAACGTTGACTAGAACTAGAAAACCTATTCCAATTATGATTTAACCAAAAAATTCTAACTAGACTTAGAATTAAATAAACTACCAAATATCAAATCCTAGTATATTTAGAAATACAAATCTTTATTTAATTCCAACAAAAACTTATCTTAATTTACTCTTTAATTCAAAATCTTTTAACTAAATCAAAACAAAAGTCATAAATTTTGAAACCTTATTAGTATAATAATAATAAGTGTTACGCGGCGCCTTCTTGAATTTGCTTAGAAGGGCAACATAGAGTCAGCCAATGGTCCCCTCCGCACGCTAGACTAGATCATCAGTATTGTGCGGGAAAATCGATGTCAATTACAGTGTATATAAAAAGAGCAATTGAAATGAAAGTTGTTGCACTTGCTTGTATTAATGAAAACCAAGCGATTACAAGAAAGCCAACGTGGTGTCACTACTAAAAAAACAGAGATCTCCGACCACCCATATCGGTCGCCGAGTCGACCGATTGGCGACCGATACGGGTGGTCAGAGAATTAATGGTAACAAAAGCCCTGCGACCGAAATTTGGTCGATATTTCGACCGCTATGCGACCGAGTGGCAGTCGAAACATAGGATAGAAATATTGACCGTTTAGGCGACCGAAAATCGGTCGCAAAACATATGCGACCGACAATCGGTCGCATACTTGGTCTAAGGTTTGGGATTTACCAGTGACCGCTATGCGACCGATATTCGGTCGCTGCCTTGGTCGTAAAAAAAAAAGATTTATTGTGTGCGACTGATTTGGCGACTGACAGTCGGTCGCCAAACTGGAAAAAACCTGCAATAAAAAACCTGTTTTCAGGCAGTAGCAACAGCAATAACCAGATGCAAACAACAGAAAACTGCAGTTCATAAACAATAAAAACAGTAATTCAAACACAACGCAATAAAACCTAACATTTCAAAAACATCCTACAACATTAGTTATATCCTGAAATTGTTAACAATAAAGCTTAAGAGACAGTTATCCACTTTCAGAAAAGACTACTCGGTCGAGGCAGAGCTAGACTCGGACTCGGAAGAGGAAGAGGAGTTGCGTCTGTTGAACCCCAAAAATTACCCTTTCTTTAATGAAAAGATAAGTTTCGGGTATAATGTTCAACAATATGGGACTCCAAAGGGCTTTCTTTGGAGTCGCCACCTAATTTAGGAGAATTAGGAACCAATTAATTAAATAGTGCGTGCAAGCACTCCGTTTTAAGGAAGTGGTCTATTTCAGAGATTCTAAGTAAGAGGTTCAATTATTTTCGAAAGAAGGTTTCAATTTGAAAGCACTTTCGAAAATCCACAAAATGTGGTTAATCCTTCGGTTTTCACAAAATAGCTCAAAATGCAACTTTCAAAAAATTAATCTAAAAGTCTTAAAATTAATGCCAAAATCCTAAAATTGCATTAAATTATGCTTTAAAGGAATAGGGATTTAAATGAACTTAGACTTGAAAAAGTTGCAATTTTGCTAACATGGAAAATCTAGTTAATTGGAAAGAAGTTGCAATTTATTGAATTTTAAAATCAAGTTATTTGCTTAATCATTTTCGGATTCAATTGCACGCGCTATTTAACTAAAAGGTTCACAATTCATAAATAAAATGGCAATTCTAAAGAAATAAAATATTCAGAAAATAACTCAATAAATAACTAAACATTCATTCATAAACAATCAAACAAATTATTCAATAACAATTAATTATCTACGGGGAATTCCTAAAGACATGCAATTTCTAAGGATGGGAAAGAGGAGGTTTAGAAGAAGAACCCGAAAATTGGCAAACTCGCGGGAGCCTTGAATTTATTTTTTATACATTATGCCCATGAGTCTAAACATCACATGACTCAACAAAGCATTTTTTTTTTTAAATTTTCCTAGATCTTCGCTTTCTTGAAAGCTTGAGCCCCGACTTGAACCCAAACGGCTCCAATGCAATGCAAGCAATCCCCAATTGAGTTTTACCAACTCGATCCCGTGGAGTTCATGCCAAAATATACCTCGCAAAACAAACAAATAAAATTGGATTAGTACGATAATAAAGTGTAATAACTAATGGAAATAAAATAATAATACTAAAGTAATAAAGTAATAATAATAAAATATATAATAATAATAATACTAAAGTAATAAAGTAATAATAATAAAATATATAATAATAATAATAATAATAATAATAATAATAATAATAATAATAATAAGGGGGTTTGTGTTTTGCAAAATTTAGGCTCAGATTTGTATGGCGCGTCATGTAGAGGCTCGGGATTTGGTACGGTTGCAAACACGGAGCCCGGGCCGTGTTGCCATGCCAAAGCACCAAACCCACTACTCTATTCGACTTGCTTTGCATTAATTTCATACTCTCATCATCGCCTTTTGCTTTTAGGGACACGGGAACGGGACGGATCAAGTGTAGTATCGTGTTCAAAGTCCGTCAATTCATTATCCGTCAATTCCTTGTATAGGCCTCAATACGTGTATACGTATTTTTTCATTGGTCAAAACGGTGTAGTATCCATTCAAATCAGTCCGTAAAGCCTCAAATTAAATATTTTTTCATAGGCCAGCAGCATCCGTTTAAATCAGTAAGGACCAAGAAAATGGTCAACCAAAGTATAGCATTTGTTCAGATGTGTGTCGCCTGAAAACATAAAACAGTTGTCAAAGGTAGGTAACTAGGCCAATGCATATATGGACAAGAGACAACTCAAGAAGAAAATTATCACAAGCACCCAAACGATCCCAATATCATCAGAACTAAGCCAAATCTCATGAGATAAACGTGATAGCAGTAAGAATTAATTCCACCCAAAACAACAGTGCTATCATCGGTCAAAGATCTCAACGAAAAGATGGTGAAGCAAATAAGCAGCTCGTGGAAGGAGTGACTGCCAGTGTCATTTCCCGGCGAGAATCGCCATGGAGTCACAGCAACTCCACGTTCCCATTTTAATTCCTGCAAAACAGAAAACGCAGACAAGCATCGAAAAGCAGAGTCGCAAAACGACACAGGTAACTCGCCGGCTTAAGAGCCAACGACAGATCCTGGTGAAGCCAACGACAAGAACAATCAACCCAAATAACGATCCCTCCAATACAAGGGAGATCGCAATAAACAAAAGAACGCAGCAACAGTGACGGAAAAAATAAAGGAGCAAACACCGTCTCTGGTGAAACACCGGTGGTGTCGCTACCACCCCGTTTCCGCCTTCCCCTAATTCTCCTGTCAACAATGCTCAATAACAAGATCAGGACAATAGTGAAATCAAATAGAGACAGAAAAATAGAGACTTAGTTATGAATATTTCCGATCCAAACCCCCTTAATGCCGGACTTCTCTCGTCTCTGTTCTGATGGGGTGTGTGTGATGGTTTGTGTGGTGTATGTAAATGGAAAGGGGTGAGTTGGTAGGGATGATGCGGGAGATGGGTGTTGCTGGTGAAGAGAGGACGAGGAGAAGAGGGGAGTAGGGGACTGCTGCGGCTGGTGTTAATCTGAATAGTGGTGCCGCGGCTGGAGTATTTTTAGTGTGTAGGGTTTTTGGATAAAAGGAAGAATAATGATTAATGGGCTGGGGCTTTTGTGTGATATGGGCTTTGCAAAAACAATTCTAAATTGCAATTTAAGAACATATTTAGCCCTTTATTAAATTAAACAAATAATTATGTAGCACGCTGCAAATGAAGGGACGACTTGCGATTTTGGTCATTTCCCTTTAAAATTAGCTATTTATCTGCAATTTTCAAAATTAAACTTAATTTTAAAATTATTATACTTTTAATTAAAATCCGGGACAAAATTGGGTGTCAACAGCGTCGATGCTTGCTCTTATGCTTTCTTCTCGATTTTTTCTTCTGGTTTTTGGCAAGGAGCTGTTTGATCATGTCTTGCGTTTCTTGATTTACTCTCGCCATCTGTTCGATCTTCTCTCTCATTTGAGCCATTTCAGCAGGATCAATAGAGCTCGACGGAGAAGAAGTAGCTGAAGTGCCCAAAAAGCTAGCATTATGCTTATCCGAAGCAAATAGCGATCCAAGACCATAAGTAGACCCCTTCTTAACCCCTCCAACAGCATCGACCCATATTTGCTTTTCTTTCTCGAACGTCAAGGGAGCCGGGGTGCTGCTTCCGGCGTCCGATGCTTGAGTCGATGTCCACTCTTCCACAGCCTTTGTAGCCTTTTCCTGAATAACATAAATATATTAATGATGTTAATAGAAAGACTAAACGTTGAAGGATTGGCGCGACTAAAGATCGAATTTTACAAACTTACCCAAACCTCTTTTGTGCGGGGCTCGACCCACTCTCCACCGCCCTTCTTGGCACCTTTTGTATGCCTGATCTTGTGCAGCTCGAGCACGGGAATAGTGCACTTTTCTTTCTTTTCCTACAAATTAAAAATCATAATATGTTAGACAAAAAATCAATCGTTCAAGTAAATAATCAATCAATTAAATAACTGTACCAAGCGCATCTTCGGTGTAGCCGCGCTAATTGAGCCACCGGTATGGAGCGATCCATCCTTTTCCGACGCTCGCGCAGCCTTGCCTTGTTCGCTCTTCGCCTCGAACTCGGGCGACTGCCAATATTCATCCAGCTCCGCCCACCGAGCAGCATCGAGGAAGCCGGGCCTTGTACCTTTACGCCGCGCATTGTAATATGTTCCCTTGAATAACGCAGCACATTTCTTAGGGAAGATGTTACGAATGTTATAATCCAGACCCTGATACCAGATACAGTTGCCCTGAAAGTATATCAAAATATTTTCTTTAAACATATTCATGGTTTAAAAACTGCAATTAGTTTTAAACCAAATGCATATGTATCACCTCAAAATCTACCAATATCTGCTTCTTTACTTGCTGGGGCACATCGCTCCAGTTTCGCCAAGGCTGGTGCCAGTGCGCTCTCATGCACGCAGCCAGTACCTTACTGGACTCATCGCTTGGGCAAAAGCTACAAAAAAATTAACAAGAGTTATTCCTAATACTAGCAATTAAAGTAGGAACTAATTATTTAATAGATAAGAACTTAAGAAATTAGGTAGCTTACCCTTTATCTGCCTCGAGATAAATAATCATCCTGCCTTCTACATGAGCTCCTGCTGATCCAGTGGGCCGTCACAACTATCTAAGGGGAATTCAGGGGGCTGAGTAGGATTGTCATCAGCCTGGGAGGGATCGCCCTGTGTGGGAGGGACCTGTGTCTCAGTACAATCAAGGCTAGGGAATGTCCACTGCCATACAGGAGGCAACTGAGACGGGGTAATAAGTGGTACCTGAGCTGGGCCAGGGGGCCTGAAAAAAGTTGGATCATAACTAGATGGGGCATCAGTAGGCAGCGAATGCGGGACCTGTGAGGTCTGAGTGTCATCACCCGCAGAAGCTGAAGTCTCGCCCACAGGCCTCTTGCCCGGCCTTCTTTTAAAAACATTAGGGCATAACTTGTCCATCCCTGTTGAAACATTCATTGGTCCTATTAATAATCCTAGCCTTTTTTGAATATCCATTGGTCCGTTTGAATTCCATATTAATTACTATTAGCAATGCAATACAAAACGCATACAATTTATCCGGTTTAGGCATAAAATGTTCCAAACATGAACAATCCAAACAACAATACCAAAATCCTAACTTTAAGTGCATAGCAAGTATCCCAAACACCACAATCCATGACAATGCATCAACACATTGCAAACAACTCTACCAAACAATTCCAACAAATCACAACAATTATCATAATTAATCCCAAACATCACAACCCTATATTTAAAGTTCATCAACCCAAAATAACTTACTCGACATCACATTATATAGAATAAACCAATTATAACTAACAACTAACATGTAAACAACATATAGGCCGAATTATTTAAAAATATATATATAAATTCGGATTATAAAACAAAAAAAAAAATTACCTCAACTTTGTTTGGGATCCAATCGCATGTAACTATGATTCACCAATGTGCTATCCACTCAATAACTACAAAAAAAAAGTGAATTAAAAAGTCATTATTTGAGTTTTTTAAAAAATAACAAAAATTACTAAAAAATGAAATTTACCGTGAATTAGTAGGTGTAGATTGTGTTAGATGTTATGTTGGAGATTATAGAGTAGTAATTTAAAGTTATATGGGGTATGTAATGGCGGATAGTTGGTTATGGGGTGGGGGGGTTCGGTTTTTAGGGATTGGAGGGGATTTGGGAAACTTGAAATGGGTGAGGAAGGGCTGCTGCCCCATTTTGTTATTGATTTTGGCGACCGCCTATGCGACCGATTTCGGTCGCATAGGTTTAAATAAAAAAATTAATTTTTCAGCGACTCACTATCGGTCGCCACTTCGACCACGTTTTTGTTTTTATTTTTTCCGTGGTTTGTGCGACCGAAAATCGGTCGCACAACTGCACAGACCGATTTTCGGACGCACAGTGGTGGTCGGAGATCTCTGTTTTTTTAGTAGTGTGTGGATGGGGCAAGACACCAGAGCAGAAATATGAAAGCAGCTTACAAATATTCGAATCCTTATACCCTCTATATATGTCTTAAAAAAAAACTCATGTCTAAGCAGTAGACAACAGAAGACTAGATATTCATACTAGAAAAATACAGAAAGATAAACTAACTATATTTATAAAGTTGTGCGGCACTTTGAAGGGCTGCATTCTTGTCTACGTCTTCACGGCGCGCGCACTGGGTGCAAGGCTTTGGCGCGTGCACTGGGCGCAGGACTTTGGCGCGCGCATACATGGGACAATCATCGTTGGGGTGTGCATGCGCAGGTCGCATGCCAATGGCGCGCTCAAGTGCGGGGTGCATAGGTGCGAAACAATTGGCGTTGGGGAGTGCATGCACAGATGGCATGCCTTTGGCGCACTCAAGTGCAGGGCGCGTGGGCGCTGGTTACGAGCATGCTTTGAGGGCACGGTCCGCTTGCTGCGCTTGGGCATGCTCAACTGGTAGGGCGACATACGCAGATGCGCATATAGTTCTTGGTGCGACCAAGACCATAGGACCGTCCATGACACTAGCGCTTTGAGGCTTGTCAGGGCACCAAGGGGCACGCCCAAGGAGTCATGGGACATGACTGAGAGGCCGCCCATGACTTAAGACGCGCTTTGTTGTTTCTGTTTAGGAACATGCATGACTACATAAGAACTATATATCCTAGGCTTGTCAAGAAGTACTCTAACTCTGCTTTTAATTTGAACTATGACAACTCTCGAGCCATGCTTCCACAATCTGTCAAGGCTTGTAATATGAACTAGTAATATGGCTGTGTTTTAATAAAAGTACTCGTTTACCAATAATAATAATAATAATAATAACAATAATAATAATAATAATAATAATAATAATAAGTACTTATTCTGAACGTTCGGAGAAGCTCAAGTAGAGACCAAATCTCCACAATCTTCACGCTTCAGAGATTGATTCACCAAAAGTGGTAATTTTTAACAGTTGTGAATGCTGCCCAGAGATATCTGTGCCAATCTGTGTGAGTTTTTGACCGGATCAACCTGTGAGTAACCTGTACACTCCAAATCTTTTTTAGTGAGATATGTATGCTAACCCTTCCGCGTTTCTTCATGTGATTGGGATTTGCGTCCGTACACAAGCTGTAAGGATGAAAGGGATCAGTGGGACCCACGTAAGCCAATGTGGCATGAATTAATTGATGCAGAACTACAACTAATTAAACATCATGAAATATCAGTGATGGCTTAATGAAAGCTGGACGCCAAGTATAGTACGTACACATTTACACGTAGGTAATACAGTAAATATTTAGCTCGCTCAAGATCACTCCCGCCCTCTCCTGCCCACCACTTCTATATATACACACACATTATACATGAGATGCTCATATAGCATGAAGTGAGACCTAAAGAAGCTAAAAAATGGAAAGTTTTAGTTCTAAAACACCCGAGAATGTGGAAGGTAGTGGTTCTGAAACACCCGAGAGTGTGGAAGCTGGAGGGTCGGGTGAGGCATCCGATGATTCGGACGAGCCTTATTGGCTGAAAATTCCGAAATTGCGAGGAAATCTTGGAAGGCTGTTTCCATATGAATCATCTCCTTTTGATATGAATTCGGATGAGTTTGATTCCTTGGTTATTGAAGTCGAAGATATTAGAATTTCTGTATGTATCGATCGATTAATGTTTTAAAGATGTTTTCATAGTATTAAATTTGATTTATTTGCTCCTCACTAAAGCTCAAATCAGTTAATTTGTATATTGTGCATCTACTAGGAGTAATATTTTTGACATTGCATTGTAGGATAACGAAAAACCAAAGCCGCCTCCCCAAAAAAGAACAGCTTCCGCTTCAAAGGATGCGGTAGAAAGGCTTCCAACTATTCTCCTGGAAAATGATCGACCTGATTGGAAATGTTCAATCTGTTTGGAAACTGCTGAAAAGGGGGGAGAATGGCTGGAGCTTCTTTGCTCACACACTATTCATCTTAATTGTGGGAAGGATAGCCTAGTAAGTGGGTGCAAATTAAACAGGATAGAATTTAATTAAATTTGGCTTTGTGTTATATACTATGTTATTTTTACTTTTCTTTCATTTCATTTAATTTATACTCTAGTACTGTCTGATTTGCATAAATTAATAATTCTGAACCGGCCTTGGTTTAATACATCCTGTCTTTAGGCAAGAAATAACACATGTCCAATTTGTCGCGCGGAGATGTTAACAGGCGATGCTACTTATGATAGCTGGCTAATCAAGAAGGCTGAAAGGGAAGAAGAGGAAAAAGGCAGCAAGAAAGCTATCAAGGGACCAGAATATATGTACGTTTAGTTAGCATCTACTGCGTTAGAGTTTGGCTGCTTTTCCTAAAGGATTGTTCGGAACTGTTACTCCGAGAACCATCCAAGTTTCTATTATCTCTTCTTAATTTTCTATTAGTGTATCTATCCTTGATTACCAATCTATGTTAGTTATAGGCCGTTGTCAACATGTCCCCTTCTACGACAGGGTTATTAGTATGTAGAATTTACATATCGCTTCCATTAGCATGTACTCCAAGTAACATGTATTGGATGAATGTTAAATGTCCTAGTTATGTCTACATTATATTCTGACACGTCTTGTTTTCTCCCCTTCATTATTTTAACACACCCTTTTCGCTTTACTTAGCCTGAAGAAACCCCGAAGGCGTAAAATCTGGTTTACTAAGCTGTGTCAAAAGATTTTCATCAGATATATAGTCCACTATGAATCGCAAATGCTTTAAGATCTATATATGTTATATATAACGTAGGCGATCAAATTAAATATAAACGAAGCAAAGAATTCCACGACAGAGGATAGAATCAATTGCAGGTACACGACGCATATAGCTTATCAAGACTAGGAGCTATGAAGAGCTGACTTATTGAAAGAAAATTGTGGGAAATTTTTAAATGAATGTCGCTCTTCTTCTCGATTGCACGAAAGCTACAACTATATTAACACAAATATGTATAGATCACCTTATTACTCCCGTCTCTTAATTAAACACGAGCCCTTAGGGTAATTTATATTATTACTATGCATTCACTACTCAGCCTTTGTAATTCGATCAGAGAATCTTCCCCATATTTTGATTAGTCCATGAACTCAATTTACGCTGATGAATGTCCTTCTTCCAATTTATTTTGGGCTATTCAAATTTATGAGTACTAGAGAAAAGTGATAACGTGGGCCGATAACGCCGATAAAAACTAGAATGTACTACTACATACTTTAACTTTTATTTGAAGATGTCCTACTTTTTTATGAGAGCATTATAGATACCATTTCCAACAAGCAATCATTGATTTCTAAGTATCATATTATTATAAAAGTATGAACTCAAAAAGTTAAAAATTAGATTATGAAAATGCTCTTTTAAAAAAATTAAATACCTATCTAATTAAAATGTAATACTCCATCCGTTCCGCAAATGATGACATGATTCTGATTTCGAGAGTCAAACGAGTTTTTCTTTAACCGTAATATTTTTATATGTCTTTTAAATATTTTAAATTATTAATTATATATTGTGACATATAGTACTTTTTATGTAGTTTTTAAATATATAAATTTTGTTCCAAAAAATTAAATTATATGTCCAAATTTACAGTCAAAATGAAAGAGTTTGACTCTAAAAATCCAAAATATATGGCGCTTTTTAAACAGAGGGAGTATTATTTAGCAAAAATCTTTATTAATACAAAGAAAACTACTCTAACTTGTAAGCGTCCTTTTTGAGGGGTTGCATGCATGTCTATTAGTGAGTAACTAAATGTCCTTTCACTAGTATTTACTTGGTTCGCTCAAGAAAGCAGCGAGTATGTAGCACCTCTCTGCCCATTTTCAGTCCGTTGCAACATTCAATTTCCTAACAAGCCGTGGCTCATGTGACGCCTACGGAGTGCAGAACTTGTATGAACAGTCAAGGACAAGTGTCAAGGTAAGACACCAACTCTGGACATATATGCAGTATTTACAGGACAAAATAGGAGAAGATTGAAGTGATTACAGTTTTACTTGCGCGATGCATTTGTGTAATTTTTTTCAACTCTTTTCTGGTTAGATATATGGCTATTCTTTTTTCTGATTAACCCTTTAAGAATAGGAATGTTCATCCAATCTCAAGATTCGGAGTTAAATCACTTGTACTTTATTTCAATAAAGAAGCATGACAATTTAGTCAAACGTGTTACCCACTTGGTATTCAATTTAACTACGGACACATTAACACACGCATGAAATATCAATTTTTTGAAGGTAATTAAATTTCTTTCATCATATATTATTTTTCTGCTCTTTCATATTGTAATGTTCAGAATTTTTTTAGTGACTTACATTGTTAGCGTCATGTGCATGTGTGAAACATTTTACACGATGTGTGGAATGTGCGTTAATTTAAGATAGTGCTGGATTATGGTTGATCGATATTCATTTTTTAGATCAATAATATTACATACCTGCTCTATGTAATATTGGAATAGAGTAGAAAGTTCTCCTCCATAAATCTCCGTAATAAGATTGCTTTATCTTTTGTTGATATTGAAACATGCTTAACAATGGAGACATGATGAGCAGAAAAATATAATTTGTCATGGAACAATGTTTGACTTAAGAAAACAAATAATTTTATATCAATAAACAACAACATACCTAATATAATTCCACAATGCATACAATCAACAACAACGTAACATACCCAGAAAAGGTAAAAGTTCAAGTTATTAACAACTGCATGCATACATTAGGACATTAAATATTTTCTTTTGTTGAGAGCTCAGTTTGTACATGATTTTCAACAAAGATGTTTGTTTAATTTATTTTTCCCAGATACTCCTACAACTGGCCTGAGCGTTCACCAATAATTTTTGCAAACTCAAATTAATAATTAAACTACCAAAAGTATTTTATAGATTTTAGATAGTTAGATTATCTATGTAGGTTTGCATTTCGTGTGGCCGCCATATGAATATGAACCATTAGAGAGGATCAACTACCTGGAATTAACCAGTCTTGAAGTTCTATTTGCTGTGTCAAGCTAACATAAATGCTAGCTTTGAGATGTAGCAAATATATCGACGTCACTCACATCACATTTAAATCATGTTGTTGAAATTTGTTACTATATTAGAAGAATCGCTATAGTTCAAACATTACTTTCTTGCATTGAGTTTTATATTTTATTTGCATTATTCTAAATCTACAAAGTTTAGGATTTTTTACTCTTGTGGGGCTTAAAGCGAAAGTTTTAGTGGCATTACCTAGAGCCACCCATAGAAGTGCACCAGGTCAGAAAGTATATAAACATTAACCCAACTACTTTTTCGAAATAAGGTCACGCATTTAATCAAGTAAAATCAGAACGACTTCGTTGACATCTCCTTCATATTGAAAACACTTCGTGTACTGTGCAACTATTGCCTTTTAAGTACATCACCAAGAGAATGTAGGAACAAAATATGTAAACTTTGATTCAACGACTCCCTTAGAGTAATATTTCCTCTTCAAGATGCAGTACTCAACGCTTTTCATTAAAATGCATAAGACTGTCACATCACCACTTAAAATGACGTGGCTCACTTTTGCTTTGAGCTAATAGTGTATCAGAGGGTGTTGGTAACCCTGACCCCAAAGGGGTGTTCAATTAACGCCCCATCATCTTATAACTCTAACAGTATATGATTGTGCTGACTCCATCCGTTATCCAATGAAGTCCTTGTCACTTCTTGAACCATCCAGCTCAGTCACTGTGAGCCGCCTCATTGACAAATCATAGAAGAAAATGGTTTTTTCCCTGCTATTCAATAGGAACAGCCATCCCGCTAGTAATGATCTGACAAGTTCAAAAATTTTCAAGTTAAATCCATCTACTTTCACATAATCGTCTTACGTGGGATCACAGAGGCTTGTTAGTAATTTGATTATCTAAATTCATAAATGTCCGAACTTACCGTTTTCATCCCTGAGGATGGTTTTTGGGAAAAATTTACACTTGGCCATCTCTCAATTTATGACCACTGCCTCCATCTCATTAGACACCCCTGCTCCAGAAAATATTAATATTTCATGCAACAACATAACAACTAGATTAATTCTTGTTAATTCATACTTGAAAGTCTTTCTTTTTTCAATTTTAAATATCAATCATGACTTAATATGAGCACGCATGGTCCCATCAGAATAGGAGTGCCCATAATATGGTGAATACCGAATAATCGTATCAAAATATTTTTTTTTTAATTTTGGTAATTGGTATGTTTTTTTTATTATTTTGATATTTGGTACGGTATTCAGTAATTATAAAAAAAATATCGAAATACTAAATACCATACCAAAAAACAAAATGATGCATACAATTCATATATATTTTTCAATTATACAAACAATAATAATCTATTTAATCTAAATGTCAACTAATAAAATCCTGAATTTAGTTTATTATAGATTTTGTGTAAGCATGTATAGTAGGATTGCGTTTAAATTTGATTTTGACTAGCGTATTTTGTACTTTGGAACTTATGCTACTCCATTTGTGTGTGTGTGTTTTTTTTTTCATATTTTGATCTATGTATGCCCAACATTCATTATTAATTGCCAAATGAATATTCTAAGTGTTCTAATATTTTTCTCTTTCATTTAGCATTTCTTTGAAACATATATGTCTACTATATTTAAATCAAATTCAAACAAACTACGTTTCGACTTACCGTATAGAAAGTTATCAAAACTGAACATAAAAATACCGAATCATACCGAACCATACCGAATTAGGTATGTATGGTAATGGTATGATATTCTTAAAAATCGAAAATCGTAATTATCGAACCAAAATGTTAAAAATCGTACCGTATCGTACCACGAACACCCCTATCATCAGATGCATGGGAAGCAAACACTTGATATTAGCTTCAACAATAACAGGAAAAGAAAGAGGGGGATTTTATTGTTAGTTACTTATTTATATGCTTAAGATATGTGATTGAAGAAAATAGATCCAAGACATCTCAAGCGGAATTTGAGAAAGTCCTCTTCAAGCCACTGCTCTTTCAGATGGAAGCCTGTTTACAATTCATCTTCATCAATAAAGAAGTTCTTAAATTCCTTCAACTATAGAAGAAGTACTTAAGTTAGGTTCTCACCCATCCATGCTAATTAAGTGCCTTGATGGCTGAATGTAGTCTCCCTTTTCCTCTTATACTTTCCACTTGCAGAGACTCCCTAACTCGCGTCTATGCAGTGTCAATGATACCATGAACTCCCTCTATACCACAAGAACAAATAACTTCAGTTAGTAAACTGAGCACCTGGAATGATAGTTCGCATCAGGGTAGTACACAATAAAACAAAATTATAGGGTTATATCATGCCTAGAGTTGGCATGCAGAGTTCTGGACTTCATAAATGAAATTTTCAATAGAGTAAAAGGCAAGAGGTAAGGAAACGTAGCCATCACATAAGACGCCCACAACTCATAAAACAGCCCAAGAATCCCTTATCTTTGTTTGAATTTACGAGCTTATGTTTTTCTTACTTTGAAGAAAAAATAACTTAAAGCTGAATGTATGATACTTAAGCTTTCTGTATGCAAACAAAAAATCCACATCACAATTACAAAAGCTCTTTGGAGTTCAAGGTCCCAAGGGGAAGTGAAACTGCGCTTTTCATATCTGAAGCATAAATTTTTCTTGAGGTTAAAGCAAGCCAAACCTTCAATCAGACCACTGAAACATTGCACTCTATAAAGCAGTTACCAATGAGAAGCAGTTTTTAAAGATCATGAGATAAATAAGTTTATTTTTGGTGTATGTGTTGTTGTTAATTATGCTTAGCAAGAAGCTATGAACGGTTGAACCAATTGCATCATCTATCCTTTGACAAAGTACATGAATGTGTTGTACTTGTATTCTTTTTGTTGTTTGTGGTGATTTTTACTTGTCATTTACACATCTAAACCTTTTCATGCAGAAACATGTGGCTCCACCTGGTGAGGAGCCAGAGATTAAGGACTCATTTGAGCCTTGAGGAACAGGATTCTTGTACCTGAGATGATGCTAAGCATGGCTAGGATATATATTGAAAGGGGCATTCAATCAAATTGAGGTCAAGCCTGAAATAATAGTGCACTCTAGCCAAGTTTTCATTCACACACAGGCCTGTCAAGCAGGGCAGGTCCAATAATATTAAGGCTACTTATATTTCAAGGTTAATTCCATTGACGTGATTCAGGCAGCTTGTCCTTGTGTTTTCTAGTAATACTCGTTGTTTGACTGCAATTTCAATAGGAACAATGGATGCTGCCTAGATTGAAAAATTATTAATTTGCTGGTACATTGCAGTGGATCGGATCTGCTCATCTCAATGCAATTTCAATTGGAACAATGGATGAGATCAAATGTGCATGGGTTCCGAAGAGTGTTTAAATCCCACTCACATCCTCTACTGGACAGTGTGGCCCTTCCCATTTTCTTCTCAGCTACTCTGATGTGTTTACAGAAAATTATTCAAAACTCAGTTTCTAAAGTCATTAGCTACACATCCATTGAACTATTAATAGATCAATAGATTCAGGTTTTCATACATTAGGAGACAACAAGTTGATAGTGTTTCCCCATCCTACTCAGCTTGGGTGAGAGTGTAAAGCATATCTTCTGTTACGATGTTTGTCAAAACTAAGATATGTTAATTGCTTAGTCTCCAAGTCCACCAAGTTTTCAAGAATACTCCTATAGGCTATATGCACATATGTTGGTACAGTACTAACAATGAGATATAACTCTCAACATTAGTCTTTCTCAATGCCCATAGCCATCCATTATACATCTAGCTTTATGGTTGGGCCGATTTGCTGGCCAGTCAATCCTTTCGAAGCTAGAATGTTTGACTCATCCAACTGTAAATGTTATATATAAATAAATACTTAAGGCCACACCCCAAACATGTTCTCTATTCTGAGTTTTTCTCACAAAAGTTGCCTAAGTACAAAAAGGACATACTGGTCCTCTATCATTATTTCTCTGCTTATTCCCGAAGTGAATTATTGAGGTTATCCCATACTGTTCACCGGTCCCCAACACCCTCCCCCAATCCCCAATAATAACTACTCCTATCCAATATAGCTGTACGCAGCTAAAGAAAGCACTTATACTCCGGTCCATATTATTTGATGTTTTGGGTGTTATCACAGATATTAAAAAACTTATCTTTTTAATATTAGTTAGCAATGTAATTGACTATATTTGTCTTTATTCAAACTATTATTACTTATCATTTTGTTTAAAGTCATTTATTAGCAAGGGATGACATTGTAAAATTCTATCTTGAATTCCGAAAAAATCAAATATTGTGGACAAAAAAAATTAACCTAAAACATCAAATAAAATGGACAGGAGGGAGTACTATTTATTAAAAGAATGATTTCATCGTCACTATTTATTCTTTATTTTAAATTTACTATTCTTATTCGCATGAATGTTGAACTTTTTCAGTCTAATTATGTCATTTTAGTCAAACGCAAGAAGGTGTTAACATTTTTACAAATCAACCATTACATATTAACGATATTAAATATTTCTAATTTACACTCCATATGTCTCGCACTATTAACGTACCAAATGATTGTAGATGTGTTCAACCACCAAAGCAAAACCTCTTCGACAACTACTATTAATACTTAAACCAATAATGTGAGAATCAGAAATAACTCAAGCAAGAACTTTAGGAAAATTATATTTTATTGAAGTTAAAAAAACAAGATTATTTTTCCCCATATGGGTAAGTCAGCCATAGACATATTCATTGGATAGAATATTTATGTTCATGAACAAGGACAAATCTTGACTCTCTTACCCCTCTGGCTCCATTGTTCTTGTAGCATTAATTTAATTACAATCACTCAAGATGCATTGATTTTGAAACTATCCCTTTGTTTTGACCAGCTCATGTGACGACTAAAGTGCCCAATGCAAGGGACTAAGGGAGCAAGGGCCATTCGACAATAGTTCAACCCAATTAAACTACATATATATCAGATTAAGATTTTTTTAACCTAAAATATTCAGTTGTGATAGTTATTAGAAATAGTAGCAAAAGAAAGTAAGTTCAACAAATGTGACACTCACCTTTACTTTTACATATAAGCGATGAAGAAATGTCTAATCATGATGAAATGTTAGAAAACCAAAATTTCTATGGTAGTCAGTTTCATAAGTATGAAGATACTGTGATTAGTTGTAAGTGCTTAACTTCTTCAAGGCAAGATTCATAAATTCGTTAATGTTTCTAAGATTAGGTCCGACCATAAAGAGAGCTGACTCATGCATTCAAATAGAACTATATATCCTTTTCTGATATTATTGAATTGATATTCTGAAGATTTTGTTTCGCAGAGTCACGTTGATATCTGCACAATTGAAATGCTTTCTCGTGCTGTCAATTGTCGACTTGTCCCTCTTCTCTATTGCACTAGAACTACATTTACATTAAGATAAAAGGTTTTACAGATCACCTTGCTATTCCTGTCTCTTACCGTATTTCCAATATGGTTTTAAAATTTATATACTGACCGAGTAATGAAATTTTATACCATTAGTGAAATTAACAGATTATATCAAAATTATCACTCCATCTTTTCGGTTTACCTTATGTTTGTTGTGAAACATTACCTGTTGTCCTAGTACAATTTAAGTTGACGGAATGAAAATACGTGATGTTACGTTATAGATAAAACATTTTTACCACATAGCTTTTGTTAATTCAAGATAATCTTCGTAATATTTTGAATCAAATGAGTCCCTTTATGATACGAGCTTATTTTGTTTTTCTTTTGTTCTAATTGATGGATTTTACAAATTTCATAGAAAAGTGAAAACACCCGTAAGTGAGAACAAGGTAAAAGATTAGACTTTATAATCTTTTACTTTTACGACCTCCTACATTTTATGAAGTCGTTCTAAGTAATATCACCAATAAGTTCAAGCATTACACATGTATGCACATACGACGTAGGTATAAATACTGAAATTTATAAAGAAATTTTGAAGTTAACTATAATAAATAAAATTAACTAGTTGGATTGGCTCGGTTGAAGCACCTTCATTTCTACTAGTACATCAATTTTGACACCGAAGAATAAGTAATTGAAAAAAGAAAAAAAAAAGGAAAAACATGGGAAATAATCTCATGTACTCACTTACAATTTGAATAGAAGCAAATTACCTCATAAAGTCTGTTAATTTGTAATTCTATATAGAGTATTTCTTTTTTCAGATTTCTCGTAACAAAGTTATATAATTAAAATAACACGTATGAGCAGATTATTTAATATAATATAAAACCAAAAGTATGTAATATTGTGCATATATAAGCTTATAATAATGTGGTAACAACAGTAGAGAGGCAAGACTGAGGGAGAAGCAAAAAGGAGAGAGAATAATAATGCAAGGAGACAAACCAAACGACCTTTACAGAGAGTGCTTAAGGAACCATGCAGCCAGTCTAGGAAGTTATGCAACTGATGGCTGCGGTGAATTCACTCTTGATGACACTAATTCTCCTGGCACTAACACCTTACACTGTGCTGCGTGTGGCTGTCATCGCAATTTCCACCGTAAAGTCACTTACGGTGGCACCAACAGCTACAGCAACAACAGTAGCCGCGATGATAGAGAAATCATCGCGGCAGCAGAGTTGACTGACTCCCCGAGGAGCAGTAAGAAGAGATTTAGGACAAAGTTTACGACAGATCAGAAGGGAAAAATGTTGGCATTTGCTGAGAAATTGGGCTGGACATTACAAAGGAAAGATCAAGAAAATGAGACTGAAAGATTTTGCAGAGAAATAGGGGTAAGTAGAAAGGTTTTTAAAGTATGGATGCATAATCATAAGAATAATTCTTCCTCTGTATCCAGTACTACTGGCAATAATGCCTCTTCCCTTACTCAATAGAAGGTTTTAATTTTTATTTCTCTTAAGTTAAGGAGTACTAGGAATTAATTAAATTTCTTCTTTATTTTTGGTTAAATCCACTAATCAATCTTGTATTGCAGCAGTTAAAGTCATATTTACATTGTTCCTTTTCCATTTTCTTCTGATACAACTATAAAAATAAGTGAATATCTGATATGCAGAAGAGGGAGAATATTGTTACTTACAAATTACAATGGTAATGGGTAGCTCGGACATGATGCAGGACCAAATCTTGCATTGAACTTTTTCTACTCTTTGGTTATCTTTACAAATACTACAGTAATTAAGTAGGGATTATTATCCTACATAACCACTCCCGACCCTTATTAACTTTTTGTAATCATATTTTGTTGTCTTTTTTTTCTAGTCACTCAGTAGAATTTTATAATCTTTTAAATTTAAATACATATATATTTTATTTAGATAAAATTGAGTAATATGCCACATATATATGTAAAAAAAACATAGTACAAATATTTATTAGATATATTTTATGACAATAAATATAAAAAATATTATAATATAAAAATATAGTACATATATTTATTAGATATAATTTGATAACATAAATATTTAAAAAAATATAAGATAAATAGTATATGTTTGTATAGAAGTTATATATAAATAATATCGATCCAATTATATGTCATATTTTAAATATAAAACAGATATAAATATAATGTGGCTAGATTAAATTAGGGCTAAATCTTTTTAATATGTTATATTGGGGGCTATTTATGTGGAAATCAGAAGTCAAAATCGGCCTTTATGTATAAATACGACATCATAAGCAATTTCTTGCCTTTTTGTCTCCTCTTAACATAAATTATCACATCATCCGAATAGATTTACAATGTCAATCAATTAAACAGAGAAATCTAGTTTTTTGTACTTACCTTCCTACTAATAATAGATATGGTCGGTGATGTGATCCCCTTTCCTACCTAATCTAAGACTAATCTTAGTTTACAAGAAGTTTTCTTATGAAAGAAAGTGGAGGTTTGTTTTTACTCAGTGAATATTGTCGAATCTCTCACTCTGTAGGAGTAATAAGCGAAAGGGGATTCTTTAGGCTACTCCGCGGAAGAGTCAATGCGAAGGTTTTGCAAAACTTCCCCTTGTTAAGTTTAACGAAAAAACTTTGGACTGAAACACCTCTGTATAACTCTTGGCATGGGGCCAACATTTTTTTTTGACCCCTTTTTATTTGTCAAGACATGCCCTTTGCAGCCTCTTGACTCTCACATTCTCTCAAAGGAAGTGTCTTTTAGGCAACACTTGATCGTAAGTATTGGCAAAAGGCAACACTTGCCCCTTCCAGTCTCTCCTTGCATTCTTCCCAAATAATTTGAAGTGTTGGCAAGTGTTCTTGACCTCTTGACTAAAAGCCAAGACTTGTGAATTGGTGCTTTGAACTCTTGGACCATACCAAATAAGGGTATTTTACTAAAACAATGTTAACGGGGACAAACTCTCAAAGTCACTCCTTGTATAGGGCATGAAGTGAAATTTATTTATCAAAATCTGGCCGGAGCTTAAACAGGACCTCGGCCCAGCCTCTTCCCACAACCCAAACCCGCCCGTGGAAATGACATAGCCACTCTAAGAGTTGCTATTTACATTTTTAGTCACTATGTTTTGAAGTTCATTTTTTTCAGCTAAATTAGAAAATTTACACTACATGACTACCTTAATAGCCTAATTTAAAAAATAACAATACATTTTCAACATTTATAATACATAACGATAGTTTTCCATAATTATCCCTACATACCAATTTTATCATTTTCCACCCTCCCAAACATTAAACCCTAATTTCTTCTCTTCTCTCTCCTTCTCTCCCTCCTCCACATCCCCCACCCACCGCCCCGCCCCCTTCTCCTCTCCCGCCGTTCCTCGATGGTGTTCTCATCCTTGTCTCTGTTGCGGCGCTGCTGCACTGTGGTGGCACGCTGCACCGATATGTGTGATTTGGTGGTTTCCCTGTGGGTTTTTTCCGATCTGCTATTTTTCTTCTCTTTTTTTTTCCTTTTTGTATGTGTATATATGTGTATGTTTATGTATATATTTATATTTTGTATATATATTTTCAGATCTACTTCTTTCTCTTCTTTTTTCTTTTTATTTTTTTGATTTTCTTTTTATTTTTTTGATTTTGTATGTGTATTTATTTGTATATACACGTTTACCATTTTTGTATTTATGTGTATGTTTTGGTGTATAAATTCATTACAGTTTTTTTGAATATCTAGTTGTGTTTACTTGTATATTGTTGTATATTTTTGTATTGACAATTTTTTGGTTATGTATTTTATATAGTGTATTTTTGTGTATGAGTGTGTGTCACATTTTTGTTTAAAATTTCCTTTGTATGTCTTGTATTTGTGATTTAAATAATAGTATGTTTTGTATTTTCTAGATTATGTATATGTATGTATTTTAATTTTGTATTTTTTTGTGTGTTAGAAGCTTTTTTCCATATATATATTTTCTGGTGACCTGTCGTCGGTGGCCGGCAACTGGCCGGCGGCGATCCTGTGACTGCTCAGTGGGTGAGGGAAGGAGTAAACCTTCATTTGTAGTATTTTAATGGAGGTTGTATATACTATATAAAAAAAACTATTGCTATGTTTTGTAAAATGGAATAGTATCGACATTTTTTTTGTAAATTTGCTATTATAGTTATATATTTGTGTAATTCCCCCTTAAAAATTTCATGACACTACGCATTCAGATTTTTTGGTGCATGCTTTCGGACAATATAAGAACCGACTTACTTCTAAACAGCAGTCTTAAAGATGAATATTTTTAAACATGGCATAACCGGCTCCTCCCCTCGGGTCGGTTCTCGCCAGCCCCACTCGCTTGACAAGTTCTCTTTATATTTTTCTTGTTATATTGTGGGTTGGCTTATATTATTTCAGCAATTTTGTATATTATATGCTGCCTATAATCAACTGAATGAGGATGAAAAATCTAACTTGTATTTTCATACATCAAGTCTATCCCACTTTAGAATAACAATTATCACAGCGTGAAATTAAGGCTATGTAGCCATTTTATAGAGTGCAGATCAATAAATAGCTACTATTTGCAAAATTTAAGATGAATGGTCATTTTTTTCGTTGTGGATTTCACACTCAAACGTCAGGATTTATTCCTGCAGAAACTTCAAAAAAAAAAAAAAAATATATATATATATATATATATATATATATATATATATATATATATATATATATATATATATATATATATATATATATATATATATATATATCCTGAAGTTTGAAGTGAAATGTTTAACCGTAATTTCGTTTATTAGGTTAATTCACAATTAAATTTATAAAGCGGAGTCACGATCAATAATCAAGATTAAATGCTGAAAATAAATGACTACAATAAAGGCAAGGGGATAAAGATACAATTAATGCGATGTAATAAATGAAGATTAAATAGAAGGAACCGTGCTCAGGCCGTATAGACTTGATCGAATTCCTTCCTCGTACTCTTTATGATACTTCAGCGACGGAACAATAAATGAGATCACTTGATTGCAAGTAGTAGTAGTAAATATTGACAGAAGGTAGAGAATCGGATATTGATTAATAATTGGAATACAGATGTTTGTTCAGGGAGAGAAAATTAGATACAATGCTTGTGACTCGAATTACAATATATAGATGACTAAGTGTCCGTTCGCGAGCAGTTGTAACTCCTTGATTGAGCAGTTACGTTGCTTAAGGATAAGACTTCTATTTTGAATCTGCTTGATGACGAGTTGCGACTGTTCTGGCCGTAATAACTGTTCATCTGCCCGTCGTAACTGTTCATCTTTGATTCTATCCGCTACCTTTATGCCCATTATAGCCACGTGTCATCTGTACGTCGTCCTACGTGGATGCTTAGTCATCGACTTAGGTGATGACGGATTTAACCCAATACATGAAAATTCAATTTTTGAAGAAAACAAAACCAGGAGTTTTAGAATTACGAGTTTTTTTTTCGATAGCATGACTTTTAACTTGAAATTCTAGGAATTTTTCAATATTTTGAATTGAAATTCTTGTAATTTTCCTATATTTTGAGCACATGTTGGCTATTCGTAAATATTTTTTGTATCATAACTTACAGCTATCTATACTTAAGGTTAATTTAGCTCATTTCAAAGTAAATTCTTACGGAAGGTTGTTCGTCCAACTCCGAAAGAGACCAAATAAAAACAGTCCGATAACCTTGTGCTATAAAGAAAGACAAAAAAAAAAAGAAAAAAAATGGGTTTGCAAAACAAGGGATAAACTAGTGCCCTAATCCGTTTCGTTCATAACTTAATACAGAAAAAAAGTACTTAAATAAAGGATTATGTATTATTTTATAGCATAACTAATCCTTCCTATCCCCGTTCCAAACGTCCCTTAGTGATTCAAGATCACTTTTGGACCATCTGATAATTTTAATCCAAGTCTTAAAGTTCAAATCTCAATTACATAAAAGTCGAGTTAAAAGAAAACTCATTGGAGTATCCGTTTCTACCGCACAATATTCAAAATTGATGTCCAAGCAGACCTTTCGAATAATAATAAGTTTGGCTAAATTATACAAACATACAAACATTAGCAGATTTATAATAAAATAGCAACATTATGTCACTTTTCAAGAATAGCAATACTTTCTTAACATTATATATACAAGTTTTTTTAAAAAAAATTACTCAATAAAATTGAAAATACACCCTGCACCAAAATCGCCCATAATTATAGGCATGTCTTTTCATCTGTTCCTACTTTTTTGGGATTACAACTACCCAATTACTAATTCTATTGTATGTCTATCGTATGGTGTATGTGTATAGTATGTATATTGTATGGCTATTGTATGTGTATTGTATGGCTATTGTATGGCTATTGTATGCGTATTGTATGGCTATTATATGTGTATTGTATGGCTATTGTTTCTTACGTATGCCTATTGTCAATTTTTAATAGATGGTTTTGAGGTGAGAGAAAAAATGTTGGGTGCATAAATATAGGATTAGATTTATCTTTTTTTTAAATTATATTTTCTTTTCTTTTTAAATACATTCTGCTATTTTTTGTAGCAAAAAATAAGAATATTGCTATTTTTTGTAAGTTTTGAAAATATTTATATATTTTGTAATAAAAGCACATAAAGTTATACTCTGTGTAATTTGCCTAATTTATTTCCTTGTTGTGAGAAGCTATTAGAAATATAATGCCTTTGGCTACCCTCTTAATTAATATTCTTAAGAGGCTTTCGTAATAAATAGTATGCAAAATCTAAAGACTCAATTACATTTGGATGAGAGGAACTGAGGAAGTATAACAACCCATTTGTATACTCCATTCTAGGCAAAATTGTTCCCAACAGAAATCTTTCACCACGAAGTAGCACGTGATAACTAAACAAAGTTGGTCTCTTGATGTGGGGTTAATTTTGCCGGTAGTCACTGAACTATTGTTTCATTACCATAAGTCACTTTTGTTTTATTTGTTACCTAAAAGTTGAGTTTTGCTCCGGTCTACAACAAAGTCACTCAGGCCAGATTTTATTTAAAACTTGCCGGAAAAATGATGTGGCATCATTAATTAAAAATAATTTTTTAATTAATTTTTTATCTATTAATCTAATTTCTTAACCCATTAATCTTATTCTATCCAACCCAAACACATTTTACTACTTCTTTTTTGCCACATTATGCCAGGGATTTCAGTACTTTTTTTTTTGCCACATTATACCAGGGAGCCACATTAGAAATATATTCAACTAACTGAAGATTAACATGACAATCTAGTTTAACAGGACATTTCAAAGAAGTAATCTTCAGTTAGTTTCCAACTGAGACCTACTGAGTTGTTATTGTTATTGTATTATCATCAGACACAACAATTTTTTATGGCTTTATGTCAATTATTTTTTAATGAGTAAGCAAAAGCAAGGAGCGACCTATAAATTAGAGTGTCATATCTTACATGAAGATATACAAATAACTATTTTATCAGTAAAAATTTTGAAATTTGATAAATATCATCTACTGTATAATTGCTGGAGTACCAAGCAAACAATGAATAACCTAGAAAAATCAAAAGAAAAAAAAACTGAGAAAAAACAAAAACAAAAATTCGACTTTGTTTGGTATCAGCTTGTTTGGATAATTGTTATCAGTTGTACCGTATCATACTGTAACTGTACTGTTACTATAAAATAATGTTTGTATTAATTGTTATTTTAAAATTTTATTATATCGTATCGTTAGTCTGTCGTTACCGTGTCTTAACTATAGTTTGCACAAAATATCTTTCCATTTCAAATTTAAATTATTTTAAACAATTCTATAATTTAGCAACAATAATTCACCCCCCCCCCACCTCCCCCAAACCTAAATTTAGATCATCTCAAACTTAATTTTTTATTTTATTTTAATTCTTTAATATAAGTAATTTTTTGCTATTGTTCGAGAACGTGCACTCAAAAAATTAAGAAGCATTTTAAATAAAATTTATATTAATAATTAAACAAACTCATCTTATTTTTAGATATAGAAGCACTGAAGACCTATGTGATTTCAAGGTATTACAAATTGGTTGGAAAAGTTTCTTTCCAAGATAAAATATGAATAACTATGAGCAGAATATTAGGTACTATTTTTGTAACTAGATTTAACTGATATGATTGTGTGAAAGAATTTCTTCGCGTATTGCTATTTGAGTAAATTGACATTATTAAATCTTGTCTTGTTAATTCTATTTCTTGCGATGTTATCACTTGCAAATAATTTAAAACCGTTTTTGGTTTTCTGCTATATGTTTGAGAATTGATTAGCAAAAACGAAGACTTATTAAAAAAGAGAGAGAGAGAGAGAGAGAGAGAGAGAGAGAGAGAGAGAGAGAGAGATAAATAACTAAAAATTTTGGGGACGAAAAATAATTTAGGAGGAGGGATGAAATTTGTTGCTAAATTATAAGATAGGTTAGATACTAAATTTAAAATTGAAAGATATATTTTTCGAACCATGGTTAAACACTTAGTTTTACTTCATTAAATCTAGACCATCCATTTTGAAAAGGGAGTCGAATCCAAAAAATTGGGTAGGAGAAATGGGTTATGGATCAAGAGTTGGGTTAATCAACTTATTATAAAATCCTACATGAAAAATAGAGTGTGCCATATGTACATATAATTAAAAATGAAAATGCCATGTCGGATTTCCGGTGAGATGGCGGTGCAAAATCTGGTTACAATGAATTTTGGTGAGAATTACTTTAAGTTGAGTGACTTTCTTAGTACAATTCAAAGCAAAGTGACTTTGGTCACATATTTCTGTAAGTTGAGTGACTTTTTAAATATTTTCTCCAAATTGCGCCATACGACGGTGATGAACAAGTACTATTCTGACTTTCTTACATTTTGGTCACGTGTACAAGTATACCTTTTTAGCATACCAGACGATGGGTTTTTTTAAAAAAAATGGGGAAAGAGGATGAAGGGGAGACTATGGGTTAATACTACTCCAAGGAAATTAAAGTTTGATTTTCGACAAGCTAAGCCAAATGAGATACTTTAACCACCAAGTGATGTGGTGTAGTGGATGGGACTACTCCTTCCTTAACCAGAGGTCTCGGGTTCGAGCCCTGGGTATGGAAAAATCACTGGTAGGGAGCGCTTCCTCCCGAATGGGGCCCTACACGGCGCGAATCCGGATTAGTCGGGACTCCAATAAAGGTACCGGACACCGGGTGGGAAATTAAAAAAAAAAAAAAAAAAAGATACTATAACTTAGTACTTCTACTTACTATGATTTGGACAATCATCCTATCACTTAAAAATGTGGATGATTGGGATCTTTTTGAACCTTTAAATAGATGCGTAGAGCATGATTAATTAATGAAATATCTAAACCGTTGTCTAGATATTTTTAGTTCCACCTCTAAAAATGCAAAATCTCATGATCATATTTTTTTTAATAACGAATTCATAAACGGATGCCTGAAAAGCTAGTATCAACAAAGCTAACCTAGTGTTTTGATTAATACAAACATTACACAAAGTTATCCATTTGATTGTTGTCACTTTTTACCAAAGATCAAATCAAGGGTACAAAGTTTTAAAGATGAAGAAATTAAGAAAAGTATAAAGCTAGTGTTTTGATTAATGATGTTCTTTCCTTTTAGTTTCGTTTATTGGGGTTTAATTTAATTCGTTATTCAGTTCTCGTAATTTGGAGAAAGAATATCATTTTTAAGACAAAAGGAGAAGAATGGAGTGAAACAATGGTGAATAACAAAAAGAGTATAGAAGAATTGTTCGAACTGGTAATGTTTGAGAGATAGGATTTTAGGGGTGGTCAATCGTGTTTGTGTTAAAGTTAATGGTGCCTTTTTTGTCTCGCGTGGGTTAAAGTAAATCATTCTTTTTCTTCTTTTTTTAGTATGGCTGAAGAAATTAGTCTCTTTAATAACCTGAAAATGCTGAAAGGCTCCATGGTAAAGAAGGCAACCTTTGGTGATGCTATAGCATCTCTTACCACACTCGTTCAAGATTACATTCCAAAGGAGCCTAGCGAAGAGCTATGGAACAGGTGAGTTAATTAGTTTTCTTTGTATGTTTGCCTTTAAACTTTAATTCATAGTTATTTAACTCTTTTCAATAACTCTTTCACTTTTACAGCTTCTCTCAGTCTTTAAGAGAATTGGGGCTTTGTTAAGAAGGAGGTATAATAATACACACGTATGGGAAATTTGTTCAAAGTTATTTGAAGTGGCTACGGTTCGGTTCTACTGGTTTGGGAAAAGCGGTAGCAAAAATAGTTTGTGTGTACTGCAGCGTTTATTGATATAGAAGTTGAAGTTCGGGCTCATGTGGGTAATCCGCGTTACACTGTAAGTCTCTGGTTTGTAACGATGGGGGTTGTTGATCCTCGAAAAGAAAAAATTTGTATACACATAGGTGGCTCAAGGGTAATGCCACTAAAACTTTCGTTTTAGGCCACCAAGAGTTTAAGGCCCCCAAAACTTTGTTATTAAATATATTTATTTATAATTGTAATTTTTTTCAAGTAAAGAAAATGTAACCATTTGTTTCAATATATTACATTGATTCTGTTTTTAAAAAATCACATTTATGAATATGAAAATCTGAGTAGTTTAAATAAAGGTTCTTAAATATTGGACAAATTTCTACTATGAAAAACTTGAATTCTTTTTTTTTCTTCAATATAAAACCTTGAAAAGAAGATTTACCATATTGCTAATATGAGCATCGTATAATTTTAACTCGTTTATTTTAATCAAACGCCTCCATTTAATTATTAAAAATATTTAAAGTAATTATTCTTAAAAAGACCCATTCAAATTCAAAATATACGAGAATACTATTAAAAAGAACTTGTGTATCTTATTAGTTGTTGGCTTTAGGCTCCCGATATCATTAAGCCACCCCGGTGTATATACTTTTCTAATCCTCTAGACACGAATCAGCAAGTAATGTTGCTCCCATACAAGCTGTGCATGATGCATGTGGAATGTGCTACAATGCATTTTGTGAGTAATCCGGTCCATTGCTTAATTGGACAATATTAATATTCTCTATATTGATCAATACTTATTTTAATCATCTTCTTTCCCATTCAGGCAACAAGGAGCTCCTCACTGGCGACCCTCTATACGACTGGAAAATCGAGGAGGAAAGAGAGAATATAAAAAAATATGAGGGATCTCGCAATACAGTTGATGTCGGGATAAACTTCTATGGATGATTGTGAAGAGCACTTGGTCTCTTAACAGTAAATGCGGATATGGTGGAAATACTTATGAGATACTATATTTTATTATTTCTTTCCGTTAGATACTGATAAGTTGGTATTTTACCAACTTAAAGACTACTTTAAACCTTCATTTTTTAATCCAAAGGCAACAATTAGTGTTATTGACATCGTAAATTGCGTAGTTTCAGGTTACAATGAGTTCACATGAACATTGGTTGAAGATTGAAGCTAAAGAGCAAGAATTGGAGCCAAAGTGTGAGAATCAAGACACCAGGAAGAGGTGCCCTGCCTGTTTCACATAGGCGAAGCGCCTAAAAAGACTCAGAGAGTTGGACATTTTGATTCAGGAAGAGGCGCCCCGCTTGTTTGACAGAGGCGGAGCGCCTAGTTGAACTTCAAAAACTCCAGCATTTTGAACCCAACAAGAGGCGGACCGCCTACTCTGCCACTCGGACCGCCTCCTTCTAAGTGTCTGCAGTTTTTCTCGTTTGCATAAATAGCAAAAGCTAGGGGTTTAACAATTACATTCTAGACTCATCTGAGGCGATTTTAAGATCCAAAAATAGGAGTCTTAACATCAATTTGTAAGCTTTTTGTCTTGTATCTTTTGAATCTTGATTCATATATCAATCCAAAATCTATGTTTGAAATCATTTAATCATTTCATTACATTTTGATTGCTTTGATTTAAACCCCCATTATGAGTAGCTAAACTCATACGATGGGTGTAAACATGCTATAGTAATAGAAAATCAATATAACTTGTAGAGAATTTGTAGACTTTGATCCACGAAGTCTCTTCTATCACTTGTTATCAACTTTCTTCCATCCTTTTTAACTAATGAAGACCTCTATTTTTAGTAGTAGGGAGGTAGTTGTAGTGTGATTTGATTTGTACACTTGGCACAATCTTATTGGCTATTTGATTTAGCTTGACATGTCATCTTTTCATGACATATGTCACGATATCGTTGGCTTATTTGTGTGACTTGGTTTGCCACATCATTCGACATGTGGCATGGGCTTGAGCTTTGAGTTGGGCTAAAAGCCATTTGGGCCTTAGGCTAATAAAATGGGCTCATCATTTTTAGCCCAATTAAATGGACTTGCCCAATGCATTTTGAGCTATTCAAGGAGAATTTTCAAAACTAGGCAGCCCACAACACAAAATTACAAATGAGGGGCCACATTTCATCCATAGCACCTCCTTTATTTTTAAATTACACAACATAGAACCCCTTATTTTCAAAATTACATAACATAGCACCCATTTAAACTAAAAATCCTAGGAGCCACTCCCTCACCCTCCCCCACCACTACCCCGCCACCAGAAACTGAGCTGCCACTGCTGCCGCCGCCGGCGGTGGCCGGAAAATGAAAATGTCACCGGATTTGCTTATTTTATGTGTGGATTTTTTTAAATAATTATTTTATGATAATTTTATACACCTAAATCTAGCAAAATAATAAATTATACATGTAAATACATAGAAAAATGTGTATGCAAGAAAGAAAATATAAAAATATACACAAAAAACATAAATTTTATACAAAACATCCATAAAAAGTGCATAAATCTGAAATTTATACAATTTTTTTCATTGTTCATACACGCATATATAGCTTTATACAATTTTACAATGCGTAGAATGTGTTTTACACACTGTCAACACGTACATATACAGATTTATACATTTTTATACACGTTTACAGAATTGAGCTTGTATAAATAATATATAAAAGTATATAAACTCACAAAAATAATGTTAAACAGTGCCTCAGGCAGATTTAACACAAAAGCTTAACAAATATCCAAGATCTATACAGTTTTATATAAGAAAAACACTAGATCTAAACACTAAACAAAAGGTTTAACAAAAAACTAGTAGATCTCAACGAATTTTTATGGAAAAAGTGAAGAAAAAGAAGAAACTTGATAAATAAATTCCTCACCGGAGTTTTGATCGGAATATACAATGAAAATCAATATTGTTATTCAAAAAGCAAAAAAAAAAAAAAAAAACGAAAAGAAGAAGAAAAAGCAGCGACGGCGGCGGTGGTGGTGACGACGATGGCGACGACGTCAGTGGCTTGGAGGAGAGGGGATGACGGTGGTGCAGTGGTGAAAGGGTTAGGGGGGGGTGGCGGCTGCATTAGGTTTAATGGGGAAGAGAAGAGAGAAAAATGGGAAGGAGAGAAGGAGAAGAGGGGGAAAATGGGGGCTAGGTTTTTTTTTTTCTTTAAATAGGGGGTGCTATAAAGTGAAAGACAAATTTTAAAAAAGGGAGGAGGGTGCTATGTCGGATAAGGTAGCAAAATATGGATCGTTTTTGGTAATTTTCATGAGTGAGGTGTCTCTCAATGTAATTGTCCCTTTATTTATTTAAATTCTTATATCTTGGACTTAAATAATAATTCCATTCGTGCAAGCCTTCAATATTATTTGGACTACTATCTTGAATTCTGTATAGTGCAAATTATTTGGGAAAAATTCATAAATAGCCAATCTAAGAGTTTAGTGTACAGTTAATTAACAGCCAAAGTATTTTGTTGATTTGTTTTCGTATTTTGAGTTAATCAATAAAATTTGAACTTTGTATATTCTATTTTGTGATGCATTAGCCATTGATTGTTTATGTATTGATATTAACATGGTATACATAATTTACATTTGATAAGATAATACTCCCACATCAAGTGTTAGCTACAGTTAAGGATGGAGATTTGACTACTTATCACAACCTGCAACCTTAAAAAAAATGCATCTAGAATCCTACATTTACATGATTCATTAGGTAATATCCTTTATTAACATCCAAAATGCATAATTCATATTTCATTTAGAGTAACTTTAAATATCTCCTATTTATTGATAAGTGAATAAAAATTAGATATAGTATAAATATAATATGGACATACACACATATATACACCCGCACGGACATACTATATAAAATTTTAATAATATATAAAATCATTTAAAAGCGGCACAAGATGAAAGAATATACATAACAATTGAATAATATATGTATGTGAAATATAATATAACATGTGAATAATATATGGATATCATTTAAAAACAGCATGAGATGATATAGTATATATAACAATTTAATATTATATGTATGTGGTTTACAATTACAAACAATGGGTTATAGACTTTATAACATATGTATATTAATAAAACTATTAATAATAGCAGTATAAATAATGGATCTAAGTAAATAATTAACATGTTCTAAATAATTTATTATATAATAAAAGAGAAACAACTGAATACATACTAATATTATTAGATTATTATCACATGCATTGAGAATTATTTTGGAAATTAATCCATCGTTTTGGGGGGGGGGGGGGGGGGTGTTGGGGGAAGGGAGTGTGGAGTGCATCTGGGGAAAGAGAATTAGTTTAAGGGAGGTTTACGAAAATACCCATCAAAATCAAAATATTTATCCATCTCTATCCATAAGTTTCATATTTACAAGTCATACCCATAAACTATTTACATGTTCTACTCATTATTTATGCAGTATACCTTAAAGGTATATACCCATATCTAGACTTGTATACTATTATTTATGCAATATTCCTTAAAGGTATACGAGTATAAGGTATAACAGAGGTATACAGTAATAAATGGGTAGGTTGTGTAAATACTTTTAATTTCATGGGTAGTGTAATTTTTAATAGGTAGAGCTTGTAAATATTTTGAATTTCATGGGTATAGAGTGTTAAAAACCCTTAGTTTAAACGAATCATTTGACTTTTAATAATTATTATCTAAATAAGGTAACAGGAGAGATGGTATAGTAAAAGAAGAATAAAATCACTAATTGAGCTTTAAACAAGGCAATGTTATTCCTATAATGTTTAATGTAAATAAATGGCTAAAATAAGATATTAACTTAGTTGATTGTTTATAAAGTGAGAAACACTAAAAATGAGTTTATATTTTGATAAATGCTCTCTTAATTGGACATAAGGTGTCATTTTTTTCCAAATTATTTCATGAATTTATATTCAATAAAATTTGAGTACTTACAAATATAAAACAAAAAGTATGTAATATTGTGCATATACAAGTTTATAATAATGTGGCAACAACAGTAGAGAGGCAAAACTGAGGGAGAAGCAGATGCAAGGAGACAGACCAAACGACCTTTACAAATAGTGCTCACAGGGGCGGATCCACACACATCCTACCGTGTCATCCGACACCACTGGATCGAAAAATTTTACTAAATATATATGTTATATTGCTGTGAAAAAACAGAAAAGTTTTGTATAAAAGCATAACTTGACACCACTAAAAACAAAGGTAACATAGCAGAGATGGTTGCAGCGTCAGCTTTCTACCACCTAGTACTTTATTAATTTGTTCACTTCTTTATATCCTGACACCAATCATGAAAATTTCTGCGTACGCCACTGGTGCTCAAGGAACCATGCAGCCAGTCTCGAAAGTTATGCAACTGATGGCTGCGGTGAATTCACTCTTGATGACACTAATTCCCCTGGCACTAACACCTTACACTGTGCTGCGTGTGGCTGTCATCGCAATTTCCACCGTAAAGTTACTTACGGTGGTACCAACAGCTACAGCAACAACAGTAGCCGTGATGATAGAGAAATCATCGTGGCAGCAGAGTTGACTGACTCCCCGAGGAGCAGTAAGAAGAGATTTAGGACAAAGTTTACAAAAGATCAGAAGGGAAAAATGTTGGCATTTGCTGAGAAATTGGGCTGGACGTTACAAAGGAAAGATAAGAAAATGAGACTGAAAGATTTTGCAGAGAAATAGGGGTAAGTAGAAAGGTTTTTAAAGTATGGATGCATAATCATAAGAATAATGCTTCCTCTCTATCCAGTACTACTGGCAATAATGCCTCTTCCCTTACTCAATAGAAGGTTTTAATTTTTATTTCTCTTAAGTTAAGGAGTACTAGGAATTAATTAAATTTCTTCTTTATTTTTGGTTAAATCCACTAATTAATCTTGTATTGCAGCAGTTAATTAGTCATCTCTGGAAAACTTACAATACTTACAAACTCCCTAATACATACTTAGTATGGTCTGATTTCTTTCCATTTGCTATATGGCATCTATGGATAAATCGCAACCACAATGTATACCATAATACTCAACTCCCCTTATCTCCAACATTAGTTACTATGCGTGCGCATGAATATAAATTCCTTACGACCAAGAGCTCATCTAGCCTCACCAATATTAACATTAAAGTCTCATGGATACCACCGGCTCCAAACTATCTCAAATTGAACATTGATGGTGCTTATAAAAACACACAACACTGTGGAGGTATAGGTGGTGTGTTTCGTGATAATCAAGGAAATTGGGTACTTGGTTTTGCAATGGCACTGACTGCACGCTCTCACACGTATATGGAGCTGTTGGCTCTTCATAAGGGTCTTCAAATCGCAGCAAGTAGAAACATCACTCAGTTGGAGATTGATACAGACTCCATAGAAGTACTCCAACTATTGGATTCTGTTAACACAACCTATGATAACATTATTCTTGATTGCAGGTACGCACTTTTGAAGTTGGGGAATCCAGTGGTACGACATACCTTCCGTGAAGGAAATCTGGTGGCTCATATTTTGGCAACACATGCTCTCAGTATGCAGCATAGGAACAGACTAGTTTTGTTTCCTACACCACTGGAGCATTGTCTTGATGCAGTTCATCATGATATAGCTCTAACTGCAACTAATAGGACTATATCTACTAATATTTGTAATGACTTAGTATCTTTTGGTAATATTTCAGTACTCCATAACACAGCCATGGAGTCTTTTGCAACTACTTATGCTGATCGTACTAGTAATACTGCTTCTGAAGCTACTACTAGTACTACTAATGTAATGTTACCTTAGTATTAATAATATATCAATGTTACCAAAAAAAAAAAAAATAGTCATATTTACATTGTTCCTTTTCCATTTTCTTCTTATACAACTATAAAAATAAGTGAATATCTGATATGTAGAAGAGAGAGAATATTGTTACAAATTGGTAATGGGTATCGGACATGATGCAGGACCAAACATTGCATTGAATTTTGGCTAAACACATATTTTACCCATCATAGTTGTACCAAAATCCCCGTGACATATCTCTATTATACGGGTATTTTCTAATACACAAACGTTTTAAAAAGTGTAACTTTTACACACTTCATTTGCTGAGTTGGCAGTTGCGTGTCAATACACAAAATGGGCGCGTCAAAACAAGAAATTTTGTTCCTGAAGCCATATATGACCACGTCACATTACAACCTTTTTGTTTTTGTTTTTTTTTTCCCCTTTCTTCTTGGCTGTAACGTAGTTTCTTGTTTTGGTAAAACTAAAAATACAGAAAGTAAATAATGGAGGCTCCATTTTTAATTATCTAATACACAAACTCAACAACAAACTGAGCTCAACCTCAAAACTCCATTATCGATCTATAGCTCGTGAAATCTTCCGTCTTTTATTCAAGGTACCAATTCTAATTGAAATCCAACCTTTAATTTCTCTTTCTTCACATTTAACAACAAAATTGTGCAGAACCCAGAAGAGTTTTGAATTGGGTAGTGAAAAAATTTCTAGTCAAGAAAGAGCTTTAATGAGAAACTCTTGTTGTGCTTTTTTCTGGGTATTTCATGGATTGAAACTTTTTTTCCATTTTTAATTTTTACTTTGTTTTGTACATGGTGAATTAGTGATTTCTTGCCATTTTGTCTTTAAGGGACTTCTTTTACGTCTTTGCTCTATTTTATATCTGGTGAATTGCTGATATCTTGCCACTTTTTATTTCTTTAAGTTGTCTTTTGAGATTGTAAAAAAGATAATTGAAAGTTTTGGTGGTGGTTATGGGTCTGAGCTATTAAAGGGAGTTTGAGGGTGTGAGTTCATTTGAGAAGTAAGATGAGACAACAGCAAGAGGAGCTGCCGGAGATATTCATTTCCAGTCGGAGAAGGCGACGCATTGCTTTGATTATTTTTCTTTAATGGTTATTAAGAATTGACACTTGGAGTTAAGAAAAAGAAAAAAAAGAAGAGTGAAGAAATGGTGGCCGGCTAGATTTCTCTGGTGGATATTGAGAAGACAGGTGATATGAGGCAGAGAAGGTGGATTGGTAATGGTAACCATGGGGGCGGGCTTTTTCCGAAACTTATTTTAAGTATTTTCATTTTTTAAGCTGATGACACTTGTCATGATGGTATTGATGCGTGACACCCACATATTTAGAAAAAGTGGTCTGCCACAAAGAAGGTGTATCTAAGGCACACTTTTTCAAAGGTTTGTGTGTAAATATATACCCGTGAACCATAAGTGTGTCACATGGATTTTGGTACAAATACGATGGGTAAAATATGTATTCAGCCTTGAAATTTTCTACTCTTTGGTTATCTTTTACAAATACTACAGTAATACAGTAATTAAGTAGGGATTATTATCCTACATAACCACTCCCGGCCCTTATTTACTTTTTGTAATCATTTTTTTTTCTAATCACTTAGTAGAATTTTATAATCTTTTAGATTTAAATATATATAATTTTATTTAGAAAGTATGTAAAAAACTTAGTACAAATATTTATTAGATATTTTTTATGACAATAATATATAAAAAATATAATATCAAAATATAGTACATATATTTATTAGATATAATTTGATGACATAAATATTTAAAAATAAGTCCCTACGTTCAAAAATGGTTGTCATAGTTCGGATTTCAAGAGTTAAACGAGTTCATTTTGACCGTAAATTTAAACATATAATCTTTAAGTTTTTTGTAACGATATTTATATATTTAGAAACTACATAAAAAGTACTATAAGTCACATAATTAATAATTCAAAATATTTAAAAGACATATATTTGTATAGAAGTTATATATAAATAATATCGATCTAATTATATGTCATATTTTAAATATAAATCAGATATAAATATGAATATTATGGCTAGATGATGTTAGGGCTAAATCTTTTTAACATGCTATATTGGGACTATTTACATGGAAATCAGAAGTCAAAATCGCGAAATTTTGATCAGTAGCCATTTTTGGACGCGCTCATTGGGGACTATCCAGCGTTTCAAAATTCATTAAAGAATAGCCAAAAATTCGCGCGCACACTTAAGCTCCATTAGCGTTGGAAAAACACCCCAGACTAGTCCCATTACAAAAGTTCAAAGCCCAAGTATTTTGTTATGGGACTGAAGAAGTCCCTTAACAAAATAATGGGACCTTGAACTAACATATTCAAAGGTTCCATTATTTTGTTACGAGACTTTATCCCATAACAAAATAATGGGATTTATTCCCATAAAAAAGGTCTCATCAAAGGGATAAATCTCACTATTTTGTTATGGGACTGAAGCTTTATACAAAGTCCCATAACAAAATGCTGGGGCCTTGAACAAAACTTGTTCAAAGCCCCGGGTTAGTTTAAAAAAGCTTCCCAGTATAAATATTGGGGCTTTGAATAAAACGAGGTGGCTATTTCTCAGCGAATTTGTTTTTGACGGCTACAAATCAATTAGCGCACGCCAAACAGGCCCCTACACGAAATTTTACGTCAAAATCGACCTTTATGTAAAAATATGACACCATAAGCAATTTCTTGCCTTTTTATCTCCCCTTAACATGATTTTGCAAAACCGCCCCTTGTTAAGTTTAATGAAAAAAAACTTTGAAGAAACACCCGGTTAAACTTTGGCAGGGGTCAACACTCGCTTTTAAATCCTCTTTATTTGTCAAGACATGCCCCTTGCAGCCTATTGAATCTCACATTCTCTCAAAGAAAGTATCGCATGGGAAATACTTGGTCGTAAGTATTGGCAATAGGCAACACTCGCCCCTTCCAATCGCCCCTTCCAATCTTCTCAAATAAGTTGAAGCATTGACAAGTGTTCTTTACCTCTAGCTTAAAAGCCAATACTTGCGAATTGGTGATTTGACCTCTTGAATCCATATCAATATAAGGGTATTTTGCTAAAATAATGTTAAACGGGGATAAACGATTAAAGTCACTCCTTATGGAGGGCATGAAATGAAATTCTTCTATCTAAATCTGGCCGGATGTTAAACAGGACCAGGACCTCGGCCTAGCCTCTTCCATCAACCCAACCCCGTGAAAATGATATAGCCACTCTAAAGAGTTGTTATTTACATTTTTAGTCAGTGTGTTTTGAAGTTCATTTTTTCCCATTAAAAATTTCATGACACTATGCGTTCAGGTTTTCTGGTGCAGGCTTTAGGACAATACAAGAACCGACTTACTTCTAAATAGGAGTCTTAAAGATGAATATTTTTACACATCGCATAATCCGCTCCTCCCCTAGGGTCGGTTCTCGCCAGCCCCACTCGCTTGACAAGTTCTCTTTATATTTTTCTTGTTATATTGTGGGTTGGCTTATATTATTTCAGCAATTTTGTATATTATATGCTGCCTATAATCAACTGAATGAGGATGAAAAATCTAACTTGTATTTTCATACATCAAGTCTATCCCACTTTAGAATAACAATTATTACAGCGTGAAATTAAGGCTATGTAGCCATTTTATAGAGTGCAGATCAATAAATAGCTACTATTTGCAAAATTTAAGATGAATGGTCATTTTGCTCAGTGGATTTCACACTCAAACGTCAGCATTTATTCATGCAGAAACATCAAGAAAATATCCTTAAGTTTGAAGTGAAAAGTCAAGTTTTGAAGAAAACAAAACCAGGAGTTTTAGAATTACGAGTTTTTTTCTTGATAACATGACTTTTCATTTGAAACTCCAGGAATTTTCCAATATTTTGAATTGAAATTCTTGAAATTTTCCTATATTTGGAGCACATGTTGGTTATTCGTAAATATTTCTTGTATCATAACTCACAGCTATCTACACTTAAATTCTTACACTTAAGTCAAGGCATTTCACTTGGGGGTTGTTTGGTATAGAAACAAGTTATACATGAATAATAATGTAAAATTTGATAATATTTGGATTAACAGTATATTGATTACTAATGTAAAGTGTTTAATTCTTTGTATAAAAAATGATATATATATAATGTATAAGTTAAATCATGTGTTTGAGATTGAATTGGATAAATTTTTGTTGTCACTTATAACCTTGCGCTACAAAAAAGACAAAAAAATAGGTTTAAAACAAGGGATAAACTAATGCCCTAATCCGTTCATAACTTATAATACAGAAAAATAATAATTAAATAAGGGAAACTTGCAAAAATACCCATAAAATCAAAAATAATTACAGCCACTACCCATTACTTTCAAATATTACCCAACCTACCCACTCTACCCATCCAGACTTTGTATACCATAATTTATGCAGTATACCTTAAAGGTATACACCTATAAGGCATAACAAATATATACAATAATAAATGGGTAGGTTAGGTAAATACTTTTAGTTTTATAGGTAGTGTAATTTTTAATGGGTATGACTTGTAAATACTTTAAATTTCATAGGTATAGAGTGTAAAAATCTTATTAAATAAAGGATTAAACCATGTAAGCATAACTAATGGGCAAAGTGCACGAATAGCCATTTTTGCCAGTGGTCTTGGATTTGACGCCACTTTTTTTAATAGTTTTACATGAGAGACCATTTTTTATAACTTCGATCCTTGTGAGTTGAACTTCACACAAATTCAGCCCACAAGGGTTGAAGTTCAACTTCAGCGCACCACAAAGGGTTAAAGTTCAACTTCAGCCCATAAGAGCTGAAGTTTACGCATCTATGCTTAAAACTTCAGCCCTTACAGATTAAAGTTGAACTTCATAATTTAGGCATAAAGTTCAATCTACAAGGTTTGAACTTCAACCCACAAAGATTGAAGTTCTAAAAAGTGGCCTCTAATATAAAAAATAAAAAAAGTAGCTTCAAATCAAATACCAATAGCAAAAATGGCGTGCCCTTCCAAACGTCCCTTAGTGAGTCCATCACTTGTGTGTGTACTGCAAAGTTTATTGATACAAAAGTTGAAGTTTGGGCTCATGTGGGTAGTCCGCATTACACTGTAAATCTCTGGATTGTATGCATGTTAATATAACTTTTATAGATTTTGTTCCTATTGTTTTGATTTTTTGGTTTTTCAAGTTGGGATCGAGGTTCTACGTATCCATTTGAAGAGATAAATGTTCCTGCCAGCGAAGTAGCAAATTTATCCACTGTAACGATGTGGGTTATTGAGCGTGGAAAAGAAAAAATTTGTATGCACATTAGTGGCTCAAGAGTAATGCCACTAAAGCTTTCGCTTTAGACCACCAAGAATTTAAGTGCCCCAAAATTTTGTTATTAGTTATATTTATGGGAGATTTACAAATTTACAAATATATACAATCCTAACACCAAAATTACAAAAAATACCAACATTATTCCATTTTACAAAAATACCAACATTTTTTTTACACATTATATACAAAAATCAACAAAACAAATAAATTAGGGTTCTTCCTTCTTCCTACTGTCCCCCCCTCCCCAACTGCTACCACCCCAGGCGGCGGCGCCGCCTAGTCACCGCCGGCTGCTGCCGGCCGCCGCCATCCACCACTGGTTTTTTTTTTTTTTTGAATCTAAAAAATGAAATACACATAAATACACATATAAACATTTATTTTTTTTTTTAAATTAAAGTTGGAAAATACATATAAACAAAAATACATGTAAATACACAAAAAAATTGTGTTATACATACACTAAACACACACATACATACACGAATCTACAGATCTACAAACTAAACATACAAATTTATGTGTTTGACATTTATTACTTGACATACACACAAAAGACATACAAAAAATACAAATAGATGCTCGGATATACACGTTCATACAGTGATATACACGTACATACACTTGTGTGCTGAAAATTATTACATGTATATACACGAACATACAGATACATACACTTGCAGATCTGAATTTGAATGTGTATATTCAAATGCAAAAAAAAAAAAGAAGGAGAAGCAGATCTGAACTTGTATTAACAAAATACATGTGTATACATAAAAATACACACATATACACGTACAAAATGAAAAAAAAAAAAAGAAAAAAAAGAGGAGAAGATGAAAAAAGAGGAGCAGACCTGCTCCAATGGCCGTGGTGGAGCCACACAGCGGCGGCGACGGCGGAGCAGAGGCACGGGAGAGGGGGTGACGGCGGGAGGGTGGGGGTGGGTGGGTGGAGGAGAGGAGAGAAAGAGTGAGGGAGAAGTTAGGGTTTTGGGTAGAGAGGGAAGAAAGGAAATGAAAAATTGTATATTTTGTAAAATGTGAAAAAGTGTTGGTATATAGGGTAAATATTTAAAAATATCGGTATTTTTTGTAATTAAGTGGTTTAGTATGTCAATTAGCGTAAAAATATCTATATTTATTTATAATCATAATTATTTTTAAATAAACAAAATGTAACCATTTATTTCAGTACATTACATTGAATCTGATTATAAAAAATCGCATTTATGAATATAAAAATCTAAGTAGTTTAAATAAAGGTTTAAAATATTGGACAAATTTCTACTATAAAAAACTTGATTTTTTTTTTCAATATAAAACCTTGGAAAGAAGATTTACATATTGCTACTATGAGCATCGTATAATTTTAACTCGTTTATTTTAATCAAATGTCTTCATTTAATTATTAAAATATTTAAAGTAATTATTCTTAAAAAGATCCGTTTAAATTCAAAATATATGAGAATACTATTAAAAAAAACTTATGCATCTTATTAGTTTTTGGCTTTAGGCCCCGATTTCATTAACCACCCCTGTGTATACACTGTTCTAGCTAGTTCTCTACACACGAATCAGCAAGTAGTGTTGCTCCCATGCAAGCTGTGCATGATGCATGTGGAATGTGCTACAATGCATTTTGTGAGTGATCTGATCCATTACTTAATTGGAGAATATTAATATTCTTTATATTGATCAATACTTATTTTAATCGTCTTCTTTCCCTTTCAGGCAGCAGGGAGCTCTTCACAGGCGACCCTCTATACGATTGGAAGATCGAGGAGGAAAGACAGAATATAAAAGAATATGAGGAATCTCGCAATACAGTTGATGTCGGGATAAATTTCTACGGATGATTGTGAAGCGCACTTAGAACAGTAAATGTGGATATGGTGAAAATATTTATGAGATACTATATTTTATTGTTTCTTTCCGTTAGAAACTCGCTAGAAACTCAACAATATTATCAATGTTATATCGACGATATCTAAGTCGAAGAGAGTTTATGCACATGGGTGGCTCAAAGGTAATGCCACTAAAGCTTTCGCTTTACACCACCAAGAGTTTAAGGCTCTCAAAACTTTGTTATTAGTTATATTTATTTATAATCATAATTATTTTTCAAGTAAACAAAATGTAATCATTTATTTCAATACGTTACATTGATTCTAATTATAAAAAATCGCATTTATGAATATAAAAATTTGAGTAGTTTAAATAAAGGTTTAAAATATTGGACAAATTTCTACTATGAAAAACTTGAATTCTTTTCTTTTTTCAATATAAAACCTTGGAAAGAAATTTACCATATTGCTAATATGAACATCGTATAATTTTAACTCATTTATTTTAATCAAATGTCTCCATTTAATTATTAAAAATATTTAAAGTAATTATTCTTAAAAAGATCCGTTTAAATTCAAAATATATGGGAATACTATTAAAAAACTTATGCATTTTATTAGTTGTAAGCTTTATGCCTATAATTTCATTAAGCCACCCCCTATAATGTTGCTCCCATGTAAGCTGTGTGCTACAATGCGTTTTGTGAGTGATCTGATCCATTGCTTAATTAGAAAATATTAATATTCTTTAGATTGATCAATACTTATTTTAATCGTCTTTCCCTTTCAGTCAGCAGGGAGCTCCTCAGTGGCGAGTCCGGCGATCCTCTATACGATTGGAAGATCGAGGAGGAAAGAGAAAAGAATATGAGGGATCTCGCAATACAGTTGATGTCGGGATAAACTTCTATGAATGATTGTGAAGAACACTTGGTCTCCTAACAGTAAATGCAGATATGGTGGAAATATTTATGAGATACTATGTTCTATTGTTTCTTTCCGTTAGACACTAGCTAGAACTCAACAATATAATCAATGTTATATAGACGATATCTAAGTCGAACCCTTTCAACATGATGGATAATCATGATCTTAACTCAAATTCAAAAATTAACTAATGAGCTGATGGCATGGATTGAGCAGATTCAAGCTGGAAAAATGGTTTGTTCAATTCATGGTCAGGGGTGACGCAAAGATTGCTTACCCTTATATGTCTTTTCAAGAATTCCAGAGTCGTCGTTGCTTATGATTATGAAATCAGCATTTGAAGAGTTTCCCACACTTACGGGCAACTTTATTAAGGGCCTGGATCGGTATTTCCTTGATTTTGGTTACCCATCTGGATTGACGGCAAACACCCGATTTTCCTAAGTAACGAACAGGTTCGAACTTCGATGCATGTATGAGCATGTTTCTTAGAAGGTACAAAATTACTGTATTTTTGGCAGACAACAATGCAATTCTCGATCGCCACCAGCTTTCATCCTTCATACCAATGTTAGCCAGTGATGTAAGCAGTAGTGGAGCCACCTTGAAACTCTCTTAGTTGAAAAAGTACACTAAAGGATAAAATTAGTACTTTTTATTCCATTAAAAAGCTATTGAATCTCTTTGAAATGATGCAATATTGTAGTAAAGTGGCAAAGGGAGTTCAAAAATAACTTTAGGTCACATGTTCAAATCCAAAATATGGTATCTTTGAAACCCCCCCCCCCCCACCCCACCCCCCTATATAAAATTTTGCCTCCGCTCCTGTTCGTAAGACACTCTCAGACACAAAAAGCTATTATTGCAACCTTAGATGAGCTCAAAAGATTTATTATTACTGATAGCACCAGCTAATTTTTGTTCAATTCTGTACTTTTATTAGTTCTTGCTAGGTCCAAAGGAGATTGAAGGTAAGGATTAGCTATTCCTTTCAAATTTCATGTATTTTAAATTAAACAAAAAAACATTTCCTTGTATCAACTCAACTGGGCCAATCAGCACTTTTATAGAAAAATATTGCGTGCCATGCTTCTTTGTGGTGTCAGGTATCGACTTCAGACAACTGTGTTATATAGCAAACAAATTAAACCATGTTAAATTCAATTCCCAGATTCAAATTCATGAACCTGACTCCCACATTTCAAGGAACTGTATACACCAAGAAGTCTAGAAACTACATCATTAAGATTGAAGGGAAGTCTAAATGCTAATCATGACACATATTTTTTGTCTCGACAATGAAAGAGAACATAAGCTGCCAGCTAGAAGTTGTAGTAACACTGTGGCCGTCCCAAAATGCATAGTTATGAGAATCTAAAGCCATCATTTGGCAAGCATCATGCGGACAAACTCTTCATAATTAACTTGCCCATCGCCATCCATATCTGCCTCACGGATCATCTCATCAACCTCTTCATCAGTCAGTTTCTCACCAAGGTTCGTCATTACATGACGAAGCTGAAAGGTCAACATGTAGAACACTAAGAATTGGAAATCTAAGATATTGGCTGAGGAGAAAGCCTATTACCATGCTCAATTGCATTTTTCCTCATAATTATTTGCCAAAACTAACTTTTCAACAGAAATGTACCTCAGCCGCTGAAATATATCCATTCTGATCTTTGTCAAAAACTTTGAAAGCTTCTTTAAGTTCCTCTTCAGAATCAGTGTCCTACACAAGAAAAATCCAAAATTATATTTCATCACGGAAAGAGGCAAAAGGTGCTAAAACTCATTATTTTAGCGGAAGACTACAAGATTTGAAAATTAAGAACATTTGATAAGAGATGAAGAAGCATATTCATGTCTCCTTGTCATGTTCTAATAAGAAGTAAAGGGGAAACAAGTGACATGCTAAAAGAACAAGCTGAAGGAAGAGTTAACCAAGCATTGATCCCTTGAGGATTTTACTATTTCAGGATAATAACTTAGCTATTTACATAGTCTCTGCATGTCAAGAACCAAACTAGAAAGAAAGATTACTCTTGAAACCTTCTTACAAGCAGATCTTTTAAAAAAATTCTCATCGGTGCCTGCAGAACTCAGAGCAAGGTTGCTCTTCAGTGGTCTGATAGAATCTACAAAGTGTCCAGACCATAGCTGACTCAATATCCAAAGATCACTTAAGAACAAAGTCGACTAAGCTATTTCAAGTTGAAATAAGCAAATGCACTAAACAGAAGAATGTTTGCATGCTGCCGAGTTGAAATCTACGAGTACAACTATATGAAGTTACATCATGACAACAGTGCTAAATCACAGTAACCAAAAAGAAATCAGAGCACTAAAATATGAACACAAATTGTTATATGCGTAAAGCAATCACAACTTCAAGAAACAGAGGATTTGATCATAACAGCAAAGTTGGCATTCTCAGTAGTCAAACAAATCCAAATCTACATCTATGCCTCAATCGTAAAGTAGTTGCAATCTACCTAAGTGAATCCTTACAACCATGATTCTCCATTTAAATTCATCTCTAGCCAACATTATACACAATTAAATAAAAATTAAAGAGTACCAGAAATGCTCTTATATTTTCTTCTAGCTTAAAAATCTCTGATAGGGCAAAACATCTCAATGATGTCAATGACAATAAATAAGAAAGATGGGGATACCACAAGTATTAAAATAGCTATTACTATTATACCTTCATCTTACGTGCCATCAGATTCAAGAACTCTGGAAAGTCGATAGTTCCATTCTGATCAGCATCAACTTCGCTGATCATATCCTGAAGTTCAGCTTCAGTGGGATTCTGACCAAGTGATCTCATCACCGTTCCCAACTCCTTGGTAGTAATACAGCCTATATAAGAAAATTCGAAATCACAACACCACCTTTTGATATTGCTCACATAGGTGTAAGTGTCCATTAATTGAGCAATCACCAAAGTAACACAAAATGCTAACAATAGAGAGTACTTCTGTAGAATCTCCAGAGACTCTAAGAAGCAAGTAGAATGCTATTGCATTGAGGAAAGCAAAGCGATACAAAGCATTACATCATACAAACAAGCTCCCCACTAGAGGCAACCTCTTTCGGTAAAAAAAAAAACAACGGAAAAGTAATAAAGAAGAACACTCTGTACCGCCAAGATTAGGTATAAAGCCATAGCCCAGTCAAAATGTCCAGAGCATGGACGATCTCAAAACAACTTAGTAACTAGGTACTTCAATAAATTATACATTGAAAAGGGTTTTTTAAAAAAGGGTCAACAAGGAATCCGATTAATGAAAGATGCAATCACTCAATCAAATGAATGCTTCCACACAAACTTCAAACAGAGTCGAAGAGTGATAGAAGTTGCCACATGAGACATAAAACTTCATATATATCCGAGTATGCACGCACTTCCATCATTGCAGTTACCTCACCATCAACCATTCCCTCCCTCCCCCCCCCCCCCCCCCCAAAAAAAAACATCATAAAGCTAGTTCCATTACTAACAACTCAACAGATTCTTCATCCCAGCAATCCCCACCCCTCCCCAAACAACATACTCTCAATTTCTTCTATGAAGAGATACGTGAAATGGCAAGATGAAGATGGTACATCTTCCCCTAAAATGTCTTCAACTATTGAACAATCACAGATCCTACCAATCTTAGAATCCTGGCCCTTCACAGTAAACCGCACTCGATATTTACACCAAACCAAAAAAGTTAACCATTATAAGGCAACCCGGTGCACAAAGCATCACACGTTTATGCAAGGTCCAGGGCAGAGCTAACTGTGATGTACACAACCTAGCCTAATGCAAGCATCACTGATTGTTTCCTCTTTTTTTTCTCCAATTTATACCAGAACAACAAAACCAAAGCACTAAACGGCCTAATTTAGGTTTTCAATAATAATAATATCTAACACTTGACCACTAAATTACGTCAAAATTATAGTCAACATAAAAAATCAATGTAGTCAAAGTTTAGATCTACTCCAAAACAACTAAATCAAATACAATGACATATAAACAACGATTCCGCAAAATCATCACAGTACCGTAACATTTAAAATAAAACGTAACGGAAATGAATATTTACCGTCACCGTCCTTGTCAAAAAGGCTAAAAGCTTCCTTAAACTCAGCGATCTGCTCCTCCGTTAGCTGTTCCGCCATTTTTTTTTTAACAAAAGGTGAAAATCGAAGTAATTAAAATAAACCCTATGTGAAGTTATTTTTTTTGGTTTTAATTTAGTTTTGAGGGGGTTTTAAAGAAGGGGGAAAACGAGTAGAAATATCTTGACTGCCCCGATAATAAAGGGTAAGGGTTCCTTGAAATGTTGTGGAAATATCCTACCGTAAAATATTCCACACTAATGGACCCTAAATTTTAGGACGCGTCATTTCGAACATTTTACCCTTTTTTTCTCTTTATGTTTTTTGACTTTGAAACTTTTACTCCCGTACTAAATTGAGTGTCTTAATTTGATTGGATACAAAATTTAAAAAATATAGCATGACGTGTAATGTACTGAAATATACTTTGAATTTGTGGTTTTAAATCTGCCATATAGGATGTTTGAATGTCAACATACTAAATATAGAAAGAAACACTCATTTTGGGACAAATCAAAAAAAAAGTAAGACACTAAATTTGGGACGAGGATTACTAGGTAGTAAAACAAGGCTTGAATAATAGCAAAAAAAACTTGAAATTTCTAAAACAGAGATCTTTAGTAAATATTTTTGACGATTTTATTACCACATAAAAAAAGTTATATTGCCATAATTTTTTTATCTGACAAGGTAATCCGATCACACAGGAAAGATAACTCGCACTAAGTAAGTCTGTTGCGACAGGTTCAAATTGAGAATGTCATTGGCAAAGGGATTTGAACCCAAGTCACCCATGAAGAAAAAGATTTTGATGAATCATCTTTGCTACCCTTGCAGGTAAAATTATATTACCATATTTGTGTACCTAAAATTTTCTATCAAAATAAGTTTTAATGTAGGTGTACTTTAAAAAATTAAAAATTTTGGTGAGAGAGATTGCACGAAATCTACTACGCTGATTCCAAAGTGAATTTACATTCATTAGATTTATAAATTTATTAAGGTGTGGTTTCAGTGGCGGACCCAGGATTTTTGTTAAGGGGTATCAAAATATAAACAAGTTAACATACGAAAAAATTAAGGGGACTCAATATATACTATATATACATAAAAAAAATTTGCCTATTTATGCAGTGTAATTTTTCCGCGAAGGAATATCAATTGATACCACTTGATAGGCTGTAGGTCCGCCTATGTATGGTTCTTGCTCAAACCTTTGTAGTGAAAAGACTGCAAAACCTATTCGCGACCTACATTACATCTATTATATTACAAACTTTGGTTCTTTCATCTTTTAATTTTTATGTATTCTAAATTCACTAGCTCAATTAAATTTAAATTTTTAAATTTTTGTTTTGCGTTGTGTATCGTCCATCATAAGAACGGCTCCTATAATTAACGTTTATATTCATAGGGCTCGAACTAAAAATATTTAGTTAAAAATATAGAAATCTCATTCATCTCATCGCATTTCTTAATGGTCAACGTTTGGTTCTATTGATACATATACTCTCACTCTATTTCATAATGTCAAGTCATTCATAATACTATAATAATAGATTTAAAGAGGAAAATAATTTTATTATATACACTGACAAATCCTTTTTGAACTTATTATCCATTAGTTGGGTAAATTACTTGTTATCTTTAACTAATAGTACCAAATTAAATTTAAACCCGAAATGTACAATTTGACTAAATGAGGAGTAGTAGTAGTGCAATTTGATTTAGAAACAATGGCGCACACGTTCGTGCTCCAAATTCCAAAACCAAAAGCACTTCCAGTTGTCAAAAGTACCTTAACAACATAACAAAACAATTTATAATACACACTTAAAGCTTTAAAATAATTAAAAGAAACTTAGTGGGACCTTTGTTTGTTTACATGAGTATATGACAACATATTTTCCTTGAGTTTTCCCGGCAAACATATATACAAGCAGTGCTACTAGACTTTGCTCCTTTTTAATTTCCATCCAATTGCCTGGCAAATGAATCCTCAACTTTTCGTTCAACTTACTTTTGCTTTTGGTTTGCCCCTTCTTTCTTTTCTTTTTCACTTTGATCTTGTACCCGTTAGGGGTCGTTTGATACCGGGATAGAATTTAGAAGTGTCTTTATCCATATTTGGTTAGAAGTATTAGTCAGTACTAGTACAAATTTTATACTGAAAAAAGGGGACTAGCACTCTCACATGGGAGGTGGAATTAACAATCCCGAAATAACTCCCTTTAATTTGCTACCAAACGACCCCTTAGTATTTAAACATCTTGAGTTTGAATAAATATCTGAGACTTTGAATAAAACTCCAGTCAATCTTGAGTTTGTTCAAAGTTTTAAACAAAAATCAGAGTTTTATATTTAAAGTTCCAGTATTTTATACTAGGACTTTGAACTAACATGTTCAAAATCCCAGTATTTTATATTGGGATTCATATTTAAGTGATCCCAGTATAAAATACTGAATTTTAAAAATTTGTTCACAGATTCCAGTATAAAATACTGAGTTTTGCACTGCTGGCTAAATTCGTTTAACGCGGTGTAAACAGACTACGGGGCTAAATTTTTACCTTTTAATTTGGCTAAGAAGTGGCAAGTGTTTGCATGAACTGAGTAAAAAGTACACTGGTCTTTAATTTTTGAGCATCTATTCGGTGGTATTGAAAAAATAGTCAGTCCATCGTCATTTTCTCTGATCGCTTCCACCCATCACTGTCCCAGACACCAACTGTCGCTGACACCGACAGTAGCATTAACAGTCGGCTATCTCACCGGAGTTTAACTTCTCCTTGGGCAAAAGTCATCTAAGGCTGAGACGAGTAAACAACTACCATGGTCCTAGCTCCAACTATTATTATTTCTAGAAAGATATTAAAATGACGGACAATTGGGTATCGACAACATTATTCGATGAATGATAGCGGATCTACTTTTTTGACTTAAACACCACCACCCATCGGAGAATAGTATTACTCAGACGATGACAGCGCATCGAAGGAGTTGAATCTGCCGTTGAATAGTTGGGGTCACCGTTAGTTGAGGTCGAAACCATCAGTTATAAAGCGTGTACAACTACTTTATGACAAGGCGTAGCCCTATAATGTTGTTTCCGTGGAGCGGCGGCCACAACACAGGTTCACCTAGCAACGATTTCGATCTATCATCTGCTTTCAATCCAATGTTTATTTTATATTTGTATTCTTTGTTTCTCTACTCACTTCTATCCCACATCGAAATAAAAAAAAATGGCAACATCCCTGCGATGTTGATTATCGGGCTATGATGTTATGTCGATTATTGGGGACAACGACATTCTAATTGGATAATGGGTTTTAGTGTTTATGACTTGAATTTATGAACAGTCACGAAAATTTGGCATCATTATTTGTAAAATTGAAAGAGTATTTAGGCTAACCATATGAATAAGTACGAATATATTGTCCTGATTTAATATTTTTATGTGTATTTTTGTGGATGAGCAAAGTGAGGACGATCTAGCCTCAAATATTTGCAAAATGTACAAAGTACTTTTTGACCCACCATATGAATAAGTGTGACCAGATTATCGTGATTACTAAATATTAGCACCTGAAGTTATGTTTTTGTGGATGTGGGAAGTTAGACAGATCTGTTCTTATTTATTTTTGGAAAATTTACGCAAGTTGAAAATCCTAATAGCTAAATTACAAAAAACAACGATGTTTTTTTACAATATTTACAAAATATACCAATAGTTTTCAATAAATACCCTACATACCATTTTTCATTTACCACCCTCCCAAACATAAAATCCTAATTTCTTCCTCTCTCTTTCTCTTCCCTTACTCCACCCATCCATCCACCCACCAGCCTCCATCCCCTTCCCTCCACCGGCGACCAGCCGGTCCGCTCCTCCGGCGAAACCAGGCCAGCGCACGACAGTTGTTTTGTACTGCTGTTGTTGCCATCGTTGTTCCTCCCTTTGTGCTCCTCTGCTATTCTGAATCGTTGCTGATGCTGCTGTAGTGCAGCGTCGTCGCTACTCTGTTGCGGCTTCTACCTCGATCTTTATGTTTTCCAGCAAGTTGCTCCGATCTGCCCTTTTTTTTTCTTTTGTATGTGTATAAATGTGTATGTGTTAGTATATCTATGTATTTTTTTATATATAAATACGTATATTTTTTGTATTTTTTGTATATGAATGTCTATCTTCATTTTTTGTATCTATATATGTGTTGTATATATGTGTATATGTGTTATGATTGTGTATATGTATACACTACAAGAAATCAGACTTTTTGTAGCGGGTTTTAGTGGCGACTTTATATATTGCCACAAAAAGCTATTTTTTTGTGGCGATTTATTTAGTCGCTACAATAGATAAACTTTCTGTGGCGATTTTTTTTTGGATCGCTACTGATAGGCAAAATAATTCAACTCCCGCTCAAAAGAAACTTTTGGATTGAAGGCTATAGTGGCAACTTTAATCAAGTCGCCTCTGAAAGATTTTTGTGGCGAACTTGTCGCCTCTGATTCAACCAATTATTTTTCTTCCAAGGGTATAAGTAAATTAAAAAAGAACTTTTAAAAAGAATATAAAATGTAAACTCTTATAAGCAAACTCAGGTTTCGCCTCTATCTAAAGTCCCTCACTCCTCACTTAACCTAAAAGCCCTAATTGCAAGAATCCCTCTCTAAATTTAGCATATTTTAGAGTCTATCAGGTCCATGCAATGACGATTTCAATTGCTTTTAGCCCTAATAGCGAGAATTTCTAATTGATTTTATCGTATTTGCAGGTTTCATCTCCTATTGAGAATGTACAGGAACGACCATCTAAAGAGTTAATCAGTGGTGAGGAGCGACTGGGAATTGGGTATTTCGTGCGACGCTCAACTTGTCCTGGCCTCTGCGAATATCGAGTATAATATCTTTCTTCTGCTTAATCAATATTAAACTAAGATTTCCATTTTGAAATTCTAGATCTTTTGATGTTGGTATTGTGATTGCTTGTTATTGTATCTTAAAATTTTGCTTCTTAAAGGACTGGTTTAGTTAACTTGGTCTTTTACCTCTCATTATTGGAGAATTATTAATTTCTCAACTTTGTTAAAAGTGTTGATAAATTCTTCACATATATTCATTATTGATGTAGAACAACTTATCTATGAAACTGCTTGTAGGGATTTTCAGTGTTGTAACAAATCGCCATTCTCATCAATGTATCTCCGCCAAGAACAAAATTTGTGAAGCTCAAAGTAAGATGTCTTTCCTCCTATATATTCCTCCTAATGTTTAAGTTGGACAAATTGTCGTAGTCAAGCTCATTTGTAGGCTTCGATGTGGAATGTTCTGTTTTCTCCATAAACAGAGACCTTGTTGTAGTCTTATTTAGATTTGGCATGAGAAAGTCTAAAAAATAAACTCAAAGTGCACATATCACCTATCAAAAGTGTTGATAAAATTACTTGATATATTCATTATTGCACAAAATAAAGAAGGTATACTTGATGATAATGATTGAGATGATACAAATACATAATAGCAAAGTTCTCTATATTCCTTATCAAAAAGTAAAATTATCTATATTGTTTTTCATTATTAGGTTGACAGGTAAACGTATTCATTATGCTTATAGCTTTAATTATTAAAAGATTATCTTTTAAATGTTGGTGTCAATTTATCTTTCTTGTAGAACAATATGTTTTTATCATCAATGCTCAATGTTTGATATTTCCCCTTTCTGTGCTATTTCTAGAATAATCATTGTGTCTGAAACAATGACAAGTCATATATGGAATTTGTTTATCTGCTCTCTTACTACATATGTTTCTTTTACTTCTTTCTCTTATCAGTTTCTACCTTTCGTATTCGAGATGAAATGGTTGCATTTTGTTAGTTTTCAGCTTTACACTTTCTGTACAAACATCTCGTGGTGCTTAATTCATTCTCTTATGCATACGCTGAAATTTCCACGTGATATGAGTTATACACTAATTATTAGTACTCTATGGTGCTTAAATGTCCAGGACTATTTTAGCATTGGGCCTGTGCTCAGCACATGCCACTCTTTACTAGTGTGTGTTTGTGTGTTTTGTTATGTATACTGAAATTTATTTGCTTATGCCTGTTTTTTCATGTTGAACTGTATTGTAGAGAAATGTTAACACTAGAGAAACACACACTAGATAGAGCTTGGAGATCCAACATACACGGAAACAAGGATAAAGGAGAAGTGATGTGGTCGGACGATCCATGATCCGCATTTGTTCAAGTAAATCTCTAAACTCACTTCCTTATTATTTTTCTAAATAGTTTATTATGTTTTTGATCTATAATTGCATGTGTCAATCTCCTTTATGTTTGTAGTGTTACTATCCTTTTTTTTTTACCGTGGCTGTTCATGAGAAGTTAATGTAGTGAATCTATATTTACAATGTTATCTTAAAATAAAAAAAGGACAACACACTATCAGGTATGTTCTTTTTTTCTTCTCTCTTTTTTTGATTTTGTAACGAGGCAATATTGTAAGCACAAAACATTTCGTTGAACATGTTTTCTTCTTCGACTTCATTTAGAAATTGTGAATCTATTTTTATAATATTGTTAAGTTTGATCAAAAAGGTATATGTGACGATTGTGTGAAATTTTCTCATTGATGTAATAAGCGAAATTTTCTCATTGCTGTGAAGTATAAATGTCTGTCTTTTGAGTTTTTCGTACAATTTACCGGATATAAATGGAGAAAACAACATGCTAGATTTTATTAATTCGCTTCTGGAATAGATATAATTCTGTTATGAAGGGAGCTATTTTTTTTTGTTTTTGTGTAGAATTTGTAATTACCTACAAAGTACCATCTTAGTCCTTGGCTTTTTATATGTGATATTCTTACCTACTAGTTCAAAAATCAAAAAGTCTACTGAGACTTATGAAGTACAATTGTTAATCTTATAACACCTAAGTGAGGACTAAAACCTCTCCATTTAGGTTCAATTGCCGTAAAAGTCAATCTTAAATCTTTGTTTTAGATTATGTAGGAATATGTATCAGCATTTTTTTAATCTAATAGCACTATGTTCTGGAGAGTTATGATATATTTTTATGTACTCTTAAGAATAATTATGGGCAGTTAATGATGTCTTTTGTGTTTGACCCACTACTACCATCATACTTGCATCTCTCCAGTGCTAAGGAGTTTGGTCTTGACCCTAACTAATTCACCCTTATGCTTCATGAGTAATAAGGTTAGAAATTAGTAATTCTTAGAGCTGCCTAGTCCTAACTAATTGCATTTTTATTAGCAATATTTCTCTTAATAATGTAGTGTATTACTCATGTCCTAGAAATTTACTTTGACGTGTTTTTATCTTTTATCGATCCATAGAGCTCAGACTCTATTTTCTTGCCAAATGTCATCACAGTCCCTCTGCAGTCTTTTCTACTTTAGAAGTAATGTAAAAAAAATTTTAGGTTACTGAGTTGTGGAATTCATGGCTCGGTATAACATATTGGATAGCTGACTATTTCAATACAACAGGTTGTAGCCGTGATATGACGGAAAAGAAGCAGCTCTTGTATGACATTGTTGCTAAAGGGCGCAATGGAATAGATGTTGGCATGTAAATGACCCCTATCCTTTCAGTTTCTTCAGATGGCACTTCTTGTGCACTTGCAGGTGCACTACATGAATCAGTCTTTTTACAGATCATTGATTACCTGAAGCTGCATGAACCAGAGCTTGTGGTCCACTGGTCTAGGTTAGATTTTGAACACAACGGGCTTCAAGATAGGATTAGTTTAATGATTTTTTTTTTAGGTCTTTGTGTATCCTCTTTCTGCCCGTGTATAAATACAACGATGATTAATTGTGAAGTGTTGTTTATACTATCACATTTAATTTGTAACAAGTTTCCTTTTGAGAAACAACTATGGAATTGTCTTTAAATTCTCAATGGATTGTTATACAATATATTGTTATATTGTTTATAAATTAAAAGTAAAATATTTTTTATTTTTTTTAATAAGATTCACATCCGTGGCGACCATTATCGCCACTGAAAGTATGATAAGGTCCATCAAAACTCATAGTTTTTGTGGCGACTGAGTTGCCACTAAAAGATATTTATCAGTGGCGACCTTCCTAAAATTTATTTTGTGGAACCATCTTTTGCGGCAACATTTGTCGCCACTAAATGCCTCTTTTTGTGGCGACTATTAGGAGTCGTCACTGAAAACCTTTAGTTTCGGCTTGTAGTGCAGCGACCTGCTTGTCGCCACTAAAAACATTTAGTGGCGACTTTAAAGGTATTAGTAGCGACTTTTGTCGCCACGAAAAGGAAGATTTGTTGTAGTGATATTTGGAGTAGAAATTTTTTTTTTATGTTTTTTTTTTGTATAACTTTGTATGTTTGTATAATTTTGTATGTGTGTGTGTTTGGGTTATATGTAGTTTCAATGTATATATGTGTATTTTTTGTATGTTTCGTTTGAATATAAAAAAAAAATCGGTGGTGGCGGCGGCTGTCCGACGGCAGTGAGTAGTGGAAGCAGCCCCTCAGGGCAGTGATGAGTAGAGAAGGTAGGAAGAATGAGATAAAACCCTAAATAGTACTCCTTCTGTCCTACTTTATTTGTCATACTTTCCTTATTTGTCTGTCCCAAAAAGATTATCATATTTCTAAATTGGGCAATAATTTAATTTTAAATTTACTTTTTGACTCATTTATAGCCACACAAATATTCATGGCTTATTTATGACCACAAGTTTCAAAAGTCTTCCTTTCTTTATTAAATTTTGTGCCAAGTCAAACTACGACAAACAAATTGGGACGGAGTAGGTATTTGTTTAACTTGTATATGCTAATGCTATGTAAAAAAAATTATTGCTATATTTTGTAAAGTGGTAAAGTATCAGTATTATTTGCGAATTTGATGTTAGGATTGTATATTTTTGTAATTGTTCTTTTATTTTTGAAATAAATATAATTTTTTGGTTCAAAATACGAATTGTCGCTTTCAGATTTATCCAACGCTTGTTTGGCCATCAAAACGATCCATTTCAATAACAATCGGGAATTTTCCGAACACGTGACCTCGGTACAAGTGTTTCCTCCTCGGTTCAGATAGGGTTTAACCTTATCCGCTTTCCCTTTTCTAGCCGACAACTTTCACCTGGGGTTTTTAGATTTCAATAGTTTACCCCTTTCTTCTTCAATGGAACAGTGAACCTTTACTCTAGTGTACGGACAATTTTCAAGATTCGTTCACAGTCCACTAACAATAGATTTAGTTCAAGATTTAGGTCGTCTCCAGTTTTACAACATCAGAGATCACTCCAGTTCCAAGCGGGGCTAAGAACACAGCTCACGTCGTCCGTACACTGTCAACAATGTCAACAAGCTTCCGGCGTACGGACAATGTCAACACGCAGTGGAACTTCGATTTTTAAGCATAAAATCGACCCAAACACATCAACAACCACCAGCTTTAATCGATAAACACCAAAATTCAACTGGGGTTCGAAATCAACTTCACCATGTCAAGAACAGTCCAAAAAAAAAAATGAAGGAAAAACCCTAGTTACAAATGTTGCACGTCGGGTACTCAATCGATTCCTTAGACAGTGGTGACTCAGAATATGTGATTGTTTAATCCAAACAATCAACAATCCACAAATTTTGAATTTTCTTCTTTTCAATTTTTTTTTTTTTTTTTTGTAAAATAAGAACACCAACAATAAAGTAACGATAGAATGAACAAGGAACGTGGATTCGTAAGAACGAATTCCAATCCTTGCTCTGATACCAAACTGATGAGAGTGCACTGCAACCATTTCTACCAAAAGCCATAGCTGATGGTAGAGGCGCAACGCAACTCTTATATCGCCGGATCATCCCCAAATCGATGTTCGTCCCTGACACCACCATGACCACCCCGAGCAACGCAACTCCTCCAGGGGGTGGACCCCACAACGGGCGGCTCCTTATGAGTGCGGGCCCAATCTTTGATAGCCCTGCATCATCCCCCCTTTCTTTAAAGCAAGTTCGTCCCCGAACTTCGCATGGTGTAGCCAGGAATCGAACCCGGGTTGGCTCTGATACCAAACTGATGCAAGCTAAACCGGAGTTGAAGCTTTGCAATCGGAAACAACAAGAACACGACGCGGAAAGGATGAAGATAAAGATGCGAAAGCAATAAAGTAACCAATATATCAAGAAATAAGGGATGGGGGAGAACAGAAATAGAAGAAAGAATGGATAATCCGAATCAAATCATTGATTGATTATCCAAGGGAGGAATGAAACTTGAACCTAACAAGGATTCATACCAGGGATGAAATCCATTTCGGTTCCAAGAAGGCATAAACGAAGCCTCGGGCTTCAACAAGAATGGCTCGGCCAATTCTATCTCTATTCTCTCAATTCAATATCAACTAACTATCTCTAATGAGCTATGCTAGGAGTTTATATAGACAATATTAAAAGGGCAAAATAGTAAATGGTCACAGGTGACCAATGAGATAAAGCCACGCAGGGCTGGAGTGTTCGGCAGCTTGGCTCGAACACATTGTCTTCGGACGCTTGCTTGCCTCGGTCACGTTTGGAATCGAACGCTCTCCTGCCTCGAGCACATTTGTAGCCCTTCGATCGACTCTCTGTTCGGCGTCGTTCCTCCTTGGTTCGATTGCTTTCAGCTTCGGGCTCGAGCTTGATCGTTGAGCTTTCATAAGTTGTGCTCAGTCTCACAGCTACCGAAGTCAGTGTCAGCAACGGTCACTTGTTGTCTGCTCGGTGGATTTTCATCGTTGTTGCTCGGCGAGGCTGTCTTCGACATCTTCCATTCCGGCCACACTGTGATCGTGGGTGTCATGTGATTCCTCGGTGGACTAGCTTGATGAATCGAACAGGTGAGCCTGTTCGTATTGCATCATCCTCCCCTTCTTGAAAGGATTTCGTCCTCGAAATCAAACCGACAAGACCTGCAACAAGGCAAAGACAAGCAAAGCTTCCTATCTCGAGAGTAGGTTAGTGTTCAAAAGTGTGGAAAACACACTCTTATGATAGAGCCAAGCATCGATAATGATCAAGAAAATTATGTCTCCGAAGGAAACAACAAGTTCTTGGCTCAAAAAGGAATTGTACCAAACACATGAGTACACGAAGAGATCAATAGGACACTTTACATGCAAAATGTAGCGATCAAAGGACCTATCACCTCTAAACTTATAGTCAACATACCGAGCCCTCAATTTACTTTTATCACCATGGGGCTTATGGGCTTCGGTAAGCACAATACTCGAGGTGTGATCAACAGGTGGGATGGAGTATGTAAGATGATTTACTCGACAGCTAACATCGAATACTTCACTCCCCTTCTTAAAAGCAATGTTATTCACACCAAGAGATGGCTTTTCACCTCCAAAATCACCTTCAAGACAATCCTTCTCACTAGACAAGCTTCCGAAGAAGGTCTCAAATAGTGGATTGTCTACGGGGTTAAGCTTTTCAAACCGAGGTGGTTCATAGTCTCCTCGGGTCGGATGCACATCACCATCTCCTTCGAACAAAGGGTTGGTGAAAACAAGCTCACTACCCATCAAAGGTATATCCGAACCCAGATCATCATCCACACTTGAGGAGTCATCGAATGTAATCCGATCCAACGCATTCACTAGGGACTCCTCAAGGGTATCATCATCCTCACTACAACACAGAGATCCACCATAGGCAATAATTTCAACAAGGGTATGATCAAATAACTCATTTTCCCCTTTATCAAAGATTGGTGGTGTGTCATAACAAGGGTCACAAGCAAGGTCAACTACAACATCACTAAAGAGAGGTTCGGTGAAGATCGAGCTCACAACAGGATGTGGCTTATCAATCCTCTCAACTAGTGGTTCACGTTCACTCACAAGTTGACCATTCGACTCTACACTAGTTGCAAACACATTGTAATCATACAAATCATCAACTAGCATAGAGGTTTCCTTAGCAATTTCACAAGACAAGGAAGTATCATGCTTACGGGAAGGAAATCGAACACTTACCTCGAAGTGACCTTCGGTCTCGCTTACTGTCCTCGAGGTCTCACAAGTAGTTTCTTCACCGTGGAGCTCACATGGAAGATCTTCTTCACCTTGTCTATCTACTTCGGAACAGAGTTGAGGCTCCTTCGGTTTGCCTCCAAGAGTTCCTGCACAAGATTTCGAACAAGTAGAAGAAAAAGATAAAGGGTTAAGGTTAGAATAAGGGGTGTCCTCACTCTCAATGATTCTTTTTCCCTTTTTCTTTTCCCTCATTTTCTTTTCAAGGTCAGGTGTGGGTTTGGGTGGTGACAGCTCACTCACATCACTCGACACAACCTCTCCTTTTTCCTCTCGAGAGTTGTCACCGGTCACTCCCTTACTCCTCTCGATCTTTTGTCTCTCATATTCGGGTGAGTTGGGTCGAGGCCCAAGAATACCCATAGCTGGAGTAGGTGGACTTTTAACATCGACCCGAAGTCTAGGACTCGAAGACTCATCAACCGAGGTCTCCTTCTTCGTTGGCGAACATGGCTCCGAAGCTGGTGTCCTCGGGAACCTTACTGGATCAAGGTTAGCAAGTCGGGCATCCACACTTTGAAGTTCTGCTCCGATCCCCATTAGTTCGGTCATGAGATCGGCCACAGTGATCTGGGGCTCGTTCGCCATCCGATGCCCCTTTAAGACATTAATCTTGTTGACTTCGGTCGACTCTTGTCTTGCGCTTATCCCTCCACTTCGTGTGTTCGTAGGACTCTTCGTTGGCACTCTTTCAAGTATAGAATTTCCTCCATAACCATTCACCTCAACAACGAACCTACTTCTACCTAAGTTTCGTTTAGGACGATCCAAGTAAGAACTTGAGTGTCCCAATCCATCAAGACCAACACCTTGGGTTCTCCTTATTCCTCCACTAGTGGCAACACCACTATGATAATTCCCACTTCCCTTCACTCTTCCAACATTATTAGTGTTGAAAGTCGAGGAAGGAGTTTTAGTATGGAGCCCGTGAGAACTTCTCCTCGAAGAAGGTGTTCGGTAGAAACCTCTTCTACCCTCCTCGGGTCCATAACCACCAGTGCTCCTCGAGCCACCCTTTCCATAGGAATTGGAAGCATTGAATCGTGTGCCTCGACTAAAAATTGCAAATCTTCCTCCTCCAATGGAACAACCTCCACCACCTCCTATCCCGAAGGAAAGAGTTCTACCACTCACTTGTGCTCCATACGAGACACCGAAGGAAGATGACATCGAGTAGTTCACTCGATCAACTTCGTCATCGACTTCCCCGATGTCACACTCATCGTATTCAAGATCATCACAATGAGAGTAAGTAGAGTCATCATACCTCGAAGCGTCACTACCTTCGTATTCTTGACCCGAAGCATAAGAATCTTCTCGTTCATCTCCACAGGCTTCGTGGTCTTCTCCGTCTTCGTATTCACCATAGTGACCTGCTTCGTCTTCGTAAGAGCCATAGTCCCCGATGTCATTATAGCAATCATCACCCTCGTAGGAACCATAGTCTCCAACATCTCCATATGAATCATACCCTCCATAATCTTCATCAACCGAAGACATAGCTGTAACAAATGAAGTAAAGGACCTCACAAGTTCACTCCCTCACGTGTATCACTCGAGTAATGTTCGCTCAATTTTCTTTCCACTCGTGTTTACACTCAAGGTCGTTGGCTTTTGTGACCTCACTCTATTGTTCTCACCACTTAGCCTTTTTCCACTCAAGTTGGCCTTGCCTTCTTGTTAGGAAACCGAAGTGATAAGTCACAACTAGTACTTTCCAAGCTTAGGTTCGGAAGGAGTTTATATGACTCGATGGAACGGTAGCTATTTTAACTGCGCACGGGGAGTCAAAGAATTATCTACGAATTGGACTTCGGTCACCCCACGCACGAGTCCTATTAAGCTCAAATTGGATAGTACGACCTCGAGTAGAAAGAATTACTCCAGAGATCCACTATCGAGAATATTCGGACACAAGAAAAGTGAAATCCTAAGAGAATCTACCTCCTCCTCGGTTCCGCTTCGGAATTTTCCGAACACGTGACCTCGGTACAAGTGTTTCCTCCTCGGTTCAGATAGGGTTTAACCTTATCCGCTTTCCCTTTTCTAGCCGACAACTTTCACCTGGGGTTTTTAGATTTCAATAGTTTACCCCTTTCTTCTTCAATGGAACAGTGAACCTTTACTCTGGTGTACGGACAATTTTCAAGATTCGTTCACAGTCCACTAACAATAGATTTAGTTCAAGATTTAGGTTGTCTCCAGTTTTACAACATCAGAGATCACTCCAGTTCCAAGCGGGGCTAAGAACACAGCTCACGTCGTCCGTACACTGTCAACAATGTCAACAAGCTTCCGGCGTACGGACAATGTCAACACGCAGTGGAACTTCAATTTTTAAGCATAAAATCGACCCAAACACATCAACAACCACCAGCTTTAATCGATAAACACCAAAATTCAACTGGGGTTCGAAATCAACTTCACCATGTCAAGAACAGTCCAAAAAAAAAAAATGAAGGAAAAACCCTAGTTACAAATGTTGCACGTCGGGTACTCAATCGATTCCTTAGACAGTGGTGACTCAGAATATGTGATTGTTTAATCCAAACAATCAACAATCCACAAATTTTGAATTTTCTTCTTTTCAATTTTTTTTTTTTTTTTTTGTAAAATAAGAACACCAACAATAAAGTAACGATAGAATGAACAAGGAACGTGGATTCGTAAGAACGAATTCCAATCCTTGCTCTGATACCAAACTGATGAGAGTGCACTGCAACCATTTCTACCAAAAGCCATAGCTGATGGTAGAGGCGCAACGCAACTCTTATATCGCCGGATCATCCCCAAATCGATGTTCGTCCCTGACACCACCATGACCACCCCGAGCAACGCAACTCCTCCAGGGGGTGGACCCCACAACGGGCGGCTCCTTATGAGTGCGGGCCCAATCTTTGATAGCCCTGCATCATCCCCCCTTTCTTTAAAGCAAGTTCGTCCCCGAACTTCGCATGGTGTAGCCAGGAATCGAACCCGGGTTGGCTCTGATACCAAACTGATGCAAGCTAAACCGGAGTTGAAGCTTTGCAATCGGAAACAACAAGAACACGACGCGGAAAGGATGAAGATAAAGATGCGAAAGCAATAAAGTAACCAATATATCAAGAAATAAGGGATGGGGGAGAACAGAAATAGAAGAAAGAATGGATAATCAGAATCAAATCATTGATTGATTATCCAAGGGAGGAATGAAACTTGAACCTAACAAGGATTCATACCAGGGATGAAATCCATTTCGGTTCCAAGCCTAAGAAGGCATAAACGAAGCCTCGGGCTTCAACAAGAATGGCTCGGCCAATTCTATCTCTATTCTCTCAATTCAATATCAACTAACTATCTCTAATGAGCTATGCTAGGAGTTTATATAGACAATATTAAAAGGGCAAAATAGTAAATGGTCACAGGTGACCAATGAGATAAAGCCACGCAGGGCTGGAGTGTTCGGCAGCTTGGCTCGAACACATTGTCTTCGGACGCTTGCTTGCCTCGGTCACGTTTGGAATCGAACGCTCTCCTGCCTCGGGCACATTTGTAGCCCTTCGATCGACTCTCTGTTCGGCGTCGTTCCTCCTTGGTTCGATTGCTTTCAGCTTCGGGCTCGAGCTTGATCGTTGAGCTTTCATAAGTTGTGCTCAGTCTCACAGCTACCGAAGTCAGTGTCAGCAACGGTCACTTGTTGTCTGCTCGGTGGATTTTCATCGTTGTTGCTCGGCGAGGCTGTCTTCGACATCTTCCATTCCGGCCACACTGTGATCGTGGGTGTCATGTGATTCCTCGGTGGACTAGCTTGATGAATCGAACAGGTGAGCCTGTTCGTATTGCATCACTGTATGTATGCCTCCTTAGCTGAATAAAATAGCTGCATATGATATGGTAGTGAGTTGTTCCTATATCTTATCATCTGCGCCTTGGCTTGCTTTAAAAAATTATTGTTTTTTGTTCTTTCCTCATTCAAGAAGATAGGCACCACAAATTTTTATCATTTCATCAATAGGAAAACCTTTACCATGTTCCCACGCCGTTTGGACTACTTGCTTAACATCAATCTCTCTCATCCAGGAATTTTCAAAACGGAAAGGTTTTGCATCATAGCAGATACTCCCTCTGTCCCAAAATGAGTGTATAAGTTTGACTTGGTGCGGAGATTAAGAAAGTAGGGAAGACTTTTATATCATGTGGTTTAAAATTAAAGTTATGTGTAATATGTGCCAATGCCTTTAAATCTTGTGTTTCAAAACCAATCCTGGAATTAATGAGTTACTAAATATGGAAAGAGGCACTCTTTTTGGGACAAACTAAAAAGGAAAGGTTGACACCCATTTGGGGACGAAGGGAGTAACATTTATGCCTAATGTTAAAAAGATACATACGTGATAACTTGTTGCTGATTCAATATATATGGAACAACTTTGCATTTGGAAAGTTTTTTTGCCAATTTCTTGTTGCCATAGCACGATCTAGCCTCTCTTGGACGTAGTTCCGAGTGTTTCTACATCTCTCCCACGTAAAGCGGTTACCAATATAGTCAAGGTCAAAGAGCTTACAAAAATTTACCGCCGCTCTGAAACCATTTATCCTCCATTCGGGTTGCTGTATTCGACCAAGTTTGTCCCCCATAGTTAAGTATATTATTAAAGTCACCGGCGATACATCATGGAAGAGTGAATTTGTCTTTCATAGATTTTAATAAATTCCATGATGCACGTCTTTGGTGTGATACTGGGTAGCCATAAAAACTGGTAAAATAAAATGGAGGAATACCATAAAGATGTACCTCTACATCAATAAGTTGCTTGTGGTACGTAATAACAGAGCAAGAGTATTTTTCCTTCCAAAAGAGTGTCAGTCCCCCACTAGGTCCTACTGTCCACAATAAAAAGTCCTTCATAATTTAGCTGAGCACAAATTTGATCTAAAGTGGCCCAACCTGTCTTCTTCTCTTGGGGAAAAATGATATTGGGTTGCTTTGAAGAGACCATGTCCTTCAATTCATGAATTGTGTGTGGGTTCCGTAGTTGAATATCTCCACTCCTTTTTTGTGGGAGAGTATTTTTCTAGGATTGGTGTTTGGAGAGCATCATATTTGCTCACTCCTCTACTTATTTATATTATTTTTACTTTTCTATTTTTGGCTTTATTTTTACTTTTATTATTACTGTTGTTTCATTTATTTGGGTTATCTTGAGTACTTTGATGTCATTACTTTTCTGTGTCTTGATATTTTCATCTTAACTTTTTACTCTTGTATCTTTTTCAAACCTATTTCCAAAAATACTTTCCCTAAGCGGATGGTATATTAGAAACAACATATGTATATCACTCTAAATAGGAATAAGGGGAGCTATAAGGGGTCGTTCGGTATCAAGCACTAGGGTGGCCAATACCCGCATAAGAAATACAACATTTGTATATGCCGAATAAGTTTAATACAATATTTGATTGTATTTTTGTATATGCCGTATAACTAATACCCACATAATTTATATTTTATTTTATGGTAGAAGGTAAAATAAGTAATGTGAGTATTAGCAATGCAAGTATTAAAATTTAAAATGATAAAATTAACCCTCATAATAATAAAGATATTTTTTAATTTATTTAAGGAGAAACTAAATATTTTAAATTATAAAATTGTATATTAATCTGCAATATATTAGTGATTCAAGAGATAATCCCTACATTATAATACATGCATAGTTATGTGGGCAAAAATACATCACCTACTATTATACGGGGATACAAGTCCAGCTGGAGAGATTAGACTTAACATACAAGTCACCGAGCGCAGAGGATATACACCACTCCTTAAGACACGACAGCTCCGTCAGTGCAGGCATAGGACGCAGGGTATACGTCCCGCCACCTTAGGATTTACAGTCTCCTAGTTAGGATTTCGTATATACCACCGTCTTGAGTTTAGGCCCATGGTCTTTGTTAGTTTTGTATTTTACCATAATTGGTACTGGGTGAATCTCTATTATAAATACCCCTTCTCTCATTGTATTATACATCAAGCGATTTACATCGAATCCGGCTATTCTCAAGGAATAAGATTACTGCTTCTTGTTTATTACTTTTCTCTCAATATTTACTTACTTTTCTTGCGTATTTACTGGATTGCTCGTGACCCTCTAACAAATTCAATTGTTTTACCTAAACGACCAAATTTAGGCCTAAACAATGTGCTCTTAATCTACCTCTATGCCAAAGTACTTCTCAACTATGACAGGTTATTCAAGTGTTTTGCCCGACAAGAAATCTCTTTTTTTTGGTTGTTTTTTTATTTGTATGTCGATGGAAACTTCCATGGGCTAAAACCATGAAATAATTGTCTCCTGAAATATTTCCAAGAGCTTAACCCTACTATTATTCATGCCAGACCTTATAAGTTGTGACAATGTACAATTTGAGCCAATTAATTTCTCTTCAAGTTTTAAGATTTTTAAGTTAGCAAAATAGGAACAACATTAACTAATTTAAGGAACTACACTATTCTCAATAATTTTTAATTTATGAGTAACTTACATTTTCAAAAAGAAGTTTGTGGCTATTAATGTGAGGTGCACGTGCAATAATATATACCCAGAAACTAATACTAATAATCCATAAGTGAACAAAATATAAGCACGTTGTTTATTTGAGTAAAACCCTTCAATATTTCATAAAGCTATTGTCGAACTTGTACTACTCCATGAGATGTTGTTTTACCTTTTGTTTTAACGTAAAAGAAAATGTAACACGCAACAAAGAACATGATAATTAAAAGGACTAGGGCTCCAGAAGACAACATGCATAAGAACTTTAAGTGAAAAAACGGAATCACTAACTAGGATAAATTACATATTTTACTGTTCAATTGATGTTGGATATAATTTTCTTTTTATGATTTGATGTGAGAATTTAAATTGTTGTTTCGTTATAATGCCTATATGTGCCATGGTATATATATAGTCATCTTGTTCTTTTTTTTCCAAAAACATTTTCAAAAATATTTTTTAAAACTATTTTTCTTTAGCCCAAGATCTATCGAAAACAACATATTTACCTAAGCGTGGGATAAGGTAGGGTACATTTCACCTTTTTAGACCCACTTGTAGGATAACACTGAAAATATTATATTGTTGTTGTTATGTAAGGTAGGGTACATTTCACCTTTTCAGACCCACTTATAGAATAACACTGAAAATATTATATTGTTGTTGTTATATATACATATATGGTTGTAGTAAAAAAGAAGTTCAAACACTATCATACCTCAATCGATCAGTATCTCCATTAATTAATAATAACTCCAAATTTTGTAATATGTTATACCCTAGAAACTATTTGAGTTCTATATGTCAACAGTTGTTTTTACTTGGGAAGCAATAGCCTATTTCTTTAATTAAAATAATTAAAATACATGCACTCGAATGAGGGAGGGGCTAATTCATCAGTTTATCGTTGACAAATTATTGTTTCAGTTTATGCAAGGAAATTTGTTTACAGCCTTTTTCGATATACGAATAACTCTAGCTTTATTAGCAATAAGACATCTAAGCTCATCTAAGATTGTAGTAATCGCTGGGAGATGCATAGAGTGGACTGTATGAGGTAGTGACTTAGGGACATGGGCTAGTGTTGGTTCGAAGGAAAAGAAGCTTGTGATGGTATCCTTATCCGAGACTAGAAGGACTCTTTTATGAGTCTTGCACTCACAATCGTACTCGTATAGGTATCCAGGCTCCTGTGCAGACGAAGATCTTGCTAGGAAAATCAGCTTTTTGCCGTCAAACCACATTGGTAAACCATGTTCAAGGTAGTTCCCACCCGAGCTGAAGTTTGCCAAAGTTTGTGAAACTGTCCAATTGCTGTTTGCATAATCATATGCAAAAATGACTATGAATTTTTCGAAGGCGCAAACAAGGGTAAGTACACCTCGTGCCGACCCCAAACATGCATCAAATCGAAAAGAAATTATGCCGTACATGGGATCCTTGACATAAAGTTTGATGATCTCAAGATGGTTATTAATAATTCTACCATGTTCACTCGTTGTATCAACTGCAAGAATACAACCATCACTTCGAAGCCAATGCAAGCAATCGTGCACGTAAACAGGTTGACCGACTAAGAAAACATCTTTGTACAACTTCGTTCTAAGTTGGAATTCATGCCACACTCCAGGTTCTCCGGAGGAATACACATGAAATTTATACCCTTCATGTTCATCCGGCTTCCCAATTGTTATCAACTTATATTGATTTGAAGTAGGGTTATCAACAACTAATCCTGCACCACCATCGAATATTTTGAAATATCTTCTAGGCTCTGGGTATGGTATCAATTGGTGCAACCCAGTTATAGGATTGAAAAGACAGAAAGCCTTAATAACTTCATCATGAAATTGAAGGAGAAGCAGACCGTTGCAACAGGCCAAAACTGAAACGCAAAGGGGTTTTGTTGTTGATAATCCATAACCAGGGTTTATGGAGAATTTATGGAAAACGTTTGATATTTTGTACGACCGTGATGATGATGATGAGTAGATGAGTAGTTTAGAAATCATTTGTTTTTGAAACCATCCCGGGGCATATCTTTGAGAAAAGCTTGGTTCACAAAGTCTCTTGTTAAAACTCTTGTTTAAAACTTTACATCGAACTGCAAAATTCATAGGCAAGCGGGAGATGATATCCATAACTAAATCTTCATTCAGTTCCATATCCATGTCCGCCGTATTCAGGACCCAGAATTTTAATGCTATATATGGATGTTGAAATTTGGAGTAAAGCTGGAGAAAGAAATTTCCACTAGAGACAAAAGGAGATTGAAGGAGTTGAATGGGTTTTTAAGAGGACATGATATATACAATCCTAGAGGGAAAGGAATAAGGGTTAAAAAAAATAACAAAAGGGTAAAAAGAGAATTCGTTCCTGCTTGCCGTCCCTCCCTAGACTTCTGCAGCGTTGAAACTTATGGAGAAATTGCTCTACACCACATTGGTAAAGGAAATTTAGGATATAAAAGCAAACCTACTTACAGCTTACTTGTTCGGTAAGTTAATTATTGATTAACTTTTTAAATTTTTGATAAATTAATAACTTTCTTTTTATTTACGTTCATGATTTGCAGGAATAAAGATTTATACATTTCTTTTTTACAAAAAAATGTCAATATTAGTTCATTTAAAAAGAAAAAATCAATACTTTTTTCAATACATAGCAAATACATCTAAAATAGTGATAAAACTCTAGATCACCTCCTATACTTTCATGCTACCCCCAGCAGTCGCCTCCCATGACTGCCGCCGCCGGTCCTCGGTCGCCGAAATTTTTTTAGTATTTTTTTTCTTTTTGAATTTTTTGAACTTTTTTGGATTTGTGTGTATTTTCATCGTATAGACAATAAAACACTATGCATGCAGTGAAATACAGTAGACATACACCCATAAGATTATTGAATGTTTGTATATTCTCTGTATGGTCAATGTATGTATTGTATTTGTATGTTCATTACACAACATATACAATAAATAAACAAACCATACATTTTATATTTTTATTGTCTGTAAAGTGTATTCCCAGTGTATATCCAGTAAAAAAAGAAAAAAAATAAAAGTGCCAGATCTGCCAGAAAAAATGCCGACGACGGGAGGGCTAGAGCTGGAGAATAGGTCACACATGTGTCAAGGCCGACGACAGAGCCTCTGGAGCTCCATCGCCGGCTAAAACAATAACAAACGGAACGCAACACAATGGAAGCCAAATTTGACGAAAAATGAATAGAACGCAGCGCGACGCCGGTGACGAAGGAGGCTACGGAGGGGGACGTCGGTGTCTATGACGTAGGTGAGGTAGCCGACGACGGGGAGGGGGAAGCGATGGTGGGTGGAGAAAATAGTGGGTGGGGAGAGAGAAGAGAAAGAAGGAAAACTAGGATTTTTTTTTTAATTGTGATTTGTTTGGTAGCATTTGCAAAAATATTGCTATGTTTGGAAAAAGAGAAAAATATTGTTATGTTTTCAACAAAAAATTCCATACAATAACATTGGGTTTAATTTTTCTTATTAATTTTGAAGACTATTTGCTTAATTTTTAAGGAGATAAATATTTTTTTTTTGTCTTTTGACATTTAGGTATGTTTTTAGGAAGTTATTACAAATTAGAACTTATAAGTGTGGTTCAGTATGCAATTTACATATGGAAAAATTGGCGTTACATATAGAAAAATTGCTGCAGGAACATCATGTTTTCCCTCTTCTCTAGACGGTTGGAAGCAAACGAAACCTCAGAACTGTAAAACAGGGGCAGAGCTATATGGCTATCCTGGCTGCCACGATTCTGTTGAATTTTGTTGAATATCAACTGCTCGAAGAAGGAGAGAATACCATCGCAGCAGATGCACTCCTCGTTCAAATGGCGCTATCTTTGGACTTTTCGATCATCCTCAGAAATCTGCCATGTAATCTCTTCTACCTCGCTTCCCTCTATCTCTGGCTCGAGGTTCTTTTGCATACTCTCACTTCTACCCATGACGGTTGGCGTCTTCAACAATCGGGCGGATTCCACTATCGAAGGTCGAGGATTGTTCAGGTTCCAAACATATCTTTTCCGTGTAAATCATTACATGTCGTCACAGGGTGTTGAGTTAAGCTCCGCTTTAACTCCCGGGTAACTAATAAACTTCTAGAATTCAAACTCTTGCCAAAAGCTACCACAACAATTTTATCGAGAACTTGAGGGATCAGAGCTCCATGCATTTTCTCTGGAATATTTCCTAGTAGTCTTTCAGCAACTCATCGTTCTGCTGTCAGATCTCAAAGATATATTTCATGCACTTCTCCCACTTGCGGGCTCCAGAGTGCATTTTTTTAACAAATCAAGTATCTGGGTGAATGACTCGATTGAACCCATGGGTAGCTGAGTGTACCATGCGAGCGCACATTTAGTCAAGGTCGAGTCGAATCTCTTCACCAGAGCAGATTGATTTTCCTCTTCAAAAATCTCGTTGCTTTTGACAGTTGTATAGTATGCAACAATATGCTCGTCTGAATCAATAGTCTCGTCGTATTTAAGATTATCGGGCAGACGGAAATACTTTGGTACACGAACTAGTGCAGCACTCGCCTTGTATGCATGCTTGTAGAACTTCTGCTAATCTATGGTGGTAACCTGCGGTGGAGCACCCGACACGTCACCGATCTGATCATGGATGGCGTTCATCTCGTTCAGGTTGTCCTGAATGACAGGTGTTCCTTTAAGATCTTGATTGTTGACTGTTTTCGAGCTTCCAGGGGCGGCATCCATGTTGAGCATGCGATTAGCAATGGATGCTAGTGACTCATTTATGGGTCGTGCCCTCGAGCATGTTGGCTGATTTTGTTTTGCTCGTTCCGACAGGGTCTTGAGGAGATCAACGAGGAAATCTTTAAGTTCATAATTACATCCCCGCGGTTGATCGTCGTCGCCGTCGTTGGCTACATGGACAGGTTCCTTGGCAGGATCGTTTGATTGTCCGTTAGGATTGCTGGGATCCCGTGCAGAATCATCTACTGCGTTAGTAGTATTCTTTGAAACATTATCGTTGTCTTCTGACATAACTACACCTTTTCCTTCGTAGAATACCTACAATTGTCTGGGCCCTAAAGTGGGCACCAAAACTATTTAGACCTAAATTTGGTCGTTTAGGTAAACAATTGAATTTGTTAGAGGGTCACAAGCAATATAGTAAATTCGCAGGAAAAGTAAGTAAATATTGAGAGAAAAGTAATAAACAAGGAGTAATAATCTTATTCCTTGAGAATAGCCGGATTTGATGTAAATCGCTTGATGTACAATACAATGTAAGGAGGGGCCTATATGGCTTTGGGTCTATAAACTTAAGGTGGTATATACGAAACCCTAACTAGAAGACTGTAATCCTTAAGGCGACGGGATGTATACGTTGCATCCTACGCTCGTACCAGATTAGGAGCCATGGTTTAGGGAACATGCGTGTATTCTCCGTGCCCGGTGATTTGTAAGCTAAGCTTAGTTTCGGTAGTTGGACTCGTGTCACTGTAATAGTAGGTGGCGTATTTTTGCCCACACAATATCCGCGTAAACTCTATATCAACCAAACGACCCTTAAGTGTTTAGCTATATACCCAAAAAAAAAAAAACAAAAAACAAAACAAAGCAAAACAAAACAAAAAATTTTATGCTCAGAAGTTTGTTGGTGTTCGAAAATTTAGCTCATCTTCTAGCACTACAGTTTATGCTATTTTTAATTTTTTAAGAGACATGTTTTCAAGTTTAGTCTTGTAACACTGAAATTTTCCTTGTGATCTGTGATACTACTGGTGCCTCCCATATATTTTTTTTTTTTTTGTAACAGTTATCTTAAGACTAAGTCGCACGCTAAAGTTTGTGACATGCGGCGGACCAAAATCACTATAAATCGAATTTACAAGAAATGAGGGAGCCTCAATTTTTTTTTTTTTTTTTTACATTAATAGACTAGCTAGATCCTGTACACTAAAGTTTCAACGAGAATATCCTACTGCTTGATTTCATATTTTTCCTTGAGGACCGACTAGGTAGCCTTTTTCTGCTCGCCCAGGAGTCCAAGTTCTAATATTGATACTTTCTGTTTTTTTATTTCCTTGTCCTTTAATAATATCTCCAAGTAAGCATATTATTCACGTACGACATCATTGGAATCATCTTCATCCGAAAAAGAGTACAAGTCTTGTTTGTGTCTGAATTGTGCGTCAAACTTTAACCATGATATCAACCACAAATAAATTCAATCACAATTTCCGTGATTAATTAGAGCTGCTTCACAAATAATCAAAACATTTTACAAAATTTTCTGAGACCTCTGATGGACATTGAACCTTAACCTCTGCTGTGAAAATTGCTCGTACGGGTCTATGGTCCGACAGTTTACACTCAACTCTATTATACTGGCTTTGCTTTAGTCCCTTGCCAAACCATATTATCCTATCACACCTACAAAACATATATTTTCTTTATTAGATTTGCCAGTTCCATTTGTTTTGACATAAATCAATTAAAAGATATCATGATCTTCAACTGCACTAATTATCAAAAAAAGAAGTCATGTTTGCAACTTACCAAGCTGGGGTTCGATTCTTGCCCTTTTTTCCTTTCTGACCATTGCAGCCATAATAATCATCAGAATCTGGATTATATTTATATGTCGGTGGAAACTCGATTTCCTCCTCATTCCATCCTTCAAAGGTACACCCTTCTCTTAGCTCAGCCTTCAGCTTCAGTTTCAAGGTTCAATGTCAATTTCAGGGCAATGCTTATTAATCAGATTTTATGGATCTAAGTTATATACACTGAACAACTGTATAAAAAGTTTTCACATCATTAATTCATTTTAACTTGCTATATAGGCCTATAGCACGTTCTTATTGCCTTATTTTGCAGGTTATTACTTTATCAAGTTTGCTATGAATAGTTAGATATTGGTGTATGCCATTTTAAACTAATGTGGTAAAAACTCTATACTCGATTCAATTTTTAAATTATATATTTTGCTGATCATGATTAATTACAATACCTGATCGTTTTGTAATAATGTGCCCCATTGTCTGTCATTGACTAACGATCTAGTTGTGGGTTCAGGTAAGTAAATCCTGTAATTCAGGTCTCCAAGCCAAATCACCCTGCTGCATGAGATTACGTAGCTTGTGCAGTTAGATAATACAGCTACTTGATTAATTGCGTAAAATAATCACTGATTGGAAATTTTGTGGTATTAGAAAATGTTTTCAGATATGCACCACTTGACATATAGTAATAATCACTGCTCCTGAGTAAACTGCAATTTGCCGAAGAAGTGGTCATTCATATGATGACACAAGGTGTTTGGTAAGCATCAATTTTCACTATTTCTCTCCACTTTCCTTTTTACAGCTGATCTACTTTCTTTCAACTTGTAGTGAATAGTAGCCTGCTTGACTTTAGGAAGCATAATAAAGTAATCAAGCCGTTTATACTGTGTTAGCCCTATACCAGTAAAGGTCGATTTAGGAGAGATTATGTAAATCCAACTAGACTAATTAATACTACCAGTTTTTAGTTCCAATTATGTATACTACACGCAAACATTTAATATGTCCCAAAAAAATAAGATCACGCTTATTCTGAACCAACTAATTCATTTTGTTCCGTACATTAGGAAAGAATATGAAATAAGTATGCGAGAGAGGTACATATATACGTACTCGTGGTGTAATATCTTTCTTGGCAAAGAATGAACCGGATCAGAAGGAAATGTTGTGCGTGATAGTATTTGGGAGGCATTTGCATTTCGGTCTCTCTTGTCACCTTCTTTTCCACCAGAAGCCAAATGACTACACACAAAGCAGAAGCTTGTTCCGTGCAACCAAAATCTGACCGAAACTGAACCCTGCATATGTATATCAAATGTTCAAAAATGATGTAAACCAAAAAATAGATACATATCTGTCAGCTGGTTTCATTTACACTTGCTAATATGCTGCTAATTATATGCATAACTTAGGGGCTAGTCTATACAAGTACAGTAACTTATTTTCAAGTAAGAATACTTGAAAATTTAGGCTTGTAATTACCCGAGGTATAAATAAAGTTTACACCATCACTGGATATTAGTTAAACTCTTTTTAAAATACGTACCTTGTTCCCAAGGCAGCCAAAAAATATACGTTTGTAAATTACAAGAATTGGAGGTTATTAATTTTTTTTTACGTATGGTCACTGAACTTTATCCGCTATAACAGAAATCACGAAGCTATTTTTCATTAGCGTATTCACAATAACAGTAAAGTCACAAAACATTACCCGAGAACATAGATGTCAGCCAAACTGTGAAATTCACGTCTTTTGTCACTTAAAATGATTAAAACCCTTTTCGTTATTTTTCGAATTTTAAAGGTTTCAAAAGAAATCATTAAACTGATAATCTTTCAAGATTCGAATAAAATGAGGAAAAAAGGGGTGTGACACTCTGCAACTTTTGTCAATAGCCAACACTTTAAGGTCGGGTAGAACGAGGCAACTTGTAGGGGAAGTCTCTGAAAGTATTGGCAGTTGCCAATACTTTACGATCGGGTGCAATAGGCAACCTGCATACAAAGTCTCTGCAAGTATTGGCAATAACCAAGACTTTAAGCTCTATGCAATAGGAAACTTGTAAAAAAAGTCTCTTCAAGTCTTGGCAATAGCCAAGACTTTAATCTTTGTGTAATAAAGGCTACTTGCAGAGAAAATCTCTGCATTAATGGCAATAGCCAAAACTTTAAGCTCTATGCAATGAGCAACACCAATATCTAATTTTTATTGCCAATAAGAACCTTAAAATCATCTTAATCAATCATAAGAAGTAGAAAAAATTTACAGGGACGTCAAATTTAATTCAAGGATCATCAATCAAAATGGAAAAAACTTACAGATAAGTGTATAGATGATAATTACCAAAAAGAAATACAAAAAAAAGTAAATATAAATAAAGGATTAGGCAAAATAAAATATTATAACACAAATTAAAAAAAATAATAAAATAAATAAAACTTTTACAGATTTCCTAAATTTCTCTAGGACACAAAGAACAAAGAAGGAAAGGAAGGAGGAAGGAGGGAAGGAGGAAAGAGAGAAGGAGACTGTTCCATGTGAATTGGGTTTAGGCAGGGAGAAAATAGTCCTTTCGCATAGTGAGGGATGATGTGAAGGGCATTTACTAAAAACATTTGAAAGTGGGGGCAAATTGGTAAGAACAGTGCTTATGGAGGGCACTGCGTGAAATTTTTTGAGACTTACGCCTCATCCCATGGGGCTTATGCCTCTCGTTACTTTTGCCCTGCTGGATTGGCCCGAGCGTTTTTGCTATGCCCCGCCTTGAGGCCCGCTCCCTACGAACACCTTTTAAAATACTGGTCAGGGGTTATACCAACTTTGCATAGTTCATCAAATATGAAAGTTGCAAAACATGAACCGTTTAGGGACTTTTAACTAATATACTTCCCTCTTGTGTTAATTGACTGCTCCCATTAATTAAGGTGGTTCAACATTTCTTAGTGTCCATTATGCTTTATTTTTATTGAAATGTCGTACAAAACACATGATTATTTTCTACCATTTGCGATGAGAGTACTATCAGGAACCATATTGGCTTAATTAATTTCTTGAAGTATTTGAAAAAAACACCAAGTAATTAAGTGACTCTCTAGTACTTTAGTTGATACTGAGAACTTTTCAGCTCTCACCTGTTGTGGAAAAAGATAAACGGAAGGAAGTATTAACAGCTCCTCCAGTATTTGCGAAGTGCATGGCCCTTTTTTAACAATGTGTTACCTCGGTAGAATCTCTGCAAACTCCAAGGGAATAAATTATGATTGAGAAGTTAGGGGGAATCAAAAGTAAAAACAACTTTAGGAAACAAAACAAGGCGACAGATGTTTTAGCGAAGGAAGCAACCAGAAGACAACTTTTTGATAAAACCACACTTCTGATGTGTCCTCCCATATATGCAAATGAAATACTATAGCTAGACATTTTAGGAATTACATTTGAACGTGAAATATGGCCCTGTAGTAATTTGGTGGTCGAAACATTAAATATTTTATCACTACTGATCATAAAACCATGAACAAATGGTAGTAGTACTGACGTAATAAGTAACAGATATATATGAAAGGTGAGACAAAAATATATAAAGTCTTAAGTGGGTAATTTAACTACTGAAAACCATGAACATTAATCACTAGTAAAATCAATGAGTTGCTTGTTACTCCGATCCTGGACTTCTTTCAGCTATATAGATCACTTAGTTGGCATCAATTTGCTGTAGGTTTCCCAGCAGGCGGACTGCTCTTTAGGTGAGGAACGAGCCTTGTACATACACTGCATTGGGAGAAATATTTTTGCTGATAATTATTTAAATGAATAAAAGGCAATTAAATAGTTATAGAAAACCTAAAGCCATTTTTGAAATAGCATGATCTCAAGCTTCGTTATAAAGAACATATAGTAGTTCTTTTTCTTTTAGTTTAATAAATAATATTTCTTGTAAGCGTGTAGAGCTTAACTTCATCTATTTTATGTGTGTCACTGATCTGTAAAAAGTCACATTATATAGTATATATATATATATATATATATATAAAAACTTACCCCATTGAAGGATTCAAGCAGAAGACTTCGGCCAATATCGGATGGGGTAGGGCCAGCAGCTGCAGTAGTTGCAAGAACCAATAAAGGAATTAAGCTAATGTAAGGAACAAGGTCAAGTAGTAGTAAAAGTCAATTATGCCTCGCAAAAGATTGCGTTTAGTTACTTCATTTTTATATCTTAAGTAGGGGATAACTAACTAGGAGTGTATCAGAGCGATGTAGAACTATGTAATCACTTCATTGACTGATCATATGTACTTTAAAACTCGAGGTTAGCCCTAAGAGTAGTAATTCAAAAGAAATTGTCAGCTTGTACAGGTGCAGAATATTGGAAAAGGGGAACAAAGTCTGATTAGGAGAATATACTTGCAACATTGGCAACATGCCTAAAGTGCCATGCACACGCTTCTAAAGGGAGGTTACCAACTGGTGAATGACTTGGCAAATGTGGTATTCAAGTAAATACAAATTGCAGCCTATGTAGAATGGGGGAAGCTACATTATCATGAAGTCCTGAAGAGAGCTAAAGGGAAAAAGGAAGCAAGCTAAAATGTTGAGGATGATGTATGCAGAGTATATTCAAGCTTCGTGGCAAAAGAGGAACCCCAGGGTATTTGAACAGAAAGAAAGACAAGAAGAGTCTTGAGTTTAATTGTCAAGAGGAGGAAATAGTAGTTTAATTTTGTCAGAAAGTAGATAACTGTGGTATAGTTGACTAGCATTGTAAAGTTCTTTTTGGTAGTGATTAGTGAATAGATTTTGAAAGTTATCAAACAAAAGAAAAAGAGAATCTATCAATAATTAAAAATTTCCAAGTATCTATGCAGTGGATGTGATATATACCTGATCCTAGGCAAAGCTTCTTAATTTCATCATAGGCTTCACATTGTTTGTTCCAGATGGACTTTTTGCACTGCATATTAATGTATGAGGAGAATAGAGTTATTTGAAGAGATATTCATGAGGCATAGTTATGAGTATGAATAGAAAATTATTAAATCAACGAGCTAGTTAATGCTATAATCTGGACAAGTTAGTTACAATTAGCTTGTGCGCAATTCTAGTGGATTGACAAATTTTACTCCTTAAATATTCTGCTTTCATTTCGTACATGCTCAACAAAACAGCGAATTGATGAAATTCATGAAACAATATGTGTGTGTTGTCTCACTTTTTTAATAAATCCGTGACACATGTTCTAAACATACTCTTGAGTCAAGGTATGGGCTTTCGTTTACACGTATATATTTCTCTATGTGTGTAAGTATGTATGTATGCACAGATGCTGTACAAATAACTGCATAAACGTTCAACAAAAAAAGTGTATGTTTCATCATAAATTGTTTTCTATTTCCTATGTAATATTTACAACCACCTTATTTAAAAGTTTAAGATATTAGGGAGGAGACACAATTATTTAATTATGCATGCTGAATTTTCTTGAACGAAAGATGAAATCCATTTTGGAAGTAGATATATGTGTGCGTGACAAATTCATCTAAAATATTAAATTAGGAACGATATGCTTTTATCTTACCTAATTCTAATTATATGAATGTTTCTGATAAAACAATTTGTAACCAAGAATTTGGAGCACTTAAATAGTACTAGTAATTAGTTACCAAGAAATAAAAAATAATAGAAGTAATTGATGTACTTACATCATTGTGCATGACAATCAGTTTATGAAAGGGCACACGGACCATGGTCTTAGAAGTATCATCTATACTTGAAATGGGAGGAACATTAATATTCATAACTTGAGCAGGGTTTTGTTCAGTAGTTCGTCCAGGAAATAGAGCACTCATGGTTTTGAATGCTATTGCGGAAACTACTCCAAATGACAAACCTAATAATAACCCAAAAAAAAAAAAACACAGTCTTATATACCATAAGCAAGAATTTAAACTTCGACTCTGTAAAAGACAACTTATCTATATGGAGGAGCATAACAAACAAATTGAACGTAGCTAATTTGACAATATATAATCTATAAGAGATAATACTCACCTACAAAAGTTATTATATAAGAGTCCTAATAGTAGTGAGGATAATAATCTTATAATTGAAGAACTAAAAATACCAATTATCAATAAAAAATGAGGCATCTAACATACCCCACAAAATACTATTGCTGCATCCATCTCCTCCAGAATTCTGATTGTCGTCTGCATAAAATTATTGAATAATGTTAGAGCAAACAAAAAGTTTGTAAAGGAGCCCCTCATCATGTTGTACATCAAAGCTAGAAGCATTATTTTCCTTTTCTGGCATATAGATTCCTTCTGGTGTTCTTGTTATTATACTTACTTCTAGTATATGCATGGAGTAATTGTTAAACAAATACAAATTTGCAGGGAAAAAGATTTTGTTTAGAATAAGAAAATAGAGATGAAAATTTGAGTAATAAAAACAAGGGATAGTTAAATACTAACCAGCCATGACTTTTTATCGTAATTATCAGAAGTTGTATCAAGTTGTTCATAGAGAAGATATCTAAACCTCTTTTTATAGAATATATGGGTTGGAGTGTACTCCAAGAAATCCTCTTAGAATTTTGGTTTAGTTTTAACTCTATGTTAATTAGGTGATCCATTTAAATTTTTCGAGCATAATTATTAACCTCTAGATAGAAAAAAGGCAAGTTTATCATGGTTGAACTACCAATTACTAAGAATGTAACAGTGTAAACATGATTCTAATAGTGATGTATAAATGTCAGATCGTATGATAGAGTACTATCACAAAACTGTCCACGTCACCTATTGGCCCTTTTGGTCCACTAGACCTCTCATATTTATCCTCTGGAATATACTATTATCGAGACCAAAAGCGCGTACCATGTAAACTTGTGTTCTGTCTTAAATAGCCCTTTACTTTTCTCCCCATTTTCGATGCAAGATTTGCCTAAGTTTTCAGTTGCACCCTTCGAAAGTTGCCGGGTTAATGAGCCCGCCATTTCTTCTTCTTGAACCCCTCATCAGCTCGCCATCAGGTAAGGGCGTAAAAAATACCCAGTACCAACGATCACTATACGATAAATTGCAAGTTGAATTGTATTCACTTCCAATGCTTGATGATGTTGTACATCGTGTCTTTATTTTTGTACTTTGATACAAGAATTTTCGCATGTTATTTCATAATATCCTACGTTTCTTCAGGTGACAATGAGCAATGGCATCACCAATGTTACTTTATCAATACCAGATGGTCTTGTCACGGGCATATCATATGCTGGAATCAGCAACTTACTTGCGACCCAATATGACGAAAGCAATAGAGGGTATATGATGTTGAGCGTATATCTTATGTCTCGGCGTCGATTTCTTATAGCTTTTGAGTTATTTTCAGTATATTATGTGCCCAACAATATGTGATTTATAATAAAATACTAACTTGAGGTGTTTGGATGTTTTAGGAGTGAATTGAAGGAAATTGGAGCGTGATTTATACAAGAACAAGGAAGAAGCGATGGGTACAGCCATTGATGCTTGGCATGCTAGGCTGTATGGACTGGGAAGAGTGCAAATATTGAAGAAATTGAGAAAAGGAGCGCATACAGCCACGGATGCTTGGCATGCTCCGGTGTATGCACCATAAAACAGTCCCAGAGTAGCTTGAATTAACTAAAAACGTGGGCCACCTATTGTACTCCGTATTTAAACCCTTGTAAACATATTTTTAGGGTTCATTGCGTACTTTTGGAGGCAAGAACCTTTGGGGGAGGCAGAGAAACGCTAGAGATGGGTTGGAGCTCAACTTCTACATTGAGTTTTCTTCTCTTTTCTTTAATTTAGTTTGTTAGTCTAAAGTTGTGGGATTCTCCATGATTGTTGATATTCATAAGTTGATTTGATTTTATTAATTTATATCATGGGGTTATTTATTCATATCCTTAGCCTAATTATTTGATTGATTGATCACCAATTGAATACTATCTATGAACCTAGGGTTGAACTCGAAAGTGGGAACTACAGGTTGCAATAGGATTGAATAGAGCGTGTTCCTGAACCCGGGCATCGGGGAATGGTTTCGCGGTTAGGATAGAAATATACCTAACAGTCACGTTTAGTCACTATACAGGAGAAGCACATGCATTCTTGTTAACTCTAATTCCATAGACATATAGGCGTTAGGTTGGCTTGAATAGGCGAGCAGGGTATCGAAAGAGTCCTGTGAGTAATATTAACCCTGTGATTAGTAACCCAGATAGATTGATTTAGTCAGATTAACTGAAGAATTCAACAGGATTGGCAGATATCCCATGACCCTAGGCTATTATCCCTTCTTGAATCCAAAATCGTGTTTTACTTATTATTATTTTCTTGGTTTAATTAGTTAATTTTAGTTAGATAAATTCTCAACTATTGAATCCCTCTTGTTTAGATTATTAGGAATTGTCTGATTTAGTTAGTAGTTAATCAATAGTCCTCGTGGGAACGATACTTTTCTTATCACTTTATTACTTGATCGACCGCGTATACTTGCGTGTGCGTTTGGAGCGACAGTATAACCTTATAAACGTCTTAATATTTTAAATTGGTTTAATGAAGAAAATAACTAAATTATGGCAATTGCAGGTATTGGGATGTTATTTGGAATAATACAGGACCTCAAAGAATTCGAAAAAAGTAGTCGTAATCTTTACCTTCTGCTCACCAATTGACCTACATGAGTTTTGACCATCTAAAAATTAAGTCCATTAGTTCTGTTTCATGTAGGTTCTTAGGAACAAGTTTTGAGGTTATAATGGACAGCGAAAACCAGGCAGAAATTTCATTTAAAAGAACATGGAATGCTTCTCAATCTGATGAAGTCCCCTTAAACTCTGACATAAGGTAAGTTTTAATAAAAGGTTAGCTCAACTTCTTTTCACATATAATCTACGTTGCTTGGATCTTCTAAAAATATTGCCACGTGCTTGTCGAATCCTCAAAAAAAGTATGTATTTTCTGAAGGATTCGACACAGGTGCAACTGTATTTTAAAGGATCAGAGCACATGGTATAGAATGTATAATTGTAGTTACCAATGTTAAAGAGCTGAATTTTCAGGTTTGTGATGCTACGAGACACACCTTGATTTTATAATTATGCTATAGTTGAGCGTATAGAAGGATGGCCTCTTTCCAATATCGAAAATCTAAGGGTTGTCTTCAAGCTTCAACAAGACATGTATAAATCTAAATTTTTCTCATCATTAAGTAAAAACATATCTATTTTTCCTCCCTCCCATTCTCCCCAAATTGGAGTTATATAGTATTGAAAACTGCATAATTTATGCGTGTAGGTTTCATTACATGGCTATCTCGGATGAGAGGCAGAGGGTGATGCCAATGCCAGTAGACAGAGAGACTGGAAAGGTGCTCGACTACAAAGAAGCTGTTCTTTTGACTAATCCAACTAATCAGGATCTAAAAGGAGAGGTAGTTGGATGCTCTTGATGTTTACCTGCATATATATATATATATTTAGTACTAACAAAATAAAAAGATCTATTCATTGTTTACCTTGATGTTAATGAATATGCAGGTGGATGACAAATACTTCTATGAAAATGATAACAAAGACGATAGAGTTCATGGGTGGGTAGGAACTAATCCTCCTATAGGGTTCTGGATGATAATTCCAAGTGATGAGTTTCGTACTGGAGGGCATTTAAAACAAGATCTCACTTCACATGTTGGTCCAATTGTACTTTCTGTAAGTATTGAATTACTCAATTTCTAGTATGTAGATGAGTATTTCTATTTTGAGTTTAAGGAATATTTACTAGTTTGACTATAATTAAGTTCAGGTATTTGTTAGTAGACATTATGCTGGAGAGGATTTGGTAATCAAATTTCAACAAGGAGAGTCATGGAAAAAAGTTATTGGCCCTGTATTTCTCCATCTTAATTCAGATTGTTCAGCTAATGACGATCCATCCATACTCTGGAATGATGCAAAGAAAAGGGTATATCTTTTTTTCTTTAAAGGGCATATGTTAAGTACTCATTAGTATTTGCTAACTATGCCAATTTGGGATGTCTTCAAAAGTCAATTAGTGTAGCAGATATTCTGAAAGAATGTCTCAATTGAATTTACAGATGAATCAAGAAGTTGCAAGCTGGCCTTATGACTTTCCATTGTCAAAGGACTACATTAAATCTAATCAAAGAGGAACAGTTAAAGGCCAGCTATTTGTTAATGACAGGTACTTATTAATTTAAAGTTCCTCGGATCCTCACTTCATTCACTTATTAGTATCTACAAGATTTAATTCACTATGGAAAAAGGAACATCTTTGAGAGTAGCTTATTTCGTATGTGGAGATGCATTATCGACTCTTGCCTATATTCTTAACCATGTGCCAACGAAATTAGCTACGTCTATACCATATGTGTTATAGACTAGTAGAAATCCGGACATAAATTATTTAAGGATTTTAGGATGTGCGACCTCTGTATATGATTTCTCCAATGGCAAATTAGGCCAAGAGGAAATACGAGACATTGTAAAGCCTTTGAAGGTTATGTATTCATGGAGCTGCAAGATAGTGAGTGCGTAACTGAAGTCCAATCAAGATATGTCCACAATTTTATGTACTGTATAATCGTTTTAGATAAGTTTTGACAGAATTAGATGCCACATACCTATCATGATGTTTTAAGCTAACTCCTTATGCAAATCTATATTACACTAGTTATACTACTAAGTACGATTGAATAAAATTGGAGAAAATTATGTGGCATGAACATTTAGAAGAGTCGTTTACAAAAAATAGACATATTTTTCCTTTATTATGATTTATAGACATTTAACAATATGTCATTTATTTTTTATAGACATTATTTTTTACTGAACACTATTCCTCTTTTATGCCTTATCTCACTAATTAAAGATATTTATTAAAGTATTTAATCTTTTCTTACGCTGATAGAAATAAATCTAACTAAAACATCATTCAATTAAGTGAGAAAATATTGGGTCAAAATCTAAATTAGCATTGCATGATAAAATGTTCATCCCAAGGTATACTTCTGCATATTTTGTTAATTATGTATTGTATATTCATTGCTTTAAAATATAATATAATGATATAATTATATTAAAAATATTATATTGATATAAATGTAATATATTCAGCATAATTATGATAAAAAATTTTAATATACAATAATATTTTTACATATAATATTTTATTGATATAATTGCAATATATTCTGCATATTTATGATACATCGCAATATATAGTATATTAATATTATTATACATATAATATTTTATTGATACAAGTGCAATATATTTTGCATATCTATAATAACTTTGTGGTGTGAGTATTCCCTAAATAGATATAGTGTGAGTATTCCCTATGTATTACTTATGTGGTAGAATTAAATTGGTATTTACATAATTATAAGTGTTTGCACAATGAATACCAAACATTAACGGAGAATGAATACCAATAAAATATGCAAAATATAAAACACAAAATATATACGAAATGTATAATAAAGATATGCATTTTATGTATACGAAAAATGTATGCAAAATGTATACATAAAATATATGCAAAAGATATATATTTTATAATTTTTAGGTGATAATCATGTGATAACAGTTAATGGAGAAAAAGAATGTGGCTAATGATTGACATCCCAAAAAATAGGCACAAATTTAAACTTCTATTGCTGTAGTTCCACTATTTTAGGAAAATAATATTTGTAAACATATTAATATAGGTAATTTTGGCTAGTCTTTGTTCAAAAGTTCATGTGTCTATTTGAATGTAGGGCCATATTTGACTTTGGCTAAATATGTTATCTTCTCATTTGCACTAACATTGAAGATCTTTTTTTAGCACTACTATGTTAGTACCAGCATCCAACTCTTATATAGGATTAGCACCACCAGGAGATGTCGGATCTTGGCAAAGAGAAACCAAAGTAAAGTTACATGATTCATAAACTTATAAGTAAAATAGAAGTAGTTTTTAATTATATAGGCTTAATAACTTTATTTCGTTGCATTCTCAGGGATATCAGTTTTGGACTAAAACGGACTCTAGTGGGAATTTCGTTATAGAAAATGTAATATTTGATACATATAATTTGTATGCAACAGTCCCTGGAATTATTGGCGATTACAAATACACTTTCGATGTGCAAGTAACTCCAGGTTTAAATTTCTTATTTCCACTGTTTGTTGGAGTATTTCATAATTTTTAGCAATCAGTTTAATTTGTTCAAAATGATACCCTGCTCATTGCATTTTTTTTACTTGTTACATGTTCATTAATTTTTATCAAAATACAGGTTCAGGATCTAGTATTGAATTAGGGAGTTTGATTTATAAGCCTCCACGAAATGGGGCTACACTTTGGGAAATTGGTGTGCCAGATCGCACAGCTGCTGAATTCTTTGTTCCAAGTCCACCTCCAGAATTTAAAGTTCACAAATACCAAAACAACTCTGAATCAATGTACATTCCAGAAATCTTTTCTTAGGCTCCAGTTTGTAAGATTTAGTAGTTTTGAGAAAATACTTCTGAATGTTTATAACTTGTTGTTTTGACTGTATGAAATTCTAACTCATTTACTCCACCTTGGATTACAAATTTCGACAGTACGGTTTGTGGGAACAGTATAGTGTTTTATATTCTAAAAATGATCTCGTCTACAATATTGAGACTAGCAATTATTCAAGGGACTGGTTTTTTGCTCATGTTACCAGGTATTCCTGAGAGCTTGTTTTGACTCTTGTATACAAGTTTCTTAAAAATAAAAACATAAGACGGCCTGTTTTTTTTTTCCTTCTTTCTATTCTACCGTCAATTTAATTTATCCGAAAAAATACTGCCCCCTCCCCCCCGCCCCCCATGTCTAATAAAATAGATCATTTTGTGGAGATCCCTTATTGGAGGATCCGGCGGGAGTAGAACGATATTCTTGGATGATTCAAAGAACATAGCCGAGGACATTACAAATCAAATTGAATAACAATATGACTTCTATAGAATTGTTCTTCATCTGTATAGGAATATAGGAAACAACTCATATGAAGCTACCACATGGAAAATAATATTTAACCTTGAAAATGTGGACAAGGCGTCAAATTACAGTCTCCAATTAGCTCTTGCAGCAGCTCAGGGAGCTGAACTACAAGTATGTACCCCATCCTTGATTCCTTATCATACCATATCAGTTAAATTTACTTTTTGTTCTTTTTCTTTTTCATTAAACGTTCTTTCTTTTTCCGTAACAACATAATGGTATAACAACTACGTCTTAATCAGTTGCGGATCCAAGATTTTAGGTTCGTGATGCTTGAAAGTGGCGAGAAAAAGAGTGATATTTTACGCGGGAGGAACCGCTCGTTTTCTGTCTTCAAAAAGGGTTCGAGTCATTTTTTAAGTAGATTTTTGTATCTATTTACAGCTACTTAGATAAGTAAAATAAGGCAAAGTGGGAAAAAAATAAAGTCAGCCAAAAAGTAGTCCAGAAAGAAATAAAAAAGGACTTCAATCAAAACTCGTTATAGTGGCAGCGTTTGTCTAAAATTTTCATTGCTATAATAGTGAGGTATTGTTAAATATATACTGTCATTTGACGTTTAGATCTCATTTATGGGCGAAGTGCGCAAAAGGCCAGTTTGGCCACTGGTCTTATAGCAGAGGCCACTAAACCCAAAACATTAACATTGAGGCCACTTTACTTACACCCACAATAAACGAAAAAGGAAAAAGACTAAATTACCCCTCGTTTTATATATACAACAAAGAGTTCGTTATTCTCCATACTTTGTCGCTGCTGCTGCTGCTGAATTCTCTTCACCAATTCTTCACGCCCCAATCTCAATTTTTCAAATTTCTTCGCAAGTTTTTCTTCAAAATTGTAAGTATTCTACGTTTAAATATTACGTTATGCTGCATTAGGACTGAGTTTCAACTAAATTCAATCAATGTGAACTGAATTCAGAGAAATTCGTTTAAAATTTACTAGTTTTAACACCTCGATGTGCCGTTGATGACTGAAATTCAGTATCGCCATTGTCGTAAACTAGCACTGAAGTTTGAACTAAAATTCAGTTCATTAAGTATTTTACGTTTGAATTTTACGTTATGCTGCACTAGGACTGAGTTTGAATCTATGTGAACTGAATTCAGAGAAATTAGTTTAAAATTTAGAAGTTTTTATACCTCGATGTGTCGTTGATGACTGAACATCAGTATCGCCATTTTTGTGTTAAGTATAAGTATACTAGCACTGAAGTTTGAACTAAAAATTCAGTTCATTAAGTATTTTACGTTTGAATTTTACGTTATGCTGCATTAAGACTGAGTTTGAATCTATGTGAACTGAATTTAGAGAAATTCATTTAAAATTTACTAGTTTTTATACCTCGATGTGCCGTTGATGACTGAACATCAGTATCGCCATTTTTGTGTTAAGTATAAGCATACTAGCACTGAAGTTTGAACTAAAATTCAGTTCATTTAGTATTTTACGTTTGAATTTTACGTTATGCTGCATTAGGACTGAGTTTGAATCTATGTGAACTGAATTCAGAGAAATTCGTTTAAAATTTACTAGTTTTTATACCTCAATGTGCCGATGATGACTGATCATCAGTATTTCCATTGTCGTGTTATCAGCATACCTCGAAGTTCAGTCTTTGAACTAAAATTTAGTTAATTATGACTGAATTTCAGTGCTTAAGGGGTGAAAAGTTCATTTATAAACTGAAAAAAGCAACCTCAAGACTTTGCGATTACTTATTGGCATTGCCATGTTAAGTACCGGCCAGCACGCTAGGACTGAACTTCAGTTCATAAGACTGAACTTCATTGGTTCAATCCTTATGCATATAACTTAAGTCCACATGAACTGAACTTCAATCCACATGCCTTAAAAGCTTTTTATAAACTAAAAGAAGCAACCTCAAGACTTTGTGATTATTTATTGCCATTGTTATTAAGACTGAACTTCATACTAACACAATTCTTTCTCTGGTTTACTTATTCAATGCAGAAATGGATACAGTTTGTTTGGTTATTGCTTTCAATGGGAATTGGACAAAAGATTACAAGTACTTGGATCATGAAACAAAACTTCTGCTTGTTAATCAAATGATCGAATTCAGAACATTCATGCATAAGATTTATGAAGCAACACATTTCACTGGCACTGTCAATATATGGTTTGATATTGGAATAGACTCGAGCAGGGGAATGCTTGTAACTACAGAAGAAGAACTGAGGACATGCATGCTTTTGTTGAAGAATGATCCGACTTTCAAGAATAGTCGTTTCATGATTGAGAAGCTAGAGAATATCCACTCCGAGACCGATCCTTGCTATCAACTCTTTGACCAATGGATCCGTGAACAAATTGGATAAACAAAAACAATTGCGCTTAAGCTTTCTCAAAACTTTTGCACAAACTAAAAGAACAAGAAAACTAATTTTCTTGTCACAGTTAATTTTCTCTTGGTTGTTTTTACTTATCAAGAGACTATCACAATAGTGGCTATATGTAAAAATGTGGCTGTTTATGAATAATAGTTAAGGAAGAAGGAAAGACTTCATCAATCATCCTTGGGCTGATTTTAGCCCTATTTATATTGGTGTTTGCATGTTTGCACCCCTTTGTATGTTAGCCAAGTGTCTAGCTTTATTTGCCACTTGTTTTAGTCATTTCATGCAAGAAGCCACTTGTTATTCTTCTATTTAGGACATAGCCAAGTGTTCTTCCTTTCACATGCATGGTGACAAGTGTTCTTTCTTCTACATGCATGGTGACAAGTGTGCAAATATTTTCTTTATTAATATTATAATACATCTCTATGTATAATAATCATTAATTGCAAACTAAATATATATCACATATATATTAGTAATTATTTTAACCAAGAAATAACCAGGAGAAATCACTCAATTTTACTATTCTAAATAGTAAAACTCAATTTGTTCACATATTAATTATATTCTATGTGCTAGCAAAGAATATAATAATATTCCATTTGGATTAAATATTATTTAATCCTTAGCAAAGATCAGAACCTCGTTAGTGTGCGACCCCATAGGTTCAATACTAAGACGGTAGTAAATTGATCATATCAATATACTAATCAAGGGTGGCGTCTAGCAACACTCCTTAACGACCGGATTAGATTGAAGTATACAATTTACTCTCAAGAACCTGTAGAAGAATAATGTAGTATTCCCTTCTGTCATTTTAGCTCCGAGTCACCCTAGGATATGGTTTATCTGTCAAATCCCAATAGGTGACCAACTATGTTTACATGTGGAATATAACTGACCGGTAAATGATCTAAGAAACTCTTTTCTCTTATCATTCAATAATTGCCCTGGCCAAGGTTTTAAAGTAGTCGTTTATAATTCATGACAACATAGAGCTTAAACTCATTACCAAGAGTCGACAGATTCCATCTTGATCGTTCATTAATTCTACAAGTATTTAATCATACTCAATATCCTTTCAACTATCGTCGTAGGACAATAGGGGTCTTGTATCAAAGTACAATAAATAACTTGTCAATTACTATGAAGACCTCAGGTCAAAGGAAACTCGTGCATTACATTCTTCAAGATAATATCCTATTGACAGATTATGGTAATTGTAACCATTAGGAATTATCCAATGAGTCGGTTCAGTGATCATATCTCCATATGCATCACCTATTTATGTAATTTAGTTAATGAGATCAACTAATCTTTATCCAATAAAGACTATCACATAAATATTGATCTAGCCGGATCAACTAATCTTTATCCAATAAAGACTATCACATAAATATTGATCTAGCCGGATCACTAATGTCCTAATTAATGATTTAGTGATCCTACGATCAATAACAATTTTAGATTAAGTTATATAAGACTTGACTCTCATTATCACGATCTCCATTATGATGAAAAGTCTCAAACCTTAATCAAGGACTTTATCATATCAATTAATAATAACTATGATAAATGAATATCAAATGCCATATATTAATATCAAAATATGTTCAAATAAATAGATATGAGATTGGGTCTAGGGCATATCAACTATATTCCTAACAATCTCCCACTTACACTAGAGCCAATCGCTCTTGTACTTCATTCCTATTTTCCACTTGTGCTTGTCGAAATCCGCTATTCCGAGAGCTTTAGTGAATGGGTCTGCTGCATTTTCTTTTCCATCAACCTTTAGAATCTCAACGTCCCCACGTTCAACAAATTCTTTTACCAGACGATATTTTCGCAAAATATGTCTGTTCTTATGATGTATTTTTGGTTCTTTACTTGAGTAATGGCTGCAGAATTGTCGCAAAATAACGGAACTGCACCTTCAGCTGAAGGAACCACACCAAGTTCAGTTAAGAACTTTTTCATCCATACTGCTTCTTTACCAGCCTCATTAGCTGCCATGTGTTCTGCTTCAGCTACTGAATCAGATATCGTATCTTGTTTAGAACTTTTCCAACTCACTGCGTCACCATTTAAAGTGAATATATAACCAGTAACAGAATTGCTATCATCTGGGTCTGAAGAGAAACTTGCATCAGCATAACCGTCAATTTTCAATTCAGAGTCTCCATATATGAGGAATTGGTCTTTAGTCCTTCTTAAGTACTTAAGAATGGTCTTCACCACTTTCCAATGTTCCTCGCCAGGATTCGCCTGATATCGGCTACACACGCTTAGTGCGTAAGCCACGTCAGGACGTGTACATGTCCTGGTATACATGATAGCTCCCAGTGCACTAGCGTATGGGATCCTACTCATGCGTTCTCTCTCTTCAGGTGTGTTAGGACAATCCTCCCTGCTGAGAGTACTTCCAGTGCTTATCGGTAGATAGCCTCTTTTGGAATTATCTATGTGATACCTTTTTAGTATGGTATCTATGTGCATAGACTGGGAAAGTCCAAGCAACTTCTTAGATCTATCTCTATAAATCTTTATTCCCAATATATAAGATGCTTCTCCCAAGTCTTTCATGGAGAACTGTTCAAATAGCCAAATCTTTGTACTTTGTAATGATGGTATGTCATTCCCAATGAGCAATATATCATCAACGTACAATACTAAGAAGATAATTGCGCTCCCACTAACCTTTTTGTACACACAAGGATCTTCTTCGCATCTAACAAAATTGAACTTTTCAATTGTCTTGTTAAAGCATGTATTCCAACTTCGAGAAGCTTGCTTTAGTCCATAAATGGACTTTTGTAGTTTGCATATTTTACTATGATCAGATGAAGATGTGAAACCTTCAGGTTGTGTCATTTACATATCTTCTTCTAGCTCACCATTAAGGAAAGCAGTTTTCACATCCATCTGCCATATTTCATAATCATAGTATGCTGCTATAGCAAGCAAAATCCGAATTGATTTGAGCATTGCCACGGGAGAGAAAGTCTCATCATAATCTATTCCTTCTTTTTTACGATATCCCTTGGCAACAAGACGGGCTTTATAGGTCTCCATGTTTCCGTCTGCTCCAATCTTCTTCTTAAAAACCCATTGCAACCAATAGGTTTTATATCCTCTGAAGACTCAACTAAAGTCCATACTTTATTGACCTTCATGGACTCTATTTCGGATTCCATGGCCTTTTGCCATTTCTCAAAGTCAGAACTTTGAATCGCCTCTTGATAAGTCCTAGGGTCATCATCATTATGATCAACCTCATCAGGAAACTCATCTTGCACCAATAAATTTAATCTATTTGGTGCATGATGTTCTCGTGTGGACCTTCTAAGAGGTTCTTATGCAACTTGTTCGCCTTGTACTAGATTTGGTTGTTGTTCGACTTGGTTTGAAACAGGTTCATTAACATGTTCTTGAATATCATTTTGTTTTTGAACTTCAACCGTTGAAGATGGCAACACATTTGTCAACTGCATGACATCCAATAAAGGTTCCTCAACTTGTGTCTCATGATCTTGTTCCAGTGTCGATTCATTCATTTCTTGAACTTCATCAAGTTCTATTTCTTCACCATGATTTCCTTCTAAAAGAAATTCTCTTTCTAAAAACGTAGCTCCTTTAGCCACAAACACTTTATGGTTGGAGGGGTGATAGAAATAATATCCCATTATTTCTTTGGGATACCCAATGAATAACGATGCTTTTTACAAGTTGAAAACCCTAATAGCTAAATTACAAAAAATAACGATGCTTTTTGCAATATTTATAAAATATACCAATAGTTTCCAATAATTACTCTACATACCATTTTTCATTTACTACCCTCCCAAACATAAAACCCTAATTTCTGCCTCTCTTTTTCTCTTCCCTTACTCCACCCATCTATCCACCCACCAACCTTCACCCCCTTCCCTCCACCGGCGACCAGCCGGTTTGCTCCTCCGGCGAAACCAGCACCAGCGCACTACAGTTGTTCTGTATTGCTGCTGTTGCCATCGTTGTTCCTCCCTCCGTGCTCCTCTGTTATTCTGAATCGTTGTTGATGTTGTTGCAGTGCAGCGGCGTCGCTACTCTGTTGCGACGTCTACCTCGATCTTTATGTTTTCCGGCGAGTTGCTTCGATCTGCCCTTTCTTTTTTTCTTTTGTATGTGTATAAATGTGTATGTGTTAGTATATCTATGTATTTTTTATATATAAATACGTATATCTTTTGTACTTTTTGTATATGAATGTCTAGCTTCATTTTTTGTATGTGTATATGTGTTGTATATATGTGTATATGTGTTATGATTGTGTATATGTATGTTTGGAGTAGAAAAGTTGCTTTTATGTTTTACTTGTATAACTTTGTATGTTTGTGTAATTTTGTATGTGTGTGTGTGTTTGGGTTATATGTAGTTTCAATGTATATATGTGTATTTTTTGTATGTTTCGTTTTGAATATCAAAAAAAAAAAAAAATCCGGCGGCGGCTATCCGACGGTAGTGAGTAGTGGAGAAGGTAGGAAGAAGGAGATAAAACTCTAAATAGTAGGTGTTTGTTTAACTTGTATATGCCATGTAAAAAAAATTATTGCTATATTTTGTAAAGTGGTAAAGTATCAGTATTATTTGTGAATTTGGTGTTAGGATTGTATATTTTTGTAATTGTCCCTTTATTTTTAAAATAAACATCATTTTTTTGGTTCACTATGTGAATAAGTGCGTCCGAATTGACTTCAATTCTGTTGTGTATATGGAGCAATGGTATTTTCGTAATTATAGATTCATTAAATGTAAAAGTGCTCAATTTTTAAAAACCATCTTTATTGTGCTCAATATCTCAAGATCAAGTACAAATGTGCTCTTTGTATAATCCATCAGTTCTGTCTACAATTTCTGCAGTCATCTAAAGAGGTGTGAGAAATCTCAAACTCACTGAGATCCAGCTTTAGTTCATTGTATTTTTGCAACAATACAACAATATATTTTTTCTTTTGTGCATATGCTTTGTAACAACCCTCTATCCACAATCTTTATATTAACTTCCAAACTCAGTAGCAAAGTTACAACAAGAGGAATAAAATGAAATAGGAAGCAATAAGACTAGAAAGGGAGATGATAATAATAGATCATAAATGAAATCAGTCAGAACGAAATGAACTTTAGAAATGATTCACAAGTTATCAAACATTGTGAGGAAATTTTCTTTGACCGATGGACATTATTGAACCTTGACCTCTGCTGTGAATATTGCTCGTACGGGTCTATGGTCCAACAACTTACAGCCTTACACTCACCTACATTATACTGGCTTTGCTCAAGCCCTTTGCCAAACCATATTATCCTATCCCACCAATAGAATATGTAGTTTCTTTATTTGCGTGTTAATTTAATTTTTTTTGACATAATAAAAAGAAAAAAAGAGATCATCATATTTGCAACTTAATTTTTTTTTAAAAAAAAAGAAACAATCAACTCAATTATTATTTAAATCGTAACCGAGTATATCATGTATTAAAGATGGGGATATGTGATCCACTTCATAGCATCAGACATAGAACCTGCAGGCCTAGCTAATACCTGGGCACACTAATTAGCTGACTGTTAACAAAAGATAAAGATATAAATTCACACATGAGTGCTTTACAATCTTGCACAATAATATCAAAATACGAATTGTCGCTTTCAGATTTGTCCAACGCTTGTTTGGCCATCAAACGATCTATTTCAATAACAATCGGGAATGTGTGATAGTACTTTTTTAACCAACTCAATGCTTCTCGGATTGTAAAAATTTCATCCATTAGTGCTTCACATGTAGCCTTTAATGGTGTGCAAAATCCTCTACCAAAATTGCCATGAGCGTTCCGGATTAGCATACCAGCTCACATTCTTCCAGAATGAACATCTTAATATACATCAACGTTGCATTTCACAGTACCCGAATCTGAAGGAAATCATTTAACATAAAAATCTGACTCAGGCACCAAATAAGTATAGCCATTAATACGTGTTGCTTTCCTTTCATTTTAGTCTCATGAAATTGATCACGTTTCACAGTCTGTACCAATAATGTAAACCGCTCCAATAGCGTGCTCCCCACCGTAATCCATCCTATATAAGATTTAAGCCATACCTGCTTCGCTGCATCACACTGTACTAGGCAATGAAATGTGGTTTCAGCTTCCTGAAGGCACGCTGGACACACATTTTGTTGAAGGACCTTTCGATCAAGCAAGTTTTTCCTTGTTGGTAGTACACCTTTCAATGCCCGCCAAGAAAAATTTAGGACTTTTAGTGGCATTTTTAACTTCTATATTTTCTTCCAAATATTGACATCCTGATTAGGAATATCATCCTTTTGAAGCACCAAATACCCACTCTTAACCGTGTACTTTTCTTGTCTATCTGACTACCACATCCAACGATTATCCCATAATGTAAACCACAAGGGAATAACTTTGACACAATTTACTCCCTCTATAGTAAAGAAGGTTTCCAAGAGGTATAGTTTCCATATTTTTGTATCATTATACATCAAGTCTGCAACGTAAAGATTCAGGGACTCATCATTTGGAGCACTTTGGATAAAAATAGATTGGCGTGTCGGTAACCATGGGTCGCAGTATATCCGTGTATTGAGTCCATTCCCTATTCCCTTGACACAACCCTTTTGAATAAGGTGATTCGCCGCACAAAGTGATCGCCAAATAAATAAAACTAGGATTTGAGCCCTCGCCTGCACTAAGGAAGTCTTAGTTTTGATAATATTTAGCACTAGGTACTCGACTTACAAGACCATTTGGCCGAGTCAAAATCATCCAATGAGTCTTGGCTAACAGTGATTTATTTGTATGTTGGAGCATTCGGAAGCCCATACCACCGTCAGTTTTGTGCTTGCTAAGTCGCTCTCATGAAATTCATTTAATTCCAGATCCCTCACTACCTCCATTGCGCCACCAAAAATCGTTCATAGATCGTTCAATAACAATACATATATCTACATGCAATGCAAAAAGGGACATAAGATAATTTGGTATTGCATGTACCACCGTCTTCAACAGAATCTGCTTTCCTACTCTTAATAAGACTGCTATTTTCCAACTCTGAAGTTTTTAGCGTACCTTATCTACTACTCCCATCGTTCTAAAATGGATGACATTATTTCCTTATTAGTCTGTTCCAAAAAGAATGGAACAATTCTAAATTTAAAAAAAAATTTGAGTTGAAACTACTACTTTGCCCTTAATGAAATGCTTTATAGCCACATATTTATGTAGGGCTTATTTTGGACCACAAGTTCCAAAAGTCTTACCACATTTCTTAAACTCTGCTCCAAGTCAAAATATGACAACCATTTTGGAACCGAGGGAGTATATAATTGAAGACCTCCATCTTGCTATGACCCACAATAACTGACAGCCAAAGATATTGTCCAGAATGATCAGCTATCGGTACATTTAGAATAGTAGTAACTGAGTCTCTTGTTGCAGCATTAGTGTTTCCACTTAAAAAGATCTACGATTTATGAAAGTTCACATGTTGGCTTGATGCTTGTTGATAGATCATAAGACAAGTTTTAATGGTACTTGCTTCATAATCACTTACATTGAAGAAAACAAAGTGTGTCATCTGCAAAAAAGAGATGTGAAATAGGGGGAGCATGCGGTGTAATCTTGACACCATGTAAGTTACCATGTTGTGTATGAAATCTCAAGAGTGCCTAGAGGCCTTTAGCCACAATGATGAATAGATAGGGTGGCAACAGTTCACCTTGGCGTAAACCTCTTGATGGGATAATACTTCCAAACTGCCTGCCCGCATGGGGTATTTTGTATGAAACCATAGTAACCATTCTCATGACTTTCAAGACCCACCCATAGAAAAATAAATTTTGAGCATAATGTTCTTCAAGTAGTCCCACTCCACTCTATCATAGTCCTTGCTCATGTCAGTTTTAAGAGCTGCAAATTCTAATTTTCCCTGTGTTTTCTGCTTCAAGTAGTGATTTATCTTAAATGAAATCATGGCATTGTCAATAATAAATCTACCTAAAATAAATTCACTTTGAGCCTCAAAGATAATATCATTTAGGAAATGCTTTATTCGATTTTCCATCGTTTTACAAACAATACGGTCAATCACATTGCACAGTGATATGGGTCTAAGATCGGACACTACCTCTGGTTGCTTCTTCTTTGGGATTAAGACAATTTTTGTGTTGTTTTGGCCCGGTATGTTACCATTTCCATTTACAAACTGTAAGATTGCGCCTTAAACATCTTTCTCTACCACCAACCAGAAACTGATATAGAAGCCAGGATCTAAGCCAACAGGTCCTGAGGCCTTGTGTTGCTCCCAACGTACACGCAAGTATACGCGGTCGACAAGTAATAAAGTGATAAAATCGAGTATCGTTCCCACGAGGACTATGCAGACTAGTACTTAACAAACAATTTCTAAACAAACTATCCAGGGATCTTTTTCTTTGATGGTGAGAGTTTTTGTAACTAAAACGCAGTAATTAAAGTGCTAGAAGTGTAGTCAAGCAATGGTGCAATACTTTGGTTGTTAACAATATTAAGAGGACGGTCCAGGGTCAGAGTTACGAAAAATCCAGTTGATGTATCTAATTGATTCCACTTCTTAAATTCCGGGTTACTAACTGACAGAGTAAATGTAACTGTGAAAACCTTTTAGTTCTTCACAATCTATGCAAGCTACTTCAATCCCTATATGTCTATGGGTTAAATCACATGCACGCATTAACGAATTCTGTAATGAGTTAAACTAGGCAAGCAAGTATATGTCTATCCTACTCGCAAATTGGTTCCCCGATGCCCGGGTTCACAAACTAGTTCTATTCTTTCTTATTACATAATTAGATTCTCTCTTTCGAGTTCAATCCAAAAACCATAGATAATGCATAATTATCGAGCTCTAACAATTATACAAGTGAAATCAAGAAAGAATAAGCAACCCGTTATGGGATTCAATTAATGGGAATCAATCTTCAAACAATCAACCTTCATGTAATACTCTAACCCTAGAACGTAAAGTTTAGCCACACATATTCATAATCACAAGGCAAAGATTTGGTATAATAATGAAGTAAATGATGTAATAGATGAAAGATTAGGAATCAACCCTTGTTCAATGAGTATGTTGCTCTCAATATTGCTCCAAAGTAAGAACTCCTATCAAAAACTAAGTAAAGTACTATTTATAATGTTTACAAACACCTAGTAATAAGTTAGACCCAATGCTAGACGGAATAGGAAGTAACAATCCGCACAAGGGGCGCTATAACAGGCGCCCCGCACCTCGTAATGCGTGACTCCAACACGAAGACGTCGAAAATCCTCCGCCTTTGAGGCGCGGCGCGCAAGAAACTGGGCACTATAACTGGCGCGCCACGTGCCCCAAAGCGCCCAGCCATTTTGCCTCTTTCCTTGGTCCGAAATCTTGCTCGTGTCGTGCCCTCGTGTGCTCACTCCAATCTTCAATCAACTTCCAATCAATTCTTGCTCAATCAAGCTCATAAAAGCTCCAAATGCACTGCGTAACAACCTACACACGCACGATATCAAATCAGTATAAAACCACATTCACAAACTATAAAACGAGCGCATAATAAGCTCAAACATGCAGAAATATTAAGGAAATGTTGGCATAAAATGCCAAACATGACCACCCCACACTTGAACCCTTGCTCGCCCTCGAGCAAGTCACATCTCACTTCCCAACCTAGGTAAAACAGGTCTGCCTATGACTATGGTTGATATCGACCATTGAACCAATGCACACATGACTACTATGGATCCACAACATGCCAATAATTTACTAAAACCAAAAATATGAGAACAACCACCCCAAAATAGCTCAAGTGCACAAACTCAAGTTATTGCAACCGTGCTCCCACCAAGTCACACCTATCTACTCAACCAAGAACCATCAACTTTACCTATTTCATGCAAACCATGTGCCCTCACCAATATGAAGCAAAAGAGTGCCCCCCCCCCCCAAAGATCACACACAACAATAAATATCATGAATAGAACGGGGGCAATAATAAATGAATTCACTCACTCTCATGAAAGTCTCACATGTCACACACAATGTACCATAGGCTTGCCTGTAGTGTAGGACTCCACTAATGTAAGCTCACTCCAATCGGGATTAACTAGGACTTTAGAAAGGTCGTAATGTAGGCTAAGGGGCGGGTAGGATACATATGGTAATAGTGACTACCTTCCTAAGCACTTTAATACATCACAAATATTTCATCACAATTCTCAATAAGCCACCCAATCAACACTTCCACACATACACCTTCTCAACAAGTAGCATTTTTCTTTCAAGCACACACTGATAAGTTGGTATTTTACCAACTTAAAGACTACTTTAAGCTTTTGTTTTTGAATCAACGTTTAGTGTTGTTTAATGCCGTAATTGCTTAATTTCAGGTTTCAATGAGCATGTTCGAGCAATGGTTGAAGATTGAAGTTCAAAAGCAAGAATTGAAGCCAAAGTATGAAGATCTTGAATCACAGCATGAGGCGCTCCGCCTAGAATTTGAGGCGGAGCGCCTAACAAAAATACAGAGAGCAAGTTTTCATGAGGCGCTCCGCCTAAAGTGTGAGACGCTCCGCCTAACAAAATCCAGAGAGCAAGTTTTCATGAGGCGCTCCGCCTAAAATTTGAGGCGCTCCGCCTAGAAAAATACAGAGAGCAAGAATGCATGAGGCGCTCCGCCTAAATCATGAGGCGGGCGCCTCAACAAGGACCTGAAGCTCAACATTTTGAAGCCCAGAAAGAGGCGCTCCGCCTACTCTTTGAGGCGCTCCGCCTCAGCCTCTGTGACTGCATTTTCTCAGCTTGTATAAATAGTAAAAGCTAGGGTTTAACAAACACATTAGATATTACATTAGCTACTTGTTTTGAGGCGAATTTGGGAGCTAAGTAGGAGTCTTAACATCACTTTGTAAGCTTCCAATCTTGTAACTTTGAATCTTATTCCATGTATCAATTCAAAACTCATGTTTAACATGATTTCATCATTTCATTACATCTTCATTGCTTTGATTCAAACCCTAGTTATGAGCAGCTAAATTCATAACTAGGGGTGTAAATAGGCTATAGTGATAGATAATCAATGGGTGTTGTTCCATTTCACTAATTATAACACGAGTAACAATTATCCAACTCCTCATTACAATAACATCAAATCCCTAAATCCATGATATTTGGGATTTCTTGTCTACATTGCTAGTTAAAGACTCGGAAGAGATTAACTAGCGTAGAATAGTGGAGTTGGCGAGGATTTGAGTTGATAGGCTATTTATATAGACTAACTCACCTAAAAGGAGTTACGCTCGGAAGAGGTCTCCTTTCCTGGGGTCTTTGAGTAGCGCTTGATTATTCAACTAAGGCTTTGACGAGCGGGTTGTGGAAGATCTCTTCTAGGCCGGAAGGATTCTAGAGATCACAATCGGAATACTCGACCATAATTATACTTGAGTTGGGAAAGTGAAGGGAAGACACCCGTTGGTTGGAAGTCACTATTAGTTGTTTGCACCCCTAGTCTCGTAATATCGAATCAACTCACTTGCTTAATTTGTATGCATTGTAGTTAATTGTAGTGTTACTTTAAACAAATTTCATCTCTAGGACTCAATATTAAACTTCAATTGACTTTCTATTTGCGACTCTCTTACTTGACGAGCTAGTTCCCTTGGGAAATCGACCCCGACTCATATCGGGTATTATATTTTGACGACCGCCCCTCACCATTAAAGGTGTAGGATTGAGCGTGGATCACACACTAGCAAGGAATGGATATTCTTTTTCTCTTTTTTTTTTCTTTTCACAATTTTTTTCTTTCTTTTCAACTTTGCTATTTTTTCTTTTTCAATTTCATTATCTTCCAACCTTGCCAATGCTTTTCACTACTTCACAATTTTAATAATTATTCCCCTTCATTAGCTCCACTCAAAAACCTCCCAAAATCCAACCACAACTCCAAAATAACAACACAATATCAACTAAAGTGCTTCAGGAGTAAAGGGCCAAAAGAGATAATTTAGAACAAATGGGCAGGCTCGGGGTGTGGGTGCCAATAAAAAGGGTCAAAGAAATCACAACAACAATTTTTTCCAAGGTATATATGTAAGGGTAGGCAAATCAAAGAAGGCCTTGTATCATTTCCCGACTAGAGCAAACCTAGGATTTCGCTTTGTACACACACGGGGCAAGTTCTAGACATTAATATGCAAACATGGAGCAAACAAGTTTATGCCTCACACACACATTGCACATGATCCACACAAAAAAGTTCCATCAACAACTCTCAATCAAGCATCTTGTAATACCTTGTTAAACTAAGGGCAATTAAGTCATTACTCGAAATAATTATTATACAAAATAAGTAAAGTAAAAGGAAAAAAAAAAAGAAAGAACAAACAAACAAATAAAACCAAGCCAAAAGGGCTCTCTGGCAGACACCAACCAAACGAAGGAAAGGGAAAACATAAGAAGTACAGGCTTCTCGTAAAAGTGGCAAACATCAACAAAAATTTCAGCACAAAAAGGGATTAGAAAAAGCATAAATACGGTAGTAACTAGCAAGTGGAAATTTCTCGAAGCCATTGTTTATCCAAATTCGAGGTACTTCTTTATACTCTTCCATTGTCATATTGTCATGGGGAATAATTAGAACTTAGTCCTGTTGAGTTCAATAAAATTGGATTTGAAGTATCATGGATACAATTAAGACTCTTTCTCTGAATAAACAAGGTAATGAGTTGGTTAAATTAGATTACTAATCTGCTATAGAAATTACAATAGAGAAAAGAGTTATGGGCAACCTGTTTGCTATTCTGAATAGAATTGAGTTATGGAAGAATTGAGAGTTTGGTCCGAAATTTCAAAAAAATTATATATTGTGAAGTCGAATAAATTGGAGAATGGAATCTCAATCATATATCCTCGAGGATTGAGTATTCTAATTAGTTATGAATTATCTTAAACAAGAAAATTAACACGAGATCGATATAATGTGATTTTAGATTGACTGGGCGAGGTGTTGGATTGCTCGTGGAAGATACGCTTAAGCTACGCGCGTTTGTACTGTGAGTGATGACCTTACCACAATTCGTTTTTCCGTAACCTGCATGGTTTCTACTTGATTTTGAAGTAAATGTGTTACTGAATGTTTAAACTGCATGTGGGACAAGTCCTTTTACAAGATATGTACCGAAATAGTTGTTTGAATTATTTTACCGTTACAAGATTTGATTTTTACCGCTACTTGACATTGTGAAATATTAAATTGTTACTCGAAATGCCCTGTACTTGGTATAGATAATATATATTTTTGGGATGAGCCTTGACAGACCCCATAGCTAACGACGGGTACGTTAGACCTGGTGCACCTTGTATATCCGGATTACCGTTACAGTCCCTGCTAGTGGGAAGATAGAACTAGCTTACCGTTACTGATTTCCTCAGGGAGAAATTTATACTGATTACATGGTTTGTTCTTGGAAATCTCCCTAACCTATATACTTGATTTAATATAGTGATTACTGAATTTATTACTGGTTTGATATTGGTTACTGTTTACAAGAAGTACTTGAAAAGACTGATTTTGTTTGTCATTCTGAAAGTGACAATTAAATTATATGTATATTTCTGCATTAGATTACTGGCATGTTTTTGACTTGTCCCCACTTAAAAAGGTTGTGGATAAGCGTTGTTACTCACTGAGTTGCGACTCACTCCTCGCTATATTTTTCCTTCCAGATACAGCAGGTGCCGTAGCCGAGGATCTTCATTCTTAGAGTCGCGAGTTGACAATCCTGGTGAGCCCCGCATTAGTTCGCGTGGGCAAGAGCTTTATTTATTCATTATTGTCTTTCTTGAAAACTCTTAGAGTCGCTCCATTTAGTCCTTGACAGTCATTCTTTTAGTCAGTTGGATTATTTATTGATAAGCTAGTCTTGAGAGTATATGGTCTTTATGAACTTATCACAGTCCCGTTAGACGTTCTCGTAGTTTGTGGGAGATAAATATGGTATTTTTATTGTTAATGCATAAGAATATTGGTTGTTTTGCTGGGTTTTCTGTTTGTTTAAAGCAGGTAAAATTTTGGATAGGCCTAAAAACAGGGGAAACTCTGCCCGATTTTCTGTAGAATATTGATAAGGCTTGTTTAGGGACTTAGTTCCTAAGCGCCGGTCACGGTCCCAAACTGGGTCGTGACAAAGTTGGTATCAGAGCCCTAGGTTATTCCTGTGACTAATGGAGCACACGTTAGTAGTAGAATCTCTATTATGGTTATGTTGCCGGCCATTCCCATAATCGTTATTCTGCAAGGGCGTGATAGGATGTTTCGTGTCTTTCCTTCTTTCTTGTTCCTTCCGTACGTGTGAGATGACTACTGCTAAATATAGGAATCTAACGTTAGTTATTATATTACTCAGATGGCTGGTAAGACAAGATCTAAAAAGGCGGCCCGAGCTGCTCCGAATTCCTCCACTGCTGGGCCGTCATCTACCTCGGCTAGAAAAGGAGGTAATACTCAGGGACGAGGCCAAGCTACTGCTACGAGGGCTGGTGTTACTACAAGAGCTACAAGAGAGCCTACTCCAGAAATTGAGGATAATCCACCTCCACCGTCATATGAGAATGCTACTATTGAGGTACTTAATGCTATGCAAAGGTCCATTGAACTCTTGAATGCCAGAATGGATAGACAGGAAAGGGCTAGTCAACAGAATGTTGCTCCAACGCAACCTCAGGCACCTACACAGGCTCAGACTAAGACACAGACTCAGGCACAGACACAGACTCAGGCTCAGGCACAGACACAGACTCAGGCACAGGCACAGACACAGACTCAGGCTCAGCCACAGACTCAGGCTCAGAGACAGACTCAGATTTTTGGTAACAGAGAAGTGTCCTTACCAGAGTTCTTGAAACTGAAACCACCAAGGTTCACGGGTTCTGACACTACAGAGGATCCTCAGAGTTTCTTGGATGGTACACTTAAGGCGTTGCGTGCTCTTGGATGTTCTAGTGAGAGATCCGTAGAACTTGCAGCATACAAGTTGGAGGATACAGCTAGTACTTGGTATGAAACTGTACTTTTAGAATGGCCCACAGAAGCAGCACGATTGACATGGGATGAGTTTACTAAGTTGTTCATGGATCGTTTTCTCCCTGAAAGTCTGAGGAAGGAATACGCTAGGCAGTTTGAGAGATTAGTTCAGACTCCAGATATGGATGTATCGACATATAACACTAAGTTTACCAAGCTAGCTAGATATGCACCTAACTTAGTGCCTAATGAAACATCTCGGGTTCAGAGGTTTGTTGATGGGTTGGTTGATCGTTTATTCAATGCAGTTGCTCCGCAGATGAAGAATCTGAATTACTCTGATGCACTCGATCTTGCTAGAAAGATTGAAAACAGGGGTCGTGAATCACGGGCAGCTAAAGATTCATATAAGAAGGCTAAGACTGGGGGATCTTTCACTGAGGGAGTTAGCACAGACCGTAGAGCAGGAAATCAGGTACAGCGACAGGGTTTTCAGACAGGGGCAAACTTGGCTTCCCAGCCATCCGTTAGAGCACCTCCTCACAAAGATAATGCTAAGGGGCTACCATTATCGTCTGGACATCATAGCTCTGGACAGATATATGCTACTGATTCAGTATGTCAGACTTGTGGTAGATCACATTGGGGTCCGTGTCGTGTTCTGACTGGAGGGTGCTTCCAGTGTGGCAAGTTGGGACATCACATACAGGATTGCCCTCATCCTCAGAGAGAGTTTAGCCAGGCTTCTGTGCAGGCAGCGGCATCTACGCAGACTGCTCGTAATAATACAAGTACTGCTGGTAGAGGTAACAGAGGCAGAGGTGCCGGAGATCGTGCCATGGGTAATCGAGGACAGGGGATTGCTGGTAGAGGCCAGTCGAGAGTTTTTGCACTTACTAGGCAAGATGCTCAGGCCTCGAATGCTGTGGTTACAAGTATTCTTTCTGTTTGCTCACTTGATGCACTTGCATTGTTTGATCCAGGATCTACCCACTCCTATGTGTCCTCATTCTTTGCTTTGAGGTTTGATAGACAACCAGAAATATTGCATGATCCTTTTCTAGTTGCTAATCCTGTGGGAGATTCTTTACTTGCTGAATATGTGTATCGTGCTTGTCAGATTCGAGTTGAGGGTAGAGACACCTTAGCTAATCTCATTGTACTTGATATGGTTGATTTTGACGTACTGATGGGTATGGATTGGTGTTGAACCCCGAAAAATTGCCTTTTATTTAAAGAAAAGATAAGTTTCGGAATATTTCAACAAAGTGGGATTCCAGAGGGTTTCTTTGGAGTCGCCACCTAATTTAAGGATTATTAGGAACCTAAGTTAACTAAAGAGTGCAATTTAACCTTTATTTAAAAGAAATTAAATTAAATTCAGAGATTCTGAGTAAGTGGTTCTTTTAAATTCGAAAGAAGGTCCCTTGCGGGAGCACTTTCGAAAATCCGCTAAATGCGGTTAATCCGGCGATTTTCACGAATTTTACTTAAAGATAATTAATTTAAGATAAATTTTAAATAAAATAAATAGATAATGAATAGTATAAAGAAGATAAAATTGATTATGACAATACTTGAACAAAACTTAAGATTAATTAAATGAATGATGAGACAAGGGTTGATTGGTTGATTAAATAAATAAGGGCTAAGTAAATAAATTAATAAATGATTAGATAAAGAAGCAATAATTGATTAATTAATTAATTAGATAAATAACTTAATTAGATAAATAAATTATTACATGATTTCAATAAGATAAAGGATGAATAATAATGATTAACTAATTACATAAATATAATTACGCAAATAAATAATTAATTAGAATTAATTAATTAAATAAATAAATAGCATGGGTAAAATAATAGATAAATACCACTTAAGTAATTTTATAGATAAATGAATAAATAGGTAAATAAATAATTATAATTGATTAGGTAGATAAATGATTAATTGAAGTTAAACAAGTAAATTAGTAATAAATGCCACTTAATTAATTTAATTAGTGAATAAATAAATAAATTAATAAATGGATAAATAATTGACTAAATATAAATAATGAATAAATAGGTACAATGTTAATTTTATTTCTTTTGCACTCGATAATTAACTAAAGGTTTCTACTATCTTAAATTAACTGGCGAGTCCCAAAGAGACGGGATATGCAATTTATAAACGATCTTAGACAAACAATAAGATAACAATTTCAATTTAAGCGGCTAACCTACCAGGCTTCTAATCATACAAAGTCCTAATTCAATTCACAAAGTCCTAAAACATGCTTTCTAAAGGGACGGGAGAGAGGGAGTTTCAGAAAATAGAACCCGGGATAGCGAACTCAAGTCGAGCCTTGTATTTCACAAGGCTTTTCATTTATTCATTTCTTTTTGTTTGCATTTTCGGGGATATCAAGTCCCGAAAATGCGGAGCGATTCAAGTAACTTCCAATACAAGCCGTCCCAATTTATGGGTTTCATTCAACTTGATCCCAAGGAAACTCCAATGTCGATTCAATATAAGTCATCCCCAATTTAGAGTTTTAGTCGAACTCGTCCCAAGGAGGATCATGCAAAGAAAACGATAAAGAGATAAAGATTAGTAAATGAGACAAAAGTTTATGCGATTTACAGGAAGCAAACAAATTAAATCTTAATCATAATCAGTACTTGTCATAGTCCTACATTTTACTTTCAAGAAGAAATTTGTTTACCTTAACCTGAAATTTATTATTCATTTAAAGACTGACTTTTACAAGGTATGAATAGCATTAACCAATTGCCATGAAAATAGTTGATTTGATATTCAAAGATGACTCAATTAAACAAGCCATAAGACCAGCAGCATCTTTTGGACTCAAAAGAGGAAGAGCCGTAAGTTAACTATTTAAGGGACAAAAGCCCATCACGAAGAAAACTAATAGAAAAGGATAAGAAGCTAAGATTTCATCATTTTTTAAAGAATAACGAGGCAAATCACAGTTAGCTTAGTTCAAAGAAAACTGAACCAGACACGAATATTAAAAATTGAAGCTTGAGGTTTTAAAATATTTTTCTTCCCTTATTAAACTTATCCTTTCTTCCACCAACAATAAATGTCTAAGTCACAATAGTTGAGACCTTTCAAACATTACTTCTCCCATATAACTTCAATGACCAAATTAGAACCTTGAACTTACAGAAACACGAACCTATAAATAAACATGCAGGGTTATTGCTTTGAACCTAGCAACATCTCTGTTATCCCAAATGAGGTAGATTACAAATGGTATGAATTGATAAATGAATCTATATCCATAAGTGAGGGAACATACCCTTATAACTTAGCTTAGACAAACATTGAACCTGAAGTCAGCTAAACATAAGGAAATAGATATTTGATAGAAGCTGGAAACACTGAGACTCGAAGAGGACAGAAGAAGGAATCCAAACTTAGGAAGATCAGGGCTGTCAAAATGAACCAAGGAAGTTTTTATTTTTATTATTTTTTTTTTTTTTTTTTTGACGAAACTGAGAACAGGAACTAGCTTTAATGGCATGGCTGATATCATTTTACAATGCCAACATGAAGTTGATTTTAAGACAGCCAGAAGGAAACTCACATAATTCTAAAACTGGAAAAGGGGTATATTTCAAGGGGAAAGATTAATATTTTAGAGAAAATGAGTTGGACTATCAGGTTACTAAGACACCAACGAGAAAGAAATCCGACTATCTTAGACCCCAACCTCCTAACTTTAAAAATGCAAGAAACGACTTTGCAATTCTTCACTTAATGATGCATACAATCTGGACTGATTCATCACACGCAAGCAATACCAGCACATAGGAATAGACCCTATACAAAACTTACACCCCTTTGAAACTATCTGCACTCTTCTATTCCACCAAAATACCTCCCTTCTCTTTCCTCATACCTGAAACTATTCTTTCACTGCCTTGAACAACCACCAGGGCTCTTGGAAACATCTGCACATACTCTGCACCCTTTACAAGCACATACCAAAACATAAACAGCTTCACCTACCTGGGCAAACATTATACCTAAACTGAACTAACCAACTCCTATCTAGAATACTACTCCCACAAGCTACCCTTCTACTAAAACACTCCTTCAACCTCACCACACAAATGCCTACATACCTGCACCTCTACTACAGCCTTCAAGACACCTCTACACCTATCCTGAACAAAGCCCAGAACCAACCTGCCCTGCAGCTTTCTCTTAAACTTCACAGCATCCAGAAACAGCTTTCACTACCATGAGCAGATACACACACACGCACATACAGGCAAGCACACACAGACAAGCATACATTCTCATACAAGCATACATATGTAGGCAAAAGCATACACACATCTGCACACTCCCACCTGCTGCTAAACACCCTACTTCTTTACTGCATTAACTTAGACTCTTAGGCTATCTCACAAGCTCCTACTCAGCACCAATAAACAAAACGATCATTTTACCTCATTCCAAGAATTAGAAAAACCAGTTTTAATAGCTTACTTTATGACTTAAGCATACACACACCAAAAGTTCAAACTTTGCTCATATACAGTCGAATAGGAATAGCCTTTTACACTGACCAAATTTCAACTAAAGAAACAGCTAACTATCTCACAAAAACCAACAAAATCACACTCATATTGTTTATAGGAAAAGACAATATGTAATAAGTCAGGGATGTAAAAAAAAAATGGAAGAGGGTTGGATTTTACCTTTTTATAAGCAGTGAACTAAAGCGATAAGCTGAAGCGATCGACTCGAGCAAGAACAACACGACGACTGGTGAAGCGACGACACAACTAATGAAGCGATGACACAAAGTTGAAAGCGATGCTCGACTCGAAACCAGAAACTAAAACACTATAAGTATATATTTTAACTGAGAGAAAAATCTGAAAATATCAATGCTGCCGTTTTTTTTTCTGTGTAAAAAAATCAGAACCCCTTAAACCCTACAAAAATGTTAAATATATAGGAGAAATTAGGGTTTACCTTGGACTTTGTAAAATCTGAATTACCCTTTCAATTTCGATCTAATTCCTTTAGGATAAGGGTCTAAAGTGTCCATTCCTTTCGGATTGTACACTTTGGATCCTTATCTCCAAGGAAAGATCCAAGGGCTGGGAGTTACTTCGATTTGAAATGGGTGGACCAGATTTCGTACCCGTTGTTTGGAGAGAGAGTGAGGAGATACCAGCTGGACCTGAATGATTCGCCCAGCACATCGAGCGTACGGAGGGGACAACAATGGCGTGAGTTGGAGTGAGAAACGGGTCGCGGGTCGGGTTTTGGGATTGGGTCGTGTTGAGGAACTGATTTGGGGATTTCTACTTCAGGTGTTTTGTTTTAAAAGGGGGGTTTGCAAGGGTGGGTCGAATATGAGGTTGTGTTTTGCGATTTTGGCCTTTTTTACTCAAAATTATCAATTTGACTATTTTAAAATTTATAAAATTGCCTTTTTTAGCACATCTTTTAATTAAATATACTTTATTATTTAATATTAACTTAAAATCGGGGAAAAATTGGGTGTCAACAGCTGCCCCTCTTTATCCGGAAAAGGATGAAAGAGTTTTTAGGGTAAAGAAGTTGACAAGAAACCAATTTTGTCCCGATAAACCCAAGGACCTTTGATTTCAAGAACCAAAAGGCGAGGCTTATGGCCGAACTCCGGTTTCCGAGTTGCCTACATATCTCGGGCTGAAAGAGAATCAGGCCATATGTAGTTCGACGACACTTAGATATAAAGACTCGCACGATTGATAGGAAAGACGCACGAATAGGAATGGATTCAAACTGACTCCTAATCTGAAATGAAAGATTAGGAAAGGACTTGCTTGTTCGAGTGCGATTCTTCAGATCCTTGTTGACGAGTCTAGCTCATATCAACAATTGCCCCAGTTCACTGCTAAGAAAGAGTTCCACGTTATGCTCCAAATGCTCTAAATGCTCCAAATGCTGCTGCGGTACTGCCAAAATCTTGTAATAAACTTGACAAACGGTAAGCGAGCAACTGCTAATAAACTGTAATAATTGGAATGAGAAATAACAGAGTGATAACATAAAATTGTAAATGCCGGTTGTGATATCGTCAATAGTCCTTCTTTTGATCAACTGACGAGGCACTCCGCCCGGAGAACCTCTAAGCTGATCATTATTCTGAAACAGTAAAGTGAAACAATAAGTAAAGTGGGAACGAATTTGTAAAATGCAAGGCTTTCATAAGATAAGTTGACCAATGAGACATGGTGTCTCAAGTCGAATCGCCTATCTTTATCATCTACTTCAATTATAACATGTCAATATTGCAAGACAACCGACATCGTGAAACACTCCGAAAGCGGTGTTCCAGCCGACTTGTCTATTCTATTCTTAAACAAGTATCGTATAATATTTTGCAGGACAACCAACCGGCGGGACATACCGCATATGGTGCCCCAAGATTGACTTGTCTATTCTATTCTAAACAAATATCATATAATGTTTTGCAGGACAACCAACCGGCGGGACACACCGCACATGGTGCCCCAAGGTTGACTTGTCGATTCTATTCTAAACAAATATCATATAATGTTTTGCAGGACAACCAACCGGCGGGACACACCACTCATGGTGCCCCAAGATTGACTTGTCTATTCTATCTTAAACAAATATCATATAATGTTTTGCAGGACAACCAACCGGCGGGACACACCACTCATGGTGCCCCAAGATTGACTTGTCTATTCTATTCTAAACAAATATCATATAATGTTTTGCAGGACAACCAACCGGCGGGACACACCACTCATGGTGCCCCAAGATTGACTTGTCTATTCTATTCTAAACAAATATCATATAATGTTTTGCAGGACAACCAACCGGCGGGACACACCGCACATGGTGCCCCAAGGTTGACTTGTCGATTCTATTCTAAACAAGTGCATTATATCAAGCTTTTGCAGGACAACCAACCGGCGAGACACACCACTCATGGTGTCTCAAAGTTGACTTGTCTATTCACTATCGCGATGTAAATTCTATTACGATGTTAAGATTTTGAGAAAAGAAAAGTGCCGCCTTTTCGGCAATAATCAAATGTAATGCTTAGATGCCGCAAGAGTAAATTTGAATGATCTGTCAAGCAGAATCATATATGCCGTGATTCAAAGTATTGAACGCTCCATTCCGTTCATATTGAATCTGATTTTCAATTCATATGCGACAAGGCGAATAATCTTCAAGAAAACGATGGTTGACCTGAAACAGGAAAGCAAAGCATTAATTTAAAGCAAATATAAAGGCAAAATTTAAAGCATGTGCAAAGCAAAGCAGTGCGAAAATGTAATCAGTGCGACAGCCATTTGATAACTCAATTGGCGAGACAATCATGCAATGATGGTCCTGAGCAGACTGTCAATAAGGCAACGCTTATTTGGCGTGATTTGAAAACATAACGCATGCCTCGGTTTCACTGCTTGTTTAGAATTGAAAAACATAGAGGTAGAAATGCCGCCTGTTCGGCAATAACCCATGACGAAGCATAACGCTTTAAGTCATGAAAAGGCAATGCAACGTAATCTGCAAGACAACTTCGAATGTGCGTTCAGTAAGTTGTTCATCAATAGCGCGAATGATCCTTTCACTGCAAGCTTTCACATTTCTGCTCTCAAAGAAAAATTTGTTAGTTTTGGGAAGGGGCGTTTGATTTGTGCTGATTCATCTTGAATTTGCTGCTATCGCTTCCTCTTCTTCGTCTGACTTGAACTTTAAAACCATCCTCTGAAACTTGGTTTATGAACTCAATAGTGTAACTCATTTTAATATAGAGGCAAAGTAAAATAATTTGATAAAATAGTAAGCAAGCAATCATTGATATGCAAGTAAATAGTTTATAATGCATTTGAAATTTCTGCTTCAACTGGAACTCATGACATATTTTGAAACAAGCTGAACGTCCTTTGCATCTGCAACTTGTGCTAATCTTGAATACTTTCAAAACTTTGTTGTTTCATCCTTGGATAAGCAAACCAATTCTTGCAAAGATCTGCCCCAGTTATGAACTTCCAAATCTTCAACTTATTTTGCAAAATTTGCCCCAGTTGATATCATTCAAATCTTCAACTTACCTTGCAAAATTGCCCCAGTTGCTTGCCTTAGGGGAGACTGAAAATTTTAATATTATAGAGTCGAGCCCTTTAAGAGCGCCTACGTATCCCTCCACGGGAATCAGACCGTGCGTAGTTCTGCTTACATAAAGATTTTTTTTTTTGGGAAAGTATGGCAATCTAAGTACGAAGCCGCATCCGAATTGGAAAACCTACACATCTGCCCAGATGCATAGTCCGGCATTACATCATAAAAGATAAACAAGCCTAAAGTGTTACAATATTTTGACCGAATCCGAAGGGGATTGCCTACTTATCCTGTTTGCCATTCCAGGAATCAGGTCAGAAGTAGTTCAAACTTACATAAAAGAGGAAATAGGGGAAATTCTTATATCAATGCAACCAAACTCTATGTGAGTTACTACGTATCCCGCCTTGGGATTCAGGTCACGCGTAGTTCGCATTACATCAAAGATTACATTCAAAACCATGCTAACTTGATTGCTTCAGACGTAGTATCTTTTGACGGCATCTGCGTTGATTGCTTTTGGCCAAACTTGACCATCCATTTCAGCCAGAATCAGTGCTCCTCCGGATAAAACCCGATGAACCACATATGGACCTTGCCAATTCGGTGCAAATTTGCCCCTTGCTTCTTCTTGATTAGGAAAGATCTTCTTTAACACCAATTGCCCCGGTTTGAAGTCTCTCACTTTAACTTTCTTACCAAAAGACTTGATCATGCGATTTTGATAAAGTTGCCCATGACAAATTGCATTCATTCTTTTCTCGTCAATAAGCATCAACTGTTCATATCTGCTCTTCACCCATTCAGCATTTCCTAATTCAGCCTCTTGAATGATTCTCAAGGAAGGAATTTCTACCTCCGCGGGTAAGACTGCTTCTGTGCCATACACCAAAAGATAGGGAGTTGCCCCAGTTGAAGTTCTAGTGGTGGTGCGGTACCCAAGAAGTGCAAAAGGCAACTTTTCATGCCAATCTCTATAATTATCAATCATCTTGCGAAGAATACGCTTGATGTTTTTATTTGCCGCTTCCACAGCTCCATTCATTTGAGGCCGGTATGCAGTAGAATTGCGATGAGTAATCTTGAAGCTTTCACAAGTTGCTCTCATTAAATCACTATTCAAGTTTGCACCATTGTCAGTAATGATTGATTCAGGAACTCCAAATCTACAAATGATATTGTTGCGCACAAAATCTGACACCACTTTCTTGGTTACGGACTTGTGAGAAGTTGCTTCCACCCACTTGGTGAAGTAATCAATAGCCACCAAAATAAAGCGATGTCCATTTGAAGCGGCCGGCTCAATAGGACCAATAACATCCATTCCCCAAGCGACAAAAGGCCAAGGAGAACTCATTGCATGAAGTTCAGAAGGAGGTCTTTTGATCATATCTCCGTGAATTTGACATTGATGGCATTTCCGCACAAACTGAACACAATCAGTTTCCATAGTTAGCCAAAAATAACCTGCTCTCAAGATCTTCTTTGCCAGGACAAAACCATTCATATGCGGTCCACAAACTCCCGCATGTACTTCCACAAGCAATCTATTTGCTTCAATGGCGTCAACACATCTTAGGAGTCCTAAGTCTGGGGTTCTCCTATATAGGATTTCACCGCTTAGAAAGAATTGATTTGCTAACCTCCGAATGCTCTTCTTTTGAACACTTGTTGCATTTTCAGGATAACTCCCAACCTTGAGATAATTCTTGATATCAAAATACCAAGGATGGCCATCTCGCTCTTCCTCAACTTGAAAACAATAAGCTGGCCTATCACGCAATTCAATTTCGATAGGATCATTATAATTCTTGTCAGGATGTTGGATCATGGAAGATAAAGTTGCCAAAGCATCGGCAAACTCATTTTGAAGTCTTGGAACATGCTTGAACTCAATCTTTGCGAACCTTTTGCACAATTCCTTGACACAGCGCAGGTAAGGAAGAATCTTTACATTCTTGGTGTTCCACTCGCCTTGCACTTGGTGAATCAGCAAGTCAGAATCTCCGATCACTAAAAGTTCTTGAATATTCATATCAACTGCCAATCGAAGACCCAAAATGCATGCTTCATACTCAGCCATGTTGTTAGTGCATGGAAATCGGAGCTTGGCCGAAACAGGATAATGCTGACCCGTTTCAGAAATTAAGACAGCTCCAATACCAACACCTTTGAAATTTGCTGCTCCGTCAAAGAATAGACGCCAACCATCATATTCAGAAGAGATGTCTTCACCCAGAAACAAGACCTCTTCATCGGGAAAGTAAGTTCTCAATGGTTCATAGCTGTCATCAACAGGATTTTCAGCTAAATGATCCGCCAATGCTTGTGCCTTTACCGCCTTTTGGGTGACATAAACTATGTCAAATTCACTCAACAGAATCTGCCATTTTGCTAACCTTCCCGTGGGCATCGGCTTTTGAAAGATATATTTCAAAGGATCCATCCTCGAGATAAGATAAGTTGTATATGATGAAAGATAGTGCCTTAACCTTTGTGCAGTCCAAGTCAAGGCGCAACAAGTTCGCTCCAAGAGAGTGTACCTGGCTTCATAAGGAGTGAACTTCTTGCTTAGATAATAAATGGCTTGTTCTTTCTTCCCGGTCTTGTCATGTTGCCCCAAGACACATCCAAATGCATTTTCCGTGACAGACAAATATAAGATCAACGGTCTTCCAGGTTCAGGAGGAACTAACACAGGCGGATTAGATAGATACTCCTTGATCCTATCAAAAGCCTTTTGACAGTCTTCCGTCCACTCAATAACAGCATCTTTTTTCAACAACTTGATTATTGGTTCACAAATAACCGTGGATTGTGCAATGAAGCGGCTTATGTAGTTCAAGCGGCCAAGAAAGCTCATCACATCCTTCCGGCTCTTTGGAGGAGGCAAGTCTTGGATAGTCTTGATTTTAGACGGATCCAATTCTATACCCCTCCGACTTACAATAAAACCCAACATCTTACCAGCGGGAACACCAAACGCACATTTTGCAGGATTAAGCTTCAAGTTATACCGCCGAAGGCGGTTGAAGAATTTTCTCAAATCGGCCAAATGCTCTTCTTTCTTCTTGGATTTGATAACAACATCATCTACGTAGACTTCAATCTCTTTGTGAATCATATCATGGAAAAGAGTTGTCATTGCTCTCATATATGTTGCCCCGGCATTCTTCAAACCGAAAGGCATAACTCTATAACAGAACACACCCCAAGGCGTGATGAAAGCGGTCTTTTCAGCGTCATCTTCATCCATTAGAATCTGGTGATAGCCAGCAAAGCAATCTACAAAAGACTGAAGCTCATGTTTTGCACAGCTATCAATAAGGATATGAATATTTGGCAATGGAAAATCATCCTTTGGACTTGCTTTGTTGAGATCACGATAATCAACACAAACTCTAACTTTGCCGTCTTTCTTGGGCACCGGCACAATGTTCGCTAACCAAGTGGGATATTTGAGAGATCGAATCACCTTAGCGGTCAATTGCTTTTGCACTTCTTCCAATATTTGTTTGCTTGTGGAAGTTTTGAAGTTTCTCTTCTTTTGCTTAACAGGCGGAAATGAAGGATCAGTTGGCAATTTGTGAGTGACAAGATCGGTACCCAAACCGGGCATATCATCATAAGACCAAGCAAAGATGTCTCGATACTCGTTCAATAATTCAATATAAGCTCTTCTTTCTTCCGAGGTCAAATGAACACTGATTCTGGTTTCTCTAACATCTTCTGAAGTCCCCAAGTTGATTGATTCGGTTTCTTCCAAGTTAGGCTTTGGTTTGTTCTCAAATTGATCAACTTCTCTTGTTATTTCATCAGGAACAAAGTCTTCATCACATTCCCCAATACTCAATGCATCAGTACCCGTTTGTTCAGTTGTTTCATTATATGTCACAAACAAAGTTTCGGCAGTTTTGTTAAGTGGAAAGCTGAAACAGAAACAAACATTAATCAAAAGCGTAAAATAAAGTAAATAATTAAAGCATATCAAAATAATAGTAGGGGGAATGCAATGCATTTTATTTGTTTCAAAATCTAGTTTAGGGAGGCATACATTAAAGTAAAACATGCAGAATGTAAACAGATTATTTCGAAAAGACATAAACATAAACAAAAGGCGAAACACAGTTCAGGGCCTCAATCTGACTGTGACGCCAAAATAAACTTTGAGTTCATTCACCAAGTCTCTTCCACTGGGACACAAGTCCAATTGGCCATCGGATCCTTTGCCCCAACATTCTGCACTGGTGATCCCTCATCATAATCTTCAATAATAACATCGCATTCCAAATCATCACTCAGAAACAAATTGCCAACTCCCTCTATCAGATCCGGCACAACGACTTCTGGTGCCTTGACAAACGACTGATTAAGCAAAGGCAAAGGCTTTGGAATGACAATGTTTGGCTTTTTGGTTTTGAACTTGGCCTTATCCACTTCTTCCCTGGTTGGACAATATCCCAAACCGAAAGTACCCAGATTCCTAGGCAAGCAGATGGGTTCAGTAATGCCATTCAGATTTGCTCCCAATCCCGAACCAGGTTTGAAACCATTTTTCAACATTTCCACAGCAATCATCTTGGGGACTCTAGGTAGGGTACCACTTTTCGAATCATCATTAGATGCTCGAGTCACATTCATTAGCTCAACCGTGTGGAAAGTAGTTCCATCAAGCTCTGGGGCGTTGTCCACCATAGGAATCGTGGTGCTAGCATGCATGGGGCTGTTTCCCTCGCCCTTAACCACTACTTCTTCATTATCCCATATGAATTTCACACTTTGATGCAAAGTGGAAGGGACGGCTCCGGCCATGTGAATCCAAGGTCTTCCTAACAGCATATTATAGGTAGACGGGATGTCGAATACCTGAAACTCCACAGAGAAGTTCACAGGACCTATTTGCAGATCAAGATCGACTTCTCCTAAGGTGCACCTTTGAGCCCCATCAAGAGCCCTTGCTTTCACATTGCTTTGTCTAATTTTGCCAGCATCAATTCCAAGTTCCTTCAGAGTTGCCAACGGACATATATTGAGCCCGGAACCACCATCGATCAGCACCCGCCCGACAAATTTATCCCTACATTTGACAACAATATGCAAGGCTTTGTTGTGTCCGAGACCCTCTGGTAGAAGCTCTTCTTTGAAGAAGGACACCTTGTGAGGTTCTAATATTTGGCCGACCAAGACGGCCAAGCTCTCATCCGTGGTCTCAGCAGGGACCTCTGCTTCTTTGAGCACTTTCAGCAATGCATTTCTGTGTGTTTCAGAGCTCATTAGCAAAGCCATGATGGATATCCGGGAAGGAGTATTCTTTAAATGCTCCAAAATAGAATATTCCTTTGACTGCATTTTCCTCCAGAAGTCCTCAGCCTCGGTGTCAGTCACTCTTCTTACAATGCCCTCTTTTTCTCCAAGGCTTTGACCCAACTTCTCAGGCGTATAGAATCTACCAGATCTGGTCATGCCTTGTGCAGCAGCAACAGCAACAGTTACCTTTCCACTTCCGATAGGCACTTCAGAATAGTTCCAAGGAACCCTCTTGCTATCATATTGAAGGGGTGAGGCAAGCATGACGGTGACAGTTGGCCTTGGGATACCAGCTTGCACCAGAATGGGAGCTCTCACTTGCACAGATACTTTGGCCTCGCTAGCAATCCTCACATTGCTAACGGGAACAATAGTCCCTTTCAAATCAAACTCCTTATCAAGGGAAATGACATTGACAGCATTGTTTCCATAGGTGGGAAGAGGATTATCTTGCACATTTGGTTGAGTTCCAGTAAGCTGGATAGTGCCTGATTTGATCAAAGCTTCAACTTTATCCTTGAAGGCATAACACCTTTCCACATCATGGCCCGCAGCCCCAGAATGATAAACACAATGCTTATTAACATCATACCACCTTGGAGGAGGATTTGGGGTATTGTCAGGAACAGGCTGCACAACTCCGGCGCTTCTTAGTCTTTCAAATAATTGACCATAAGATTCCGCTATAGGAGTATAGGTTTTGGGTGCTCTCCTTTCATAGCCTTGGTTAGGTCCTTGCATATTTGGACGGATAGGAGCACGGGGTTGGTAATTCTGTGGGCGAGGAGGGTATTGTTGTGGTTGTGGTGCTGGTGCTCGTGGTGGATAATAACTGGGTTGTGCTTGATAGACAGGATATGGAGCGGGAGGAATTTGATAGTGACTAGGGTAATTTGGGGGTGGTGCATTTGGGTAAGGAGAAGGAATATTTGGGTAATGAGGAGGTGCATTTGGGTAATGAGGAGGTGCATTTGGGTAATGAGGAGGTGCATTTGGGTAATGAGGAGGGGTGTTTTGGTAAGTAGGGTAGGCTGGTGGATTATCAAAGTTCAACCTCCTAACCGGGCGGCGGTCAATGTCTGCGGCAACAGTTGTGACTTCTTCCCTCTTCTCTCTTCTTCTGGAATTGTTTGGGCTGGCTTGAGCATTTTGAGCACTTGACTTCATTTCAGCAAAGCTCACAATCCGACCGGATTTGATGCCTTCTTCCACCATCTCCCCCATTGTGAGAAGTTCAGCATAAGGTGCACCCATCATAGGAAGCATATGCATGTAATAGGAGTCGTCTTGAGCACGAATAAAGTACTTCACCATATCCCTCTCAGTCATCGGGGGTTGCACCCGTGCAGCCTGTTCACGCCACCTCAAGGCGTATTCCCTAAAAGTTTCTGTTGGTTTCTTCTTCAAATTGGCCAAGGTTATGAGGTCAGGGACCATCGCCACATTGTATTCAAATTGCTTTGTGAAATCACCAGCTATATCATCGAACTCATGCCACTTGCTTATGTCTTGTCTGGCAAACCATTCAGCAGCAATACCTTCCAGACTATGGCTAAAGTAAGCCATCAAAAGTTCTTCTTTGCCTCCCGCCGCTCTCATTCTGTTGAGGTACTTGGTTAAATGAGCAAATGGGTCACCATGACCATCATACATGTCAAACTTCGGCACTTTAAAACCGGGAGGAGGAGTGATGTCCGGGAATAGATAAAGACTGCGGTATGAAGTGCTTTGCCGTTTCTTAGTCACCTGCAAGTCCTTAATAGATTGTTGCATGACTTTCATTGCTTGGATTATCTCATCTTGTTCGCTTATCCTTCCCTGTTTTTCCACAGTTGTGGGCATTTCATTCTGTGGCGGATAGTCTGTGAAGTCCACATTCTTCCCATTAGGGTCATGCTCATAATATAACGCTTCGGGATATCCCTGCCTTGGATCATTGGTATTTGGAGGAGCAACGGCTACAGGAATGGGTGCTTGAGATTGTGGAGGACGGGGAGTGTCTTTAGCAGGCAAATATTGGTAGTGAGGAGGAGTGGGGTCGTTAGGATACGGATAATATGAAGGATAACCAGCGGGTTGGGTATTTTGTTGAGCGGGCGGGGTATTTTGACTAACTTGTGGGCGATTTATTGGTGGTGGTGTTTGATTAACTGGGTTGTTTTGATATGCAGGTACATTGTGAACAGGATTGGCATTTGAAGGTACGTTTTGAGGGGCTTGCCCTTTAACTGTTGCTAACTCATCACTCAGCATCTGTATCTGCTTAGTCAGATTTAGAATAAGGTCATCTTGAGCAAGGATGATGTTTCCCCTTGAGGATCCGGGAGTTTCAAGAGTCTTATCATTGAGAACGGGAGGTTGATCATCGTTACCAGACATTTTGTCGAATTCTGAAGTGTATATCAATGTGCAGAGAAAAGGTCTTTGGATCAGCTCAATCAGCACAAATCAAACCTCTGTTTAGGAATAAACAAAACAAAAACAAAAATTCAAAAGGTAACTATGTTAGTTTGCATGTGGTTGGTAAAATTTGCATACAATCACATAGCGCGCGTCACGTAGCGCTTTTGCATTTTAACGAGCGATAAATTAAGGCATGTGGCAACCACAAGTAATGTGCATAAAATAAAAATGCGAACGCGTCCTACCCTGTAGGGTGCCTCTTTGTGCTAGAGGTAAGCCTAATCGCGCAAATTGCATACACATGTGGATATTATAATGATACAAACCGTTTGCCAATACAAAATTCGGGAAGTGAATAAATACTCATAACTGTTAGGAATAAACCGAGTCTCAAAACATAAAGTCGCGATAATAACAAAATATTAAAGTACTAGGGGAAAAGCTTCAAGCTTTTTACATTGGGATAAAAGGGTCATAAAACATAAAAGATAAATTCTGCAACTTCTTCAGGAATCAGCAACAATCATCGGCATTCAGCAACGTCCTCAGGTAGATGGCCTTTCGCGATATAACCGGTTTGTGGCATAAAGGTACCCTGAATATCCTGGGTAATGGCTAACTTGGTCAAACATCAGCTCATCCAATGTGATGTTGGGCAGGAGGTGAAGGCGAGAATGCCTTTCAGCTTCTTTGTCAACAAAACCAGTCTGCTCCCAAGGACTTGTTTCTATTTTCCCAGTGTCGTAAGCGTGCCTTGTCCACGCATAATACTCGGGAGAACATGGTGGGTTTTGGTCTCGACGAATCAATTCTTTTTCTACGCGGGCCCAGTCGTTACAGATGTTTGTTGCTTCAGGAACTGTGTACTTAGGTGCTTCATATTTGATTTCGGACTCTCGAATACCGGCAATGAGTGGGATGGACTGTGATAACCCGAACTGCCTCATTACACGGATAGGAGCGTAAGGCTGGATGCCCCTGAACCCGATCAACCTGATGTAATACCGGTCGGGACTCCTTAGGCGAACCTCATGATTGCCAATCCATGAATAATTCCAGTGAATGTCCGCGCCACTCAAACCCTTTATATCATCATACCAACCTTGAGCAGTCTTATGACGTCTGAAACCTTCCATTCTCGCATGGTGTGTGGCGATTCGGTTTCCATTTTGAGGAATCAAATCATCCCATGGGCCTCGAGTGCGAAGATGCTCAATAACCCACAGTTGCAAAAGAAGATTGCAACCAGCAAAATGACAATTCCCTCCTTTAGAACACTCAGTCAAAGCGCCCAGTATATCAGCCAGAATCATCGGAACCAGAGTAGTTTGCCTCCCATTTATGCCCTCAAATACAGATCGGACCACAGTGCTAAGCCGCATGTCGACCGCGTCGTAGCCACAAGGAAATACTAAAGTACCCAGCAACGCTAGTACGAAAGCTTTAGGCCTGAGCTTCTCCCATTTCTGTTCAGTGCATTTGAACGCCCTCGGATTGGCACGATAAGATCCCCTTCTCCCGAAACGGTCAAACAAATATTTCAAAGATACTGTGCCCTGGGTTTTAGTTATCAGTGATGGAGAGTAGTTTAATTCAAACATTTTGCAAAACTTTTTCTCGCATTTCTCCATGGGTACAATCAACTCACGGTCATCCAGGGCCAAATTGGTAAAACCAGAAATTTCCTCTAAAGTAGGGCATAATTCACAATCTGGAAAACGAAAAACGCCCTGCTCAGGATCCCATAACCTTATTAAGGCTTCGATAAGACCCTTGTCTCCCTGAATATCCATTAATGAAACTAGGTTCCCTGTTTTCTTTATGACCAAAGAACCATGATCTCTTCTGATGTTATCCCACCAGTCTTTGAGAATTTTTGGACAAGTATGGATCATCTGGGTGCTCCAGAAACTCGGAAAAAGGTGGTCTGCATTCATATCTACAAAACAACACAAGACACGACATAAGATCCCTGATTTGACATGGCAAAGGGCTTGGAGTTCATTATAATATCCACACGATCACATAAGATGCAACGTCGTTGGGTCTGCAATAGCCCGTCAACAAAAGGGTGGTTTTCTTAATTCCTGGAAACGGTACCAAGGACCGGGTCCAAACTAAGGTGTATATGCATGCATGACCTAATCTCCTTCTAAGAGTGGGCTAACGGTTGAGGCTGATTCAGACCTATGCGGGATAGACCTGGCCTCACAACGCAGTAGAACTGGCCATGACAAAACCAGGCAATCTCAATATCCCGAACTAACTTTGGTGACACGAAAGAAGTTTCAAAGAGTGAGGTAAGGGCAATGCCCTTCCTGCATAACTACCCGTCAAGCGGGTGCCCCGTGATGAAATCGAGGAGGTGAAAGAGAATTGACAGGCTCCATGAGGGAGGAAATATGAACGGAATGCGGACTATGCACAAGTAAGAACATGCTTCAATACATTCATTCACAACAATAAATTCTACACATACTAGTTTAGGCATGCAAACAATAAAAGAGTTAAACTACGCATACATACAATCAACACGTACATAAATAAAGCAAATTCGTGAAAATCTTTTGGTTAGAACCATTTGCGTATTCCCCAGCGGAGTCGCCACGCTGTTGAACCCCGAAAAATTGCCTTTTATTTAAAGAAAAGATAAGTTTCGGAATATTTCAACAAAGTGGGATTCCAGAGGGTTTCTTTGGAGTCGCCACCTAATTTAAGGATTATTAGGAACCTAAGTTAACTAAAGAGTGCAATTTAACCTTTATTTAAAAGAAATTAAATTAAATTCAGAGATTCTGAGTAAGTGGTTCTTTTAAATTCGAAAGAAGGTCCCTTGCGGGAGCACTTTCGAAAATCCGCTAAATGCGGTTAATCCGGCGATTTTCACGAATTTTACTTAAAGATAATTAATTTAAGATAAATTTTAAATAAAATAAATAGATAATGAATAGTATAAAGAAGATAAAATTGATTATGACAATACTTGAACAAAACTTAAGATTAATTAAATGAATGATGAGACAAGGGTTGATTGGTTGATTAAATAAATAAGGGCTAAGTAAATAAATTAATAAATGATTAGATAAAGAAGCAATAATTGATTAATTAATTAATTAGATAAATAACTTAATTAGATAAATAAATTATTACATGATTTCAATAAGATAAAGGATGAATAATAATGATTAACTAATTACATAAATATAATTACGCAAATAAATAATTAATTAGAATTAATTAATTAAATAAATAAATAGCATGGGTAAAATAATAGATAAATACCACTTAAGTAATTTTATAGATAAATGAATAAATAGGTAAATAAATAATTATAATTGATTAGGTAGATAAATGATTAATTGAAGTTAAACAAGTAAATTAGTAATAAATGCCACTTAATTAATTTAATTAGTGAATAAATAAATAAATTAATAAATGGATAAATAATTGACTAAATATAAATAATGAATAAATAGGTACAATGTTAATTTTATTTCTTTTGCACTCGATAATTAACTAAAGGTTTCTACTATCTTAAATTAACTGGCGAGTCCCAAAGAGACGGGATATGCAATTTATAAACGATCTTAGACAAACAATAAGATAACAATTTCAATTTAAGCGGCTAACCTACCAGGCTTCTAATCATACAAAGTCCTAATTCAATTCACAAAGTCCTAAAACATGCTTTCTAAAGGGACGGGAGAGAGGGAGTTTCAGAAAATAGAACCCGGGATAGCGAACTCAAGTCGAGCCTTGTATTTCACAAGGCTTTTCATTTATTCATTTCTTTTTGTTTGCATTTTCGGGGATATCAAGTCCCGAAAATGCGGAGCGATTCAAGTAACTTCCAATGCAAGCCGTCCCAATTTATGGGTTTCATTCAACTTGATCCCAAGGAAACTCCAATGTCGATTCAATATAAGTCATCCCCAATTTAGAGTTTTAGTCGAACTCGTCCCAAGGAGGATCATGCAAAGAAAACGATAAAGAGATAAAGATTAGTAAATGAGACAAAAGTTTATGCGATTTACAGGAAGCAAACAAATTAAATCTTAATCATAATCAGTACTTGTCATAGTCCTACATTTTACTTTCAAGAAGAAATTTGTTTACCTTAACCTGAAATTTATTATTCATTTAAAGACTGACTTTTACAAGGTATGAATAGCATTAACCAATTGCCATGAAAATAGTTGATTTGATATTCAAAGATGACTCAATTAAACAAGCCATAAGACCAGCAGCATCTTTTGGACTCAAAAGAGGAAGAGCCGTAAGTTAACTATTTAAGGGACAAAAGCCCATCACGAAGAAAACTAATAGAAAAGGATAAGAAGCTAAGATTTCATCATTTTTTAAAGAATAACGAGGCAAATCACAGTTAGCTTAGTTCAAAGAAAACTGAACCAGACACGAATATTAAAAATTGAAGCTTGAGGTTTTAAAATATTTTTCTTCCCTTATTAAACTTATCCTTTCTTCCACCAACAATAAATGTCTAAGTCACAATAGTTGAGACCTTTCAAACATTACTTCTCCCATATAACTTCAATGACCAAATTAGAACCTTGAACTTACAGAAACACGAACCTATAAATAAACATGCAGGGTTATTGCTTTGAACCTAGCAACATCTCTGTTATCCCAAATGAGGTAGATTACAAATGGTATGAATTGATAAATGAATCTATATCCATAAGTGAGGGAACATACCCTTATAACTTAGCTTAGACAAACATTGAACCTGAAGTCAGCTAAACATAAGGAAATAGATATTTGATAGAAGCTGGAAACACTGAGACTCGAAGAGGACAGAAGAAGGAATCCAAACTTAGGAAGATCAGGGCTGTCAAAATGAACCAAGGAAGTTTTTATTTTTATTATTTTTTTTTTTTTTTTTTTTGACGAAACTGAGAACAGGAACTAGCTTTAATGGCATGGCTGATATCATTTTACAATGCCAACATGAAGTTGATTTTAAGACAGCCAGAAGGAAACTCACATAATTCTAAAACTGGAAAAGGGGTATATTTCAAGGGGAAAGATTAATATTTTAGAGAAAATGAGTTGGACTATCAGGTTACTAAGACACCAACGAGAAAGAAATCCGACTATCTTAGACCCCAACCTCCTAACTTTAAAAATGCAAGAAACGACTTTGCAATTCTTCACTTAATGATGCATACAATCTGGACTGATTCATCACACGCAAGCAATACCAGCACATAGGAATAGACCCTATACAAAACTTACACCCCTTTGAAACTATCTGCACTCTTCTATTCCACCAAAATACCTCCCTTCTCTTTCCTCATACCTGAAACTATTCTTTCACTGCCTTGAACAACCACCAGGGCTCTTGGAAACATCTGCACATACTCTGCACCCTTTACAAGCACATACCAAAACATAAACAGCTTCACCTACCTGGGCAAACATTATACCTAAACTGAACTAACCAACTCCTATCTAGAATACTACTCCCACAAGCTACCCTTCTACTAAAACACTCCTTCAACCTCACCACACAAATGCCTACATACCTGCACCTCTACTACAGCCTTCAAGACACCTCTACACCTATCCTGAACAAAGCCCAGAACCAACCTGCCCTGCAGCTTTCTCTTAAACTTCACAGCATCCAGAAACAGCTTTCACTACCATGAGCAGATACACACACACGCACATACAGGCAAGCACACACAGACAAGCATACATTCTCATACAAGCATACATATGTAGGCAAAAGCATACACACATCTGCACACTCCCACCTGCTGCTAAACACCCTACTTCTTTACTGCATTAACTTAGACTCTTAGGCTATCTCACAAGCTCCTACTCAGCACCAATAAACAAAACGATCATTTTACCTCATTCCAAGAATTAGAAAAACCAGTTTTAATAGCTTACTTTATGACTTAAGCATACACACACCAAAAGTTCAAACTTTGCTCATATACAGTCGAATAGGAATAGCCTTTTACACTGACCAAATTTCAACTAAAGAAACAGCTAACTATCTCACAAAAACCAACAAAATCACACTCATATTGTTTATAGGAAAAGACAATATGTAATAAGTCAGGGATGTAAAAAAAAAATGGAAGAGGGTTGGATTTTACCTTTTTATAAGCAGTGAACTAAAGCGATAAGCTGAAGCGATCGACTCGAGCAAGAACAACACGACGACTGGTGAAGCGACGACACAACTAATGAAGCGATGACACAAAGTTGAAAGCGATGCTCGACTCGAAACCAGAAACTAAAACACTATAAGTATATATTTTAACTGAGAGAAAAATCTGAAAATATCAATGCTGCCGTTTTTTTTTCTGTGTAAAAAAATCAGAACCCCTTAAACCCTACAAAAATGTTAAATATATAGGAGAAATTAGGGTTTACCTTGGACTTTGTAAAATCTGAATTACCCTTTCAATTTCGATCTAATTCCTTTAGGATAAGGGTCTAAAGTGTCCATTCCTTTCGGATTGTACACTTTGGATCCTTATCTCCAAGGAAAGATCCAAGGGCTGGGAGTTACTTCGATTTGAAATGGGTGGACCAGATTTCGTACCCGTTGTTTGGAGAGAGAGTGAGGAGATACCAGCTGGACCTGAATGATTCGCCCAGCACATCGAGCGTACGGAGGGGACAACAATGGCGTGAGTTGGAGTGAGAAACGGGTCGCGGGTCGGGTTTTGGGATTGGGTCGTGTTGAGGAACTGATTTGGGGATTTCTACTTCAGGTGTTTTGTTTTAAAAGGGGGGTTTGCAAGGGTGGGTCGAATATGAGGTTGTGTTTTGCGATTTTGGCCTTTTTTACTCAAAATTATCAATTTGACTATTTTAAAATTTATAAAATTGCCTTTTTTAGCACATCTTTTAATTAAATATACTTTATTATTTAATATTAACTTAAAATCGGGGAAAAATTGGGTGTCAACAATTGGCTATCTTCTTGCCATGCTACCCTCGATTGTCATGCGAAGGTAGTTAAGTTCGAGATGCCTAATGAACCTAGTTTTATTCTGAAAGGGGATCAAATTCCAGAGATGTGTAATGTCATATCATTTGTAAAAGCTCACCAGTTAGTGAAGAAAGGTTGTTGGGCATTCTTAGCTATGGTGAGAGACACAAGAGATGTGACTCCTAGCTTAGAAATGGTTCCAGTGGTGCAAGAGTTCACCGATGTATTTCCTGAGGATTTACCGGGACTACCTCCCGTGCGGGATATAGATTTCAGCATTGATGTAGCACCTGACACGCAACCCATATCGATTCCTCCATATCGTATGGCACCAGCGGAGTTGAGGGAGCTAAAGGAACAATTGCAGGAGTTATTGAACAAGGGATTTATCAGACCAAGTGTATCCCCCTGGGGTGCACCTGTGCTATTTGTGAAGAAGAAAGATGGGTCCCTAAGAATGTGCATTGACTACAGACAGCTGAACAAGGTAACGGTACGTAATAAATACCCTTTACCTCGTATTGATGATCTGTTTGATCAGTTGCAGGGAGCTGCCCATTTCTCAAAGATTGATCTTCGATCTGGTTATCATCAGCTCAGAGTTAGTGACAAAGATATTCCTAAGACAGCTTTCAGAACTCGATACGGGCATTATGAATTCCTCGTGATGCCTTTCGGGTTGACTAATGCTCCAGCTGCATTCATGGATTTAATGAATAGGGTGTTCAAGCCGTTTCTGGACAGATTTGTCATTGTATTTATTGACGATATCTTGGTGTATTCTCGCAGTCAAGAAGAACACGAGGCTCATCTGAGAGTTGTACTGCAAACATTGTGGGAACATAAGCTTTATGCGAAGTTCTCTAAGTGTGAATTTTGGCTAGACTCCGTAGCATTCCTTGGGCATGTGGTATCCAAGGATGGAATACTGGTAGATCCTAGAAAGACAGAAGCAGTGCAGAAATGGCCCAGACCCACCACTCCTACAGAGATTCGCAGCTTTCTGGGTTTAGCAGGTTATTATAGGCGTTTTGTGCAGGATTTTTCAAGAATAGCAGCACCATTGACCAAGCTAACACAGAAAAATGCAAAGTTTCAGTGGACAGATGAATGTGAGCAGAGTTTTCAGAAGCTCAAGACATGTTTGACCACTGCACCAATTCTAGCCTTACCATCCGGTTCGGGAGGATTCACGGTATTTTGTGATGCTTCGAGAGTTGGATTAGGGTGTGTTCTCATGCAAAATGGTCGTGTGATAGCTTATGCTTCGCGACAGTTGAAGAAGAATGAACAAAACTATCCCACTCATGATCTGGAGATGGCTGCAGTGGTATTTGCACTGAAAATTTGGAGGCACTACTTGTATGGAGAAACATGTGAAATTTATACTGATCACAAGAGCCTAAAGTATATTTTTCAACAGAGAGATTTGAACATTCGGCAGTGTCGCTGGATGGAACTTCTCAAGGACTATGATTGCACTATTCTATATCATCCAGGGAAGGCCAATGTTGTGGCTGATGCATTGAGCAGAAAGTCCATGGGTAGTCTGGCACATATAGCTCCTGTAAAGAGACAGTTGGCCAAGGATATTCACAGGCTCGAAGGTACAGGTATCAGGTTCAGCGTGACTAATTCTAGTATGTTATTAGCTTATGTTCTAGCCAAGTCCTCATTGGTAAAACGTGTTAAAGCCACTCAGTACGAGGATGAACGATTGTGCAAATATCGGGATGAAGTCCTAGCTGGTAAGAGCAAGAATATGATTGTTGATGATAATGGAGTTCTCCGACTAGGTAACCGGTTATGTGTACCAGAAATTGATGGGCTAAGACGAGTTATTCTCGAGGAAGCTCACCATTCGAGATACACTATACATCCTGGATCCACTAAGATGTACCGTGACCTGAAGCAATTATATTGGTGGGAAGGTATGAAGAAAGATATTGCTAACTTTGTTGCTAGTTGTTTGACTTGTCAACAGGTTAAAGCTGAGCACCAGCGACCCGCAGGACTACTACAGCGGCTTGAGATTCCAGAGTGGAAGTGGGAAAGAGTTACCATGGATTTTGTGACTGGGCTACCTCGTACACTTAAAGGTTATGATTCAGTATGGGTGATTGTTGATCGGCTTATAAAGTCAGCACACTTTTTGCCGGTTAAAACTACTTACAGTGGTGCGAGGTATGCACAGTTATACATGAATGAAATTGTCCGACTCCATGGAGTTCCACTATCCATTATCTCTGATAGAGGGTCACAATTTACTTCTCACTTTTGGAGGTCCTTTCAAAGAGAATTGGGTACTAGAGTAGACCTTAGCACCGCATTCCATCCTCAGACTGACGGTCAGTCTGAACGTACTATACAGATATTGGAGGACATGTTGAGAGCTTGCATTATTGATTTTGGAGGTAGTTGGGATGCTTACTTGCCTTTAGCTGAGTTTGCTTATAACAACAGCTATCAGGCAAGCATTCAGATGGCTCCTTACGAGGCTTTATATGGCAGGCGTTGTCGTTCTCCAATTGGATGGTTTGAAGCCGGTGAAGTTAAGGTATTAGGACCAGACCTGATACAAGAAGCTATTGATAAGGTGCAGTTGATTAGGCAGAGATTGCTCACAGCTCAAAGCAGGCAAAAGTCTTATGCAGATAAAAGAAAAAGGGACTTGGAGTTTGCAGTTGGTGATCGTGTGTTCTTACGAGTTTCCCCGATGAAAGGCGTGACACGATTCGGGAAGAGAGGAAAGTTGAGCCCGAGATTCATAGGACCCTATGAGATACTTGAACGAGTTGGAGCTGTTGCTTACAGTTTGGCTATTCCTCCCGAGTTATCTTTTATTCATCCTGTGTTTCACGTATCCATGTTACGGAAATATGTACCAGACGTTTCTCATGTGCTTGAGGCACCGACTATACAGCTTAATGAGAAATTATCTTATGAAGAGGAACCAATAGCCATAGTTGAGAGTGAAATAAGAAAGTTACGGAGGAAAGAAATTGTGTTTGTGAAAGTTTTGTGGAAAAACCATACTGCTAGGGAAGCCACTTGGGAAATGGAAGATGATATGCGAGCCAAGTATCCTCACTTATTTCACCCTACAGGTATGCTCTTAGTTTAAATTCGGAGACCGAATTTCTTAAGGAGGAGAGATTGTAATACCTTGTTAAACTAAGGGAAATTAAGTCATTACTCGAAATAATTATTATACAAAATAAGTAAAGTAAAAGGAAAAAAAAAAGAAAAAACAAACAAACAAATAAAACCAAGCCAAAAGGGCTCTCTGGCAGACACCAACCAAACGAAGGAAAGGGAAAACATAAGAAGTCCAGGCTTCTCGTAAAAGTGGCAAACATCAACAAAAATTTCAGCACAAAAAGGGATTAGAAAAAGCATAAATACGGTAGTAACTAGCAAGTGGAAATTTCTCGAAGCCATTGTTTATCCAAATTCGAGGTACTTCTTTATACTCTTCCATTGTCATATTGTCATGGGGAATAATTAGAACTTAGTCCTGTTGAGTTCAATAAAATTGGATTTGAAGTATCATGGATACAATTAAGACTCTTTCTCTGAATAAACAAGGTAATGAGTTGGTTAAATTAGATTACTAATCTGCTATAGAAATTGTAATCACCTAATTTTGGCACCAAAATTCATAAAATGCTCAAAATAGTCGTATTAGATTTTTATGACATGTCGTCAATTTTTCTGGACTTCTAGTATTTGTTCTTAACTAAATTTGTTTCTAATTAGGACGTTAAAATTTGAAAATTAACAAAAATAATAATACTTGTTATGTGTTTAATTTTTGATTATATGTTTAATTGTGATAGTGTTGTAAAATATATGGTTTAATTTTAGTTAGTTGTGTGTTTATACATCATTTTGTGACTATATGTAAAATATATATAGCCCAATGCTTTGGCCCGTCAGCCCATTTGCTCTATGGCCCGTCCAACGTTCTTTTGATCTCAACCATTGGATCACATTTGATCTAATGGTTCCCATTCTTCCCCTTATTTCCCTTATAAGCTCACAAAAACCCCTCATTTTTCACTCGCACCCACAAGTCTATTAAGACTTAGTGAAACTATGCTGAAATTTTTACTCTCCCACCGGATATCGCCAGCCACCACTGCCCCACCGCCGCTCCGCCGTACCTCCGCCTCACTGCCGCTGCCGGCCACCACCTCCGGTGGCCGGAAAATTTTGAAAAATATATCATTGGAAAGGCCTTGACCCCCTGGTTCCATTTCCACAACTATTTTCTCCAAAAAGTGAACCGATTCGCGTAGATCGGAGGTCAAAGTTTGGTCAAACTTCAAAGTTTGGTGAGTTCTTTTTAGTTTTTCTCTATTTTCTTTCCCTTACCCTTACCCCATCACCCCGTTCCCAGAATTTTCTTTTCTCCCCTGCTCGTTTTTTTGGGTTTCCCGTTTTCTGCTTCTTATTTTCTTCTTCTTCTTATTTTCTTTTGTTTCTGTTTCTGAGGATGGTGGGGAGCCGTGTTTGTGCTGTGAAGGTGAGGCTCGGCAAGGCAGCCGTGTTGGTTTGGGGACCCGATTTGAGGGTGAATACGTAGGGGTGTTGACAAAATGTTTAAAAGCTGTTGGAGGGAGTATGGTAACGTTTGTTTTGAGTATAGGGGGCTGTTTAGTTTGAGATGATGGCATGGGGGCTGTGACGTTTGGGTGAGGTCGTGGCAGTTTGTGGGGTGTAGTTGGAGGTTTGTTTTGTTGTTCGTATGCTAGTTGGTAGTTTGTGATGTTGTTGATCATTAAAAATCGGCTAGGCTGTGGGAACTGTTTTGATGGCGTTTTTAGCTCGGCGAGGCAATGACGAGGTATTAGAGGCAGCCTAGATGAGGACAATGTTGATCTTTAGGCGATGAGGCAGTGGACTTTGAGACGAGTGGCGAGGGCGAGGGGGCTGTCCCGATGCTCGGGTGTTAGTGAAGCAGCTGAAAACAGTGGCGTACGAGGCTGATCCGAGAGCAAGGCAGTGGCTCGACGATGCTGTGGTTGATGTTGGCGAGAGGACTGAATCAGCTGTAGTGGGGGCGAGGGCGTCGCTGCAGTTTTGGGTATGTCTTGGTTCAACGGGTTAGATTAAGCTTATGTTTTGTTTTTCTATGTTTTGCTTATCTCCTAAGCTTAAACTCGTGAAATCTGTTTATCAATAGATAATAACATTTATGTATCCACTGCTAGTTTTAATATATCTATGTATGTATGGCCCTATGCTTTCCTTTGCGTTCCTGAATTAAAGAGAGAAATGGAAATGGGTAACAATTCAATTGTTTTGCCTAGATCAGGAGTCTAAGAAGCTTGTTTACTCTTTAGATTGTTAGTTCATAGTTGTAATGTGTATAATGAAGATGGTTGCCAGTTTGTATGCTAGGGAATAGTTTCTTTGTCTAATGCGATCACTACTTAAAGAAAGCCACACAATATTATTTAGTGTTCATTATGTTCAAGCGTGAAATTTGTTGGAAGTTTGAGAGTCTAAGTATGTGTTGGAGCCATCCATTTAGATAATTTAGTTAAGTTTGTACTTTTAGTTGGGTTAGGAGTTGGGAAACATTTAGTTTAATTCTAAGTTAGTTTGGTCCATTTAGTTAGTTTGGGGCTGATTTAGTTTGCTTAGTTGGTCCTAGTTACCTCCTAGTTATATAATGAGTATTGTGTGTCCTTTTAGAGGACCCTACTTGTACATTTTCAGCTTTTTGGGCTGCTTTAGTGGCTGAAATAGTGTTGTACAGCTGCTGTATTTGCTGAAAAGTGGGACTAAAAACACTCAAGTGTAGGGGTGTGGGCTTGTACTTTTGTACAAGTCCACACTCCACCTTTTAGCCCCACCTTTTGGCCTTGAATTTCAGCTATAAAGAGGGCCATTTACTGCCCTCTTTGACAAGGGATCAGCTGAAAGAACACCAACTACAAGCTGAAATTCACAAGAAATTAAGAGCAAAAACACTTAAAAAAAAATAGTAAGTTTGAGAGTTAGATTTAGAACCAAAAGCCTTTACATATAAGGTCTTTTGGGGCATAAATCTTAAGGTTTAAAGGTTGAATAGGGTATAAAAGGGGCTGTTGTAGCGGCTGATTTGGGTGCTAAGTTGCTTGCTTTGGTTTGGTCTTGCTATTTCATTTGCTTCACTAGCTTGGAAATTTCTACACAAGGTAAACACAATTTACCTTATATGCTTATCATTTTGGCTATGAAATGAAGTAAAAATCAGCATGTCTAAATCCCTTTATTGTATGCATCTTGTTATGAGTTTTATTCTAGTTAAAACTGGCTATTTGTGAAAATCAGGAAATATTTAGTGTTTATTTGTGCAATTTAATTCTTTTATCATTTTAGCTATGTATGAAAAACCTGGACAGCATGTAAAGGTTAGGCAAATTTAGGATTTAACCATCAAAACTGCAAACGTTAAGCTCTGGCCATCTCTGTAATATAGGGCTATTTCTGTAAACCGTATGTATTTGCAAAAATCTGTAAACCGAAACGAATAGGCTCTAAATTAGGACGTCTCATTAAATCTGGCCACATGTTAATATATATAACCACCATTTGGAACAAGAAATAAAAATATGGTTAATTGTGCAAACCGGACCTAAAGCAGCTTACTTTCGCAAATAATTCAGCCCATCATGTCTTAAATGGCGTCAGTTTTGTACAAGTTTCCTTTGCATAAACAGCCCACAAGGTAGCTTTTATTTAATAAAAATGGCTATTATTTAGATTAGCTATACCTTGGCCTCTATGTTGTTAAATTTTCAAGCCAATGTTTGCTATTTAATATTTAACACGATTAGGCAAAAATAATAGGATTATGAAGGCTTATACAATTAGGCAACATTATAAGTATGATTTGTGATCTACTTGTCAGGCTAAATGAAAACTAAAATAAAAATAAGCCAACTCTAAATTAATTATTTTTTTTTTGAAGTTAATTAAATTCTTTCAAATTCGTCCAGTCCTCCGTGAGGTTGGATAGGAATGACGCTTTAAGATTTTCTGTATCAAAGTACAAATTCAAAATAACGACAAAGTAATACAACCATATTTAATAAATTAAAACTGCGACAATAAAGCAACTGTGCTCGGCACAGGACTCGAGGGTGCCTAACACCTTCCCGAGAGTCAACTGAGAACCTTACCCGAATCTCTAATGCAGACCATTAGACGAGTCAGAGGTGTTCCAAGGTACCTTTTGGTGACTTGGCACACCTTAAACTATGTCAAGTGGCGACTCCGATTTTCTCTTAAATAATTGTGTACCTGTAACACCCGTCATAACCTTTTAAATACGCAAATTCAATTTATTTTAGTTTTTGTGTGTTAAAAAAGGGTCGTGACAGAAATTACAATAGAGAAAAGAGTTATGGGCAACCTGTTTGCTATTCTGAATAGAATTGAGTTATGGAAGAATTGAGAGTTTGGTCCGAAATTTCAAAAAAATTATATATTGTGAAGTCGAATAAATTGGAGAATGGAATCTCAATCATATATCCTCGAGGATTGAGTATTCTAATTAGTTATGAATTATCTTAAACAAGAAAATTAACACGAGATCGATATAATGTGATTTTAGATTGACTGGGCGAGGTGTTGGATTGCTCGTGGAAGATACGCTTAAGCTACGCGCGTTTGTACTGTGAGTGATGACCTTACCACAATTCGTTTTTCCGTAACCTGCATGGTTTCTACTTGATTTTGAAGTAAATGTGTTACTGAATGTTTAAACTGCATGTGGGACAAGTCCTTTTACAAGATATGTACCGAAATAGTTGTTTGAATTATTTTACCGTTACAAGATTTGATTTTTACCGCTACTTGACATTGTGAAATATTAAATTGTTACTCGAAATGCCCTGTACTTGGTATAGATAATATATATATTTTTGGGATGAGCCTTGATAGACCCCGTAGCTAACGACGGGTACGTTAGACCTGGTGCACCTTGTATATCCGGATTACCGTTACAGTCCCTGCTAGTGGGAAGATAGAACTAGCTTACCGTTACTGATTTCCTCAGGGAGAAATTTATACTGATTACATGGTTTGTTCTTGGAAATCTCCCTAACCTATATACTTGATTTAATATAGTGATTACTGAATTTATTACTGGTTTGATATTGGTTACTGTTTACAAGAAGTACTTGAAAAGACTGATTTTGTTTGTCATTCTGAAAGTGACAATTAAATTATATGTATATTTCTGCATTAGATTACTGGCATGTTTTTGACTTGTCCCCACTTAAAAAGGTTGTGGATAAGCGTTGTTACTCACTGAGTTGCGACTCACTCCTCGCTATATTTTTCCTTCCAGATACAGCAGGTGCCGTAGCCGAGGATCTTCATTCTTAGAGTCGCGAGTTGACAATCCTGGTGAGCCCCGCATTAGTTCGCGTGGGCAAGAGCTTTATTTATTCATTATTGTCTTTCTTGAAAACTCTTAGAGTCGCTCCATTTAGTCCTTGACAGCCATTCTTTTAGTCAGTTGGATTATTTATTGATAAGCTAGTCTTGAGAGTATTTGGTCTTTATGAACTTATCACAGTCCCGTTAGACGTTCTCTGTTACACCCCGTACGTCTAAATTGACGTATATCATTATAATATCATGTTAAGAATGATTTAAGTGAGTTTAAAGTAATAATATGACCATATATGATGTTTATATGTTGAATATAAAGTTTGGGAAAAATCAGATTTAAGTTGCGGAAAAACCGACTAAGGAATTGCCTTGTAATGGAGCTTTTTCAGCAATTAATTTCATGTATTATATGAAGTCTTTTGGGGACATATCATATACCAAATTGAAGGTCTTGGAGTGTAGTTTCCAACACTTTTAACGGTTTGCTCATATAACTTATAGATAAAAAGATATGAGCATCAGAAGTCAGACCAGAAAAAGGGACATAAGCGCAAAAGAGGGCTAGAAATGAAATGTTTTTATTATAAAAGAGAAATTTCTCTCTCTCTCTCGACATTTCCAGTAAAACCATGGTATAAACAGAGCTTTTTTCAGTTTGAATCCATTTTTTTATGATTTTGAAGATAGAACATTAATTTTGACACGAAACGGAAGATGGATTGCGTCAAAACGCTCTACGCGATTAGGGTAACATTATGCTACCTTCAATTTCGTCTATAGTTTGAGTTTTAGAATTACTTCATAGCTAAGTAAAGTATCTAAATTCTATTTTATAGCTTGTTTAAGCTTTAGAAGGTGTGGAATTCAAAGGAAACGAAGTTTAGAAGCTAGAAACATCAAAGGTATGTAAGACTAAACCTTTCTTTTGGCAAGGCATGTATCTTTTAGCTTTTGAAGTCTTTATTAGTTCTAAACTTAGTGTTTCTTGTGAGAAACTTGTATGGTATCAAGTAAACCTTGTATATACTTAATTTGGTACTAAAATCCAAGGTGAAAGACGTCCAAATCAGTAAGACAAAATATTTCAAAATCTGAAAAATCATTTTGATCTTTGGACAGCTGTTAGTATATTGATCATAACTCCTTGTACAAAATTGGTATTGAGATGCTTTAAGAATCTTTAGAATCCCAAGACATATCTCTACAACTTTCATGAAGACCATGAGGTCTATAACCTTTATCTGCACCCTCAAAACTATGATGCAATACAGGACGCTGGTACTGTCTAGAAATTCTGTACATCCGTGGAATTGTTACGCCACTCTCATCTTGTTATCCAGCTAATTTGTTTATGTTATCAGTCTATCCGGGTATCCATTCCCGTGTATAGTATAGTGCTGGTTCTGTTTTGCGGATCATCCAGTTTCAGAGGAAACTCTGCCGAAATTTTTATAAAAATCAAAGAGTTAGATAAATTCTAAGTTTCAGGTTGTGTCTACAATTCCATCCAGAGTTTGCTTATCATTCCTTTGAGTCCATATATATTGTCGCCACATGTGTTATGCCTCATACATGCTTATGCTTATATTGTGATCATGTTATGTGTGATTTGGAGTCCCCCATAGAGGCTGGACATTGGACACACAGTCCGGTCGCGTGTGATACTACCCGTCTGGGGGATACAGCCCCTCTGGTTCAGGCGGGAGTTGAAACACCTAGTGTGACCGGGTGTCATTCACACACTCTGACCAGAGAGACTAGATATTACTGGCTGGGGGGGATATAGCCCATAACACCCACCAGGTTTGTTATATATGCGTATATAGCCACAATATGCACTGCATGATTATACATGAGGCTAGTTCCGGTTTTCAGTACCTGATTTGGGGGGATACAGCCCATAACGCCAGACAGGTACTAGTTCAGATGTTCAGTTACCTGATTTGGGGGGATATAGCCCATAACACCAGACAGGTACCAGTTCAGATAACAGTTCAGCTTTAGCTCAGTTGACAGTTATCATTTCTCAGTTATCAGCCACTAGTTCTTAGCGTCAGTATCAGTTGACAGTTATCAGTTCTCAGTTATCAGCCACCAGTTCTTAGCGTCAGTATCAGTTGACAGTTATCAGTTCCAGTTTCTAGTAACCAGCTATCAGTCATATTACAGTTATTTATCAGTATAGTTCAGCTCAGTCTTCAGGTTCAGATTCAGCTAGACTTCAGCTTATATTCATATCATGTTTAGTACGTTCTTCAGATTTCCAGCTATATTGCTATGCTCCAGCTCATGTTTACATATTTATATTCCAGCCTACAGTTTCATTCAGCTATGACATATTATATGCTCATGCCTTACATACTTGGTACATATCGTACTCACGCCCTTTTCTGGGGCGCTGCGTTTCATGCCGCGCAGGTGCAGATAGATCAATGCTTGGACCACGTTAGTAGGCTATCTATCAGCTATTGGAGTCACTCCGCTTACTCCCGGAGTTACTTATCTTTTGGTATGTGTACAGTCAGCCAGCTTGGATATGGCGGGGCCTTGTCCCGTCCTTTGTATATTCAGTTCAGCACTCTTAGAGGCCTGTAGATATGTCCCTGTGTGGTTCTGTCAGTATGTTAGCTTGTCAGTTTTTTTTTCCATTGCATAATTCTTATCAGTAAAGTTTATGCTTATTCTGTTTATCAGTTATATTCATGGTTAGCAGATTATCAGCAGGATTAGTGATGATCGACACTTAGTGTTGCTCATCCGTCGCGGCCCTAAGTTGGGTCGTGACAAAAGTGGTATCAGAGCAGTTCAGTCCTAGGGTGTCTACAGGCCGTGTCTAGTAGAGTCTTGTTCAGGAGTATGTTGCGTGCCATACTTATGAACAGGAGGCTATAGGGCACTTCAGGACAGTTGTCTTTCTTTCTTCTCTAGATCGTGCAATAGAGCCATGATTATAGAATTCAGCCCTCTAACAATAGTAATTTCAGCAAGGCAAACAAACTAACAGCTGCCCAGAAGGGCAAGGTTATTGCCGGCCAGGGTATTAGTAGAGTGCCACCTAAGGTGGATGAGAGTGAGGAGTCCAGACCTGAGGCTCCATCCGAGGCCTCACAGATCCTATCAGTTCAGGGTGATATTAGAGGTACTGCAGCTACTATACCTCCACCTTCTTAGCCTAATAGTCAGGGGCAGGAAGTGAGCAATGCCATCAGATTATTTACCAGTGTTGTAGTTGCTCAGACTAGACAGCACAGTGCAGATGCCCATGGAGATACTGGATCCAGGATCAGGGATTTTATCCGACTAGAGCCTCCAGTCTTTACTGGATCCCGTACTGAAGAGGACCCTCAGGATTTTCTAGTGAGGATAGCCAGAGTATTGAGGGTGATGCACGTGTCAGACACGGAGTCAGTAGAGTTAGCTGCATTCAGATTGCATGACGTAGCAGCAGGGTGGTATCACACATGAGAGCTATCTAGAGGGTCAGATGCTACTACGGCGACTTGGTAGGAATTCTTGGATGCCTTCTTTCCTCTGTATATGCCTATAGAGACACAGAGAGCACGTGCTGATCAGTTCCTAACCTTGAGACATGGAAGTTTGAGTGTAGAAGAGTATAATTATCGCTTTAATTCTTTAGCAAGGTTTGCCCCCACTGTGGTAGCCAGTATAGAGGATAGAATTCACAGGTATGTAGTGTGACTAGGTCCACGCCTGGTGAATGAGTGTATGATCGTTGCTATGCAGCCAGGTATTATATCACATATTCAGGCATTTGATTTATCACTTGAGGAGAGAAAGTAGAAACAGAGAACCGACAGGGATAGAGGGTTACATAAGAGGGATAGATTGTTTGGTTCATTCAGAGAGACATCCGGAGCGAGTAGACAGCAGAGTGTTAGACAGCTACCAGCTAGTATACCTCCACAGTCTCGTGGCCTGAGATTTGATAGACCTCCTCAGTCCAGATCTACTCACGCAACACAGACTTCAGGATTTAACCATCGTGGTACTTCTATACCGGCCAGTCAGACATATCCCAGATGTCCAAATTGTGGTAGACGCCACTTGGGACCATGTAAGTTAGGAGTTGATACTCGTTATATTTGTCAAAAGGCAGGCCATTGCATGAGAGGTTGCCCGACTTGGGGTGGTAGTTGTGCAGCCCAGCCAGCTAGATCAGCAGTTGCTTCCTCAGCACCAGTTAGCCATCAGGGGCATGTTCTTCAGAATGGTACCTGCATAACTGAAAGAATTTAAGGAGCAACTGAAGGATTTTTTTAGATAAAGGCCTCATCAGACCCAGCATTTCCCCGTGGGGAGCCTCGATGCTATTTGTAAAAAAAGAAAGATGGCTCTCTACGCATGTGCATAGATTACAGACAGCTGAATAAAGTCAATATTAAGAATAAATACTCTCTGCCCAGGATTGATGTCTAGTTTGACAAGCTCCAGGGTGCCAAGTGCTTCTCGAATATAGATTTGCGATCAGGCTACCATCAGGTTAGAGTTAGAAAATCTGATATACCTAAGACTGCATTCAGGACTAGGAATCACTAATGCCTTTGCAGTATTTATGGATCTAATGGACAGCGTATTCAGGCCTTATTTAGATTTATTTGTGATTATATTTATTGATGATATTCTCATCTATTCAAAGTCTGAATCAGAGCATCCGGAGCACCTACGCACAGTATTGGGTACTCATCGGGACCAACAATTATATGCTAAGTTCTCAAAGTGTAAATTCTAGATAGATTCAGTGGCATTTCTTGGCCACATAGTTTCAGCAGAAAGAATTAAAATAGATGACCAGAAGATCTAGGCTGTGAAGAATTGGCCCATGCCTACGACGCCAACTGAAGTACGTAGTTTTCTGGGTTTGGCAGGTTATTACAGAAAGTTTATAGAGGGTTTTTCCTCCATTGTAGCTCCACTGACCGAATTGACAAAAAAAAATAGCTAAATTTGAGTGGTCAGATTCTTGTGAGCACAGCTTCCAAGAGCTATAGAATAAGTCGATAACAACTCCAGTACTTACACTTCCAAAAGAATCTGAGGGCTATGTCATTTCTTGTCGAATTGGCCTTGGTTGTGTTTTGATGCAGCACAGAAGAGTAATTGCCTATGCTTCCAGGCAGCTGAAAAAGCACGAGCAGAACTACCCTACCCATGATCTGGAGCTTGCAGCAGTCATTCATGCATTAAATATTTGGAGACAGTATTTGTACGGAGATCATGTTGATATTTATATAGACCACAAGAGCCTCCAGTACATATTTATGCAAAAGGATCTAAACCTACGACAGAGGCGGTGGCTAGAGCTGCTGAAGGACTACGACGTGGACATTCTTTATCATCCGGGTAAAGCGAACGTTGTTGCTGATTCCCTTAGTCGCAAGCCTATGGGTAGTCTATCTTATTTACAACCAGAGAAAATAAAGTTAGCTCATACACTCCACCAGTTGGCCAGCATGGGAGTCTGATTAATGGATTCAGAGGACGCACGAGTTACAGTTCAGAACACAGCCACTACTTGCCTAGTGACAGAAGTAAAATAGCGTCAGTATGAGGATCCAATTCTAGTTGAATACAGACAAATAGCCAGAAGAAAACCGGAGTCACCATACAGGGTTACTACTGACGGGGTCCTCATGTATAAAGCTAGACTTTGTGTTCCTGATGTTGCAGATATACGTGGACAGATTATGACAGAGGCACATTATTCCAGATACACTGTTTATCCAAGTTCGACTAAGATGTACCATGATCTTAAGCAGATTTATTATTGGGACGGAATAAAGCGAGACGTAGCAGAGTTTGTGGCTCAGTGTCCTAACTGCCAGCAGGTTAAAGTCGAGCATCAAAAACCTGGTGGCTTGTTACAGGAAGTCGAGATTCCATCATAGAAATGGGAAGCAGTGAATATGAACTTCATTACAGGCTTTCCCCGTATGCGGAGCAGATATGACTCTATTTGGGTTATAGTTGACAGGCTTACTAAATGAGCTCATTTCTTTCCTGTTAGAACTACATATACAGCAGAGGATTATGTCAGACTTTATATCAGAGAGATAGTGCGCCTACATGGTATTTCAGTATTTATTATTTCAGACGGGGGCACACTAGTTTACAGCTAATTTCTATAGATCGTTCCAGACAGGTTTAGGGACACAGGTGTATCTGAGTACAGTATTTCATCCATAGACAGACAGACAGGCTGAGCGGACCATTCAGACATTAGAAAATATGCTTAGAGCTTACGTGTTAGATTTTAGAAGCAGCTGGAATGGTCACCTACTGTTGATAGAGTTTGCATATAATAATAGCTATCATTCTAGCATACAGATGGTGCCATATGAAGCTTTGTATGGGCACAAATGCAGGTTTTCTATATGATGGTTCAAGGTTGGCGAGTCTCAATTGATAGGTCCAGACTTAATCCAACAAGTAATTGATAAAGTCAAGCTGATCAGGGAAATATTATTAGCAGTGCAGAGCAGACAGAAGTCCTATGCAGATAATCGACATTGAGATTTAGAATTTCATATTGACGATTAGGTATTCCAGACAGTATCACCTATGAAAGGCGTTATGAGATTTGGAAAGAAGGGAAATCTTAGCCCTAGATTTATTAGTCCATATCAGATTATCAGGCGAGTTGGGCGTGTAGCCTACGAGTTAGACCTTCAAGCAGACTTTCAGGAGGTACATCCAGTATTCCATGTTTCCATGCTATAAAAATGTGTCAGAGATCCTTCTAGAGTTGTACCAGTAGAGGATGTACAGATTACAGAACAGTTGACTAATAAGGAGGTGCCAGTTGCAATTTAAAGAGGCAGATTCGTCGAGTAAGGACGAAAGACATTCCTTTAGTTAAGATGCTATATCAAAGCAATAATATAGAAGAAATAACTTGGGAAGCTGAAAATGACATGAGGGCCAAATATACACATCTCTTCATTACTTCGAGTATGTAACATATCGTTGCTTAATGCTTCTACATACTTCATTTAACATTCGAGGACGAATGTTCCTAACGGGGGAATATTGTTACACCCCGTACGTCTAAATTGACGTATATCATTATAATATCATGTTAAGAATGATTTAAGTGAGTTTAAAGTAATAATATGACCATATATGATGTTTATATGTTGAATATAAAGTTTGGGAAAAATCAGATTTAAGTTGCGGAAAAACCGACTAAGGAATTGCCTTGTAATGGAGCTTTTTCATCAATTAATTTCATGTGTTATATGAAGTCTTTTAGGGACATATCATATACCAAATTGAAGGTCTTGGAGTGTAGTTTCCAACAATTTTAACGGTTTGCTCATATAACTTATAGATAAAAAGATATGAGCATCAGAAGTCAGACCAGAAAAAGGGACATAAGCGCAAAAGAGGGCTAGAAATGAAATGTTTTTATTATAAAAGAGAAATTTCTCTCTCTCTCTCTCGACATTTCCAGTAAAACCATGGTATAAACAGAGCTTTTTTCAGTTTGAATCCATTTTTTTATGATTTTGAAGATAGAACATCAATTTTGACACGAAACGGAAGATGGATTGCGTCAAAACGCTCTACGCGATTAGGGTAACATTATGCTACCTTCAATTTCGTCTATAGTTTGAGTTTTAGAATTACTTCATAGCTAAGTAAAGTATCTAAATTCTATTTTATAGCTTGTTTAAGCTTTAGAAGGTGTGGAATTCAAAGGAAACGAAGTTTAGAAGCTAGAAACATCAAAGGTATGTAAGACTAAACCTTTCTTTTGGCAAGGCATGTATCTTTTAGCTTTTGAAGTCTTTATTAGTTCTAAACTTAGTGTTTCTTGTGAGAAACTTGTATGGTATCAAGTAAACCTTGTATATACTTAATTTGGTACTAAAATCCAAGGTGAAAGACGTCCAAATCAGTAAGACAAAATATTTCAAAATCTGAAAAATCATTTTGATCTTTGGACAGCTGTTAGTATATTGATCATAACTCCTTGTACAAAATTGGTATTGAGATGCTTTAAGAATCTTTAGAATCCCAAGACATATCTCTACAACTTTCATGAAGACCATGAGGTCTATAACCTTTATCTGCACCCTCAAAACTATGATGCAATACAGGACGCTGGTACTGTCTAGAAATTCTGTACATCCGTGGAATTGTTACGCCACTCTCATCTTGTTATCCAGCTAATTTGTTTATGTTATCAGTCTATCCGGGTATCCATTCCCGTGTATAGTATAGTGCTGGTTCTGTTTTGTGGATCATCCAGTTTCAGAGGAAACTCTGCCGAAATTTTTATAAAAATCAAAGAGTTAGATAAATTCTAAGTTTCAGGTTGTGTCTACAATTCCATCCAGAGTTTGCTTATCATTCCTTTGAGTCCATATATATTGTCGCCACATGTGTTATGCCTCATACATGCTTATGCTTATATTGTGATCATGTTATGTGTGATTTGGAGTCCCCCATAGAGGCTGGACATTGGACACACAGTCCGGTCGCGTGTGATACTACCCGTCTGGGGGATACAGCCCCTCTGGTTCAGGCGGGAGTTGAAACACCTAGTGTGACCGGGTGTCATTCACACACTCTGACCAGAGAGACTAGATATTACTGGCTGGGGGGGATATAGCCCATAACACCCACCAGGTTTGTTATATATGCGTATATAGCCACAATATGCACTGCATGATTATACATGAGGCTAGTTCCGGTTTTCAGTACCTGATTTGGGGGGATACAGCCCATAACGCCAGACAGGTACTAGTTCAGATGTTCAGTTACCTGATTTGGGGGGATATAGCCCATAACACCAGACAGGTACCAGTTCAGATAACAGTTCAGCTTTAGCTCAGTTGACAGTTATCATTTCTCAGTTATCAGCCACTAGTTCTTAGCGTCAGTATCAGTTGACAGTTATCAGTTCTCAGTTATCAGCCACCAGTTCTTAGCGTCAGTATCAGTTGACAGTTATCAGTTCCAGTTTCTAGTAACCAGCTATCAGTCATATTACAGTTATTTATCAGTATAGTTCAGCTCAGTCTTCAGGTTCAGATTCAGCTAGACTTCAGCTTATATTCATATCATGTTTAGTACGTTCTTCAGATTTCCAGCTATATTGCTATGCTCCAGCTCATGTTTACATATTTATATTCCAGCCTACAGTTTCATTCAGCTATGACATATTATATGCTCATGCCTTACATACTTGGTACATATCGTACTCACGCCCTTTTCTGGGGCGCTGCGTTTCATGCCGCGCAGGTGCAGATAGATCAATGCTTGGACCACGTTAGTAGGCCATCTATCAGCTATTGGAGTCACTCCGCTTACTCCCGGAGTTACTTATCTTTTGGTATGTGTACAGTCAGCCAGCTTGGATATGGCGGGGCCTTGTCCCGTCCTTTGTATATTCAGTTCAGCACTCTTAGAGGCCTGTAGATATGTCCCTGTGTGGTTCTGTCAGTATGTTAGCTTGTCAGTTTTTTTTTTCCATTGCATAATTCTTATCAGTAAAGTTTATGCTTATTCTGTTTATCAGTTATATTCATGGTTAGCAGATTATCAGCAGGATTAGTGATGATCGACACTTAGTGTTGCTCATCCGTCGCGGCCCTAAGTTGGGTCGTGACATTCTCGTAGTTTGTGGGAGATAAATGTGGTATTTTTATTGTTAATGCATAAGAATATTGGTTGTTTTGCTGGGTTTTCTGTTTGTTTAAAGCAGGTAAAATTTTGGATAGGCCTAAAAACAGGGGAAACTCTGCCCGATTTTCTGTAGAATATTGATAAGGCTTGTTTAGGGACTTAGTTCCTAAGCGCCGGTCACGGTCCCAAACTGGGTCGTGACACATCTAGAATGCAACTTGTGGAAATTTAAGCACTAATGCACAAAGGTTCACAATCAAGTCAAGCAAGCGGACTCAAGCATCTCAAGGGGGTCGTTCCATTTTTTTTTAGGCATGCATTACAATTTAAAACCCAAGGACACCACAAATAGCACATGCAATCAAGTCCAAGTCCACCGGTATCAAACAAATCAAAGGCACCTAGCATTCTACCTCTTTCCTTCGTCTAGGGTCATCTACACTAACTATCCGAATCCTAAAAATAAAAAACTACCCGGTTCATTATTTCCCTTCATAAGAAAAACCACGGGGTGGATGACATGTACCACTAATAAAGACTAAAAGGAAAATCTTTTTGGAATTTTTTCATAGGTTTTCTAATTCTTTTTCAATTTTTTTCATATATTAAAGCAAGAAATAAATCAAAATAAAGTCAAGTGACAAAAGAAAAATCCTATGGTACATGCATCCCTAACCTCAAAAATAGATAAAGGGCAGTACCCCACCCCACACTTAAACTAAGCAATGTCCTCAGTGCGACAAAGAAGTAAGTGCAAAAGTAAAAGAAAATCGTCCTGATATCCGGGTGGTGCGCAGAAGTGTGGACCTAGTCCTCCTCCTCATCAGAGCCACAGCCCTCAGCATCAGTCGCCTCAACCTCACTATCCGGATCGTTAGCAACAACATCCAAATCCGTGTTCTCATCCTCCTCCGGAGGCATATCTACAGCTCGAGTCATGCCTAGCAGACACTTCAAGGTCTCCAGTAGAGGGACAGTGCGATCAATAGCTGCAAAATCCACGCCCGACCACCGGGCCACCTGCTCCATCATCAAGTACTGACGCACGGTTAAGTTGGCGTCTGTTCCCGCCACTCGTCCGCCATCAGTTTCACCGGCGCAGTAGTGGTCACACCCTTGACCGAGGCAATATCAAAACGTTTCCCTATGTCAGGGACAATGCGATTCCCAATCTCATCTACGGGGACGCCATACTGCTCTAAGTATCAGGTCAAGATATTCCCAAAATACAAGCGACTACATGAATCTAACTTCCGTTGCTCTCTCATCACTCTCAACATGTAGTAGCCTATATTTACCGGCTTCCCAGTCATAAAGAAATATACCATGCACGCCCGAGTCTTGGTGACCTCGGAATAATGAAAAGATGGTAGTATGCGTGCATTGATAAACCGCATCCACACACGGGCCGGTTTGAGAAACTGCGAGAAGTACATAAACTTGTGTCTTCCGGACGAACTGCGCGCCCATTTGTGAGTGGAGCTCTCACCACAAAGTGTGTCTCGTAGAGCCTTGTAGTCAGGCTTTTTAATGAACTCCTTCATATCATCATAATCAGGGTCCTCGACCCCCATAAAGGCATTCAATGCCGTATAATCCAGCTTCACTCTCACCCCCCTCACCGTGACCATATCATCCTTCTTCCATGCGTCGTCCGGCTCCCAGTTGGCATAAAGCTCTTGCACCAAATCAAGGTTGGCGTGCCCCGGACTCTCAAATACCGAGTCCTACTTTAAAGCAATTATCGCCTCGGCCACCCCTCGATATTTCTGCTTAACCTTCCTCTTATCAATTGCTTGCTCGGGGATGTACCCCGCAGGCCTCACATTCTTATACCACGTTTGGCACTCACCTTTCTTTACAAAAGTGATACCATAACGTGTCTTTCCTCCAGGACGTGGTATCGGCGTCGCGTCCTTAGGCATCTTTGCCTTAGCCTTTGCCTTGGGCTTGGCCGGTGCCTTGCCCTTTTGCTTTGTAGAAGACGGCCCGGCTTGAAGTGCTCTCCTCGGGCCCGCGGTGGATGAAGAACTCTTGCTTGGTAGCGGTGTGGTCACCATGGTACCTACACAACAATAGATCAATGTGAGATGGATAATTAAGCACCAAAAATAGCAATTCAAGCTCAATTGGTAGGGTACCACCCCACACTTATCACACACTCTATGTGTCAAACACTTAACTCAATGGCACAAGCAACCCCACACTTAAACACAACTAGCTTCGGACAAAGTATGCCACGTTTTTTTATTTTTTAAGATCAAGCTAGTGTGGGTGCATCATGATCAATTCTTATGTGTGTGCAACACTTAGTGTTCATAATAAGCCTAAGGAATGCATTGCTACTCAAGAATTCACAATGTTATTGAATTTTTATCATTGAGGCTTTTTCACAAACACTTGGTGTGCACACTTTGAAACATTCAATTTCAATGAGTCTTGGAATGTGCCAACCCTCCCACATTGTTGGGAGATCTCTTTTTACAAGTCACAAGCTATCTATCTAGCACCATGAACAATTTAAGCACAACAAGAGTGAAATTTATGCATAAACTTGTAGCTAGCTAAGAAACCTTCCATGAACAAGAATGAGTTCAACTTACATGTTATTGAGAGAGAGAAGTAGGAATTTACTTACTTGAATGTGTTAGAGTGGATTGCAACACGCTTTGAAATGATTCCAAGTGTTAGAGGTGAAGTGGTGAGTGATTAGAGAGTAATTAGAGTGAAAATAGTGAAGAATTTACAATAGAGATCGGGTATAAGGGGGTTGGGGGAAACCGGGTCGCGGGTCAAGACCCGTTTGACGCGAAAAATTAAAATTTTTTTAGCCGGGCGCCTTAGGCCCTGCGGCGCGGATCAACCGCGGTGAGAATTTTTCACCTACTGCCTGACCCGACGCGTTGGGAGGCGCGGGGCGCTCCCAAATGCGCCAGGCCAATTTTTCTAGCTCTAATTTTCCGCGTTAGGGTGCGCGGTGCACTCCCAAACGCGTCCGAACACGTTTTTTTCGCACCAATTTCTGATTCCAAGTGCGAATCCAAGCGCGGGACATGTCTCGAGACGTCTCGTACCCCTCAATGCATTAATTTCACCTTGTTTAACTCACCCGATTCCTTCAAAAACGACACACAAAAACAACAAACTATGTGACACTATAAAACAAAAATACTAAACTATTACAAGTACAAGCTCGGGTTGCCTCCCGAGAAGCGCCTTATTTAACGTCGTGGCACGACGGGTATTAATCAAGGGTCCCTCAAAGTAATAGAAGTGCGGTGATTCACCGCACCTCCCCAATAACGTTTCACCCTTTGACCATTAACCAAGAATGTGTTCTCAGAATCCGGGGCTCTCAACTCAACCGCTCCATGTGCGGTAACACGAACAACTTCAAATGGCCCCGACCATCTCAACTTCAACTTGCCCGGGAATAATTTCAACCTCGAGTTGAACAACAGTACCAGCTGCCCGGGCTCAAAAGTACGACGCTCAATGTGCTTATCATGCCATCTCTTTGTCCGTTCCTTATATAATTTTGCATTTTCATACGCATGGAACCGGAACTCTTCAAGCTCATGCAATTGGAGCATCCTCTTCTTACCCGCTAAAGCCATATCAAGGTTGAGCTTTTGAATTGCCCAATACGCCTTGTGCTCTAATTCAACCGGCAAGTGACAGGCCTTACCATAAACAAGCCTATATGGAGAGGTTCCAATAGGTGTTTTGAATGCGGTTCGATAGGCCCAGAGAGCATCATCTAACTTCATAGCCCAATCCTTCCTCGAGGCATTCACAGTCTTCTCAAGGATTTGCTTGATCTCTCTGTTAGACACTTTCACTTGGCCACTAGTTTGGTGATGATAAGCAGTAGCCACCTTGTGGCGAACTCCATACTTAGCCAACAATTTATTGAACAACTGGTTACAGAAATGCGTACCTTCATCACTGATTATAGCCCGTGGTGTCCCAAAACGAGTGAAAATATTCTTTTTCACGAACTTCACCACCACACTCGCATCATCTATTGGAAGTGCAATAGCCTCCACCCATTTAGACACATAATCAACTGCTACGAGGATGTATTTATGGCCCATAGAAGGTGGGAATGGACCCATAAAATCAATACCCCAACAATCAAACAGCTCAATCTCCAAGATATTGTTCAAAGGCATCTCGTGACGCCTAGTAATAGTACCCGTTCTTTGGCAATGATCACATTGCTTCACTAATGCATGAGCATCTTTAAATAAAGTAGGCCAAAAGAAACCAGACTGAAGTACCTTTGCAGCTGTTCGATCTCCACCAAGGTGGCCACCATAAGGAGAGGAATGGCAGCTTTGTAGAATCGGCTCTACTTCTTCCCTTGGAATGCATCTCCTAGCTAGTTGATCAACTCCTATCTTGTACAAATAGGGCTCATCCTACACATAAAATCTGCTCTCATGAAGGAGTTTACGCTTTTGCTCAGCAGTAGCCCCAGGGGGATACACATTACTCACAAGTAAATTTACCATGTCAGCATACCATGGCACCTCAACTGCATCTAGAGCAAAAAGTTGCTCATCAGGGAATACCTCTTTAATCTCGGGCCCCTCATCTACATGATCTATATTCTCCAGCCTTGACAAATGATCAGCAACTTGATTCTCAGTCCCCTTGCGATCTCGAATTTCAACATCAAACTATTGCAATAATAGAACCCATCTAATGAGTCTTGGAGTCCTTCTTTTCAAACAAATACCGGATTGCGGCATGATCAGTGTAGACAATAACACGAGTGCCAACCAAATAAGATCTGAATTTATCAAAAGCATAAACTATGGCTAGCAACTCCTTCTCAGTGGTGGTATAATTAGACTGGGCTGCATCAAGCGTCTTGCTTGCATAATAGATGGAGTGAAAGATTCTTCTAATTCTTTGGCCTAGAACAGCCCCAATAGCATTATCACTCGCATCACACATCAATTCAAACGGCAAAGACCAGTCAGGAGCAATGATGATTGGTGTGGTCACCAACCTTTTCTTCAACTCTTCAAATGCCTTGAGACAAGCATCATTAAACACAAATTTCACATCCTTCTCTAACAATTTGCACAAGGGAGTGGAAATTTTGGAGAAGTCCTTTATGAAACGTCTATAAAACCCTGCATGTCCCAAGAAACTACGCACCCCTTTAACAGAGATAGGTGGTGGTAATTTCTCAATAGCCTCAATCTTCGCTTTGTCAACCTCAATCCCTTGCTTTGACACCTTGTGCCCAAGTACTATGCCTTCTTGAACCATAAAGTGACATTTTTCCCAATTCAGCACCAGATTTGTTTCTTCACAACGGCTCAGCACAGCATCAAAATTTTTCAAACATTCGTTAAAAGAGTCACCAACCACTGAGAAATCATCCATAAATACCTCCACAAATTTTTCCACCATATCGGTGAAAATAGCCATCATGCACCACTGAAAAGCCCCCGGAGCATTACACAACCCAAATGCCATCCTCCTAAATGCATAGGTGCCATATGGACAAGTAAAAGTAGTCTTCTCTTAGTCTTCAGGAGCTATCACAATTTGATTGTAGCCCGAATACCCATCCAAGAAACAGTAATACTCGTGCCCTGCAAGTCTATCCAGCATCTGATCAATAAAAGGGAGTGGGAAGTGATCTTTCCTGGTGGCCTTGTTTAGCTTCCTATAATCAATGCAAATTCGCCACCCTGTAACTGTTCGTGTAGGAATCAATTCATTATGCTCATTCTTCACCACTGTCATGCCCCCCTTCTTTGGAACACATTGCACTGGACTCACCCACTTGCTGTCAGAGATAGGAAAAATAATACCAGCATCCAGCCACTTGATAACTTCTTTCTTCACCACCTCCTTCATAATTGGATTTAGCCTCCTCTGCTGCTCTATGGATGGCTTATGATCTTCCTCGAAGAGAATTTTATGCATGCAGAAAGAAGGACTAATCCCTCTAATATCAGCAATAGTCCAGCCAATAGCTCTCTTGCGCTCTCGCAATACCCGCAACACCCTCTCAACCTGCACATCAGACAACAAAGAAGAAAGGATCACGGCCAAAGTATTACCTTCACCCAAATAAGCATAACATAAATGCGTGGGTAGAGGTTTGAGCTCAAGATTAGGAGCTCTCTCAATAGACGGTTTACCAGGATTTAAGGTCAACGGTCTATCAAGCTCCTCAAATTTCTTCCACCCTGGGATGAATCTACTCTGCATATTAAGAACCTCCAAATACTCTTCAATATCATCATCCTTCAGGATATCATCATCATCACATAAGAGTGCCCTTTCTAAAGAATCAACATTAGAAGCCAAGAATGACCTCTCATCAGCAGTCAACTCATCATCTACCACTTTTACCATGGACAACTCTTCATAATGAGAAGGAAGCTGGGTAGCTCTGAACACATTAAACACAGCTTCTTCCCCATTTACCTTCATGATCATCTTTCCAGCTCTGACTCTAATAACAGCATCAGTAGTAGCCAAAAATCCTCTTCCCAAGATGAGAGGAACCTCAGGATCAGCTTCATAATCAAGAATAATAAAGTCCACAGGTAATACAAACTGACCCACTTGTACAAGAACATCCTCAATAATCCCCTCGGGGCATGTCAATGATCTATCAGCCAGCTGCAGAGTCACAGTAGTGGTCGTGGTTCACCCAGGCCTAGCTTCCTGAAAACTGAAGAAGGCATTAAGTTCACACTAGCACCTAAATCACATAAAGCTCGACCAACCTTATGTTCCCCAATTTTCAAGGGGATGGTAAAACTGCCAGGATCCTTCAATTTCTGAGGAAGCTTGCTTCTAACTCTGGAACTACACTCCTCAGTGAGTGCAACTGTCTCAAACTCAGTCAGTCTTCTCTTGTTAGCAACAATGTCCTTGATGTATTTAGCATATTTGGGAACATCCCGCAAAAGCTCCACTAAGGGAATATTTACCTGAATCTGACTCAAGATCTCCAAGAATTTCTTGCATGCTGCATCAACTTTCTGCTTCTGAAGTCTCTGAGGGAAAGGTGGTGGTGGTCTCACAATAGCAGACTCGGGCTGCTTTGCTATCACCTTCTCTGCTTCTTTCTCCACTTCCCTATCAGCATTTGGCTCTAACTCACCAACAGGCTTCTTTGGCTTTGGGGGAACTTCTTCCAGCGCTCTTCCATTCCTCAAAGTAACTGCTTGCACAAATTCTCTAGGATTCTTCTCTGTATCACTCGGTAAAGCACCCCGAGATCTATTATTTTGTGCTTCAGCTAGCTGCCCCAATTGTCTCTCAAGATCTTTCTGCGCATTGCTCAAATCTTTAATTGTTTATGCCTGAGATGCTGAATCATCCATGAGCTTTTACTGCCCTGCAAGAATTTTCCTAAGCATATCCTCAACTGAATTAGACTGCTGTGGCTGAGTCTGTGACTGTGACCCCTGCTGTGGTGCATTTTGGGATCTCTCATTGGCTTGAGACTGCTCACGACTATCCCTCCAAGAAAAATTTGGGTGATTACGCCAACCACTCTTATAGCTATTGCCATACTGATTGCGATTCTGACCCTGTGACCTGTTCTGATTACCCACAAAATACACTGACTCTGGATTAGACGAACAGACGTCAGTAGCATGATCCTCTCCACAAACCTCACAAAATACTTGAAGCTATTGCACTGGAGCTGCTGGTTGTTGAGTCTGCGGCAGAGTTAGCTTGCTGATTTGATTGGAAATAGCATCCATTTTCGCCCTTAGCTCTGAAACTGCATCCAATTGAAGTATCCCAGCAGATTTCTACGCAGTAGCTCTACCAACACCCTGCCAATCAGGATTGCTCTGCGAAAACTTGTCAAGTAAATCATAAATCTGATCAAAATTTAAAGCCAGTACTTGACCTCCAGCAGCAGCATCTACCACGATCTTAGTGTGTGCATTCAACCCCTCAACAAAAGTGTGTGCAATAACCTCATTAGATTGGTTGTGGTGTGGACAATCTCTCAATAGAGCTTTGAATCGCTCCCAGGCTGAATACAAGGATTCTCCTTCTAACTTTCTGAAGGACATGATTTCACTCCTCAGCCGGGCTGTCTTGGCAGACGGATAGAATTTAGCCAAGAATTTCTTAGCCAAGTCCTCCCAAGTAGTGATAGATCCAGGCTTCTCAGCCTTTAACCACTTTCTTGCTGTCCCTATCAGTGAAAATGGGAACAAAGTCAAACGAACATAATCAGTAGGCACACCCGATGGTGTTTAAGTATCACTGATCTCCAGAAAGTTCTGAATGTGTTGCTGCGGATCCTCATGAAGTAATCCAGCATATTGCACCGTCACATGCAGCAACTGATTCATGTCGGGCTTGATCTCAAAGTGCCCGCTAATAGCGCGCTTCACAATACTTGACGCTACTCCTGCCAGGCTAGGCAGAGCAACATCTCGCACTGCTACTGCTTGTTCTTCTGCCATTTCAATAGGTAAAGAAGCAGGTACGATTGCTAGTGCTTCTCGATCTCTCGCTTCTCTTCGTAACCTTTTCAAGGTTCTTTCAGGCTCGGGATCAGAAGGTGCGAGTGGTTCGTCCTTTTTATTCCTTTGTATGCAAAACCTGTTGCCTGAAACAGCACAAGAAACTCAACAAAAAATTAAACCTGAATAGAAATTAAGTAATCGTTCAAAAAGAAACTAGCCAGTAATAGTCCCCGGTAACGGCGCCAAAAACTTGTTGCTCCCAACGCACATGCAAGTATACGCGGTCGACAAGTAATAAAGTGATAAAATCGAGTATCGTTCCCACGAGGACTATGCAGACTAGTACTTAACAAACAATTTCTAAACAAACTATCCAGGGATCTTTTTCTTTGATGGTGAGAGTTTTTGTAACTAAAACGCAGTAATTAAAGTGCTAGAAGTGTAGTCAAGCAATGGTGCAATACTTTGGTTGTTAACAATATTAAGAGGACGGTCCAGGGTCAGAGTTACGAACAATCCAGTTGATGTATCTAATTGATTCCACTTCTTAAATCCCGGGTTACTAACTGACCGAGTAAATGTAACTGTGAAAACCTTTTAGTTCTTCACAATCTATGCAAGCTACTTCAATCCCTATATGTCTATGGGTTAAATCACATGCACGCATTAACGAATTCTGTAATGAGTTAAACTAGGCAAGCAAGTATATGTCTATCCTACTCGCAAATTGGTTCCCCGATGCCCAGGTTCACAAACTAGTTCTATTCTTTCTTATTACGTAATTAGATTCTCTCTTTCGAGTTCAATCCAAAAACCATAGATAATGCATAATTATCGAGCACTAACAATTATACAAGTGAAATCAAGAAAGAATAAGCAACCCGTTATGGGATTCAATTAATGGGAATCAATCTTCAAACAATCAACCTTCATGTAATACTTTAACCCTAGAACGTAAAGTTTAGCCACACATATGCATAATCACAAGGCAAAGATTTGGTGTAATAATGAAGTAAATGATGTAATAAATGAAAGATTAGGAATCAACCCTTGTTCAATGAGTATGTTGCTCTCAATATTGCTCCAAAGTAAGAACTCCTATCAAAAACTAAGTAAAGTACTATTTATAATATTTACAAACACCTAGTAATAAGTTAGACCCAATGCTAGACGGAATATGAAGTAAAAATCCGCACAAGGGGCGCTATAACGGGCGCCCTGTGCCTCGTAATGCGTGACTCCAACCAGAAGACGTCAAAACTCCTCCGCCTTTGAGGCGCGGCGCGCAAGAAACCGCGCTGGGGCACTGGGTACTATAACTGGCGCGCCACGTGTCCTAAAGCGCTCAGCCTTTTTGCCTTTTTCCTTGGTCTGAAATCTTGCTCGTGTCGTGCCCTCGTGTGCTCACTCCAATCTTCAATCAACTTCCAATCTATTCTTGTTCAATCAAGCTCCTAAAAGCTCCAAATGCACTGCGTAACAACCTACACACGCACGACATCAAATCAGTGTAAAACCACATTCACAAACTATAAAACGAGCGCATAACAAGCTCAAACATGCGAAAATATTAAGAAAATGTTGGCATAAAATGCCAAACATCACCTTGTCTGGGTGCATAGAGAAGACTATTTCCTTCACTTCATCAACAGTAAAAACTCTGTTTAGAGAAAAATTATGCTCTGTCATTACTTTATTCTCGATCAAGTCAAGAACTATGTATGTAGCCCTTTGTTCAAAAGTGAACAACGTGTCATAGAAATCCGTGATCACATCTTGTAATCTATTATCCCATCCATGCCACTGTCCCATTCCATCTTTCAGTTATGTGAATGTATTTTTTTTTCGCTTATTCGTGGCCATAACATGGAAGAATCTTGTGTTGGTATTACCTTTTCTCAACCAATGTTGTTTAGCTCGCTGCTTCCAGCAAATATTTTGTTGTTCAAGTGCATGTATATATGCCTCCTTAAATGAATTAAATAGCTACATATGGTATGGTAGTGAGTTCTTCCTATATCTTGTCATCTGTGCCTTGGCTTGCTTTAACTTAACCTTAAATTGCTGTTTTTTGTTCTTTCCCCATTCAAGAAGATGGCACCACAACTTTTTATCATTTCGTCAATAGGAAAACCTTTACCATGTTCCCACGCCGTTTGAACTACTTGCTTAACATCAATCTCTCTTATCCAGGAATTTTCAAAATGGAAAGGTTTTGTACCATAGCAGATACTCCCTCCATCCCAAAATGCGTGTATGGATTTGACTTGGTTTGAAGATTAAGAAAATAGGGAAGACTTTTGAATCACGTGGTTTAAAATTAAAGTTGTGTGTAATATGGGCCAATGCCTTTAAATCTTGTGGTTCAAAACAAATCTTGGAATTAAAGAGTTACCAAATATGGAAAGGGGCATTCTTTTTGGGACAAACTAAAAAGGAAAGGTAGACACTCATTTTGGGACGAAGGGAGTAACATTTATGCCTAATGTTAAAAAGATACATACGTGATCACTTGTTGCTGATTCAATATATGGAACAATTTGTCATTTGGAAAGTTTTTTTGCCAATTTCTGTTGCCATAGCATGATCTAGCCTCTCTCGGACGCAGTTCCGAGTGTTTCGACATCCTTCCCACGTAAAGCGGTTACCAATGTAGTCAAGGTCGAAGAGCTTACAAAAATTTACCGCCACTCTGAAACCATTTATTCTCCATTCTGGTTGCTGTATTTGACCAAGTTTGTCCCCGTAGTCAAGTATATTATTAAAGTCACCAGCGATACACCATGGAAGAGTGAATTTATCTTTCATAGACTTCAATAAATTCCATGATGCACGTCTTTGGTGTGATACTGGGTAGCCATAAAAACTGGTAAAATAAAATGGAGTACCAAAAATATGTACCTCTACATCAATAAGTTGCTTGTGGTACATAATAAGAGAGCAAGAGTTTTTTTCCTTCCAAAAGAGTGATAGTCCCCCACTAGATCCTACTGTCCACAACAAAAAGTCCTTCATAATTTAGCTGAGTTCAAATTTGATCTAAAGTGGCCAAACCCGTTTTCTTTCTTTGAGAAAAATGATATTGGGCTGCTTTGAAGAGACCATGTCAATTCATGAATTGTGTGTGTGTTCCGTAGTTGAACATCTCCACTCCTTTTTTGTGGGAGAGTATTTTTCTAGGATTGGGCTTTGGAGAGCACCATATTTGCTCACTCCTCTCCTTATTTATATTATTTTTACTTTTCTATTTTTGGCTTTATTTTTACTTTTATTATTACTGTTGTTTCATTTACTTGGGTTATCTTGAGTACTTTGATGTCATTATTTTTTGTGTCTTGGTATTTTCATCTTAACTTTTTACTCTTGTATCTTTTTCAAACCTATTTCCAAAAGCACTTTCCCTAAGCGGATGGTATATTAGAAACAACATCTGTATATCACTCTAAATAAGAATAAGGTATGTGTACATTTCATCCTCCTCAAACACAACTTATAGATCGCACTAGACATGCATGTTAGTATTCTTTCTTCTCGAAAAAGTTGCAAAGTCATGAGAAAGAGTTTATGTCTAAAGAAGCTAATGTTAGCCGCACCGGCTAATTTCCTCAAATGAAGTCCAACGAGGAGCAATAAGGGGTTGTTCGGTATCAAGCACTAGCCCAATACCCGCATAAGAAATGGTATTAATTAATACCATATTTGGTTTGATTTTCTCCCATCTTAGAATTTTGTATAAGTTTAATACAACGTTTGATTGTATTTTTGTATATGCCGCATAACTAATACCCGCATAAGTTATGTTTTATTTTAAGGTAGAAGGTAAAATAAGTAATGTTAGTATTAGCAATGCAAGTATTAAAATTTAAAGTGACAAAATTAACCCTCATAATAATAAAAATATTTTTTAATTTATTTAAGGAGTAACTAAATATTTTAAATTATAAAATTATATATTAATCTGCAATATATTAGTGATTCAAGAGATAATCCCTACATTATAATATGTGCATAGTTAATGTGTGAAAAAAAAGACGCCACCTATTATTACAGGGATACAAGTCCAACTGGAGAGATTAGACTTAGCATATAAGTCACCTGGCGCAGAGGATAACACCGCTCCTTAAGACACGACAGCTCAGTCGGTGCAGGCATAGGACCCAGGGTATACGTCCCGCCGCCTTAGGATTTACAGTCTCCTAGTTAGAATTTCGTATATACCATCCCCTTGAGTTTAGGCCCATGGTCTTTGTTAGTTTTGTATTTTACCATAATTGGTACTGGGTGAATCTCTACTATAAATACCCATCCTCTCATTGTATTGTACATCAAGCGATTTACATCGAATCCTGCTATTCTCAAGGAATAAGATTACTACTTTCTTGCAAATTATTTTTCTCACAATATTTACTTACTTTTCTTGCGTATTTACTGTATTGCTTGTGACCCTCTAACAAATTCAATTGTTTTACCTAAACGACCAAATTTAGGCCTAAACAATATGCTCTTAATCTACCTCTATGCCAAAGTACTTCTCAACTATGACAGGTTATTCAAGTGTTTCGCGTGACAAGAAATCTTTTTTTTTGTTTGTTTGTATGTCGATGGAAACTTCCATGGGCTAAAACCATGAAATAATTGTCTCCTGGAATATTTCCAAGATCTTAACCCTACTATTTTTCATGCCAGACCTTATAAGGTGTGACAATGTACAATTTGAGCCAATTAATTTCTCTTCAATTTTTAAGAATTTTAAGTTAGCAAAATAGGAACAACATTAACTAATTTAAGGAACTACACTATTCTCAATAATTTTTAATTTATGAGTAACTTACATTTTGAAAAAGAAGTTTGTGGCTATTAATGTGAGGTACACGTGCAATAGTATATACCCAAATACTAATACTAATAGAACTCCATAAGTGAACAAAATATAAGCACGTTTATTTGAGTAAAACCTTTCAATATTTCATAACACTATTGTCGAACTTGTACTACTACTCCATGAGATGTTGTTTTACCTTTTGTTTTAACGTAAAAGAAAATGTAACACGCAACAAAGAACATGATAATTAAAAGGACTAGTGCTCCAGAAGACAACATGCATAAGAACTTTAAGTGAAACAACGGAATCACTAACTAGGATAAATTACGTATTTTACTGTTCAATTGATGTTGGATATAATTTTCTTTGTTATGATTTGATGTGAGAATTTAAATTGTTGTTTCGTTATAATGCCTATGTGTGCCATGGTATATATAGTCATCTCGTTCTTTTTTCAAAAATATTTTCAAAAATATTTTTTAAACTATTTTTCTTTAGCCGAAAATTTATCGAAAACAACATATTTACCTTACCGTGGGATAAGGTATGGTTACATTAATTTCACCCTTCCAGACCCACTTATAGGATAATCCTGGAAATATTATATTGTTGTTGTTATATGTACATATATGGTTGTAGTAAAAAAGAAGTTTAAACACTATCATACCTCAATCGATCAGTATCTCCATTAATTAATAATAACTCCAAATTTAATACATCAGATTATCATAGACAAATTATTGTTTCAGTTTATGCAAGGAAATTTGTTTACAGCCTTTTTCGATACACAAATAACTCTAGCTTTATTAGCAATAAGACATCTGAGCTCATCCAAGATTGTAGTAATCGCTGGGAGATGTTTAGAGTGGACTGTGTAAGGTAGTGTTTTCGGAACATAGGCTAATGTTGGTTCGAAGGAAAAGAAGCACGTGATGGTATCCTTATCCGAGACTACAAGGACCTTTTTATGAGTCTTGCACTCACAATCGTACTCGTATAGGTATCCAGGCTCATGTGCAGACGAAGATCTTGCTAGGAAAATCAGCTTTTTGCCGTCAAACCACATTGGAAAACCATGTTCAAGGTAGTTCCCACCCGAGCTGAAGTTGGCCAAAGTGTGTGAAACTGTCCAATTGCTGTTTGCATAATCATATGCAAAAATGACTATGAATTTTTCGAAGCCGCAAACAAGGGTAAGTACACCTTGTGCCAACCCCAAACATGCATCAAATCGAAAAGAAATTATGCCGTACATGGGATCCTTGAAATAAAGTTTGATGATCTCAAGATGGCTATTAATAATTCTACCATGTTCACTCGTTGTATCAACTGCAAGAATACAACCATCACTTCTAAGCCAATGCAAGCAATCGTGCACGTAAACAGGTTGACCGACTAAGAAAACATCTTTGTACAACTTCGTTCTAAGTTGGAATTCATGCCACACTCCAGGTTCTCCGGACGAATACACATGAAACTTATATCCTTCATGTTCATCCGGCTTCCCAATAGTTACCAACTTATATTGATTTGAAGTAGGGTTATCAACAACTAATCCTGCACCACCATCGAATATTTTGAAATATCTTCTAGGCTCTGGGTATGGTATCAATTGGTGCAACCCAGTTATAGGATTGAAAAGACAGAAAGCCTTAATAACTTCATCATGAAATTGAAGGAGAAGCAGACCGTTGCAACAGGCCAAAACTGAAACGCAAAGGGGTTTTGTTGTTGATAATCCATAACCAGGGTTTATGGAGAATTTATGGAAAACGTTTGATATTTTGTACGACCGTGATGATGATGATGAGTAGATGAGTAGTTTAGAAATCATTTGTTTTTGAAACCATCCCGGGGCATATCTTTGAGAAAAGCTTGGTTCACAAAGTCTCTTGTTAAAACTCTTGTTTAAAACTTTACATCGAACTGCAAGATTCATAGGCAAGCGGGAGATGATATCCATAACTAAATCTTCATTCAGTTCCATATGCAAGTCCGCTGTATTCAGGACCCAGAATTTTAATGCTATGTATGGATGCTGTAGAGTAAAGCTGGAGAAAGAAATTTCCACTAGAGACAAAAGGAGATTGAAGGAGTTGAATGGGTTTTTAAGAGGACATGATATATACAATCCTAGAGGGAAAGGAATAAGGGTTAAAAGAAATAACAAAAGAGTAAAAAGAGAATTCGTTCCTGCTTGCCGTCCCTCCCTAGAGTTCTGCAGCGTTGAAACTTATGGAGAAATTGCTCTACACCACATTGGTAAAGGAAATTTAGGATATAAAAGCAAACCTACTTACAGCTTACTTGTTCGGTAAGTTAATTATTGATTAACTTTTTAAATTTTTGATAAATTAATAACTTTCTTTTTATTTACGTTCATGATTTGCAGGAATAAAGATTTATACATTTCTTTTTTACAAAAAAATGTCAATATTAGTTCATTTAAAAAGAAAAAATCAATACTTTCATAGCAAATACATCTAAAATAGTGATAAAACTCTAGATCACCTCCTACACTTTCATGCTACCCCCAGCAGTCGCCTCCCATGACTGCCGCCGCCGGTCCTCGGTCGCCGAAATTTTTTTAGTATTTTTTTTCTTTTTGAATTTTTTGAACTTTTTTGGATTTGTGTGTATTTTCATCGTATAGACAATAAAACACTATGCATGCAGTGAAATACAGTAGACATACACCCATAAGATTATTGAATGTTTGTATATTCTCTGTATGGTTAATGTATGTATTGTATTTGTATGTTCATTACACAACATATATAATAAATAAACAAACCATACATTTTATATTTTTATTGTCTGTAAAGTGTATTCCCAGTGTATATCCAGTAAAAAAAGAAAAAAAAATAAAAGTGCCAGATCTGCCAGAAAAAATGCCGACGACGGGAGGGCTAGAGCTGGAGAATAGGTCACACATGTGTCAAGGCCGACGACAGAGCCTCTGGAGCTCCATCGCCGGCTAAAACAATAACAAACGGAACGCAACACAATGGAAGCCAGATTTGACGAAAAATGAATAGAACGCAGCGCGACGCCGGTGACGAAGGAGGCTACGAAGGGGGACGTCGGCGTCTATGACGTAGGTGAGGCAGCCGACGACGGGGAGGGGGAAGCGATGGTGGGTGGAGAAAATAGTGGGTGGGGAGAGAGAAGAGAAAGAAGGAAAACTAGGATTGTTTTTTTTAATTGTGATTTGTTTGGTAGCATTTGCAAAAATATTGCTATGTTTGGAAAAAGAGAAAAATATTGTTATGTTTTCAACAAAAAATTCCATACAATAACATTGGGTTTAATTTTTCTTATTAATTTTGAAGACTATTTGCTTAATTTTTAAGGAGATAAATATTTTTTTTTTTTTGTCTTTTGACATTTAGGTATGTTTTTAGGAAGTTATTACAAATTAGAACTTATAAGTGTGGTTCAGTATGCAATTTACATATGGAAAAATTGGCGTTACATATAGAAAAATTGCTGCAGGAACATCATGTTTTCCCTCTTCTCTAGACGGTTGGAAGCAAACGAAACCTCAGAACCGTAAAACAGGGGCAGAGCTATATGGCTATCCTGGCTGCCACGATTCTGTTGAATTTTGTTGAATATCAACTGCTCGAAGAAGGAGAGAATACCATCGCAGCAGATGCACTCCTCGTTCAAATGGCGCTATCTTTGGACTTTTCGATCATCCTCAGAAATCTGCCATGTAATCTCTTCTACCTCGCTTCCCTCTATCTCTGGCTCGAGGTTCTTTGGCATACTCTCACTTCTACCCATGACGGTTGGCGTCTTCAACAATCGGGCGGATTCCACTATCGAAGGTCGAGGATTGTTCAGGTTCCAAACATATCTTTTCCCTGTAAATCATTACATGTCGTCACAGGGTGTTGAGTTAAGCTCCGCTTTAACTCCCGGGTAACTAATAAACTTCTAGAATTCAAACTCTTGCCAAAAGCTACCACAACAATTTTATCGAGAGCTTGAGGGATCAGAGCTCCATGCATTTTCTCTGGAATATTTCCTAGTAGTCTTTCAGCAACTCATCGTTCTGCTGTCAGATCTCAAAGATATATTTCATGCACTTCTCCCACTTGCGGGCTCCAGAGTGCATTTTTTTAACAAATCAAGTATCTGGGTGAATGACTCGATTGAATTTGAACCCATGGGTAGCTGAGTGTACCATGCGAGCGCACATTTAGTCAAGGTCGAGTCGAATCTCTTCACCAGAGCAGATTGATTTTCCTCTTCAAAAATCTCGTTGCTTTTGACAGTTGTATAGTATGCAACAATATGCTCGTCTGAATCAATAGTCCCGTCGTATTTAAGATTATCGGGCAGACGGAAATACTTTGGTACACGAACTAGTGCAGCACTCGCCTTGTATGCATGCTTGTAGAACTTCTGCTCATCTATGGTGGTAACCTGCGGTGGAGCACCCGACACGTCACCGATCTGATCATGGATGGCGTTCATCTCGTTCAGGTTGTCCTGAATGACAGGTGTTCCTTTAAGATCTTGATTGTTGACTGTTTTCGAGCTTCCAGGGGCGGCATCCATGTTGAGCATGCGATTAGCAATGGATGCTAGTGACTCGTTTATGGGTCGTGCCCTCGAGCATGTTGGCTGATTTTGTTTTGCTCGTTCCGACAGGGTCTTGAGGAGATCAACGAGGAAATCTTTAAGTTCATAATTACCTCCCGGCGGTTGATCCTCGTCGCCGTCGTTGGCTACATGGACAGGTTCCTTGGCAGGATCGTTTGATTGTCCGTTAGGATTGCTGGGATCCCGTGCAGAATCATCTACTGCGTCAGTAGTATTCTTTGAAACATTATCGTTGTCTTCTGACATAACTACACCTTTTCCTTCGTAGAATACCTACAATTGTCTGGGCCCTAAAGTGGGCACCAAAACTATTTAGACCTAAATTTGGTCGTTTAGGTAAACAATTGAATTTGTTAGAGGGTCACAAGCAATATAGTAAATTCGCAGGAAAAGTAAGTAAATATTGAGAGAAAAGTAATAAACAAGGAGTAATAATCTTATTCCTTGAGAATAGCCGGATTTGATGTAAATCGCTTGATGTACAATACAATGTAAGGAGGGGCCTATATGGCTTTGGGCCTATAAACTTAAGGTGGTATATACGAAACCCTAACTAGAAGACTGTAATCCTTAAGGCGACGGGATGTATACGTTGCATCCTACGCTCGTACCAGCTTAGGAGCCATGGTTTAGGGAACATGCGTGTATTCTCCGTGCCCGGTGATTTGTAAGCTAAGCTTAGTTTCGGTAGTTGGACTCGTGTCACTGTAATAGTAGGTGGCGTATTTTTGCCCACACAATATCCGCGTAAACTCTATATCAACCAAACGACCCTTAAGTGTTTAGCTATATACCCAAAAAAAAAAAACAAAAAACAAAACAAAGCAAAACAAAACAAAAAATTTTATGCTCAGAAGTTTGTTGGTGTTCGAAAATTTAGCTCATCTTCTAGCACTACAGTTTATGCTATTTTTAATTTTTTAAGAGACATGTTTTCAAGTTTAGTCTTGTAACACTGAAATTTTCCTTGTGATCTGTGATACTACTGGTGCCTCCCATATATTTTTTTTTTGTAACAGTTATCTTAAGACTAAGTCGCACGCTAAAGTTTGTGACATGCGGCGGACCAAAATCACTATAAATCGAATTTACAAGAAATGAGGGAGCCTCAATTTTTCTTTTTTTTTTTACATTAATAGACTAGCTAGATCCTCTACACTAAAGTTTCAGCGAGAATATCCTACTGCTTGATTTCATATATTTTTCTTGGAGGACCGACTAGGTAGCCTTTTTCTGCTCGCCAAAGAGTACAAGTTCTAATATTGATACTTTCTGTTTTTTGATTTCCTTGTCCTTTAATAATATCTCCAAGTAAGCATATTTTTCACGTACGACATCATTGGAATCATCTTCATCCGAAAAAGAGTACAAGACTTGTTTGTGTTTGAATTGTGCGTCAAACTTTAACCATGATATCAACCACAAACAAATTCAATCACAATTTCCGTGATTAATTAGAACTGCTTCACAAATAATCAAAACATTTTACAAAATTTTCTGAGACCTCTGATGGACATTGAACCTTAACCTCTGCTGTGAAAATTGCTCGTACGGGTCTATGGTCCGACAATTTACACTCGACTCTAGTATACTGGCTTTGCTTTAGTCCCTTGCCAAACCATATTATCCTATCACACCTACAAAACATATATTTTCTTTATTAGATTTGCCAGTTTCATTTGTTTTGACATAAATTAATTAAAAGATATCATGATCTTCAACTGCACTAATTATCAAAAAAAGAAGTCATGTTTGCAACTTACCAAGCTGGGGTTCGATTCTTGCCCTTTTTTCCTTTCTGACCATTGCAGCCATAATATTCATCAGAATCTGGATTATATTTATATGTCGGTGGAAACTCGATTTCCTCCTCATTCCATCCTTCAAAGGTACACCCTTCTCTCAGCTCAGCCTTCAGCTTCAGTTTCAAGGTTGAATGTCAATTTCAGAGCAATGCTTATTAATTAGATCAGAGTTCATGGATCTAAGTTATATACAATGAATGTATAAAAAGTTTTCACATCATCATCAATTCATTTTTAACCAGCTATATAGGCCTATAGCATGTTCTTATTATCTTACTTTGCAGGTAACTTTATCAAGCTTGCTATGAATAGTTAGATGTTGGGTATGCCATTTTAAACTAATATCGTAAAAACTCTATACTCGATTCTATTTTTAAAATTATATACTTTGATGATCATGATAAATTACAATACCTGATCGTTTTGTAATAATGTGGTCCATTGTCTGTCATTGACTAAAGATCTAGTTGTGGGTTCAGGTAAGTAAATCCTGTAATTCAGGTCTCCAAGCCAAATCACCCTGCTGCATTGAGATTACGTAGCTTGTGCAGTTAGATAATACAGCTACTTGATTAATTGCGTAATATAATCACTGACTGGAAATTTTGTGGTATTAGAAAATGTTTTCAGATATGCACCACTTGACATATAATAATCACTGCTCGCAAGGTGTTTGGTAAGCATCAATTTTCACATATCTCTCCACTTTCCTTTTTTACAGATGATCTACTTTCTTTCAACTTGTAGGGAATAGCAGCCTGCTTGACTTTAGGAAGCATAATAAAGTAATCAAGCCGTTTATACTGTGTTAGCCCTATACCAGTAAAGGTCGATTTAGGACAGATTATGTAAATCCAAATAGACTAATTAATTCTACCAGTTTTTAGTTCCAATTATGTATACTACATGCAAACATTTAATAAGTCCCAGAAAAATAAGATCATGCTTATTCTGAACCAACTAATTCATTTTGTTTTGTAAATTAGGAAAGAATATGAAAAAAGTATGTGAGGGAGGTACATATGTATACGTACTCGTGGTGTAATATCTTTCTTGGCAAAGAATGAACGGGATCAGAAGGAAATGTTGTGCGTGACAGAATTTGGGCGGCATTTGCATTTCGGTCTCTCTTGTCTCCTTCTTTTCCACCAGAAGCCAAATGACTACACACAAAGCAGAAGCTTGTTCCGTGCAACCAAAATCTGACCGAAACTGAACCCTGCATATGTATATCAAATGTTCAAAACTAATTGTAAACCAAAAATAGATACATATGGTTATGTGTTTCTGTCAGTTGGTTTCATTTACACTTGCTAATATGCTACTACTAATTATAGGACTGCATAATTTAGGGCGCAGTCTATACAAGTACAGTAACTTATCAAGTAATTAGGATACTTGAAACTTTATTTGTAATAGGCTTGTAATTACCCGACGGTATATAAAAAGTTTACACTGTCGATGGATATCAATATATTAAACTCTTTTTAAAATACGTACCTTGTTCCCAAGGCAACCAAAGATACCACAGCCTACTGAGGAGACACCAGTGTGTCTGATATAGGGAAGCAGAGGAGTCCTTGCCCATATGGTAATAAAAATCCCCACCATTTGCTTGCTAAATATGCATTCAAAATGTGGTGATGAAGTTGCTGAAGCAGTGAAGGAACCCTCTCTCTTTAGTGGGTAAACCTTTTGACTTTCTCCCACCTCTGCCTTCTGAAGGCTCATGACACTAGTCTTGTTTAGAGCTGCTCTAATTAAAGAATTCCATTGCATGGATATGCTTGTATTCTCTGGCACGATAATGTTTCCAGCATTCAGAGGTACAATCTCTTGAAACCTGACAAAATTTTATAAATATACGTTTGTAAATTACAAGAATTGGAGGTTATTAATTTTTTTTACGTATGGTAACTGAACTTTATCCACTATAACAGAAATCACGAAGCTATTTTTCATTAGCATATTCACAATAACAGTGGAGTCACTGAACCTTACCCGAGAACATAGATATCAGCCAAATTGTTTTGAGTGTCGAGCAAGTCTTCCATGTTTAAGTTGGACGGTGGTGAAATCCCTCCAACATTCCATGAGCTAACAAATAATCTTTTCCAGAAAAAAGAAAAGTATAAGATAGAAATGGAAGTGCATGTATAGAAAATTTGAATGTATTAGAACTTATAGTTAAAGACTGAGAAATATAATGTATACGTGAAATTTTGAATTTCAGCTGAAGGTTCTAACGTTTGATCAGAATCATCTACTGAGTTTTCATGGTTCAGTACTCTGTCCTCTAGGATCTTGTTAGCTGCTAAAGTAAGCCACATGATCTTGGAGGAGTTAGCTGAAAGAAGAAACAAATATTGCAGAATTTACATCATAATGTATGTGCAAGTGGGGAAGATGGTGGGCATTAAGTTAAAGGAAAAAGCTCATATTTATATGTGAAGTGGGGACAAAAAGGCAAGTTAATTTGTGGGAGTTCTATAAATGGTAAATGGTCTATTCTGGAATGTTCAAAGGGTGAAAGCAACTCCAACAATGGGATAGGTATGCTAATGGTCTAAGGGTGAGCTTAAAACATTCTTTATAAATGGAAAGGAGTTGTTAAAACACAGCAGTAAAAGGTATCGAAGCAGAAAAAGAAACATTAAGGAGAACGTGATGTATGGGATGATGCAAGTTGAATTCAGTTATTATAATAATTTTGTCATTAGTCTTCTTACATACAGAAAGCGGAAGGTAATGTTACAAATTTAAGAGGGGGTGGCCGGGTGGGGGATGAAAAAGAGTCCACGATGATTGGAAAGGTTGTCACTTTTCCCTGATAAATTGTTCTCTCGATCTTAGGTTAAGATGTTATTGGCTTTCACCACCGGCTTCACACATAGTCGGAGTCAGAATTTTATACAATATAACTCAAAAATATTCTACTTGAAATTTAAAACGTAAAATTTAAAGTAAAATTTTAACTTATTGCCACTTTACACGAATTTTTCATTATTTCAATAGGATTCAACAACTTATATATAACTAAAATTTAAAGATTAGTTTTCTTCCTATTGCACAATGTAATTTTAAGAGAATGTTCGATAACACACTAAAATTCATAGACGTAAGTTCGATAAAGCTCATGACTTGCGGCTCAAACTATACATGTAATTATACATAATAATGTTTTAACATATATTTCAGACCTCACATTACAACTAAGAATTCACGGTACCTAAATCTTGAATTGGCCATTGGGGTGTATTATTGCAGGATGATAATATCTGCAATTAGCTTTTTGGAGCGATTTGGAGAAAAGCGCGCCTTTACTTCTAATGTTTAGGTTCCTACATTTTTGCACTAATAAACTTTCCATATTCGTTACTTTTCCTAACAAACCAATTCACCCTTGATTTCACCTTCCAAAAGAAGAATTGAAAGAGAGGAAAAGCACTTGATGCAAGAAGTTGATGTCAAGTGTAAGATATGTTTTAAGAAAAAACTTTAGTATATTAAAAATTCGTACACCACGTACAATATTATATACAATTCCTGTGTCTGTACGTACTTCAAGTTTATTGTGATATTTATCAGCCACTTATCCATGAGTTGCATAATTGGATGGACGGAGAAAACTATTGAGTGCCAAATCCAAAAGTGTATTAAACTATATACATTAAAGCATTCTTTAGTCAACTAATAGGCATTTCTATTTTATAAATACAGATCGTAGCATGAGGTTGTTTTTACGCGGGCTAGGCTTTTGAAAACCAATCAGCATTGCCAAATTATCAACCAGCTACATAGTGTAATAAAAAATATAAAGTTCTTTCCTCATTAAAAAAATACTCCCCTAATTAGTAGTTAGTAGTTAGTACTCAAAAATATCGGTTGTTAATTGGCCTCATAAGTAGCTAATCATGAGGAACTACATTTTGGGAGGATAATATTTTTAAATTCTCTCTTGTAATTTTATTTACTATTTTAATTTCTACATTCATGCAATTACTCCTTTCATTTTAAATTGACTTTCTTATTCTCTTTTGTTTTGACATTTTCAGGAACTGATCTTATTTTCGAAATCGTATCTTCTGTTTAATGTTTTTCAATATTACCTACAACAAATATGAAGAACTTGGAAACCATCTTTTATCACTGATCACAAGATATAGAAATATATTGTTGTATGGGCCTAAATCAGTTTAGGAACACAAATCGAATTTGGATTCGAATATAAGCAAATCTCTGTATCAAAGTCGAATAAATTCACGAAAAAGATATAAATGCGAAGAAATAACTGATTTCAATATACGAATGCTGAGTACAGATTTTGACAGAGTTTCAGTACAATTTTCTGGATGCTTATAATGAAAAATGAGCTTCTATTTATAGGCCTAGGGGCCTTGCCCACGTTCTCCATCACCAGCACGCACTCTTCCCACGATCTGATCAGCAACATGGACGAGTTAGTGGAGCGAAGTAGTGGGCTGCAAAGCCGTTGAGACCGAGGTGGTAACCGAAGCCTTGCCACAAGGCTTCGGTCATCTGACCTTGCTGTCCGAATGGGGTGGCATGCCCCCGAGGCTTGAAGCTTAATTTCTCTTCGGTCTCGCCTTCGGGCGTTGACCTTGGTGATTCAGTCACGAGACCGGTCTTTCCCTTCGGAGCGCCAGCTCGTTCTCTCTTCGGTCTACCAACTCGAGGTGTTGACCGAAGACGATAATTTTTACCCAATACAGATAGTCCCCCCACTCCTCGGTAGACGCCGAAGTCGCCGAGGAGTGGAATGAGTTTGAGCGGGAAGTCGACGTGGCCAAACCCTATCCACGAATTTTCAAAAAGTCGCGCAAATGTAGGGTCGCCGTTCCGCGTTACGTGGCGGGTCATGATAGGTCTCTGAATGGTCACGCCGTCTTTTTGTTTTCTCCAATGTTTCAGTCATTATTAGCTTTACCTACTTGCACGTGTGTCGCCCTATAAATATATCCTTCTTATTTTCCACTTCTTCACTTTTAATACTCTTAATCAGAAGCGACGAAGGCGATTGGCAAACACCAGAACACTCTCCTTTTGTTTTGAAACTTCTGATCCCAAAGATTCTCCTTCTTAACCATTACCATGTCCACCGTTGTTTCTGCTACCAAATCTGGCCAGGGCTCGAGCGACTCAGGTGAGCGAGCGGAGCGTTTCGCTGCCATGGCGGTAAACGATGAAGTTGTTACCTCTGTGCCACCATTGCAGGTGGCAGGAGCGGGAGATGGTGGCGAGGCCACGTCTGCCGCTCCCACTCCCTTGAGACGTAAAGCGAAAGCGGGTCACGGCTCAGCTGAGGCCAGCGAGTACGTGGACCTGGATGCGGGTGACGATATCGAGGGTGGCGATATTGAGGGTGGCGATGCCACTGATGTGAGGGAGGTAGGTGGTTCGGTCGGAGCGGCCGAGGTGAGCGAAATTAGTGGCTCAAAGGGTGAGACCGAAGCGGGGCCTTCAAAGAAGTCAAAGAGGAAAATTCCACTCGAGGTGGAGATCGACCCTCGGTTGGTCATCCCCTCGAGCTTTAATAATGAAAAGGACTTGAAGGTTCACGCCCAATCAGATGCTCAGAAGGGGAAGAAGAGGAACATCCCCGTTCACGTTACCCCAAGCATCGTGACCGAGGAGAGGATTGAAGCGGTTCGGGCTGACTGCCGCTGGGGCCCCGAGGTGGAGGTTAGGATCCCGGCGCCTGGCTCGGCCGTGTCTACACATGTTGAAGGATACTCCTCGGTCTTTACTTACCCTTTCACCATAGGTTTTGACCTGCCCGTACATCCAATAATTGATAGGTTTTGTAGATCCTACAATCTTTGCCTCGCCCAACTTGGGCCCGGGGTTTGGAGGGTCGTCCAAGCCCTCGAGTACCTGAGTGACATCGCGGGGCTGCCATTTACCTTTCAACACTTGATCTCTCTATATTATCCTCACTTTCACAAGGCTGGGGTGGTCGCTCTCTTGCCTCGGGGCTCATATGCAATTTTGAGCAAAAGCGAGGACCATGGGGATCGAGGTTGGAACGATCGGTTCGTGCTCATTCCCACGGGGCTGCTGTCCGCCGAACCTGGCTTCCCCGAGGCGTGGAATGCCCAGCGTAAGTATTTACTTCCACTTTCCTTCGGTTTTGAATTGACTCAATTGCTAACCATCCCTTTCTTCGGTTTGCAGCTGAAAAGGTGACGGTTGTCCCTCCGAAGAATCTGCTCGGGTGGGTAACCGAGGTTATGCAAGTGAAAAAGCGCCCCGAGTGGCAATGGATGGTGCTAGCTGCTTTGCCCGGGAATCGCTGGGCGTGCAAGAGGCACGGTGAGTTGTCGATCTCGAGTTGCTGGGTTTCACTTAGGCTGTTTTTCTGATTTCCTTTTTATTTTGCTTACATAGGTCTCCCCAGCAAGGCCGTGAGAGAGGCCGACGAGGAGGAGGAAGCCGAGGCGGAGGAGGAAGGTGGAGAGGAGGAGAAGAGAAGTAAGAAAACGAAGAGAAGTGAGAAATTGGTGACCGACGTCACCGAAGGAGTCGCCAAGATGGCGGCAATGGCGAAGAAGCTTGTCGAGGAGAAGAAAGCTAAAGCCTCTTCGAGCCAAGGGGCCTCACAAGGTGAAATTTTCTTGGGTAGGTTTTCTTGTGTTTCCACTGCCACTCACACTTACGTTAGGCAAATTGCCCCTCTTCCTGCCCCAGGTGCCAAGAGGAAAAGGGTGACTTCGAAACGGGCCACCAAGGCGAAAGGTCCTCGAGTTGAGGAGGTTGCCGTTCCCGATGCTGGGGCTCCGGTCGCTACACGCCGAGGGCTTGTGGATGAGCCTAGTGACGAGGAACTACCCCCTCCAGTTCCCGAGGAAAGGCCAGATCCAGTCCCCGAGCCCGTTTCAGAAAGGGTTGAAGTGGGTAGATCAACCGAAGTCGTGCACGTGGAAGAGTCTGATCAGGAAGCCGCAAAGAGAAAAGGCAAGGCGAAAGTGAGTGGAGGGTTGATCAAAAACATGGTCAAAGCCTCGAGAGATTCCCCGAAGCCCACCAACATCGCAGCTCGGGCTTTGGAGATATATCCTGATGCTAACTTGCTGGATGCCACGAAGGAAGATATCATGTCTCTCGACAGCCTGCTCGGGCCAGCTGAATCTCATGCTCTTCGGAATCTCAATCCCATGAGTTTGATGGGTGTTTCAGCCGCTTCTGCTCTTCGGGTAAGTTTTAGCGTCCTTTCAACATAGTATGCCCTACCAGTTTTCGAGTACTGACACATGTTTCGAACGCAGAGCTTTGTCCTCGCGCTGCAAGCTGTTCACCTCGAACGGGATCGAGCACAGGAACTTCAAGCAGCTGCTGCCGCTTGGGATGGTCAGAAAAAAGTTCTCAAGGGGCAGGTTACCGAGCTTGAGCGCCGGTTCGCAATTCTGAACAGCGAGCTGGAGCGTGCCAATAAAGCCTCGGCGAAGGCCGAGTCTGATCTTCGCGCAACGGTTGAGTCCTCCGAAGCTCGTGTTCGGGCTGCGACAGAAGAATTTGCTGCTGAGCGCTCGAGGCTGAGCCTCGAGAATGCCCGCCTGGAGGCCGACCTTTTCAGGGCCAAAACCGAGGCTCTTGAAGCGGGTGAGAAGTACCGCAGCAAGCTTGGGGAATTCAATGCTAAACTCATCGGGCTGCAAAGCCAAGTGGATGAGGTGCCAGCCCTTCGGGGCAAAGTATCCAAGCTTGAGACGCGGATTGCTTATCTTAATGAGCGGGCCGAGGTTAAGGCAACAAGGGCCAAATTCGAAGAGACCTGGGCCGTTGTCAAGACCAGACTCAGTGCCCTCGAGCAAGTTCAGGCCGGGCAGATCATTCTCGAGGATGAAATCATCAAGGCAAGGGAAGCAGCCGCCGAGGCCCAAAAGATTGTGGATGACCTCCCCTCAAGTGAAGGATCAGATGATGAGAGCGATAGCGCCGAAGAGGGGAGTGGGGATGCCGAGGAGGCGTAGCCTTGGTGCTTTGCCAATGTTTGGATAGCTTCTTTTGTTTTTGGGCCTTCGCGCCTTTTAGAATGTTGGCCTTCGGGCTCTTGTACTTATGCTTGTGACCTTCGGGTCATTTTTTGATGTAAATAACTTCAGCCTTCGGGCTTTTGAATGAATTGCTTTTGTGGATTTCGCGTGTTGATTTTCCATATATGTATCGAACACTTGGAAATAAATGATATGCTTGCAAGACTTGAATGAGTTTTGACCGATGCAAACTTAGGACGACGTCTCGCCCTCGAGTTGAGGCATTGTGCAGCTTTGGGGTGCAAGATTTGTACGAATAAAATGAATGAAACCAAAGTCATTTTACATGAATGGAGATCAAAAAGATCAAATCATTTTATTAATATCCATGGGCCCGAAGAGGCCGTGTTACACGAAACTCAGTCGAAAACGGACCTCGGGTAAAGACAACTTAAAGAAACAAAACAAGAGTAGAGGCCGCTATCGGGCTAATTACAATGTACTAAATCTAATCCTCGGGCACGAGTCCCCGGTTGTTGGACAGATAAGCATCAGTTGGGAGGCTCGATGTCGACCTCGATATCAACCCCTTCTCACTCCCCCCCAGTGTTCGGGTGTGAATCTGGTTGAAGATCCGAGCACTGGAGCCGATTCGGTTTGCTTCCTGAAAAGGTCAAGCAAAAGATGGAACGAGGAGTAAGTTAGTACATTTTTATTGATGCCATGGGAGCACTGTTCGGCTCGGGGCTGCTTGATTAAAAAGGTTTGGGAAGATGTTTACCTCGGCTAGAAGTAGTATCGCTTCAAGTTGGAGATATTCCAATTCAGGGGTTCGGGCTCTCCTTGCAAACTCTCGATCTGATAAGAGCCTTTTCCAACAATTGCTTTGACCCTGTAGGGCCCTTCCCAATTTGCTACGAGCTTTCCCCCGTTCTTCTCCTTTGTTGATTGGTTCATAGTTTTCAGCACGTAATCCCCGACTTTGAAGTCCCTGAATTTAGCCTTCCTATTGAGGTATGCTTCGATCTGCCTCTTTTGAGCTACTAATCGAACCAAAGCTAGTTCCCTTTTCTCCTCGAGCAGATCTAGCTCTATACGCATTGCTTCTTGGTTCGCATCCTCGGTTGTGTGGGCGTACCGAAGACTTGGTTCGCCCACTTCAACGGGGATGAGAGAGTCCATGCCGTAAGCCAGTGAAAAGGGAGTCTCCCCGGTGCTGTTCTTTTCAGTGGTTCGCATGGCCCATAGGACCCCGTGTAACTCCTCGGGCCAAGGGCCTTTTTTCTCGTCGAGCCTTTTCTTGAGATTCTCAATTATGATCCTGTTCGAGGACTCGGCTTGGCCATTTGCACTTGGGTGATACGGAGTTGAAGCTATTCTTTTGATTCCCCACTGCTCGAGGAAATTGGTGATGGCCGCCCCCATGAACTGTTTGCCGTTGTCGCAGGCAATCTCTTTTGGGACGCCGAACCTGTAGATGATGTTCTTTTTGATGAAGTCAATTACTTGCCTTTGTTTCACCTCGGTTAGAGCCACTGCTTCTACCCATTTGGTGAAGTAATCAGTCAGCACTAAGATGAAACGAACACCACCCTTTCCCTTGGGCAACGGTCCAACAACGTCCATTCCCCATTTCATGAAGGGCCATGGCGACACCACCGAATGAAGAGGCTCGGCCTGCTGGTGGATCATTCGCCCATGGCGTTGGCACTTGTCACATTTCTGCACAAAATCCCTTACGTCGGCACTGATCGTGGGCCAATAATAACCAGCTCTTAGCAGCTTACGCACCAAGGATTTCGCCCCGGCGTGATTGCCGCACTCGCCTTCGTGCACTTCGGCTATAACGTATCTTGCCTCATCGGGACCCAAGCATTTGGCCATCGGGCCGCAATATAACCTCTTGTATAGATTACCTTCAATCATGTGATACGAGGCCGCTTGGGTTCTCAGCTTCTTAGCTTCTTTCTTGTCTTGGGGGACAGCCCCCGAGTCGAAGTAAGAGATGAACTTAATTCGCCAATCCCATCGGTTGTCCACCGAGTTTATTTGCAACTTCATTTCTCTCATCTGCGCGGACAACAACCGAACCACGGAGTCAGTCCCCGAGTGTGCTTCGTCGATCGCCGAGCCAAGATTGGCCAGGGCATCGGCCTCGGTATTTTCTTCCCGAGGTATCTGTTTGACCTGCCACTCTTGGAACTGAGCCAAGATTCTTTGTGCCCGATCCAAGTACAATTGCATTCTGGGCTCACGAGCCGTGTAATCACCGAGGACTTGGTTCACCACTAACTGTGAGTCGCACCTCAATTCGATCCTTTCAACTCCCATTTCCTTGGTCAGCTCTAAGCCTGCTAGAGCTGCTTCGTACTCTGCTTCGTTGTTGGTGACCTTTTTGAATCGAACCGAATGTCTGATCTTCTCCCCGGTAGGTGCCCTTAGTACGATGCCTAACCCCGAACCTTTTGAATTCGTCGCCCCATCGGTGTGTAACACCCATAACCCCGAAGGGGATCCCTTCGCCTCGGAGTTTTCCTTTTCCGCCTCGGGTAGAATCCCGATGCTAAAGTCAGCCAAGAAGTCTGCCAAGACTTGGGACTTAATGGCAGTTCGAGGTTGATAGGTGATGTCGTACTCACTTAACTCAACCGCCCATTTGGACAACCTCTCCGATAACTTAGGCTTGTGCAATATATTTCTCAAAGGGAAGGTTGAAACTACAGCTATTGGGTGGCATTGAAAATATGGCCGAAGCTTTCGAGCAGTAATGAGCAAAGCAAGAGCTAATTTCTCCAGGTGTGGATACCTGGTTTCGGCGTAGAGGAGTGTCTTGCTTACATAGTAAATTGGCTGCTGCTTGCCGTCTTCTTCCCGAACCAACACAGCACTCACCGACACCTCGGACACTGCCAAATAGACTAGCAACGTTTCACCTTCTTTTGGCTTGGCAAGCAACGGTGCGTTAGCCAAATATTGCTTCAAATCTTTCAACGCTTGTTTGCACTCCGGCGTCCACTCGAAGTGATTGCTCTTTCTCAAAACTGAGAAGAACTTGTGGCATCGCTCCGAGGACCTCGAGATAAAGCGACTCAAGGCAGCGATTCGGCCAGTTAAACGTTGAACTTCTTTTACCCCGGTAAGCTCCTCGGGGATTTCTTCAATGGCTCTGATTTTGTCTGGGTTGGCTTCGATTCCCCGCTCGGAGACAATGAAACCTAAAAACTTGCCTGATCCTACGCCGAAGGCGCACTTCTCAGGATTCAATTTCATACCGTACTGTCTCAACACAGCAAAAGCTTCCCTCAGATGATTCAAATGATCCTCCATTTGGATCGATTTGATGAGCATGTCGTCTATGTAAACTTCCATAGACTTCCCGATGTAATCTTTGAACATGCGACATACCAGCCTTTGGTAGGTCGCCCCGGCGTTCTTCAGCCCGAAGGGCATCACCTTATAGCAGAAGGTGCCTCGGTCGGTGATGAACGAGGTCTTCTCTTCGTCCTCGGGGTCCATGAGGATTTGATTGTACCCCGAATACGCATCCAGGAAAGTTAATAGTTTGTGTCCAGCCGTGGAGTCTATTAACCTGTCGATTTGTGGCAATAGATAAGAATCTTTTGGGCAAGCTTTATTCAGATCGGTGTAGTCCACACACATTCTCCACTTGCCATTTTTCTTCGGCACAACCACCACGTTTGCCAGCCATTCGGGATATTTGACCTCTCTTATGAAACCATTTTCTTGCAGCTTCGTAGTTTCATCTTCAATCGCCTTCTTTTTCACCCCGGCGTGAGGTCTCTTCTTTTGTTTCACCGGGGTGAACTTTGGATCTACATTCAGCTTGTGAGTCATGATCTCCGGATCGATACCCGTCATGTCTGAATGAGCCCAAGCGAAGCAGTCATGGTTGGACCTTAAAACCTCCATGATCGCCTCTTTCGACTTCGGGTCCAACTCCGAGCCGATGTGTACTTTCCTCTCTGGGAACTCTTTCAAGAGAGTGAAAGAGTCCAGCTCCTCGATGGTGGAGTCCTCGGCTTTTTGCTTCCGAGGCTCTTGCACGCAGGCCGGGATCTTTTCAATTTCATTTTGGAGGTTCCCCTCGCTTGACCCCGGCCGCGTTGGTTGCTATTTTTGTGGCCCGCTCGGGGCGACTCCGCTCTTTAGTGCGACCGAGTAGCACTCCCTTGCTACCCGTTGTTCCCCTTTAATTGATCGAACTCCCCAAGGCGTCGGGAATTTGATCACTTGGTGCAAAGTTGAAGGAACAGCTTCCATGGAATGGATCCATGGCCTCCCGAGGATCACATTGTAAGCCAGATCCTCGGGCATAACTTGGAACAGTGTCTCTTTAGTGACACCCTCGGCGAATGTCTTTAGCGTGATCTCACCCAACGTCTTCTCCGTTGAGTTATTAAAACCAGCCAACACTGTTGATTTGGGGACGATTTCCCCTTTTAGCCACATCTGCTTCACGGCCCCGTAGCTGATGATATTCACTGAGCTACCGGGGTCAATCAAAACCCTCTTGATGTCGGCATTGTTAATTCTTAGCATGATGACTAGAGCATCGTGATGGGGGAACATCATCCCATCGCAGTCATCTTCATCGAACACGATGTCTCTACCCGAGCCTCCCGCTCGGGTCCTCTTCTCCACGGTGATGGAGAGCTTAGCAAACTTTTTGGCTGCGGCGAAGTTTACGCCGTTGACTTCTGACCCCCCGGTGATGACGTTGACTATTCTCTCCGGAGGTGGGGCCCGAGGCGGTTGCCCATCACCTCGGTTCCTTGAAAAATTATCTTTGCCCTTGTCAGTGAGGAATTCAGCCAAAACTCCTTTTTTAAGCAGGTGGGCTACCTCGAGGCGCAAAGCTTTGCAATCCTCGGTTTTGTGGCCATAATCTGCGTGAAATTCGCAATGCAGATTGTGGTCCCTTTTGTCCGCCGGGGTCCTCATATCTTTGGGAACCCTTACCCCGGCTGTCCCTTTGACGATATCAACCAGCTCCGAGGTCGATATACTGAAATTATAATCCTTGATCCGAGGAAGATCTTTTCTTGGGACCGAAGCGGAGCTCGAGGGATTCCTTTGGTTCGTGTGGGTTTGAACCTTCCCTCCGAGCCTTTGGCTTACGTGAGAGGTTGGGTGTGAGTTGCCGGGGTTGTTTCCCAACCTCTGGCTGACATGTTGCCTCGGGGAGGTGTAAGGTTCGTACCTCCCCTTTGAATTGTTACGCGGCGCCTCGGCGCGGTTTGAGCTGTCACCTCGGTTGCTATAGTTGTAACCTCGGTTCTTGAATTCCGCTTCCTCCAATCTGATTTTGGAGTAAGCGCGTCTATGCAGGTCCTCCCACGTCAGGACCTGATACTGCTGCAATTCCTTGCGCAATTCAGCTGCAGCGCTAGAATTGCGGCTGTTGATGCCTTTTTCAAAGGCCATGATGGCCAGGGTGTCATCCATCCGAGGCAATTCCATGCGCTCGGCGTGGAATCGCTCGAGGAACTCTTTAAGGGGCTCGCCGGGCCATTGTTTCACTTCGCATATATCCTCCTTCCTCTGGAGGATCTTTTGCGCGCCGGTGTGAGCCTTCACAAAGGCGCTGGATAGTTCTTTGAACGAGGAGATTGACCCCGGTGGCAAGCACAAATACCACCGAAGAGCGCCTTTTTCCAACGAACTACCAAACTTCTTTAGGAACATGGACTCGAGCTGTGTGGACGTCAAGTCGTTGCTCTTTACCATGGACATGTACTCCCTGACATGCTCCTTGGGATCGGTCGTCCCATCATACTTTTTGAGGAATGTGAGTTTAAAACCCACAGGAGTTGGGGCTGGTGCTGCTTCGGGCTTATAGGGTTGCTCCCTATACTGCTCGATGTCAAGATCATCTTCCTCCTTGCTTATCCCCGGTACGCGCTCGAGGCGCTTTTCGACGCGCGCCTCAATGCGAGCCTCGATTTCTCTGCTCATTCTTTCAACGTCGACCGAGGACGTTGTCTCTGCCACTGTGGGAAACGCCCCGAAGTGTGGCGTGGAAGATGGGTTAGTCCCCGAGCCCCCAGACGTGGCTCCATTGCGAGGTCCCCCTGTTGTCGCGCCCGTAGGAACGAAAGGCGGGGTGCCTCCACCAGGAGCCATGGGCTGGGTGCCATTGGGCGCAGCACTGTTTCTTGCCTCCAACGAGGCACGAAGCTCGGCGTTAATACTTGCTTGCTCATCCTGCTTGGTTTGGAGAGCTCTTAACGTTGTGACAACATATATTTGGAATTCTTCTGTTGTCATCGGGGCAATGGGCTGTTGGTTCTGCGGAACGCCAACCCGATCGCCGTTATTACCACCGTTGTCGTTATCAGCCATAACGTCAAATCGGAAATTCTCGACAGAAAATGAAAACGGAACTTTGGAACAAAGCGTTACTGCTTATATCCCCACAGACGGCGCCAATTTGTATGGGCCTAAATCAGTTTAGGAACACAAATCGAATTTGGATTCGAATATAAGCAAATCTCTGTATCAAAGTCGAATAAATTCACGAAAAAGATATAAATGCGAAGAAATAACTGATTTCAATATACGAATGCTGAGTACAGATTTTGACAGAGTTTCAGTACAATTTTCTGGATGCTTATAATGAAAAATGAGCTTCTATTTATAGGCCTAGGGGCCTTGCCCACGTTCTCCATCACCAGCACGCACTCTTCCTACGATCTGATCAGCAACATGGACGAGTTAGTGGAGCGAAGTAGTGGGCTGCAAAGCCGTTGAGACCGAGGTGGTAACCGAAGCCTTGCCACAAGGCTTCGGTCATCTGACCTTGCTGTCCGAATGGGGTGGCATGCCCCCGAGGCTTGAAGCTTAATTTCTCTTCGGTCTCGCCTTCGGGCGTTGACCTTGGTGATTCAGTCACGAGACCGGTCTTTCCCTTCGGAGCACCAGCTCGTTCTCTCTTCGGTCTACCAACTCGAGGTGTTGACCGAAGACGATAATTTTTACCCAATACAATTGTATCAGAGATATAGGATATACTGCTATCGCATATATTTCTTTAATTTAGCCTACCGAAAGATTGTACTATCAGGGGCAATGTTTAGTTTTCTCCATTTTTATCAGTATGGTCCCAGAAACTAGAAATGACCAAATATGAAAGATACCTTTTGGACTAATCAGTAAAATTGAAAAAGTTTAATTTATTTTTAGATAGAAGCTACGTTTTGGATTATCATTGGTGTTTTCTATCAAAGTCTTTTATGTATTCATCAAGTTGCTTTCACATCAAGTTTTGGGAATTAATTTGCTCAATGAACCCATATCGCCTGGCATATTTTATGCTATCTTGGCTAATGGACATAGTAATTAAATTAGAACAGGTCCAAGATTTGCTTCCTTAATAAAAAAAACAGAACTTCTAGTGGCAAATACCTTTTAGGGCATAAATAAACTACAGCCAAATTAAAAATGGGGAAAAGAAAATTTGTGCAAAAGGAAAGGTAGTGCAGACAGAACAGTAGTAGGTAAATAATTAGAGTTTGCACCTCTTTAATCAGATGGTAATGATCCCAGCTATCGTATACTAAGGTCACATTTGCTGTGTTACTGTGAAAATATAAACTTAGTTTAAGTTATCTCTTGAGAACAATTTTAGTGTCAAAGTATGAGGATACTAATTGATGCGCTACCAATAGATCAAATAAATCCAGGCTATATTTTCTAATGGAATTGGATGTAACTTAAGTACAAAAACCCACTCATTACATGAAAACATTACAAAACAAGATAGAAAATATCACTACTCAACTAATGTGGGATTTTAGTATGCGTTTCGACAGAGATTTGGTTGAAATTTGAAAAAAATGAGTTTTTGAAATTGAGTTAGAAAAATAGTTTTGGAAATTAAAGTTGTATTTGGACATAAATTTCATTATAAGAGAAGCTAAAGCTTTGTCAAAAAAAAGTTAAAAACTTGTATGGTAAACGGCTCCGAAATACCTGCAATCCCTAGGATTGAACATCTACGACATGGAGAATAACATGAAGCACCAACATTACATAACACAATAACTCAAGTTGTGAAAATTGTTCAGAAATCATATAAATAAGCTATTCAGAACTCACACTTTCAACCAATGTGAGATTCTTCATATCCTGAAATGTATATTTTTAGATTACTTAAATGTCGTGGGGGCTTCCTATTTCTTTAGTCGGGACTTAACATAAGCCACATTAGTATAACAAAACGAAAGACTCATGATCCAAGTTGTCAAATTTTCAGAAAATAAGTTGTGTGTGTGCTTGCGGGGAAGGGGATAGTAGTGTTAGGGTTTTTTGCCCTAAATTTTTAATCTATAAGGACTCTATTTTTTAAGAGATAGCAAAAGAGTTCTAAAATAATTATGACTCTTTCAAGCCTATCATTGTTTTGCTGGAAAATTTTGGACATCTATAAATTGAAGATCTTACTGCTCACAACAACAACAAAACAACTCCAACAATGTAGTCACTAAGAAAATCATGTTTAGGGGAAGACTTTATATTTTAGTTTTTTAGTAGTAGTAGTTTTTAATCTCCTCCCTATGTAGGTCAATCATGACCAAACCACTTTCAATAAAAGTCTCTTCAAGTTTGCTTTGTTAGCTTCCGCATGACGCCATATTTTTCGATCCCAACAAGTGGTATCAGAGCCATGTTTAGCCAGGTTCGATGAACCAGGTTGAGTGATGTCGAAGATAGGTTCAGTTCTAGCGTCAACCAACATGACGATAATGAAGATTTTATCAAAAAAAAATGATTGAAGTGCTACATGTGGAGAAATTTTTCAACCATACTTCCAAAAAAACCTGCTACTACATTTTCAAAAATAAATCATTTTTAACCTATATTTGGGTAACTTTCAACCCATGTCAACTTTTAACACATGGGCTCCATGCCAGTTTTAACTATGCTTATTTTTAACTCATGAGTTTCTTTTAACCAATGCCAATTTTTAACCCATTTTTGGGTTCGTTTTCAACCAATACAAAAGTTTCAACCCATACATATTTTTAAACATGGGAAGCAGTAGGAGTTGATTGCCTCTATGGTCACTCAACTTTGGGTAATAGGCCACCATGGTCACTTATCTTTGTTTTGTCTTTCTATGGTTACTCAACTTTGGGTAATAGGTCACCATGGTCACTTATCTTTGTTTTGTCTTTCTATGGTCACTCAACTTTACCCAAGTAACTCTCATGGTCATCCAACACAAAACTCTACAAACTTCCGTTAAATATATGCTGGCGTGACAACTTTATTTTGTATTCAAATTACAGAAAATAAAAAAAACTACACCAACCAACGTTAGACTCCACCCAGCCCCAAACCGACCCAAAAATTGAATTTAGCAGAACTTCCTTACTGCAAAACAACTTGCTTTTCTTTTTTATGTTTCTTTTATCTTATCCATATTTCATCCTCTAACAGTTATCGTATCATTACAAAGTGAAAGGAATAAAATAAAGCATCAAACAAAAGAGAGCATATATTATCCAAAGCAAAATGAAGACATCAAACATTGTAAAATTATTTAAATTCTTCAACAGAAAATATAACCATTTTAACCATATAGTAATTAACTTCTTTACAACATATCCTATACTGTCTATGACTTCTTTCTTCCAAGGGAGCATAACCATTTTAACCAGCAAAATAATATGTTATAGTCAGTTCATTTAACATCAACTTGAAGCTATTATCATATCTGCTAAATTGATATCAATATCAACTATCAAAAACCTATATATAAATAAAAGCAATACTACTTAAACAAACTGTGAAATATCTTTATAATTAATTAAAAATCTACGCCACTTAAATAAAAACTCCTACTTATAAAATGCATGAATGCAGCTAACTCGTCAAGGTCAGACGACCAAGTTTAACTCGGTTTGGGGTTGGGTGGGGTCTAAAGTGGGTTGGTGTAGTTTTTTTCATTTTCTGTAATTTGCATAAAAAATAAAGTTGTCACGTCAGCATATACATAACGAAAGTTTGTAGAGTTTTGTGTTGGATGACCATGAGAGTTAACTGGGTAAAGTTGAGTGACCACAGAAAGACAAAACAAAGATAAATGACCATGGTGGCCTATTACCCAAAGTTGAGTGACCATAGAAAGACAAAACAAAAACAAATGACCATGGTGGCCTATTACCCAAAGTTGAGTGACGATAGAGGCAATCAACTCCAAGCAGCAGTTGACGACGAAGATTATGTGAAGAAGAAAGATCAACTTTATTTTGCCAGAAAATTTAGGCCAAGGAGAGAATTGTTAGGGTTTTTTGCCCTGAATTTTTAACCTATAAGGACTCTATTTCTTAAGAGATAGAAAAAGACTTCTAAAAGAATTATGACTCCTTCAAGCCTATCATTTTCTTGGTGGAAAAGTTTGGACATCTATAAATTGAAGATTTTGCTACTCACAACAACAACAAAACAACTCCAATGTAGTCTCTAAGAAAATCATATTTAGGGAGAGACTTTATATTTTAGTTTTTTAGTGGTAGTTTTTAATCTCCTCCCTATGTAGGTCAAATATGACCAAACCACTTTCAATAAAAATCTCTTCAAGTTTGCTTTGTTCGCTTCCGCAAGACGCCATGTTTTTTCGATCCCAACAATTAGAAGAAGAAGAAAGAAAGAAAGAAGGATCAAGAGCCCGCTTGGATAAGCTTAAAAATAGCTTAAAAAACAATTAGCTTATAAACATGAGTGTTTGATAACTCAAAAAGCAATGAACTTAAAAGTATTTTTATACTTAAAATAAGCTAAAAATAAATGGCTTATAAACAATTTATGACTTATAAGCTACTTATAATAAGCTCACCCAAACAGATCATATTTTGGCAAAAATAGTGGCATGTCGTGGAAGACACTGTTCATGACATAGCCGCCCACATGAATTTCATCTAATTGTTAACGTCCCTAGTGCAAGTGGTCTCATTCTTGTCTTTAGCATAGAGGATTCTTTCATATTTCTATATAAACTAATGCGGAGGATTAATTAATTCTAAATTTCCTTTACAGCTCTATATTCGAAACTCAAACATCAGAAAAAGATAGAAAAAAAGGAGAACATAAAAGTGTATATTAATAAGCACTGGATTTATTGACAGAAGTGTTTCCAAGTATCGCTTGCCTACTTACTCTATCCCAAAAAAGTCAAATCACTGATCTATGGTAGAACCAAATACAATAAAATTAAACAAAAGAAGCATGGCTTTTAAACATATTTTCCAGAACATCAACTAGTTATACGAGCCACATGTTGGATTAAACTAAGGGAAACATATTTTTCCAAAAGCAATTCTTTTAGATCTTTTGCGCGTAAGGAGCAAGTTGTAGCTTTGGAAGTGGAACTTGACAAGTTAGACTGTTAGAGCCTTTAATTTATCTCCCTCTATTCATTCAGAAGTAGTAATGCATTAGTCACTATTACACAGCCTGGAGTCTTCTTAAAATATTTTCCAAATAGTAGATTAAAGAATATCAACGCATATTTAATACAACTGTACCTTGGTGTTAAGATAACATAAAATAATAAGAGCAACTATTAAGTAAGAAGATAAGAAAAAGAAACAAAACCTTTTGGATGGTTTGTTTTACTATAACTATCAATTCATAGTTAATTGTGTTTATCTGAGGAGTAATTGTACCTACAAAAGCTCTAGGTGATCGAAGTACCAATGAAATTGTATTACTCCACTAATAAAGAACTCTTCCCTTTCATGACAAACAATTCCCCCACAAATAAAACCGGAGGGGCATGATCATGCAATCACAGATAATAATGTAGGTATATAGCTTCATCAGATAATTACACACACAAACGCTTACCTGTGTAGCAACTATGGGGTTGGCATTCGGACGGTTCAAATTGAATATACTGCTCTTGAGTCACCTACTAACGAAGACGGTTGTAAATAGGCTCTGCCCGTATGTAAATAGCCTCTGCCCGTATGTGCCCGTATGTAAATAGATTAGTCATGTATTATGTATATTGGGCCAAGCCCGTTAGGGTTAGGTTTACTTGGCCACTAAGTTAGGTTTAGGGTTAGGTTTTCTTGAGGTTTCTTTTGTATAAATAAGGGACTCCCCTCATCAATGAAGGCAAGAGTTTTTCACCCAAATATTGTTTCTCTCGTGTGAGTGTGTTTTGTTTTGCATGGTATCAGAGCCATTGTGAAGCTCTTCAAATAGAAAAGTAATGGAGGTTCCAAAAGGTGATGTTGCAGCCGTACGGAAGATAATCTCTCCGTATGATATCACTTCGAATGATAATCCTGGTTTGATTATCACACAGGTCCAGTTGACCAGTGAAAACTATGAGGAGTGGGCGCGGTCGGTTAGAACGGTGCTGCGTGCAAGGAAGAAGTTTGGTTTTGTTGACGGATCGATCAAGATGCCCGATGAAAAGTCGATCGATTATGAGGATTGGTGGACTATCAATTCTCTTCTGGTGTCGTGGATTAGGAATTCGATCGAGCCTACTCTTCGGACCACCATATCGCACATGGAAGTAGCGAAAGATCTGTGGGAGAGTATTCGAGAGCGTTTCTCCGTGGGAAACGGACCTCGGATTCAGGAATTGAAAGCGGCTTTGGCCAGTTGTAAGCAAAAGGGATTGACTGTTGCTGCTTATTATGGAAAACTGGCTATGTTGTGGGAAGAACTAGGAAATTGTGATAAGTTTCCAACTTGCTCGTGTGGAAACTGCACTTGCAATCTAACGGTTGCACTGGAGAAGAAAAGGGAAGAAGATAGGGTTCACTTATTCCTTATGGGCCTGGATGAAAGTCTTTATGGAACTGTCCGTTCCAATCTCTTGGCTCAGGAGCCGTTGCCATCGATGAATCAAGTCTACCAAAAGGTAATCCAAGATGAACGAGTCAAAGGGATGGCACGAACTCAGGAAGAACGAGGGGAGGTGACGGCGTTTGCTGCACAACGATCACAACCGCCGAAGACAGGCTATAAGGAGTGTCACCTGTGTGATCGAGGAGGACATCCTCCGGAACGCTGCTATGAAGTCATTGGCTATCCGGAGGGGTGGGTGCATTATTCGAAGCAAGGCACTTCGAATGGAGGACGTGGTAGAGGAAGAGCTGAAGGTAACAAAGGTGGAAGAGGTCGTGGACATCAACAGTTTGGTTCAAATGCTGGTCGAGGACGTGGCAATAATCGAGCAAACGCTGCTCAAGCTGAGCTCGAGAATGGAGAAAACGGACACATGAGTCTGCCCGGACAGACTAACCTGTCCGGAATAACAGGTGATCAGTTGCAAATGCTGTTCGATTTGCTGAAAAAGGAGAAGGCAAGCATAAGTGAACCATCGACCGGTAAGAAAACTCATCCTTCATGGATTATTGACACGGAGGCGTCAAATCACATGACCGGTCAGATAAGTGTGTTGGAGAATTTACGAACAATACCAAAGTGTCCGGTAGGTTTACCGAACGGAAGCAGTACGATGGCGACTCAGGAAGGATCCATCAGATTTAACGAAGACATGGTTCTTCACGGAGTGTTATATGTGCCCGAAATGACTTGCAACTTGATTTCTGTGTCTCAATTAATTAATCAAGTTGGTTGCAATGTAAATTTCACTAATGATTTGTGTGTTATGCAGGACCGGGCTACGGGGAGGTTGATTGGAGCGGGTGAACAAAAGAATGGACTCTACTACTTTCGGACGATACCCGTGGTGAAAGCTGTGAAGGTCGATGGGGTAGATTTATGGCATCAAAGGTTGGGACATCCTTCGATGCAAGTAACAAAATCTCTTTCCGTCTTAGAAGGTAGTGGGAAAGGTAGCTTAGAAGAGAAAGCATGTGATGTATGCCTTAGGGCAAAACAAACTAAAAATGTATTTCCTTCGAGTAATAATAAAGCTGCTGAACCTTTTGATTTAGCTCATTGTGACTTGTGGGGTCCTTATAGAACTGAGTCTTCGTGTGGTGCATCATATTTTTTGACTGTCGTTGATGATTGTTCGCGAGGAGTATGGGTGTTCCTGTTAGTTGATAAGAAAGAGGTCGGACAAAAATTGAAGGGTTTCTTTGCAATGGTAGAGAGACAATTCAATAAACGGGTTAAGTGCGTTCGGAGTGATAATGGAACCGAATTTGTAAGTCTGAAAGGGTATTTTCTCGAACAAGGGATCTTGTTCCAAACTTCGTGTGTGGGGACACCCCAACAAAACGGTAGAGTTGAACGGAAACATAGACATATCTTAAACGTGGCACGAGCTCTACGTTTTCAAGCTAATTAACCGATTGACTTCTGGGGAGAATGTGTGATGACGGCATGTTATTTGATTAACCGGACACCCACTAAGTTGTTGAATGGGAAGACACCTTACGATATCTTGATGGGTGTGACACCGAATTATGATCATCTGAGGGTGTTCGGTTGCTTATGTTATGCTCGCAATCAAGGACGAACAAGTGACAAGTTTGAAAGTAGGAGTCGTCGATGTGTGTTTTTGGGATATCCAAATGGGAAGAAAGCGTGGAAATTGTATGATTTGGAGGCAAAGGAGTTTGTGTTCTCGAGGGATGTGGTGTTTTACGAAAAGGAATTTCCATTCGCATCAAAGGAGACTGATGCCGAAAAACGGACACAAGATACCGCTTCTGTCCCCGTTGCATTGGAGGAGGAAGAGGAGAGTGCGCAAGGAAGGGGGGATGTTGAACCCGAAGTGGTGACTCCGGAAGCTGAACCTGAAGTTGTTTCCGAAGTTGAACCCAAGGAGTTGGGTCGGGGAAAACGAACTAAGAAAGAGAATATCTTGCTGAGAGACTTTGTTACTAATACGGTCCAAAAGATGAGTCACCGGGTATCGTCCTGTGTTCGAAAGTCTGCTTGTTCATCCGTTTCTCAACAACCCTCTGGTAAGCCCTATCCTCTAGCACACTATGTCAATTGTGATAATTTCTCTTCGAAACATGTGAGTTTTCTTGCAGCTATAACGCAAGGACATGAGCCTACCTCCTATTCAGAGGCGGTAAAAAGTGACAAATGGAGAACAGCCATGGGGGAAGAATTGAAGGCATTGGAAGCGAACAGAACCTGGGAGATAGTTCGCTTGCCTACCGGGAAGAAGGCCCTCGGATGTCGATGGGTATACAAGATAAAGTACAACTCGGATGGAACTATTGAAAGGTACAAAACAAGACTTGTGATTTTCGGAAATCACCAAATCGAAGGGGTTGATTATACGGAGACATTTGCACCGGTTGCAAAGATGGTGACTGTCCGAGTTTTTCTGGCCGTAGCAGCTGCCAAAAATTGGGAATTGCATCAGATGGATGTGCACAATGCATTTTTGCATGGTGATCTTCACGAGGAAGTATATATGAAATTGCCTCCGGGACATCGCATGACGGGGAGAGGAGCTGTGTGTCGCCTTCGAAAATCATTGTATGGATTAAAACAAGCTCCCCGATGTTGGTTTGCGAAGTTGTCTGCTGCACTTAAGCAATATGGGTTTCGACAATCATATTCGGATGACTCATTATTTACGATGAAGAAGGGAAATGTGCATTTAAATGTGCTTGTTTATGTGGATGATCTGATTATATCTGGTAACGATTCGAAGGCAATACGAATTTTTAAGTTGTATCTCTCGAAATGTTTCCATATGAAGGATTTAGGTGCCTTGAAATACTTCTTGGGAGTTGAAGTGGCAAGGGCTCCGAAAGGAATCTTCCTGTGTCAGAGGAAGTATGCATTGGATATCATATCGGAAGCAGGCTTGTTGGGGACAAAACCGGTTGGGACACCGATAGAACAAAACCATCGCTTGGCACTTGCGACTGGTCGTTTTATCAAAGATCCTGAACGCTATCGGCGACTGGTTGGTAGATTGATTTACTTGTGTTTTACGCGACCGGATTTGTCCTATAGTGTGCATATGTTGTCGCAATTCATGCAGAGTCCCCGTATTGAGCATATGGAAGCGGCACTCAGGGTTGTTCGATATTTGAAGGGCTGTCCGGGACAGGGCATTGCATTTCCTTCTCGGTGTGATCTGAGGTTGCACGGGTGGTGTGACTCTGATTGGGCAGGCTGTCCGTTGACACGTCGGTCGTTAACAGGTTGGTATGTGTCGTTAGGGGATTCGCCGATATCTTGGAGAACGAAGAAGCAACAGATCGTGTCGAGGTCCTCCGCTGAGGCAGAATATAGATCGATGGCGATGACTGTGTGTGAATTGAAGTGGTTGAAAGGGATTTTATGGAATCTTGGAATTGATCACGATTCTCCGATGAATTTGAAGTGTGACAGTCAAGCTGCATTACATATTGCTCGGAATCCTGTCTTTCATGAACGCACTAAACATATCGAAGTCGACTGTCATTTTGTTCGGAATGAAATCATCGGAGGAGTCATTCGTCCCAGCTATGTGCCTACGACCACGCAACTGGCTGATATTTTTACAAAGGCGCTGGGACGCGCCCAGTTTGAATTCTTCCTTAACAAGTTGGGCATAAGGAACCCTCATGCTCCAACTTGAGGGGGGGTGTTGTAAATAGGCTCTGCCCGTATGTAAATAGGCTCTGCCCGTATGTGCCCGTATGTAAATAGATTAGTCATGTATTATGTATATTGGGCCAAGCCCGTTAGGGTTGGGTTTACTTGGCCACTAAGTTAGGTTTAGGGTTAGGTTTTCTTGAGGTTTCTTTTGTATAAATAGGGGACTCCCCTCATCAATGAAGGCAAGAGTTTTTCACCCAAATATTGTTTCTCTCGTGTGAGTGTGTTTGGTTTTGCAAAGACCAAATTAAAGCTAAATAGTAGTACTAGCTAGTAGTATATATATCTATAGTACTAGTACTATGTGTAAAAAATGCCTCTTTCCCAATTAACCAAATAACATGTAGTATTAATATACGTGATGGAGAAGAAACATCGTCTCTTTCACCCATGACATAGACTGATCGTTAAACAAATAAGTAACGACCTAAAACAGAGAGATACAATATTTCTGGAAGTTCGTAGACTTGAAATTGCCCATGCACGTAGCAAAACTGTAAAAGAGAGTAAGAGACAACCTTCTGTAAAAGAGAGTGAGAGACAACCTAAGCCCTTAAAAGTCGCAATCTGAACTTAAATATAGAAAACAATAATAAGTTGGAATCATAAGTGAGAAGAACATGCAAATAAAGACTATTTCTCGAAAAGTTCTCACTTCGTAATAAACCAGCAGTCCTAAACAAGAAGAATATTCACATAAAATGACACGAGGTGAGTACTACTATAATTTTCCAGAGACCTCTTCTTCGATATTTTAATGCTTCGAAGGTCGAACTTGACACCACCCTGGACCAGTTTACTTGGTGCATGGCCTTTTATCTCCCTCGCGCAGTTTCCATCTCTTTACAGTTAATAGCAGTACGTTAATCAGACAAGTCATAATTCGTACAAAAGCTTCAGAGATAAACAGTTCAGCGAAAATGCCCGAGGGCCAATGGAGCACGATTTCGCAATCATAGGAGTCCATCCCAAGGAAATAGATATTATTAGATAGCAAAACGCATTCCCTTGAGCATCCCTCTCCAAGAAAATTGAGAAACGGAGTATGGATCATTAGTTTTACATAGCATCTAAAAATGCAGGCTTCAACCAAAATATGTAACATGCTTAAAACTAATTGAGCAAGTTCACCTCTCTTCATCTCCACTGCTAATCTCTTCGGATCGAGCGCCATTGGCACTTTTAACAATTCAACAATCTTTGGTTCAACCAGTCGATTATGTCCTTCATGACTTCTTCTCTTTCAGGTTCAAAAAGCAGGTCATGCAGCAGCCCTTCATACAGCTTGATACCTTTATCAATTGATGAAGCCTCTTCATAGAGTTTTTTAGAACCTTCAGGGTCAGTTACTGCATCATCAGAGCCATGAAGTACTAGGAATGGTACTGTCAACTTGTTCAGATTCTGTTGCAAGTAGGCAGTTATCCGAAGGATCTCATAACCTGTTCGTACCCTAATGGATCCCGTGAATACTAGTGGATCCGAATACTTGGCTAATAACGCTGCTGGATCACGAGATACTGCAGCACCTCTTTTGTTTGCCGCACTGAACTGGTATCTTGGAATTAAGAATGACACAATTGGAGCAAGTACCTAAAATATAGAAACAGAACTCCAGAAATATTCAATGTGTACGGTGGAAATAGGAGGACAAAAGCAGGATCTTGATCTGGAAACAAACACTTACAGTGAAAATTGGATGAGCTGGTTGAACTCCTACAGCAGGTGAAGTTAATACAACACCAGCAATCCTAGATTCTACCTTTGGATCAAGTGCTGCCTGCAAGTGTAGATAAAAGGCAGACTCTCAACAACTGTCTTCGGTACAAACTTAACAGATGATTGAGCGGAAATTAAACAATCCGTTCCATTTACCTTAAGGACTATTGCTGCACCAGTCGAATGTCCAAAGCAAAAGCATGGAAGTCCAGGATTTTCAGCTAAAACCTTTGAAAGAAAGTTTTTCTGCATGAAGTGGAAGAAACTTAGTAAATACTAATAACACATACAAATTGTTTAAGCTTCATTACTAACTTGAGCATGAAAAAATTAGATAATCATACCATGTCATTAACAGCATCATCAAGAGAAGGGACATATGCATGAAGTCCATCACTTCCACCATGACCTGCATAAATAATGAGCTTAAATTTTAGAAAGCAACATCCCAAAGGATTCATAGACAACCTGTACAGAACCACACAATACCAAGTGCATTCAGGAAACAGTTCAACATACACAACTATTAAGAAATAAATGGCAGAAATATCCAAGTCTATAATGAGAGAGAGAGAGAGAGAGAGAGAGAGAGAGAGAGAGAGAGATGCGAGCGGGCTCAAAAACAACTTCGACGTTTTGAGATGAAAAGTGAGAGGAAAATAGGTCAAGGTGCTCTTCAGAGTCGTGAATATCAGTTATAGTAGTAATAATTAAGGGGCCACTCCCCCAAAACCAAACTGTTATACGATCTACCTTAGCTAGGAAAGACAATTCAATTGCAATTTGGTACCAGCAAAGAAAGTTAGACTCATATGGGATACTGCTTTCTGAAACTTGGCCCTTGTTAATGCATAATACTACTAATATTTTAGGAATATCTTTCCAATAAAATGTCTTAAAATGGAGTTGTAAGCACCTTTCCCTCCCTCTACTACTCCATGCACAGAGGCAGATGCAAAAATTCAATCTGATAGCTTACTTATGATAAGGAGCTTCACACGTTACTTTTTCGCCCCAATGGCGTCCTGAATGGAGGAAAGTCATCCCCTGCAACATGCGACATAGATGCATAGTTGAAGACTGACTTCTACCATAACAACAGTAAATAAAAAAGAAATTTTCTTCCTCTGGAGATTCATCAGCAGATGAATATCAGAATTGTAAAGCTTGAGAAAGTTTAGAAACCGAAATTCAGGTTAAAATTGACAAATGACCACTTTAGAAGAAACAAATCTTATTTCACCCAGAAGAGATTCTGACAAGTCTGTCTTAATCAGTGTGTACTTTATGGTTTGCTCTCAGACAAACCTAGACATCCGTGTATTTCCTCATCTCTATATTGCAAAGAATCATTGAGTTAGCAATAAATGCAAAATTATCAGCGCACACCGATGCAATAAACAGGATACAAGTACCATTTCTGGTTCCGAAGACAGAAAGCAGAACCAAAATTTGAATTGCCATTTTTACTGAAGTCTGAAATAAACTTCTTCAATATTACTCATGTGGTAAAAGTCCAACGACGAGTCCATACCCTGCCAGCTGATTGATGACTCTGCATGAGATAATCCTAGGATAACCAGCGGGCGCTGAAGTTTCTATTAGATGAGAACCAAATCACCCTTCTTCTCCCTTTAACCTTTCCCCTTGCCTCCAAAACCCGCTCCCAAACCAGGGATATGGAACATTCTCGCTTTCCTTTTCCGACTTTCTTTTTGCCTTCTATAATACCACATTCAAAGAAGCTTAATGGACACCTTAAGTTAGGCTACTAGCAACCAGTTTGTCAATTTAAAACAAGGTCCTATTCCTAGCAAAATTTACGAAAGTACTTAAGTTATAAATAAGTATTAATGGCTTTCCGTTGGAGAGAACTGATCAGATTGACAAGCCGGAAAGTGGAACAATTTGGAAATCATTCACAAAAAATCTCAAGTTACTACAGGAAAAGTATGACTGAACTAACACTACGCCGAAATATTAGCAGTAATATCATTCCATATAAAAAAGCTAGTGATTGAACGTCGGCGAAGTCCATGTTAACGAAGACAAAATGATAAAGGACTGAACAACTGTAGAGACTAGGATTATTAGTTGATATGAAAGCAGATCACGAAAGAGAGGAAAAACAAAGAAACTCTTTTCAGGATGGATCAAACTACACTACGCACAAAATCTCTGTTACTAAGGTAGACCTACATAAAATCTGATATTTATAATCTTGAAAATAAGACAGTTCATCTGATACACCAAATATAAGTAATCTAACATAATTTAAAATGTCTAACAATGCATCTAACTTAACCTCTTCTTTAAAAAGCAACGATCAGGACGGATAAAAACTACAATATGCACAAATCTCTGTTACTAAGGTAGTACTGCTAGTTGAGTCTACATACATAATGAAAGAAACAGGAGAACAGATAAAGCACCAAGTTGAGATAGAGGACAGTCAATTTTCTCCAAATCACCAAAACAGGTAAAACAAAAAAGCAGACCTAAGATGCCAGAATCTACTAACTACAGGGAAAATGTTATCTGATCAAGCGCATAGTAATAAATCGTTGTGTAAGCACGCACTTACCAATCCAGTCCATTCCAAAAACTTTATAGCCATTTGCATTCAGCTTCTTGGCAAAGTCATTATACCGGCCGCTGTTGCAAAATCAAGAATGTATGGTCTTAAAATAAAGAATACTGGATCATAACCATAAGAACCTTGAAACACTAATGTACAAACCTGTGTTCATTGAGTCCATGCATCAAGAAAACCAATCCCCTGCACCGAGATAAATAACATCATAATTGATTATTTCAACATGTGCAAATAGATAATCACATGCTTTTGTATGGTCTACTGTCTACTTACATTCGGAAAAATTCGAAGAACTTACTAATGGAGAAGTTTAACGGCAACAAGTTTAAAGAGGGACATTGAGTTCTTTTATGGAAATATAGATTAGGATTATTCATTTCCCACAACACTCATGTTCAGATTGCAGCATCTAGGATTTATGGATGCTAAAAGTACGCACGTGTTTACACAAGTACGCCATAAATAGATTGGTCTTACATGTGTAAGAAATGATAATATTTATAGCTAACAAAACACGTCCAAAGAATCAGAGGTTGAAAAGCACTATGAGCTACAAATTGTCAGCTCATTCAGTCGCAGATATTACCTTATGAAAAGGTAGAACATAATTCGACTTACAGCATGCCAACAAAAAAAGGAATTGAGTGAACAACTATTAAGGCGGATCCTGAATTTAAACTTGAAAAGTTTAAAATATATATTCTCAACACTTAATTCATTGCACTCAGTATTTAATATTGGTAGTACTTTAAATGATCTGCAACATTAATATCTATGTTCCTCAATTGAATCCGTTAAACCTACATTACATCCACCTAAGAGAGGTTTGCCTCAGTTTCTTAATATCACCCTTAATTACCCTCCTAATCAGAACAAGATCATGTTTTCATGTTGTGTCCAATAGTGGAAAAAACAAGAGCAAAGATACTACTAGTTCACTGAAGTCTCTTTGTTCATTTACTTCACAACGTATCTTGTTAGTTATTACACTGTATGACAAGTGGACTTGAGTGATATTTTGAAAAGAGCTGCCACGTTATGGCAAGACATACACAGAAAGCTGTATCTCCCATTATAATTTATGCCCATGGCTACCACACAGAGAATAATCAGTAAAATCACCATCACTAGTGACTTGGGGTGTTGGGATTCTTGGGAAGCGGTCCACCTTAGGGACCATCTATCAAATTTTGCATGAGGCTGCAATATTCCATTTAAACTCAAGACAGACTCACCCATATCTCTTTCATCCTAACTTTGAAAGTAAAGAATATAAAAAGTACCCATCGATGAAACCTAAATGGAACATAGACATTCTAACTATTCAATCCGTTTCAATTTATATAACATGAATAAATTAGCATAAAGTTTAAGATATCAACAACTTTTGAAAGATGTGATTGTAAATTTATAGTAACATTTGTATAGCAATAAATAATTTTAAACTTGTAATTTTAAATATATATGATAAAATTTATGACTTTATAAAGTTTTTCATTAAGAGAAAAATGAGAAGTCTAAGTTGGTTTCAAATATATAAATACGCCTATCCTTTTACCGACTAAAATATAGTGTCCCATCAATAAAACGGAAGAGTATAACATTTAAAGCAAAAAGGACACAATATTTTAAGGCCATTAAATGTCCACCATTAAAATTGAAACATCAAAATAATTGCAGGAAACCGCACAAACAGAATAACATCAAATTAGCGAATAAAGACAAAAACTTTCCCTTTCCCATTAATTACACGTTGTTGTGCAGTCTCATTCAAGAGCACGGTACAATCAAGAAGAATAAAACTCTGAAGATACACTAAGCTCTGCTGGATGGTGGAAATTTAGTGAGATCAAAACTACTAGTATATAGTAAGTATCACATTAAATTCTCTGCATTTCCTAAGCAGCAGTGATCGGCAAGCAACTCATTTTTCATTCTAATAATCCAATAATAATTTGTAATCTTATGACTCTTATCCAACGGCAACGTGAAAAGCAAGAAGTTCACAACAACAAGACAATCGAGGGCAAAAATGGAAACATAAATATTAAATTTAATCAAACATCCTAGGACCTTCCAGAAACATCATGGACCAAGAAAAGTGTGGAATTGTTAATTGGGAATAACAATGATAGCAAGAGTAATCAATTCCAAGAACATTAATGGGATTGCAATTCAATTATTATTTTAATAACATTTACTAATATATTATTGTAGAACTAAAATCAACACTATTATTTATCTCATTTTGAAATAGGTATAATAATTAATTACGAACAACAAACTGTTACTCACAATCTCAAATAAGTCGGGATCGATTATACAAATCCACATAAATTACATTTTCGCAATTCATCATTCAACTAGTCGATATCATATATACTTAATTAATTAATTACCTGACTTTGAAGGAAACGGGTGTCCATGATTGGGTAAACATGGTGTCTCCTCTAGACGTAACAAAGAGAGAAAATTCCCTCAACGTTTCTTTATCATCATCCTGAAGTACCCTTCTTATAGCCAGCGATCTTCTCGCTGCCACCTCCTGATCCACCGCATTCTTCCGCGGCACCATTTTCGACGGCACACGTACCACCGGCCCTTTTCTTTCCACCACCTTATCCTCCTTCCCAATGCCACCAGCACCACCCTTCTCCTCCTTCCCTGACGCCATCACCGCCCCCGTAGACGACGCCATCCTCCTCCGTCCACGAAATGGCAACAACAATAACAACACGAAAGCATTTATTAAAAGCAACAAACTCCTTAACACACGTAAAGAAAAAAGCGCACTTATTCTCCCGCTTGCACCTGACGTTAATATTAACGTTGCTTCATTCGTTTTCGCTACCTCCATTGCCATTGTTGTTGATGATGTTCTTCTTATCTCAAACACTAAATACTTATGAATATTCCCAGAATTAATATATCTCAATTCTGGTTTCGCTAAAGTTTTTTGTATATATGGTCCAAAATGTGATTCGGTCGTTAATATTCTACGTTTGTTGTACAACTTATAATAAGAAGTTGTCAAACAAATCATATACTGGAAAATTGGATTGATCAAAATTTTCAAATGTTCTTTGTTGCAAAAACAATCTAGATACAAATTATTTTTGAAAAATTGAAGATAAGAACAAAAGATTACGATGATAATTATGAGAGTTTGAGAAAAGAAGAAGTTTTTTTTCGGAAAGCTGAAGGGGGGATGCGTAAAGAATTTTTGGTTTGGTGTAGGCAAATGTTAGCAGCCACCACTTCCCCCCCTTAAGGTTCCGAGAAGTCATGAATAAATAAGGTTGAGAAAATTACGCTATACTTTTGCGGTCATTTATAATACCACGTGTCACCTTCACACATGTTTCATATGCGGCGGTATGATTTTGTTTCCCGTTTGTTGCTTTCTTTAAGGTTAAAATTATTTGACCAAGTCACTGCTGTAAATTTTAATTACACGCGGTGTTTGTTCATTGGCGTATTTAGTTTCTTGGATTTTTACAATGAATTTCAATTTTGACTATCCAATTTATTTGGTCTCACGAGAACTTTGAACTATCAAATTTTGATTTGTTGACTGAGATTTAATTAACCTATCTATTTAATTAACACTTGAAAGGCTATAACTGTTAATTATGATCCTTGGATACTGGCTCTTAAACGTGAATTGATTTGAATTAGACAAATCATCACAAAATTCACATGATAAACGTATTTTCATATAAGCAAATTTTAATTTGGATTGAGTTATGGTTCATTTATTGCTGATTAATTCATCAATCCCTACTCCAAGCAATTCGTATTTTATTGAAAAGTCACGTTTATTATTCATTCCTTCAGTTATTTTTATTTTTATAAGCTAAATTGTTTTTCAAGTATAGGTAAAAATAAGATATTACCATCTTAGCTTGGTCATTCCAACAATTAGAGGCTTTTACCACCTAATTGACTTGTTTGGCCTTACTTGAGGACGTATAATTATTCCTCTTTTAGTCACAGTTTCATATTGAAGCTCAGATTATTTTCCATAAACGTTGTATCTTTTCTTGTAAACAAGGTCATCAAATTTAGAGTCCTTAGGTATTCGAGTTGTAGTTTTATTTAAATGTAATTAGTTTTCTTTTCTTGCAAGTTAATTTGCTGAAATTTAACTTTAACAATTAATCCTAACGACCAACAGTTGTTGTTTCGACCAACAATTGTTGTTAATTTGTAGATGGAGCCATATGTTAAAAAAGTTGAATAGTTTTCCTGTCTAGTGTAGTAATGGTAGATACTAGATTAGAGTAAAATTGAAAATGTACTAGAGGATTAGTTCCAGGCCAAGGGAACCAGTGGTTGTAATGAGTTATATCTTGGTTCAAATAAAATTTCCTTTTCGACCACACAAAAAAACAAAAAAATCATTTGCTATGTCGGCTGCAGTAGCTCCGTATTGATTAAGGAATACTAAAGAAAAGAAAAGGCCCACGATCATACTCTGGATTATGGATACATTTTCCAAATTGGATTATGGATACATTTTCCAAATTTCATAAAATGACCCTATGGCATGGCGCAGTCTAAGTTCTGTCCAGAATAAGCTTTAGTTTTCAAATTTTGATGAGTATGTTAAAACTTCACACAAGATAAATTTATTTATTCATAATTTTTTATGGATCCATCAAAACTTTCCTACAAGTATTAAAGTCGTCAAACCAAATGAACTCTGATATTGTTCACTAACTTTTGACAGATCCTTGGAAACTTAAAATTTGCTACTTTCATAGATAGACAGAAAACAAAAATAAACAGCACATGCAAATCATCCAGATATAGCTACTTCAATCACTATTGGATCCTCGAGGTGCCAATGTAAGTCAGTAAAAATTTCGCCCAGCGGTCACTTTTAACACTGGTATTTGTTTGAGGCCACTATTTTTTTTAATCTTACACTAGAGGCTATTTTTGGGCCTTTACTAAATAAACATTGACTTAAGTTCTGAACATTGACTTAAGTTCAGTCCATACGGCCCCTGGACTGAAGTTCCATCCTTAAGGACTGAACTTCAGTCCATATGGCCCTGGACTGAAGTTCCATCTTTAAGGATTGAACTTCAGTCCATATGGCCCTGGACTGAAGTTCCATCTTTAAGGACCGGACTGAACTTCAGTCAACATGGCCCTGGACTGAAGTTCTATCTTTAAGGATTGAACTTCAATCCATATGGCCCTGGACTGAAGTTCAATTTTTAAGGAGTGAACTTCAGTCAACATGGCCCTGGACTGAAGTTCAATCTTTAAGGACTGAACTTCAATCCGGCCCCTGGACTGAAGTTCTATCTTTTAAGCGAAAGTGGCCACAAACTAAATATTTTGGTATTAGTGGCCTGAACCCAAAGACCAGTGGCAAAAGTGGCCTTTCGTGCACTTTCCCCTTGTAAGTCCCAATGAGGGAATGAACCTACAAGTATTGTGCGAAATGGACAGATCTGACGCTACTATCACAACTTTAGCCTCCATAAGAAGTCTTTTATATTGTATCGTCGTCAGGGAAAACTCCTGGCGATCACTAGAAGTTACCAAAGAGGAATATAGAAACTCCGGGCGATCGTCAGGATTGGCAAGAATTTATCGGGGAGATGCCCTTGAAGATCACTTACCCAGCTCTAGAAGGACATGAGTGGAGAATTGTCACCGGATTTGATCCAAAAAACACAGGGCGGAGTTACCTTATTGGTGAGTCTTGGCCGAATAGTTACCTTATAAAACTAGAAAACTTTTTCTTTATACTTTAATTTCAGTTTCACTCATTAGATTCTGTAATATATTAATTTACATAATATTTTGAATGATTGAGAAGAAGAATGCTAGTAAGATCTTGTGATTATCAAGAGCTTTTTCTGATGGAAGCAAAAAATGTAAGCCTTTTGTTAGGGCTAAAAGGGGCACCAGAAGTGTCCTTTCTGCAAATCGACTACTCCCTATATTATTGAAAATTAAATGTCGGGGAATTTCACTCTATCACATAACTACCATGACTTTCATACAGTTTATTTATCCAATCTTTCCAACAATCTGAAGGATCAAAGTTTTCTTCACGATACACTTCTTTTCAGCTGGTTGTTGCATTGTACATATAACATTAGGTACGACTAACAACCAAATCTCACCCTTGAGCTACAATAAACCCTTAATCATATTGCTTTAATTTCCCACATCTATCTTCAATTATTTACAGCTAAATGAGATTCTCTTAAGTCATAACATTACGGTGATTCGGCCTGCAGTTCTTACAATTCATTTTTTTCAGTATCAGTCGTACTCTTCCAAACTTTATGGGGAGTATAAATGAATCTCTCACTTCATCCATATTTAAAAGAGATTAGCCACACTTAAAAGCCGAGTACTCTACCCTGTGTTCTCTCAAAAAGCAGAACAACAAAAAAATCTAAACAGCCGAGTGAAGTAGTTGTTTGGACCTACTCCATTTATGTAAAACATTGCCGGAGACATCATAAAATTTGATCTCCACATGAGTTGGTGTCAAGTGGACAGACATGAAACCTTGTCCATCATAGAAGAAATTCATTCCTTCTTTATTCAAACCTTTCACATCTCCCCTCCATGCCTTAGATCCTGCTCCACTCGTTAAAAATTGGATTGGGCTGCAATTAAACCAAAGTAGATTAAAAATAGAACTACATCCATTTCAAATTTTTCCACGAGCTTTATTCAAATATGAAATAAATGTCTCACTATGAAACAAACAAATCCTTATTTTGTGTCTTAATCGAACAAGAGACAATTATTTGAACTATTGACTTTACCTTGCGCTATCACTAATATGTTCAAGACAATGGTCGTGCCCATTCATGTATAGATCTACATCGTATGCCTGGAATTTCACAACCCAATATAAAATGTTAGATTTGGTGAAAAGTTCCTAATTAATTATGGGATATAAATTACCAATTTTTTAGGACTAAGGGAGAAACAAATTACCCTAAGGATAGGAAGAAGACGCTCCACAAGTTCATTAGTATCACCATGATGTCCCACACTTCTGATTGCATGATGACCTACTACTATTTTCCATTTTGCTGTTGATTCACTTAGTGCATTTTCAAGATCCTGCACCACGTAAACAATTCAATTAATATCATAAATATCTGATATCTCCCAAAGTTACCCCCAAAAGAAAAATTCTAAGTTTTTTTAGATCATGTTAACTTACTTCTAGTACACTTTGTGTATATGTCTTTTGAGGCATCACATTACGCCAATCATAGGTATGTTCAGTTTCCACAAAGTACTCTTTCACGAATGGAGTTGTATCCACCAAAAATATTTCAGCAATTTCTGCAAAAAATCAAAGCAAGTTCTAAAATTTCAAAATCATAATAATCAAAGTTTTAACTAATAACAAGATTTTAGATTCATGAAAACGCAAAAGGAGGTGCCTTTACCTGTATTGATCACGAAAGATCGTAGACAAATCCATCTACTGTCAATTTTCCTCAAGTAAGGACTAAGTTGAGCTTCTGCATCTCCCCTATAATCATGGTTACCTAAAACTGCAAATTAACAATAATATTTCAGAATTACAAATCATATTAAAACACAACATTTTTGAGAAAATGTTCTTTGTAAACTCACCTGTATACCATTGTTTTTGCAAGCTCTTAGCTGTATAAACATTTGTAAATGACTCAAGAAAATTTGGATCATGCTCCCCTGTTAACCCATTGTCATAAAAATTGTCACCTGTTGAAATTACAAAGTCTATATCTAGTTCCTCTCCAATTCTTCCCATCTACATCCAAATTATATACATTATAATCAATCCAAAAATCCAAAAAGAACATTTATAAATCAAATACAAAAAAAAAAAAAAAAAAAAAAAAAAAATAGTACAATGATTTTCTAAAAGGGTACCTGTTGAGCAACAGCAGATTGATTATAAGCACCTTTACGTCCCCAATCACCAATAACCAAGAATTGAATATTGCCATTACCTTTAGTAGGATGATCAAATTTCTTAAGCCCAATTGCATTAGAACAAGAAATGAAAAAATTAGTACTAGCTACCATAATAAACAGAACCATGAATTTACTATAACAAAAACTAGCCATGGCTCGTAAAATCTCAATATTTCTTAGTATTTCAAATTTAAAACTACAAGATTATTGTTCTCTAGGCCAAGCTGAAACTTTCGTGAATAACAATGCATGTAAGAAAAGAAGGGGTTGAGAATTTTGTGGGTATTTAAAGATTTCAAGTGTAGACAGTAAAAAACAAAGGCAGTGATATTATTACTGCATGGAAAGGAATATAGGTCACGAGTTGTATTAAAGGAGGTGGTAAAGTCAAGTAGTTTTGTTGGATGAAATAAGATTATGCGAATATGCGAGTGGATATTATATTATAGATAAGAATAAAGAGAATATTCCAAGGGAACTGATTCAAAATTTTAGATCCTATTGGATTTGTGAATAGGCGAAATTGTTGTTGCATGGATATTGAATTGGCCATTGGGATTTAAGTAATGTGGACCCTGCAGACTATTTAGGGGTTAGTAATACGTCAACATGTTCCCTCTTTTTCGTTTATAGTTTTAAACGTTTTGATCAGCAAATCACTTGGTCGGAAAGGGGAAAAAGAAATAGAATATCAAAAATGTTTTAAATGTTGATTTATTAGGATTTTGAGATTCTATTTTGACAACCTAACAAAAAAAATTGATCACACTTCCACAAATTTTCAGGTCAAGTCCATATAGTTGTGTACTAATTAAATGTATATAATTTAAATAATGATAACAAAAGAAGATTTGATCACATTTCCACAAATTTCAGATCAAGTCCATATGATTGTATACTAATTAAACGTAAATAATCGTTTTATTTTTAATGAACGAAAAAGAAATGTTTTCTTCATTTGTTTGAGTTTCATTGTGATATGTTAGCACTTAGTAAGGAGTAACTGATTATTGTAATTTAATTTGTGGGCTGAGCGGGCCATATTGACAGCGGACTAACATGAAGGTGTTCCTAGTGATCATTTTGGATTTTAAGAAGCAACACTAAAAAAACCACTGGCGCTTTAGGATAGTTGTTGGACATCAAACCATGAATAGCAATTGTGGTATTGATGATGACACAAAAAATATTATAGAACCAGTTCTGTTACTTTCAAAGGGATCGCAATCAAGATGGTGTCCAAACGAATCGTGAATTTTGGTTCTTTTCAAATCCTTAGGAGCTAGGAGTATCAAATGGATATACTTATGCCAAATTTTGATGGGTTAAAATATGTTAAATCGATTAACCTCCAAACTTTATTTTAATCCAAAATGAACTGAATGAGAAATGGAGTTGATGGGTAAGCTATAGTGGAAATTCATTCAGCTCAAAGCTACTTGGTCATTTGTTTGTTTTCCATAGTTATAATTAACTTAAAATAATTTGTTCTGCAATAAAGTTTAAACATGTTCTATAATTCAAACAACTAGCCAGCTTCTCTATTTTTATTTTTGGTTCTTATAACAAATCTCTCGTGGGTGTATTTGTACTGGTATTGTAGTCCACGTTGACCCAAAGTTTCAAGATTTGATTTTGTTACACCCATTTTAATGCTTAAATGAAAAATTCTTTTCGAACTTGAATGAATACGCCATTAACTTGATATCTGAACGGGTACTGCAACACATTTATCGGTCAAAAAGAATACCTATATTTATAGTTCTCAAGAAGTTAAAATAGGGGCTAATATTCCAAAACAATTTCCCCAGATTACCGACAGTTTTTAGGGAATCTTATTCTCGCTTCCTTATGCTAAGTAAATTTTGTACTATTTATAAATTCTCTATCGTTTAAACTTTTCTTGGCTAAAGAATTACTACTTTATTGGATATGGCATTATTTCTTTATTAATCTATTCGATAAATGACATATTCTTATATTTGCTAATAATTCTGAACTTTCATTTTATCCTGGATAAAAATATTTTATTATCGGTTAAAATTCCAAGTTTTAAAAATGATATTTTTTAAAGTGTCAAGTCAATATATCACATAAATTAAAACAGTAACACTAAATAAGCTCCATGTAGTCGGAAAACAGGTCAGAAACATGCAAACAAGACATCCTAAAGCCATCTATTATAAAGCCGTATACTATTAAAATATTTTTGATATTTTATTTGTCTCAAAACAATGTTAAGGGTGCCACTTTAGATAAAACAGTTTCTATGTAGACCCTGAACCTGAACTAACCCAAATAATCATGCTAAAAAATCATCACCAAAATTGGATTATTAGAGAATTAGCTCTACTGAATCATCCTACAGTTTCTTTCATGAATGCTAGAAACTTATTCGCTTAAAGCATGTAGCCATATACTACAAAATTGCATACTTCGGAAAAAAGAACGAAAATTTTTATCTTTATCGCATTTGGATTCTTGGCTATTTCAACCTTTTAATCTATCAAACAAGGCTAAGAACTTATAGACAGACTTCACACTTTTATGTAGAAGATGGATGATGCAAGATCATCAAAGAAAAAACATGCAAGTGCAGTCAAGGGATGCCAAATACTGAGGAAACCAAACTTGATTCCTCCCAATAATTGCAACAAGACTCGTTGGAGCTGCTTTTAAAAAAAAAAAAAAAAAGGAGATCAAGTCGCAATTTACCTAACAATTAATAAACCTCAGGCATGTAATCATGTTAACATCTTTACATGAAGCATTTTATGGAAACACGCTATTGTTAAATTATGTCTAATATCATGACATATCTATGTACAAGTCCACAAGCAAATGATCCAACATATTTCTAAAACATGCCATTGCATGAAGTCTATAAGCCTCCTGCAGAGATCTTCACTAGGCAATGGAGTCTCCAGAAGGTTTAGTTGGTAACGAAATGGTATCTTGAGTCAACATAGCTCTCAACATCCCAGAGGAAAGACCCAAAAGTTACAGCCTCCAAAACAAGCTGCTTCAGCCCTCCAAAACTGATCTTAATAAGTTCATCCTTAGAAGAGTCAATAGTGCCTTGAGGGGTGATAACAATCTCAGGTCTACCAAATAGTGCTTCAGTATGTTTCTCAATAATGCCAATGGCCTCTTTAGATCTGATGGCTGCATATCTCTGGAGGGTCTCACCATCAAATGACATCACATAGTTTCTCAATCTTGAGGGTTTTATCCCATGGCCAAACCCTCCAGGACTCGCACCACCAGCAGACCATGATGACAATTCTGGATGTGACCTGAAAGTTGTATCACCACTATCACCAGACCTAATCTCCTCCCCTGCTGCTTGCTGAATGCTGCTATCTTCGTTGTCTACACCCTGAGGGAGGACTTTCATGCTCTTTTCCAGCTGGAACCTCTGGTCCACTCTTTTGAGGAAATATCCATACATAACTGATGCTGCATAAACTTGGCCTACTCTTAATTTACTTATTTGTGCCACTGCAGAATTATCACCCAATCGACTCCCTAGAATGAGAGCCAGGTGGTTTTGAATCATCTCGTAAGCTTCTGCTGAATGAAGACTCTCAAGCTTGTCAGTTTGGCTGGGCCATGTATCAATTTGACCAGAAGATGAAGATGGACTTATGGCAGGAACTAAAGATACATTGGCATCCATAAATTTCTGCACCACCAAAGCATACAATATCTCTTCTAAAGCCTTTCTCTTTTCATTAGCCTTAACCTCAGCAATTCTCCTGATAATTCCAAAAAGGACCATGCAATACATTAGGCCTCACAGCAGTAACAATAGAAGAACAAAAGCTTTTTGAAAAAACCACCCAGGGGAGCTGGGGATGAATTTGAAAGAAACCTAAACTAACCTGTACAGAACAATGTCAGTACCGGTTGTTGCAGATGGTTCTTCCTTCTGTTGCTCTTCGTCAGTTTTAAGCTGTTCAAGTTGCTGATCTACAGCAGCAGGGACAAGATGCGGGTGACTAGCCAAAATCTGAGAGAGAAATTGACCAACTGGAGATTCCAGCTGAAGTGGAGCAATAGGGCCAGCTGAACCTCCTGACTCAGAAGGTGATAGAGAAGCCCTGATTGCGGTACATTTTCTGCTACCGAAAGCCGCTTTCCTGTTACTCAACTTCGCATGAGAAATTGAGGGATAAACCTGCAAAGAATCCCAACAAATCTAGCGTCACGGAGCAATATCAGATAAGATACTTAATTTATGCAAATTACTATATAACCAATTTAAATAGATAGTTATGGTCACATCACATCAAGGGAAGCTCTTCATTAACGGAATGAAGACTACATGGATAATAGCAGTAAGGTGGGGATTACATAAGTCAGTACACATTGAGGTACCTCCCTAAATGAAAAAATCAGCAGCAGGAGTATGCAAACAGATACCTTTGGATAGTTCAATAATTGCATGTTCGAGGTATAAAATTTGTAAGGCTACCATGCACGACCATAACATAGATCAAAAGAACAAGACTTACAGCAGGAGTCTAGCATATATTAATCAAATTCAGCAGATATCCAATATCAATAATTTGACCATATCCAGAAGACAGTATCAGATACATGTTTAAAGTAAAGGACACAAATAGCAGACACTATTTTCTTTTGGATAAGTTGGCAGACACCATTTTTCTTGTCGACAGGTGAGGAAAGAACTAAACATAATTCAAAGATCAGCTGTTCTTTCGAAATTATCAAACATGATGAATTAGTGAGGCTTCTTTTCTTTTTAAGCTGAGTAGAGATTTCATACGGGGAGGAAACAGAAAGTCAGAAAGTACAAGAAGACATCTGCAATACTACACTGATTCAGAGAGGAATGGCAACTGAATTCACAAAGAACTGGCTCCATTACTATGTTTCACTAACCTTGGGATAATTCCCAAAAACAGAAAAATCTATATAAATATAAATAAATAAAATAACTTATAGAAAGTTTATTTTCAATCAAATTGACGAAAATTTCAGACCATTGACCAATGCGGTTATCTCTTATGATGGTGTTTAAGGTTTTGAGTAAAAGATGACTTTTTTTTTTGCATTTATTTTGTATAACAGGTGCCCTAACCAGATTGTGCACCTCGATTAATTCATCAGGTCCAACTACCCCTGGCACCTACCAACCTCAAACACATGCACACCAAAAAAAAACTCTATGCACCAAGACTTTGACTTTTTTTCTTTTCATTTGAGAAGCAACTCTATGCACCAAGACTTGCACAAATAGAAAGAATCATCTATCTTTTTTGACTCCACATGGACTTAAACTCAAGTCTCTAATGGTCCATTCCAACTTCTTTGGTCATTACGCCAACCTTGGCGAATGTAATTTGTAAATTATTTGATATCCAAAGATCCGAATACCATCATATATAGGACTCAGTAGCTTCAAGGAGAGATATGCTTCAGCTTCTATTGGAATATATAACCAAGCTCACAATTGTAAATTTCACTCCTTGGATAGTAATAAATATCTGAGTATATATAATCATCGACTGCAGCTCAGACTAACTCTGTTAGAAGTATCTCTAAAATACATACAAAGTTATGCGCCTTTTACCATTTCATCTCCTCCTATTTTGATTATACTTTTCATTCATTTGCTAGGGCTCAAACCTTGAAAAACCCCTCTGATAAGATGTCATCATCCTTTTCGTCATATTCACTCCCTCTCGATTCTAAAGCTCGTTTACAGAGAATTCAATCAAAAGTTGAAAACATAAAAAGACCTAATCTGCTAAAAGATAAAAAGACAGGTCATTTCCATAAACTAATCTATATAAGCATCAATTAAACAAAACTTACAATCCATAAATCCCTTGTTTCATCAATTCAAAAAAGTTAAAGAACTTAATCACAGGATTAAAACAAATTGCAAATAATTAACCACACAGCCTAAAAAAACAAGTAAAGCAGATTGAATATGATAAAGAGAATATAAGTATACCTTGACCCCAGAAGGAGAGATCCGAAACAGAGACCCGACCCGGATAAAATCAGACCCACCAAGAGAAGCCTTGGTGGGTTTGTAACAGATGCTAATAGAAGATCGGAAAGCGGTAGCAGTTTCCATTCTGCAGTTAAACAACAACAATCAGGAATTAACCAAACCCTAAAACATTTGTAACAGCAGATAAAAGAATAATTAAAAAGGGAATATTAAAGGAAAATAGGAACCTACGGATGAGAATAATAGCTTAAAATTGAATTAAGGAAAGCAGTAGCAGCTAGAATTAATTTTTAGGAGTATGTAAAATGTGGGGAGTCAAAATAATAGGCTTTGTTCCGTTTGGCTAACGATTTCGGGGAAAGTTCAGACTTCAGTGTATTAAATGGGAATGCTTGTGATGTTTATATAATGTCACTTGTCCCTACTTACCAAACGTGACTTATTATTTTATCTTCTAATTTCTAATAAACCCCTACAAATGAGCCTCTGACCTGCTTCAAATTACACAAATGACACTAACTCTATTTATTTATTTATTTTTTTCTTATTTTCCCCTTCTTAAGTTCCTTACAGAGTATTACTACTACATATTAATGAACTTTAATCCATTGTCATATGCTACTTTTTTTATCAGAGTATAAATTCACTGGATACTGACTGCCAATTTCATAATTTATGATTTTTTCAGCATCAATGATGCTTTCTAGATATATTGTGCAACAATTTTGAATTGTGTTTCATCGATTAAGTAAATAAGATCCTTGTAAAAATAAACAACATATCATAACATTCAATTAATTATTCGTTACACTTGTAAATATGAAATGAGAAATGCTTTTAATAAAATTATAACAATATGGTCTTACTCGCTAAAGAAAAACAATTGGATGAGGCGCATAATTTTGTTGGCAATTGTTCAAAATTATGTAAAGCAACAAGTTTATTTAGGATTTTGAATTTGTATTTTTTTTCTTTATTGTCAATAACTTGAATACACTTTGCAGCTGTATAACACGAATCTTGAAAATTCAATCATCATTTTAAATCAGCCAAAGCATGTACGAGCTCAATGAAATCCATATAAATCGTCCAAATAACTGTGTTCGCTTCTCATTTGTTAAATTGTTGAAACACATTTCTATTTTAACCTTTTCTTATTTTTCTTTTAATGGGTATATATTTTAGGACGGCAAGGAGATCTTGGTAATTGAATAAGAAGTGTTGGAAGATCTTTTGATTAGTGGATAGGCTTTGGGCTGGTCTTCTGGAGATCTCTGGCCCGGTCTCGTGTGAAACTGATGTTGATGGGTTACAATTGTGGTAGCCATGAAATGTATAATGGTGACGCGTTCAATTTCGAGTGGAATTCCAGTTCTGTGGCTTCATTTATTTTCACCATTGTAAGGTTGAGCCTCTGTCCCATGTTGGTCATTTTCTTGGTATAGATTTTTTAGTTTCTAGTGGAATTACTAAATAGTGAAGATGATTAATGAAATTGTATTAATCGGGCTTGGTTGGCTCAAGCAGATCAACATGTTGGAAGCATAGGTTAGTAAGAGACCGTTTTGTTGGTGTGATGAGCATATTTAATCACTGCATAAAACCTATTAATAAGATACTGCTTGGCTGTTTTGTTTATTCTCCCTATAAATAATATCTGCATAAATCATAAATAATTTGTTATTTATACGGAATTAAAGGTGTAATAAAACTCTATAATTATAAAATGATAGGTTTTATAATAAACTCGCAACTCACACTCATTAAATTTATATCTTCTTTTTCCGAAAAAATAAGTTTTTCATAATAATATCTGCATTACTAATTGTCGCATTACATTACAATAAGAATAGGAGAAGTTGTAAATTATAAGAACATTGGCAGACTTAATAGAGAAGTTAATGGTAATTTTGAATTGGAAATTTGGACGTCAACAAGATTAGATATATGCCATTTGGATGTAGTTCGAATTTAAGGCTTGATGTCAAGTGATGGTTGTTCGGGTGGTAAACACAATTTTGCATGCCCTTTTTCCACTCTCTTTTTGCAAAGATTCATTTATGTTATTTGTGTGATTTTGTAGTGCTATAATTGTGCTTGGTTCATTATTGTTTTTGGATGTAATCTAAACTAAACGAATTGATTAGACAAGTGGTTACACATAGAATAATGGGTAAAAACTTACCTGTACTGGATGTTTACACCCAACCAATAAATAAATAATACTTGTCTATTTATTTAACTACAATTATTAGTACTTAATCATAGTTAACGCCATATATATTTTGCACATGACATAAATTTTAATTAAATACTTAATAATCTAAGCTTGTTGTAACTCCCCAATATCTCCTTTAAGTCATCAAATTAATTTACCTTTCTTTCGTAGTCCTCTGCACATCCAAATACAAGGCCATTACGAGAAGCTGCTATAACTTAACAGCAGAAACATTAACATTTTAACATCAAACATCTTGTTATTTTTTTGAAAGAATCTTGGTAGATTTGCCAACTAAACTAAAGTTAAGGAGAGTTGCTTTCTCAACATCTCAGCAAACATTTTTCAAATGTCTCAAAAAGAAATGATTAGTGAATTTTAGACTGAATATTATCAGTGATGTCTCAACATCTTTTTTACTAGCAAAAAAATATTCATTGTTAATTTTGCAAATTTTGTCTCTATAGTACACATTAAAGTTAATTAAACAAGAATGCTAGAAGAAGTGTGAAAGGAAGTACAGATCTATAAGAGAAATGGAGCTTAGGAAAATGGTAACACAATCCTAAGTTATGTTATTAACTTTTATTGCTTTTTTAATTTCTTATTTTATTAAAATAATCATAATATAGTTTAATTTGTCTTTTATAGTTAGCTTAACTATATTGGGTGTAAACACCCGGTACGAATAAATTTTTACTAGGATAATGTTGGAGTCCTTAAAAAAAAAAAGCGTGAAGCTACATTTTTCTATTAAGGGGGAAGAAAGGAAAGGAGGCCAATTATGTGGCTGATGGATCGTCTAATTATATTGATGGTATATGCCTTCTGCATTCATGATTCTATTCTGGAAATTGGCCACCTACTGAAGGAGCAAGAGGCACATTGAAATGTAATTCTTTTATTTTTTTTATTTTTCTTATATAGTATGATTGGATAACTGATTGTTAAAACAAAGTATTTTTTCTTATTATAAGAGCTCTATAATTAAACTTCGGCTAGTAGCAAGAGTCTAATGCACAAGTAAATGATATCCACGTCATATGTTTGGACTTAACCGTGAAATACTTCTTGTGATTCTTAAAGGGGCCTGTGCACGAATAGCGAATAATTTTTATCAGTAGCTATTTTTGGACGCGCTCATTGGGGACTATCCAGCGTTTCAAAATTCATTGAAGAATAGCCAAAAATTCGCGCGCACACTTAAGCTCCATTAACGTTGGAAAAACACTTCAGACTAGTCCCATAACAAAAAACTGGAGGTGACGGCTGGAGGGTGGGGTGGGTGGGTGGGTGGAGGAGAGGAGAGAAAGAGAGAGGGAGAAGTTAGGGTTTTGGGTAGAGAGGGAAGAAAGGAAATAAAAAATTGTATATTTTATAAAATGTGAAAAAGTGTTGGTATATAGGGTAATTATTTAAAAATATCGGTATTTTTGTAATTAAGTGGTTTAGTATGTCAATTAGCATAAAAATGTCATTTTTATATATTTAAAGGGTTTTTTACACAAATATACAAATTTTCACCCTTAATTACAAAAAAAATAGCAAGATTTTTCAAATTACAAGGCATAGGAATATTTTTTTAGCACATTAATTACACTTACTCCCGCACTCTCCTAAAAACCCTAAAACACTTTCCCCAAATTACAAAATCTTAATTTACTCTCTCTTCCTTAAAGAAAAAAAAGACAGAGATACAACACCGTCACGCCATCACTCCCACCCCCACCCCACCACCCCAGCGCCATCACTCCACCACCGATCCTCCATTCCACCTTTTGATTTTCGATTTTTGTTCAAAATCAGCATAACAAAAGCTAACAGCCGCCGTAACTTCTCCATTTTCGACATTCTACCGCTCTCCACAGCCACCGGCATCTTCGTCGTAACCACCTCGGCGACAGTTCTGTAGCAATACTCGCCGCTATCCTCGCGCTCGACGACCCCGAACACCAAAATTCGACCTAGAATTTAGAGGGGAGTAAGTTGAGCTGTTGGCTTTGCATTTGATTGTGTTGACCCGACCCAAAGGTATGAATAACGAAGCGAATTTATTTACTTGGAATCCAGTTCAGAGAGTATCTCAGTAAACTATACAATTTCTGTTAGCGAGAAACATATAACAGACTTGAAGAGGCAGTGACGGCATTGGAAACTGGACCATCAATTGCTACTTTTTTTGCTGTCCATGTCAGCACCAGCAACATCATTGTGATCTACAATGTTAATACATTTACATTTGTAATATCAAAAAAGGGAGACAATTTCATTTTTTTCCCCTTATTTCTAACTTTTGGTTGCTAGCTTCGTCCTATTTTATTTGTCATAATTAAAATTTGAAAGTCAATTTTTAATTTTGATACAACATAAAAGTTTTACACACTGATACATACTGAAATGAAGTTGAAATAGTTTGAAACGGTAGTGAAACAATTTGAAACAGTATTGAAACAATTTGAAATGGCGTTGAAACACTATAATGCAGTCTGAAAAATAGTTGAAACAGCACAGATACAGTGCTGAAACGATACAGAAACAGTTTGAAATATCGCAGATACAGTGCTGAAACGGTGCAGAAACAGTTAGATACGGTGTTGAAATGGCGCTGAAACGGTGCAGAAATAGTTAGATACGGTGCTGAAACAACCTGAAACGGTGGCAGAAATAGTTAGATACGGTGCTGAAACTACCTAAAATGGTGCATAAATAATTAGATACGGTGCAGAAACAATGCAGATACAAATGAGATACGGAAAGATACAACGAGATACGATGTGGTTGGTAGGTGAGATACGGTTAGAAATAGTGACGCTAAAACAAGCTACAGGTGCAAACGGCTCTCAAAATATCAATTAATTAATCTCAAAATATCAGTTAGAAACAGTTGAAAAGGTGCAGAAACAGTTAGATACGGTGCTGCAGAAACAGTTAGATACGGTGCTGCAGAAACAGTTGAAACGGTGCAGAAACAGTTAGATACGGTGCTGCAGAAATAGTTAAAACGGTGCAGAAACAGTTAGATACGGTGCTGCAGAAACAGTTAGAAACGGTGCTGCAGAAACAATTGAAACGGTGCAGAAACAGTTGAGATACGGTGCTGCAGAAACAGTTGAAACGGTGCAGAAACAGTTAGATACGGTGCTGCAGAAACAGTTGAAACGGGTGCAGAAACAGTTGACTTACGGTGCTGCAGAAACAGTTGAGATACGGTGCTGCAGAAACAGTTGAGATACGGTGAGATACAACGAGATACATCGAGGATGGGATGAGGAAAAGTGAAATTGGGGGAATTGATAGGAATAAAAGTGAAATTGGGGGAATAGTGGGAGGAAAAGTGAAATAGGGATAAATGGGAGGAGCAAAAGTGATAGTGAGGGAAATAGGAGGAAGAATGTAAGGGTTTGGTATGTTATAGGAAAATATTGTTATGTTTTTGCTATATTTGTAATTAACTTGTGTTTTCCTCTATATAGAGTTATTTTACTAAAATATTGCTATGTTTGGTAATTAAGTACTAAAACTTGTACTTTTATGTAAAAAATCCATATTTAAATGAAGAAATATATACAATGGGTCCTCAAGAATTTCTCATTAAATAAAGTCCATGGTCACATATTTGGGAGAATTGCAGAACTATGACACCATAGATAAAGGTTAGCCCTTTTTAGCTCTATTACGATGGTTTAACAAAAATAATATTTATTTTTTAATTAAAAAATTTCAGATGGAAACACCCCTATAAACTTATAAATGATTGACGGTATCCCCTCCTTCTCATTTATCCATCTAAAATTATGACCTAGGCAGCACTAGCCCATCACCCCTTCCTATATTCTCCCAACTAATTGCCTTGAAGTTTTGGTTGGACAACACTTGCCCTCGACGCAAATATTCTAATTAGTTGCCTTAACGTCTAGTCTGTGCAGCACTTGCCCTCGACTTCTTCCTTCAATCTCCTAGATAATTGCAGTCTAACCTAGGCAACACATTCCCTCAATTTCGTCTTACATTCTCCCAGCTAATTGCCGTGAAGTCTTGTCTAGTCAACACTTAAAAAAGAATAAAGGAACAAAATAGGAGGCCAATCATGAAAAGTGGAGACAAACATGCACAACCAATCAAATATTGGGAAAGTGGGTGATTTTTTTGGGTGAAATTTAAGCCTCGTAATAATTTTTTAGAACGTTGATCGACGAATAATATTATTTATAAAGTTTTAGATGAAAATCACTCGACTCAAGCTCAAAGACTTTTTTGGAGTTCGCATTTAAACTCACGACAAATTAAAATATTTCAACTCAAAACATCAAGAGAAAATTATGCAGTTTGAACTAAGAAGTCTTATTTTTAAGAAAAAATTATGAAAATTTCAAACTATAGAAGTTTTTACTTTAAACTCCAAATTTTTTTCAGTTTTGAGTTGAAATCAATTAATTTATCATAAGTAGCCGTTTGGCTATAGATAGAACAAATATTTTGGAAAAGAGTTTGAAAATTGAAATTGTGTTTAGACATATATTTCGCTTGGAAAAAAATTGCAATTTTGTGAATGAAAAAACAGTACTCTATGAAAAAAAAGCGCTAGAAATAACTTTTTGATTTTCAAAACCCTATAAATGAAAACACCTCAAAAAACTTAACTTTTTCACGAACAAACAAATTTAGAAAGTAAAATTTTTTATGGACAAAAGGCTCCTTAAGTTAGCTATTCTTCTAAAGATAATACTGGGTGCACCTTTGAGCATTGTAGCTATTCTTGTAAAGATAATACTGGGTGCACCTCGATCAGCACCAAAAGAAGTGGCTATTTGTCATAATTTGCCACGGTACAGTCGACTTGTTTTTGACATTTTTTAAAATTTCGACAACACTCGGGTTCTCTCCACCATTGAACACCGTTCAAGAGGTCCTTGTACTATTTAATCTCCACTGTCACCTATAGAAGCTAGTGCAAATTCAAGAACGTGTAACTACTGAAGAACCCCTTTTAACTATAATACAGAGTATTAAGCTGTAAACCACTGACCAGAACCAAATATGAAGCTCCGTTTTGCAATGGTGTGCTCATCGAACCAAAACCGGAGCATGGAGGCTCATTTTTTGCTAAAAAGAGAGGGGTTAGATGTAGCTTCATACGGAACTGGGCAACACGTGAAGCTTCCTGGTCCTTCAATTAGAGAACCCAATGTTTACGACTTTGGCACTCCTTATAAACACATGTTCGAGGACCTCCGCCGCAAAGACCCCGAATTGTACGCAATTTCTCCTTTCTTCTTTTCTTTGCTAATTTCTCGTACGTTCTATGGTAAAAATTATGTGCATTCTCCAATTCAATTGCAATTAATAACCCTAGTTCTTTGTAGTGACGTTTAATTAAATTGAAGGGGAGCCTTGGAGCATGTGACCTACAGGTCATGGGTTTGATCCCGTAGAAACAACCACTAAATGGTTGCATTAGGCTAGGGTGCGTACATCGCACCTCTTGTGGTACTGACCTCATCGGAAATGCTAGATGTTTTGTGCACCGGGCTTCCTTTTTAATGTTTAACTTAATTGAACCTTGAATTATGGATTTTTTTTAATGTCGGTGGTGTCCGAGCCTGCTTGCATGCACCTGTACTTGCTACCTCCTACCAGCATACCTACGGGTAACTCTGACCAACAATGCTTAGACATATAGGAAGTTAATTATGGATTTTCCCTGTGCTTAATTTTTTGGATTATCTTCTCTAACCTTTTGGAGCCTAATTTCCAAGCTCTTACCTTACCTTAATGGACTATTAGCATAATGGATTAGGAGGACATTATATAATTGAGTTACATGCCAATGGAGGTTTCTTTGGTGGGACGAGTGCTTATCATTAGTTCAAATCAGATTAGGTGTATGTAACAGGAATTCAGCATGCATTAGGGTTTGAACTTTTGAGTAAAGTTTGGATATGTTGGGAATATAAAATCCTCATGATATTGCAAGTTATAAAAATGTGGCTAGAAATTCCTTTGTGGGGCGAAAGTTACGGACTTTACTATGTTTCTATACCGTGAAGTGGATATTAGACCAATAATTGTTGCATATATTGCTTTATTTTGAAAATCCTCTCATTTTAATTGGGATTAGAAGTTGAGCCTCAGTTGCAATTTTCCAGGTACAAGCGAAATGGAATATTGCCTATGCTAAAAAGGAACTTGGGTGTGAAGCTTGCACCTCAACGTTGGCAGGAAAATGCGGCTGACGGTTGCTTTGACGTCGTGCTTACATTTGAAGAAAAAGTTTTCGACATGGTGCTTGAAGGTTGGTAATACTCGTTTGAATTTCTGTTTTATTTGAGAATGATGGATTGGAGAATCCTATAAATGATTGTATTTCAATGAGCTCTGTGTATCAGCTTGCTAAATGAACTTGACAAAAAATTTCCCATTATTGAGGTCATGAAAAAAGATAAATATTATTTCTCTGGTCAGACTTAATTGAGTACATCTCCGGCCCCATCATCATCGAAGAGTGAACTTCACTGACTTCCAACCTTTTATGGCATCCCCTATTGAGAAGTAGAGATAGGCATAGAAGATCTGAGGATTAATTCTTAACATTTGTGACAACCTTTGAATAGACATAAACTGTTCTAGGCAAAGGTGCCAAATGTTATCTTGCAATAGCAAGAAATTTATGTACTGAGCTTGGACGTAGAGATTGGAATAAAATGTTCTCTGGCAGCAGTCCTTATTAAATAATCCAGTGCAGTAAAACTATGACATGGACATTTGGTCGAGAAAAACTTCGATAAGGTTTTCTCTTGCAGAGTTACTCTTCACTTGCTTTTTTGAGGCTAAAAATAGTGTAGCAGCATAAGCCACCAGTTCTACTTTCAATTCTTGGGATGCTGAAACCTCTGCTATAGATTAATGACGGTGGTAGGATGTAATAAGGTAGTTGAGAGATGCAACGGAGCTCAACGGCCTGGGCTTTCCTGGGAACTTGCTGTGTAGTTTAATTTCAATGGAGTTGCTTCATGGATTGATTTTGCCAATGCTAGATACAGTACTTTTACTATGTGTATTCATCTTGGAAAAAATTGTCTCCCTGTCCCCAAATGGCCAAAAGAATTCCATTTCCTTAGCAGGGAAAAAATAAGCTGGGATGTACAACAACTTGTTACTTCACAATCCTTAATTGGAATACTTGATCTTTAGATTCGTGATGTTGAATACTCTGTGTTTAGAAGAGAATTACTGTATTATTATCTGGACTTCCTTTCTTTCTTTCCCCCCTTTTTTTCAACAAAATCTTTTTGGATGTCTATCTCTTTGTCTTCTTTTCCTTCCGATCATTCTATGCTGTTGTATCTCCCCAAAAAATAAAAAATAAAAAAAAATAATGGCAGTTTGACTTGTTAGGGTTGACAACATTGCTGTACCCTCCCTCTCCCAGGAAAAGAGCCATCTAGCAGAGTGGTAGGAACGATGTTAAATTTGTTGAAATTTATTGTATGAGATGCTATATAATCTCTAAGAATAGTGATGGTAATTTATAACGAGAGGAAGACCTCTCCATGTGAATTTTTATGAAGAAAGAACTCTCCATGTGATATTCATTGACGTGGAGAAAACATACGAAACAGTGCTAAGAAAAATCTTTTGATGGGTGCTTGACGAACAGAATTTTCAATTAATTAATCAAATGCTTTAAATGAACGTATACGAGGGTTTAGCAGTCTTTACCCTAATTATGGATGTGCTAACAACAGGCAGTAGTATACTGGATGAAGTTTCACGGTGCATGGTATTTGCAGACGATGTTGGGTTAGTTGATCAAATTAGCGAAGAAGTCAGTTATAAGTTAGAACAACTGAGAATCACTCTAGAGAACAAGGTTTTAGTATAATCACAATATTGAATATATGCGCTACAAGGTTTAGATTTCATAAGGAGAATGAAGGTACGATAAGATTAGATGGAATTTAAGGCCTAAATCTGATGATTCAGGTGTTATCTTATAAGAGTATATAGATAAAGATGTAACAAATAGAACTAAAAGAAAGAAAGGTTCCATAGAACGGCTAGGAGAGTAAGATTATATGGCTTGAATCTTATGCTTAATAGGTATCATATATATACAGATGTAAAAATATATGTACGTCACACAAGATGGGACCAGATAGAAATAGTCACATCTTGCTAGACGGTGCAAGTAGCACTCAGAGGATAGTATGAGAAAAGGTCTGTGATGATGTCTTATGTAGGCTTTCAAATACATTGGTCCCTAGGCGAGGCTTATATGTAAACATAGAGCATAGATGTGGGATTTCGAGAATATCTGCCTATAAAAGCAGTAATTAGTAATGCAATGAAATGGACCCATATATAAAGAGTGGATTGTTACAAAGGACTCATTTTAGCTGATTCCTAACTAGTTTTGGATGAAGAGTAGCCGATTGATTGATGATAACATGAGCTGATGTTGCATTGTATGCTCCAGGGTCTTTGGCACTGTTTCTGCTATAGGTGTTTTTTTTTTTTTTTTTTTGGTTTAAAGGCTACAGGTTATTAAATGAATCAAATGCTTTGTCTTTTAATCAGTCAAAATGGATCAAATGCGTTGTACTACCTTTTGAGTGCTTTAACAGATACTCATCCTATACTTTGAGAGCTTAAAAGGATATTCGTCCTATATTCTAGAGATGAATATAAGATCCCATTTGCCTTCTTTTCCAGCAAATTTGGTTGTAGTCGACACATCTTACAAAGTCATGGTATAGCAAATGACTGTCTTATTAAAAGCAAGATTTTGGATGTTTCCTCACTTAAAGCAAGTTTGAAGATTATGTATTCTGATGTCAAATAATTTGAGAATTGGTCCACAATTGGTGAGTGTTTTGTTCATGCATTTGTGGCTCTTGAACATGCTTGTTTTAACCATATGGTCTGACATAATGCAGATCTTCATAACCGAAATCAAGTTCTGCTGAAGTCTGTTCTTGTAATCAATTTAGAAGTAAAAGATAATCATGAGGAGGCAGCAGTTGGAGGTCGTCAGGCTTTGCTTTTGTGCAAAGAGGTATGTGTTTTGTAGTGCTTCAAAATATTTCATATATGTGTTTTGTAGTGCTTCAAAGTATTTCATATATGAATTTTGTTTCGTCTTTCACTAGCCACAATGGTTCTAACTGCAGCTTGATGCGACTGAAAACTGGGAGGATTCAGTTGATGATATCATCAACAATTTTGAGAAACAGCATCGAAGGAAACTTCTGTATAGCATCTCCTTCTACTAAAAGGGCGGTGATCTTAGTTAGGAACCCATTTTTGTTGGTTCTCTATTTCGGACTGATGATTTGCTTGGAGATGTATCAACTTTCTTGTGTATAACCTTCCCAGTTATGAGCATAACTGGATAAGTGAGATTGGTTCAGAGGCATTTGGTGGCTCTGATTATTTTTGTAATGACGTCCTGCTTTGCCGTCCTCATAAAGCTTAGCAAGGTTATGTGACTTAAAAAATTTTACTCGTAATTCTGTTTAAATTTAGGACAGCAACTTCTTGGATTGGCAGCATGCACTTACCAATTACCAGCTCCTGGTTCTATTGTTCTAACTGATGATATTTCAATCACTGGTTACTATTTGTGGCCAAACTGACTTAATTACGACTTGAAGGTCCATTTAATTTGTGTAGGAGGTGGGCGGTGCCGTCACGGCACTGCTTTTTGCCTAAAATGGCATTGGCCTATGCTAGTAAGTATTTTGTTATCAGACACTAGAAGTGGTGTCCTGTTACACGATACTTATAAAACAACTTTTAGATTCGCTTATAAGATCCAAGAAGTTGTCCTTGTTTATAATAAAGACAAGTAGTTGAAGACAAAGTTCATGTAGACTTTTCGTGGTAATAACCATCCCCAATCCCAGTCAATTGGACTATTGGAGAAGCAATATACTATGAAAAACCAGTGGACAACACTTGAAGAATAATTAAAAGTTATATGAGAAATGAGCAAACGGAAACAAATCTTGCAAAGACAAAAGGCATCCTCAAAAGGCAATAAAGTTGAAAATATCTAATTGGGTTTGTAAATTGAGAGATGGGAGAATGTGGCACGGCAAGACAGTTGGTTTTAGGGAACAAAGCAAGCTAGCCTGACAAGTAACTACATACTACTTATCATTTTCATAATCGAAAGAGAGTATATACCATAAATATTTCGTATTTTTATTTCTTTTTGTAGGTACTGATTAGGTTATTGTTGCTATCAGGAAACACATGTACTCCCACCAAAACAAATGTCATTAGCTGTCGAAATATTCTTTTAGGAAACACCCCATGCTGCTCAATATTTTAAACACCACCAAGTATTTGATCCTTCTTCACTTCCCAAATTTCACATGTTTACTCAACAGTCAACCCCATACAATTTTTTTTATGAGAAACCATTTAATTCATACTTGAATCGTATTTGTAAAAACTAATTGAATCTTCAAATAATACTACATTTGTTTTGAGACAAAGAGTAGAATTAAAAAATTATAATTATTTGGTACTTACGCCAGAAAATATATCAAGTATTTCGTGAAATTAGTCGATGTGGTGGAAACTAATCCGAACACAATCCAGTAAACTGCAAATTCTGGCTTTGGACAACAATTTATCAAGAATATTACTACTCCTACAAAATTACATCAGGCTTTAATCAGGAGTGGCGCGCACTGTGCACGTAGGCGGCTTTTTAGTAGTACTACCACAAATTTAAAATTTTAATTTTGAAAACAAACGCCCACCTGGCCACCGTCCTTATTGTTTCCTTTCCCAGTTGATCTCTCTCTTAATTGTCCCAAAAAAGCACCTATTTCAGTTACACTCACCAATTTCCCAACCTAACCAAATTCAATTTGTCACCCTTATTTCCATTTCACATTACATCTTCTTCTCTAGCAGCTCGATGCACAAAACATCCCGAGATTCGAAGAATTATAATCCACATGACTCAACCTTCATCATTAACTAATTCAAACTCTGACGCGTGGCAAGACCTTCTCAGGCGAATGTTACCTGTCGGAGCTCCGTTACCGAATGAAGAGCAACTCGATTACTCAATCGCCGTTGAATATACAGGTCCTCCTTTAAATTATCATGTTCCTGTAATTGATCCACTGTCTTCTTCCCAAACTACTCTCCCTAAACCTCTTAAATTCCGTAAGGAACCATCTGTTCGTTCTAAATTTGCTTTACACTTGAAGAATAACAGTAGTGGAACGGGAAGCGTTAGCTCTTCTTCGGCGTCTAGGCTACACGTCGATTTTAGCTCGAATTCGGACTTGAATAATAGTGGTAATGTTATGGTTCTTAATACTGATGAGATTGATGTGAATGAATGTGAAAATAATGATGATCATGATCGATATGATAATGTAGATAGAAATGAGTGTAATTCGCCTCAATCAGGTGATGTTGATGGTAAATCATTGTCAGTAGGGGAGAAAAATGAAAAAAGTGATAGTCTAGCATTTAAGGTTAACGCTCGAGTGTGTAATAGGTGTGGAAAGAAGAATAGGTTAAGGGAGAAAGAGTTTTGCATTGTTTGTGATGCGAGGTACTGTAGAAACTGTTTGCTTAAGGCTATGGGATCAATGCCGGAGGGTAGGAAATGTGTGGGATGTATAGGAGAGTGTATAAATGAAGCTAATAGAGAAAGATTGGGTAAACCTTCACGTTTGTTGGCGAGAGTTTGCAGTCCATTGGAAGTTAAGTTGATAATGAAGGCAGAGACTGAGTGCTTGGCGAACCAGATTCAACCTGAGCAGGTGTGGGTCAATGGGAGGCCGTTGCGGGAGGAGGAATTGGTAGAGTTGCTTGGATGTGCGATGCCACCTCAGAAGTTGAGACCTGGAAAGTATTGGTATGATAAGGATTCGGGGCTTTGGGGAAAGGTGAGCGGTTTCTATTGTGCTTTAATTGTGAATTTGCATATCATTTGTTGAATTGTATTTGTCATTTCATTTGGCATGTTTTCATATAGGAGGGAGAGAAGCCAGATAGGATAATAAGTTCAAAATTGAACGTCGGCGGTAAGCTTCAGATGGATGCTAGTAAAGGAAATACAAAAGTCTTCATCAATGGCCGTGAGATTACAAAGGTTGAGCTCAGGGTTCTGAAGGTAAAGTAAATTCAAATGTTGGATTATTCAAAAGTTGCTGGTGCATGTGTTTACTCCATTCAAGCATGTGATTAGATAATCAATTCTAGTTAACTGTATGTTAAGATTATTCTCTGTAGTTAGTTCATTTCACATTGTATCGATTTATCACAATTTTATATTTCTGGAGTTAGTGGATGTTCCTTGTTAATTAGAGATTTTGAAATTGAGCATTCGACAGATTCTCTTCTTGTTGTTTCTATAATTTGGTTAAGTTTCTGAATAATTAAAGTTATCACCACTTTCTGAGGCACATAGACATAGGCTTTGACATATGATTATCAGAATCAGATTTTGCTGGTAGCCAGCTGCGATCATTCTGACACTTGTTAATATTCTAAGGCTATTGAAAAGAGAATATTGTGCTTGCTTGAAGAGTGCTGTAGTTGAAGGAAGGTTTAGGACTGTGTTATGTTATGGACTGACACAAAATACAGCATCTGCGAGCCTGCAAATTCAACTGATGCAGTTCCAGTAGCATCCTTTAGTTGTCTCAGAAAGCGAGTCTGGGAGGGTTTGAACCCATTTTAGCCTCACGCACTCCTGTTCATCGTATTTAGCATAGCTTGGCATCATCTACTTTAAGGAGCTTCAACATTTTCAGTCTTGAAGTATGCACTTTAGTAGACGATATACTAATTAATTTTTCTTTGCTCAAATATATATTTTCCTATATAACGATGAGTGAGTGGCTTCAACATGTACAATACTGGATTCCGGTGTTCACGTTGCATTCTAGGAATCAATTAATGATGGTGTCTTGTAGGACTGGGGGACAAACCAGCTTCCTGTGCTGAATATTTTCCTCTTTTTCTCAGTTAGCCAAGGTTCAATGTCAACGAGGTACTCACTTTTGGGTATATGATGATGGATCCTATGAGGAAGAAGGTCAAAATAACATTAGAGGAAACATATGGGGAAAGGTTCTCTCGTAATCCTTTTAAGTAAAACTTTCTCCAATTGAGGGCCATTATGATCATTTTAATTAGTTACATCTGTACTTTTGTTAGGCAGGCATCTACTCGTTTCATTTGTTCATTATTTTCATTGCCTGTTCCACCGGGAAATATTCACGGGCCAAAAGAAGATCCAATCGCCTTTTCAGGTGGGTCTATACCTGAGTATTTGGAGCATGGTAGAGTGCAGAAACTATTGTTGTTTGGGTTGGAAGGATCTGGAACAAGCACCATTTTTAAGCAGGTCAGTGTACATAAATATATATCATAAGGTTGTGGGAGTTCCCTTGAATAAGAAACTTGCTTGTTTTCTATGGTACTCTTTATATGAGGGCCTTTATTATTACTCACAATATATCAGATAGCCTTTTCGAGAAGAAAGCTCAAAATTGTGGATTCTCTAATTTTCATCCTTCTGTTTGAAGTGAAACTTAGTAACTTTTCACCATATTACTTGTTGAATGTACAAACTGGAATTAACTCTTTTCCTTTTAATCCAAAATTCAAAGAAAAAGGGCTTCTTACTGCTTCTTTTGAATTTTGTTTTCAACGATTCAGATTACTTGGTGGATCTAGCTAGGGAACATTTTCATTCTAGTAGAACACAAACCATAATAATTGGTTAATTGTATATATGGTTGCTTTTGACATTCCCTGCATGTCTGCCATGTTTAAACCTGGAAACTGCCTACTTGCTGCTGGTGTTGCCAACTCTTGTAATCTCTTTCCATTGTTAGTTCTTGATCAACTGTTTTCCTCCACTTCTTCCAATACAACAGGTCAAGTTTATATCTAAAAGCAAATTCACAGTTGATGAGGTACAGAATATCAAGCTTATTATTCAAAGTAACATCTATAGATACCTGAGCGTCTTACTCGAGGGGCGAGAGCACTTTGAGGAGGAGGTCTTGATGAATAGGGAGACATCTGATTTGGAGATAGAAAATCTTTCACCAGGTATTCTAGACGCTCCTTGCTCGTTGAACGTCGCCCGAATTTAGTCTAACCCATACTGGATTTCCTGTAATCCTAAATTATCTTTGAGTTGACAAAAATAAAGGCCTACAAAGCAAAGCTATTTTAAATAAGCAAAAAAGCAAATAAGCAAAACGGGCCTGCAAAGCACAACTACTTTTGGTAAGCAAAGAAGCAAAATATTAGAAGCATTGTGTTAGAAATGAAAACTAGAAGAAAAGCACAGATCCTCTCTCCCTCACACCTGCTGGTACATGATGACAAGCTTTTTCCTGCAGGCTACAGCCTACAAGCGCATGCTGATAACCAGAAATTATAAGTTTGCTTCTTTTCTGATTTGACTGTATAGTAGATACATTGGGCAGAGTGGGTGTACGAGCCGGTTTCTATAAATTTTCATCCTTGTTATGTTCTTAATTGATGGGGTACGACCATTATTTAATGTCAAAGTTGGTTTGTCAAAGGTGGTTTTTCCCAATCTTCAAAGGGCTAGTTAAGTTAGCGTAGTCCTAAAAGCTAGGCATTTTATGAAGTATCGTACTCCCGTTTCAATTCTGGTCCTCTAGTGTTTTGGGGTAACATTACTATAAAATATACAAGGTTTCACTGAACTCCCCTCCCCCCCCCCCCCCCCCCCATATATAAAAGATATATTACACACTCACAACACACACAAGTGCTTGTGTGTGTATTTACATATCTGTGTGTTCCATGCATGTTGTTTATTAGCACAGGACATCCTATCCTTGATATATATCATGTGAGCCATATTTAAATTTTTTGTTATTTGGATACTGTAAAATAAATCCAGGTAAAACGGGAACTGATGGGAGCAGACGCTGCATCTACTCGGTCAATCAAAGAGTAAAACATTTTTCTGATTGGTTATTGGAAATCATAGCTATGGGAGATTTGGATGCTTTCTTTCCTGCTGCTACACGTGAATATGCCCCAGTTGTAGATGAGATCTGGAAAGACCCTGCCATCCAGGAAACATACAAGAGAAGGGATGAACTGCAGTTTCTTCCTGATACTGCTAAATATTTCCTGGACCAGGTACGCCTTGTTTAATACTGTGATTTAACTTTGTGTTTCACAAAATGACACCTGCATTTACTGGGTAGCAGTTGGTTTAGAAGTGGAAATTTGAGACAAATATTTGTTAAATGCATTTGGGTCGAAATGAGTAAACGCAGTTAAAATCTTTATAGGCATGTAACCAGGATCACAGTAGAGTATGATGAAGATGATGCGAATGAATAATTTGGGATGATAAAGGAAATTGAAGAATGAATACTCCATTTATAAGTGGTGACACATTAGTGCATCTAGTTAGTAGCTACACAATTTATTTGGATCGACATATGTATTACATGATTTTATCTTGAAGAAAGGAAGTTGATAATGCATACATTTTGACTATTAATAGCATCGGGAATTTACCTTGTAGTATTGAAGTTAGAGTTCAAGTTATATGCACCGACAGTGTAGAGATTAGTTGACACTATCAGGTAACCCAAATGATATTTAGAGGTAAGCCTCCATAAAAGTGGGATTTGTAATCTTAAAAATACGGTAGGTTATTTGTTACTACAGGTAGAGGTGAGTTGATACTGTAATTGACGGTATATAACTTGAACTTTTGAATTTATTAATTTACTTGCCAAAGACATTTGAAAACTATGATAGCTTTCACTACTGTTTATAATGTCAAACAAGTTAGGGTGAATTTTCACAAGGTCTAGATGTCACAATTTAATAATAAGGTCAACATTACCTGACATTATAGAGTCAATGAGTTAACACGACAAAAACACTACCAGTAAACAGGTCTATCCTCTGTTCATAAGTTCAGTAGCCAAAGCTGCAAGAAAGGCACAATTTCCTCCTTAGCAGCAAATCGCTTCTTGAATGAAAGCCTTCTTCCTTGATTCGTCAACCTAGGATAGATCAATTGATCGTCAAGTTTATGGTTTTTACAGTCACTTGATTATGCCGTTTTGTGAGCATGCTTAAGTTGACGCATTACACTGAGGTTTTGTACTCTTATCATGTTAAAAGAAGCTAATCCTCTTCCAAAATCAGTTAAGTATGCATCAAATCAATCAAGGGGCAAGTGGGCTAATTTTTTTTTTTTAAAACCTATCAAAAAAAAAAAAAAAAAAATTAGACCACTTGCCCCTTGATTGATTTGATGCATACCTAATAAATCAATAATCGAATTGCTTTTGGAAGAGGATTAGCTTCTTTTTTTTTTTGGGGCTCCCGTCAGCCGTCGGGTGTCCGGTACCCGCTTTGGAGCGCTGATTGATTCGGATTTGCAACCGGAAGTCCCACTTTGGGGGTAGCTAGAGGAGTTAGCTACAACATTAAATAGGAGGCTTATATTTGTAACCACTTGCTTTAGCGACTGATCACGAGCTTTATGATCATATTGTATGATTCATTGGTACTTCTTGTTTTTCCTATTTTCTTATGGTGTATTTGAAGCTGCATATAGGTTGCCTCCATGAGAGCCTCTAGTGTAACATGTCTCAGATGTTATAGGCCTAGAGAGTAGAAAATTTGTCTTCCAAACTTCTCTAGGTTTATCAGGTAGATTCTAATGTAGATTTCTTCAAGTATGTCCTTATTCTATATAACCTAGATTGCCACTGGAAACCTTTTAGCTTGTATCTACCAGTCAATATGTAATCTTACTTTTGCCAGGCCATCGAGATATCTAGTAATGAGTATGAACCTTCAGAGAAGGACATTTTATATGCTGAAGGGGTGACTCCTAGCAATGGACTTGCTTCTCTTGAATTCTCATTTGATGATCACAGCCCCATGTCTGAGATCTATGGCGAGGACGTAGAAAGCCAACCTCCTTGGTCCAAGTAACTCTTCTTGAGTAGCTAATATTGGTTTGATAAAATTGAACTTGAACTCATTGCCCTGAGTGACCATCCACTTTCTTCTGTTTGTGTTCCTTCAGGTATCAACTGATCCGTATCAGTTCCAAGGGAGTCCATGATAGTGGCAAATGGCTTGAAATGTTTGAAGATGTCAAAGTGGTAGTCTTTTGTGTGGCCTTGAGTGACTATGACATGGCATGGACCCGAGCTGATGGTACCTCAGAAAATAAAATGCTAGCAAGCAGGGATGTGTTTGAGGGTTTAGCTAGACATAGTAGTTTTGAGGACGCCTCTTTTGTGCTCCTTCTAAATAAATATGATGTCTTTGAGGAGAAAATCAACCAAGTTCCTTTGACAGTGTGCGATTGGTTTCAAGACTTTAGACCTTTCAAACATCGACAAAACAATCAAGCCCTGGCAAATCAAGCATACTATTATGTTGCTATTAAGTTCAAGCAGCTCTATGCTTCAATCACTGGCAAAAAGCTTTTTGTTTGGCCAAGCAGGGCTCTTGAACGTACATCTGTTGACGAAGCATTTAGGTATGTACGGGAAGTTCTAATGTGGGACGAAGAGAAGAAAAGGATGTATTGCATTGATGAGGACGATTCATTCTCTAGTGCAGAAACTGATTATACTCCATGAATGCAGCAAATATGATTCTACTCCCTGTGCAGGAAGAATGAGATATCAGTTCCTAACTTGGTTTGCAAGAACTTTGTTAAGTTTTATATAGAGCGGCAGACCTGAGGATATTTAGAGTTTTGTCATATAGATCTGCAGCCGTTGTGTCTTTTAAGTGGCTCCACAACATCATTCAGAATTCATTTATTGGAAGGACGGATAGCTTGTCTAACAATTTAGACAGTCATTGATTTATTGGTTAAAAAGATTTAGCACACTCAGTGAGTCAGTTCTAAAGATATGAGGGATGTTTTGATACTTATTGCTTGTAAAAATGTAGAGCAGGCTTTGGACTTTCTATTTTCTTGTAAATGTCGGAGCAATTTGAGTTTATATTACTTTATAATGAAGAGTGCTTACCCCCATTTGTGTGTTGGTCTTCGTTCATACTTACCGCAGCCTTGAGCCTACTTAGTCAACCTTTCAAAATCATGTTGTAAAGTATTGCCAGATGTGATCTCAGTAGAGTACTTTCATACAGTAACAATATTGGTTTGGTTATATCATTTGAGAAGAGCTTCTGTTAGTAATATGAAAGCAGATTCCTTTTTTATCTAATTGGCAATAGAGGTTGACTTCCACATATTAAAAGAGTTAACACAAGCATGTACACTACCACATTGTTACACAATTTCTTGAACTACAGGCAAGTAAAATAGATCAGCCTAGTATGAATGACCACATTCAATCTAATGGACATCACCTCTCCATCTTAAGCACCATTTCTTTTGCCTACAAGACCTGATATATTTAGAGTATCGGTAGTGGCAGCCTAGACAGCTCCCGTACAAACACGGGCACCAAGGATAACGATTAATTTGGGGTTAGGGCCAAGGCCGAAATTGAGGCAAAGCCCTAACTGAAGGCTGGAAGAAAGCCATAGTGCTCACTCCTTGCAGTCATCCAAACAAGTAGTAGCCGAGAGAGAGAGAGAGAGAGAGAGAGGCTGCTGCAAATAGAAAAATCAATTATATAAAATATCTATTACAGTACTTGAGAGAGAAGTTTTCAGTTTATTCAATTAAAGTAATTTAAAATCAAAATAGAGAGAGGAAGTATACGAGACCTTGGTCATAGATATGACTGACAGTTGTTACAATGCATGATTTAACATACATGGGACTACTTGAATATTACTTGTAGAATGTAATAAAGTGACGAGCTGCCAGTTAAATAACAAAGCAAGATATTCCTCCTAGCTGCTTATTTCCTTAACATTATACAAGAAAAGTGAGAAGAACAAGATAGTACTTGAATGTAAATAGGTGGTTGTGGCAGCAACCGATTACATTTATGTTTTCCAACTAAAATAACCACGTCAGGGAGGAGGAAGACGTAGAAACCTAAGAAGAGCATGCCATTAGATGGCAATAGCAAAGCAAACACAAAACTCATCACATTACAAAGTCTTAAAGGTCACTAGCCATCGGTTCAGCTACAACTATATCTCAATGTACCAGTGCAAGTGCAGTAACCAAAAACTACTCATCCTTGAGTCTCTTTTCTACCTCCTCAATGCTCTGAATCTCCTTGTAGTACTTGCAGACGCGATAGATACACCTATACAAACATAGAAGCACTTTGTTGATGAACTGAAAATTACAACACCTAAAATAACATAACAAGGCGCCAAGAGATTTTGCATGTATACCAGTAGAGAAGGCATGCTGCTAGACACAGAATAGCATTTCTCTGAGCCTTGTAGATCTGCAAATAACAAGGGGACAACAAAGAATTTATACAGCCAGAACAAAACAGTGGATGCATCCATAGTCTGAGCTGCTTTATCACTTCACAAAAGAAGGAAAAAACACAAGGGGACAAGTGGAACGCATGCTTCATATGTGATGTCAGGACATCCAAGCTATTTGGTGAAAGGGATACTTGGAATATTCGCTCAGACCTAAGAGAACTGAGGGAAAAACCTAAAAGGAAATTCCACAGGCTGTGGTTTCTCATATAGCTGAACTTGATAGTTTGTAGGATCAGGTAGATTATATTGCTAGGACTAAACCAAATCTCCGGATTCAGATACACCAAAATAGATCAAATGCATTTGATTTACAGATGGATAAAAAGTGATGTCAAACAATAATAAGTTGGTAAGCACTATGCTAATAACAGCCATCAAATGATTAATCCACCAGGATACCCAACCCGAGTACCCTACATAAATTAAAAAATAAGAGAAGCTGACTCCAAACAATCATTTCAATTCATCCTTCGACTAACCATTCAGTTAATGAATGTTTAGGAGTCTTACTCTTACAGTAAGAAAATAGACAAGGCAGGTAAAAAGGATGAAAAGCGGGCAGCAGATTTGTGAAAAAACATGTGCAGCGGATTTGTGAAAAAACATGTGCAATTTAGCATTGTTTGCTTTTTCCAGCTATCCTTTTTTGTAATATAAATTCCTGAAGTCATGTGAGGAATAGACCTATGCAGCTATACTATAATAAAGGAAAGCACACCATTGGAATCTTTATCAATCTAGCAGTGACGATAAAGAACTAGTTAAGGCACGACTGATTAACTTCTAAATCATTTCCGTATTGGTACAAACTCACCTACCAGGAATTGCAACATGAGAAGTAAGAGGCAGAAAATCTAAAGTAACATTCTTTCAAATAAAGTGCTTCATTGACCTTTGAGTTTAAGGTCTCATTCTTCCTAGATACGCTTACGCGGAGATATCAAATTGATGAAACAATTTAAACACATTCTTAATTGAAAAGGAACAGCCACAAATAATTATGGATTCTCCCTTTCTTTACTTCAATTTGTCCCTTTTTCAAAGCTTAGAAACTTCTTTTCCCCAATTGGCTCAGATTTTCATCATTACTTGATAGCACACACATTATTCATGTTTTTATGTCACCCTTAATAAGCGCACACGTAAACCATGAAGAAGACACTCCTAAGTTCATTAGATAACACTTGTTACCAAATTAAAAAAATCACCAGCTTATCATATAGCGACTCTTCTACTAATTCAGTGTATCCCTGTCGACATGATAGATGCTGGCATGATGGAACGGGATTTGTGATGCATTTGGTTAAAGTAATTTGGAAACTTAAACTTCTAACTACAAGAACATGCACTCTACAAATTACATCTTGTAGGCTACAAGTAGGCAATACATCCAACTTTTAGAATATAGACTTGATAAATCATGCGCGTATTAAAGTATCCGTCGACCTAAAAAGGAATAATGTTCCCTTCACATAACAAGTTAGATTGTCAAACATCATCTATGTAATCAAAGATTGAGATTTTCCTAAACTACAATTAAAATTGAAAAAGAATAAAATTACCGATTTCTCATAGCGGTCTCTTTCAGCAGCAGTACAGATCTCACCAGTGCACATCAACCGATGCTCATTCTTCCAATATATATCTAATCAAACAAAATAATCAAACCCTAAGTACATAATTTAGGGTAACAGATTGTAGATTAAGACATAATAAACAATAGGGGTAATAAAGTAATTAAATGTACCAAGGAGCTGAAACCCAGCAAAGGGAACAATGAAAAGAGAAGGTTGAAGGGTTAATGAAATTAATGAAACCAAACGAGATTTGATTGCCTTTGGTGATGGCAATGTTAACAGAATTGCTACAGCTGCTTCTGCTGCTACAACGTAGGCAAGTATCATCCATTGTAAGGCCATGTTTTCTGAAACTTTTTGTTGTTTTTGATGAAGTTTGCTTCTTGGGAGTATTGTTTTTGTTGTGTTTTATAAAAAGGGATTTCACATGTATTCCTTAATTGACAAGGTGGAGAAAAAAGCTCTCTCTTCTATTCTCATCAATGCTCTATAATTACTTGATTGTCCTTTTGATGATTTCATTATTTTTTGGGTTATTATTTGTAGTTTACAATAAAGTAGGCTAGGATTAATTTTATTTTTCATAATTTTCTATGTGATGTCGTAGTACTTTCGTAAACTCATTATTCTCACCGAAAAATTTCACTTTAAGATTAAAATCTTCTCGTTAGATGTGGCTCTTATATTTCGGACTTGAACATATCTGATTAAACACGAAGAGGTATTTAAGTTATGTTTGGTCAAATTTTCAAAAATTGCTTATTTTAAAAAGTAGCACAGTTTATATTTGGTAACTCATATTATTGGCCAATTTTAAGTTTTGCGTGTTAAAATTACTAATAAGAAAATTAAAACAACTTCTACCTGCTTCAGTCTCCCCACTAAAATAAGCATTTTTCTCAAAAACTAACATGTTTCGACTTCCTACAAGCTTAGCTTGCCCAACTCCACAAACTTTGATGGTGTGGGGCTATAGCCTAGGTCAGAATTAATCGACCGAGCTGAAGACAGGGTGGTCGATATTTTCCTTATTGAAAAGTCTTTCTCCAAATTTCTTTTACACCAAACATATGCTAGAAATATGAGTGCATTATTTGACAAAATTTGTTTCTTTCCATTTTTATGTCAAATCAGCTTCTACTATTCTTTAATTCTTTGTATTTTAATAACAAGAATAATATGTCCTTTCCCAAATGCCATCTTATTTGTGAATTCTTTCGGATGGTATTAGTTTATTTATCCTAGTCAAAGTAAGAAAGATGGTGTAACTTTTGAGCCACTTTTAAGTTTTAATTAATGAAGTATTGAAGTTGCTCCTTGGTTTCTACGTAACAATTACCAAACGTATGAGTGTTTGGACATAGATTTGGTTGAAATTTGAACAAAATGAGTTTTTGATGGAGTTGAAAAATAATTTTTGAAATTTGAAGTTGTGTTTGGATATATAATTTATTTGAAAAAAAAAATGAAGTCGTAGAAAACTTGAAAAACTAGTTTAAATCAACTTTCGAAATTTGAAAAACCCATCTTGCAAAATTACCAAAAAACGGCTAGATTGCATAAAGTTTTCAAAATAATTTTTGAAAAAATGTCTCCAAAAACTATATCCAAACGGGAGCTAATCTATATGGATCTTCCAGTTGCGATTAACAAAATAGTCTGGCGAGAGTTTTTCTAAGTTATTGAAGTTGATCATTATTTCCAACAACAAAAGACATATAATTGGTTCTTTTAATCAAAATTGTCTCCTCTTTTACCTAGTTACCGTGAAGTAACCTCTCTATTTATTGGTGTTGTGTTGTAAATGTATGTCTAAATTTTTTGAATGGGTAAATTAGACCTCCATTTAGTTTCACCGAGCTTCATCTTGGTCATGGATAGATCACCTAAGGTTTGAATTTGTCCATGTAGCATTTTTAAAAAAGTGCGTAAGTTATGACTTATGTGACCAGTAAAATCTTGAAAACTTCATCTTATACTTATAGGCAAAGAAGTTACTGAACATCCCTACGCACACTGAAATTAAGCAAACCGGGCTAAAGAGTTAGTCAAAGAAGAATCATTAAATGCAGTTTGCATCACTACCCATATAAATCAGTGAATGAACCATGTTAGGACATTGATGTGCAAAGTCAACCAGCTTCTCTTCTGTCTTTTTGCTTTCCATTCACCCCCTCCACACCCCTATCTCATTGCATTAATAACAAGTTGCCTCAGAAACAAGATAACTAATAAAGAGGAGAAGAAAGAGGGCCAGAGGAAAAAAAGGCAGGTTGATGGGGAGGGTGAAGATGAACAACAGTGATCTAAGTCCAATCCTCAAGCACTTCAGTCACCCCCATGTATTAGAGCTAAGCACCCCATTCCAGAATCACACACCTTGTTCAGGATGCAAACTTCCACCGCTAGGCCATATGTACAGATGCAAGCCTTGCAACTTCAGTCTCCATTTGAGCTGCACTCAATTCCCAGAACAAATAAATCACCCGTCTCATCCAAAACACCATCTAGCTCTCCTTCCAACGTCCAAATACCCTGGTGGCCTATTTAATTGTGATGCCTGCAACCACCGCGGAGATGGCTTCAGTTACCACTGCAGAAACTGTGAATATGATCTCCACGTTATCTGTGCATCAAAACCTCTCAAGATCACTCATCAATTGCATCAATGCCAGCTGGAACTTACCTTCAAGAATCCTTATGCTGATGCTAAAGGTTTCTCTTGTGATGTCTGCCACAAGGTTGGAATCAAGCAGTGGCTTTATAGATGCAGCACTTGCGACTTTGATGTTCATTTGGATTGTTCAACATCTGCCCCTATATTGGCAGTTGAAGGAACAAGCATGCTCCAGCACCAACATTCATTCCCTGGGGCAACTAGTTCACAGAATCAGTTCCAGCAGGCTCCCATGGCTGCACAAATGAGGCCGAACCAGCTTATGCATAGAGGCAGTACAGGTGTAACGGGTAGCCAGTCCCCACAGATAACCATATTTTCAGGACAGGTGATGCCAAATCAGTACATGCAGGCTAGTCTGGGTACAGGCCAAGTGATGCCAAGCCTGTTATCCCATTGTGCAAGTACAGGTTCAATCCCCCAGCACCAGTCCGTGCAACCTCCTGTAGTTCAAGGACAGGTGAGGCCCAACCAATACATGCAGTTTCCTGGGAGAAATAATGGTTTGATGAATGCTGCAGTTCAAGGTCCTGTGGAAGGTGCAGCTCAACAGGTTGGTCAAACTATCATGCAGGGGATCATAGGTGGAGGCAACAACAATGATGGAAATGAAGGATCTTCAATCCTGGATAGCATTTTTATTGATTCATCGCAGAACTAAACATTTAATATCTTTCCATTTCGATGTTATCATCAGTTAATGTAGAACAGGCCCAGATTCCGGTGAATATAATATCTTGGTAACTACCACACTGTTTTGCGTTATAGATGCTTGGATATTTCCATTGTTATGCTATATCACTAGTCATAATCATGAGCCATGAACTCAAACAATGCACACAAATATTTTTACATCTTGATGAATGCTGGTATGATTTAGTACTTGCTCAATATTCACAATCAGGTTCTCATTATCAAGAACTTGGGAAACTTGCCAATGTGAAAGGTCCACCACCTTGCTCTTTGTGAGATGACCCTAACCGACCATCTTCCAACGCCCTAGTTAGGCGTTCGGAGTTTCAGTGGTTGAAGATTTGACTTAATTAGAACTACACGTCATTAAATTCATGCTTCTGCATGAAGCGGTTGTCGGTATGCCAGCAGACACCACCGCTTCTGCATGGTATTAAATGGTTTTAGTCTTTTACACATTTCAGCGATTAGTTTATGGATATAGGCGAGAAGAATTGACACGGTAGTAAATTCAGCCCATTCAGCTGCCAAGCGTCAGAAAACCAAAATAGGAAGGGAGGCAGCAAATACTGTTCATTAGTTATTGACATATTTGTGTCTCACCTGGAGCGCATCGGTCCAGGAAGTTGCTATATTATGTCTAAATAATATGAGTTAGAGATAATTATTAGAACCCTTAATGAAAAGAATCTTCTTCAGTTCTTATCACAAAAAAAAAAAAAAAAAATAACAAAAAGCATTTTATCTGGATATATAACCAGCAAAGGGCAACTACCAAACTTACACCAGAACTACAAATCGGAGTCGGGGAATAAAAATGCTACGAAGGAGATAACCCAATCTCTTTCCATAATTGAAATAATTGTTTCCATCAATATCACCCATCAGAAGTGGCAACTACGGCTCTATTTTCAACATGCATCTAAAACGTACATCAGTCTTCTAGTTTTAGGTACGTTCTCTCAGAAGCAGAGACGGATCTAGGATTTTATGTTTATGGGTTCTGGACCATTACCCCTCTTGCTTATTGTGTTCTGAATAGATCATACAAATTAAGTGGATATCTATAACACAATATCTGATTTCCGTCAAAGTTAATGGGTCTGTCGAACTAGTAAACGAGCTTCTACATCCGCCCTTGCTCAGAAGTTCAGCCAAATTAACATTCATTACCGTCTTCGGAATATACTTGTAAGCTCAACTCTTAAAGAAAACAACTTTTATCACCCACATGAGTCTTCCGCAAAAATTTAGTTGCCAAGTTAAATCAATTTTGTAAGAAAATAATTCAAATATTACGCGACACTAAGAACAATAACAACAGTTTCCGAGCTTCAACCTAGTGATTTGATAATACAGTTATCTGTTGAGGGATAAATGACATTCACTCTTTAAGGAGTAACTATGCTCTTCATTAGCTATATTGTCTGATAGCATGTAACTGGAAATTCAGCAAAAGAACCAAGACATAAGTTACTCCATCAACTACTAAAATAGGATTTACCATTCTGGCACGATTTTAACAAGGAGAGAAATGGCACCATATCAAGGATTAAAAAAAATACATACTAAGATTGATCATCTGCAAAATAAATGGTCCGATACAGAAACAAAATGAAGCAACAGAAGTTGTACATTCTAACCTAAAAGAAAGATCAAATGAGGGAAAAAATAACAGTTACCAATAAAAAGGTTTTAAAATCAGGCAGATTCCTTAGCTTCTTCAGCTGCCTCTTCCTCTCGCAATTTCACTAAAGAAGGAGGTGGTCTAGGAACAATGCTTTTCTTCCATTTCCGATCAAGCTTCCTAGAATACCTTTTGTTAATTCCTTCTTCGAGCTCACGCTCCCGTCTAACAGTAAGCATCCGAGCAATCTAACAGATTAAGAAAGCGAGCCAGATCACCAGTGAAGTAAAAACTAAGTCAGATTGAGAAGTTAAAAGCTTAAGGAAAAGGTAACTCTACTGAAAATTCACCAAAAATAAGTTTAAGTAAGATGCAATCATAAAACAACAACATACCCTGTAAGATGCAATCATAACTTGCTAAAAAAGTAAGATGCTAATATATAAAAGAAAATTAGAGGCAAATTTAATACTTTTTCTGTTTGAATTTATGAAAATACTTTCCTTTTTTTCTGTTCTTAAAAAAGAATACCACATTGTATTTTTTATAACTGTGGTATCTAGACCAGCTTACGCGCAACTCGACTAATTCATAGGTACAAGTAAATACCACATTATATATCTAGTAGTAACTCTTTAATTTCAATATTCTCATTTTACACACCCACTTATAGGAATGACGTGGAATGTTTAACGTTACAAGATTTAATTAAAACAACGAGTTTCTTAAAATACTTTTTTTTATTTTCTTAAACTCGGTGGCCAGTCAGAATAAAACGGATAGAACATTATCACGGACCAAGTCTACTCTAGACGGAATGGCATAAGCAAAAATAAATATAAATTATTAGTTTGAATATTAAATGAAAGAAGAGATACCCTTTTGCGCATACGATGAAACTCGCTAGACTTAAACTCATTACGAGCTGATCTTTGAAGACGAAGCATGAACAGTTCTCCTTTAAGGTCAACTATCTCTTCTTGAAGCTCTTCAGTAGTTTTGGCTCGGATTTCCTTTAACTCCTCGTCCTTCTTTGCCATTTTCACCACCATTGACGAATGAGTGGTTTTAATAGAGGACGCGGTTCGGGCTTGAACCGGGGCAATACGAATGCCATGGAATGAGGATTTGGCGAGGTTAATTTTGGAAGAAAAAGGGAGAGTACAAGGAGTGGCAATGGAGAGGCTCATCATCTTGAAGCTCTTCTTGCTCTACTGGTGGAGGATAAGGCGCGTTCTACTTCTCTTCCTGTTGATGGATATGTTTTTATTATCACTTTTAATCTGGAGAAAATTGCACAAATATCACACCACAAGGGGTGCTCTTGCATTTTTAGCCAAGAGAAACAAAATATTAAAAAAAGTAGCCTTTGATATTGAGCATAAGTTTTAACAATATTTGTTGTCCGGTGAGCATAAAATTTTAATTAGTTGAAACATTGCCAAATAAGCAACACAATATAATATTTTCACCATATGTAGCTTATGAAATGTTCAGAACTCTTGCATCATTGGCAAAAACTTATTCTTGATGGGCAATAGAGACCATTTTATTAAAAATTATTAAGCAGACTACCCCTTATAAAGGTTAAGTTTGTTAATCAACCATTAATTCGGTAAAATTTTGGGACAATTACATGGAGAGACACTTCACTCATGAAAATTACCAAAAAAGATCCATATTTTCTTATCTTACCCAACAGCACCCCCTCCCTCCCCCCCCCCCCCCCTCCCTTTTTTTTTTCCTTTCACTCTATAGCACCCCTCTATTTAAAGGAAAAACAACCCTAGCTCCCATTTTTCCTCTCTTCAACCCTAGCTCCCATTTTTCCTCTCTTCTCTTCGCCCTTACAATATCACCGCCGCCCCTCCTCCACCGCTTCCACCACTGACCCACCTTCATTCCCTCTCCTCCAAGCCACTACCTTTGCCGCCGCTGCCACCACGTTTGCTAGCCGCCGCCACAGCTGTTTCTTCTTCTTTCCGGTGAGGGGTTTGTTTATCTTATTTCTTCTTCTTTTCTCACCTTTTTCATTAAAATCCGGTGAGATCTACTAGTTTTTTGTTAAAACTTTTTTCTAATGCTTAGTTCTAGTGTTTTTCATATATATAACTGTACAAATCTTGTATATTTGTTAAGATTTGTGTAGAAGCTGTCCGAAACACTGTATAAAATCATTTTTGCGAGTTTATACAGTTTTATACAATTTTTATACAAGTTTATATACTTACGTAAACGTGTATAAAAATGTATAAATGTGTATATGTTTGTATATACAGTGAATATACAAATTCTATGCACTTCTGTAAATTTGTATAAAGCTGTATATGCATGTATGAACAATGAATAAAGTTGTATAAATTTCAGATTTATATACTATTAATGGATGTTTGTATAAATTTAAGTTTTTTGTGTATATTTTTGTATTTTTCTTCTTGCATACACATTTTTCTATGTATTTACATGTATAATTTATTTATTTTGATAGATTTTAGGTGTATAAAATTATCAAAAAAATAATTATTTAAACAAATCCACCAATAAAATAAGCAATCCGATGAGTTCCGGCGAAATTTCAGTTTTTCGGCCACCGGCTCGATTTTCGGCGGCAGGTCAGTTGCTGGGGAGGGTGGGGGAGTGGCTCCTAGGGTTTTTAGTTCAAATGGGTGCTACATTATGTAATTTTAAAAATAAGGGGGTGCTATGTTATGTAATTTAAAAATAAGGGGTGCTATGAATGAAATATAGCCACTTAATTGTAATTTTGGGTAGTGGGCTACCTATTTCTGAAAATTTCCCTAAGATTTTAGTCCAGCAGCCAGTTTTTCATTTCCTTTTTTTTTAGAACCCTACCCCTTTCCCTCTCTCGGAACAAGTAGTGGCCCTCCCACTTTTTGCTCCTACGGTGACTCGAACCCACAACCTCTTGAATGTAGGTTTTAGCCTTTTTTTTTTTTTTTTTTTTTTTTTTTTGCAAAAAAAGCTTATTTCAGGCCTTTGCCTTATTTCCTCATTAAATAAGCTCTTGTTATGCCCCAATTTCACACCTTATAGCTGCATATGCCTAACTTCAAACCTTCATGTTTGAAGTTGTTATGCCTAGGTTTGAGGGAAGGTTTAAAGTTGGAAGTTACTATGGTTTGAAGTTGGAAGTTGCTATTCCCAACTTCAAATCTTCAAAGTTGAAGTTAAAACTTCAGACCTTCAATACTTAATTTCAACCCTGAAGGTATGAAGGTAATCATTAAAGGATTGAAGTTCATACTAGTGGCTAAAAAATTAAATAATTTTAAAAATTTGCTAAAACTTAAATAGCGCGCCTAAATTAGGCTATTCGTGCACTTCCAGATTACTTCGTGCAAGTAAAGGCCCAAAAAGAATGGAGACTGGCCCTACTTTAGAGCTTGGAATGTCCAACTTTAAACCGAAATGCTAATTTACTTCTTTCCAGTGTGAATTATATAGGGAAGGCAGTGGATTCACCCCTTAATTTATGTTCATATTTTTAAGGTGCTTCTTTAAGTTTAATATATGTGTGTATATAAAATCCAAATTTGAAGAAGTAGGTAATGTGCTCAATATGCTAATTTGTACTAATGCATATTAAACAGGATATTACTTTTAAAGCTTATGAAGAACTTAATATACAAAGCCTATATGAAGTTTGAACACTGCGTAACTGATTCAGTCATTACATTACATTACATGTACTACTATATATAGCTTTTTTTACCTTCATCTAAGAGCTCACCAGATATGTTGGAATGCTAATTTATAATTCTAACGTGTTTTCACTAACTTAAAACAGCTTTTGACCATCAGATATCATGTTTGTGTCCAGGATCTTGGCTCCATCTTCTGACACTACACAACTTGCTGATGAAACTCTTAACTGCTCCTTTGCTGTGTTAATGAGCTCATCTAGGCCTTGTGGCATCCCTAGCGTCCGAAGCAAACATTGAGCATCTAATTTCTTGCCCTTCATCTATCATGCCAATTTTTTATGGTTAGCTCAGGTCATTCTTGAGAGGGATTAGAATAATTCAAGACTTGGACCCCTGACACACACACTCAGAGAATAGATCATACTATAGAGTTTCTTATAGATGTTAAATAGATGAATAAATAGGAAACTCTATATATGAGAACCATCCTAAGACTGCATCCCATCATTTACACTGTCTTTACATTTTTCAAACTTAATGAGAACCTTAATTCTGGTCTCTAGTACTTGAATTCTCTGATCCCCCTTTTCTGTCATCTATACACATTTAATCATACCTTTTACTCAGCTATGTTAAGAACTAATTAACACTAATTATCAAGTGGTTTGCTCTTGTAGATGTTTTGTTTCTGGTTGATATTCCTTTGATCAATGTGGAAGTTCTTGAAAAGGCATTATGGAAAGCAATTTTGTTTTGGCACAAAGTCGTCACCGACCAAATTCATTCCCCTCTCTGCTTGCTTTTACTAAATCTAGAGAGAAAACATTTCAGTTTTAATGTTACCTTGACTTTTTCCAAAGCTTGTAGAAAATTCTGACAATTGACTACCCTTTGCATCTTCAAGTAGCTTAATAAGATTCTTGTTTCCGCCTACTCGAGCATCATCAAGTGGAGTTTTTCCCCACCTGCAAAGACGTGAAAATAACAGTTGGGTTTTCAAAGAACAGGTTACACCATGTTACATTGGTAGCAAATCAAGCTTTTAGAAATAATATTGGAAGCAAATGCCTTTAACAGTAACAGTCATGACACAACCAAGAAAAGTAGTTGAAAAGCCAAAAGGAATTCATGCAATTCTTGAGTGATGAATGACACAATAGAATAGCATTTATCGCAGAACTCCTTGTTAAAACCTTTCACTTGTAAAGATCCTTGATTGAAAACGTAAATTTCTTTCTGCTGTATCAGAGATTCACACATGAAAAAGAAATTCAAATACTAAATAAGTTGCTCTTTAAGTAAAGCAGGCACAAGTTGTAATTAAGAACGATCTACTCATGATGCAGCATATAGTCATGAAAAGTGTGTCAGGTGGCCATGAAAAAGGAAACTATCATTTATCAGTGCTCATACTCGTTAAATTTGATGATATGCAAGACTAAGAGAGGAGAACACACCTCCTCTCTGCTCATACTAATGTAACTGAATTAAATTCCTAAAAGTACCTGTCCACTGTAAAGACACTAGCCCCAGCTTCTAACAGTAATAGTGAAATTGGATACAGCCCTTCTGATGCAGCTAGGTGAAGTGGTGTTCTCAAGTCATAATTTTTGGAGTTAGGATTGATGCCGTTGGCCAAAAGTCTTCTCAAATATTCTAAATCTCTTTTTGCAACTGCCTCACAAAGGCAAGTCCCATCATTATCTATACCTAGTAGTGCCCCTGCTTCCACAAGCAAGGAAGCCACATGATCATGGCCATTCTTGACCGCTTCAAGCAATGGAGTGTAGCCAAAGTTATCTGTTGGAGAAGGTTTTATGAAAATTCCTTTTGGGGAGAGATTAAACGTCAATAAAACTTAAACTGGAGATGTCTAGAGATGGCTGAGGTAAAGGTTAAACAGAAAAGGTTACCTCTAGCATTAATCTCCAGTCCTCTTTGGATAAGGTAAACTGTGATATCTCCACGCCCCTTGGATGCAGCTAGATGCTGTGATACAAAACCAAATTTACTAGCAATGATATCCGCAGTGATTTTTGATAAAAGAAACGAAACTATACACAGTATAAGCAAAGGAATGGCATCAGCAAAGATATCAAACTTTGTGTGGATCTAAGCAACTACTAAGAAACATCTATATTCAGCTTTAGCTTGGAACTTCTCTACAGAATACAATAATCACGCCAAGTCATCAACTATTGCCTATTGTAATGAAGGCATACATTTATATAATGCCGGACACAGCACACATGAAGTACCTGTTGAGTTATACTTTTGTCCCATATGGATTGTGTAAGAGCTTAGGAGTTTATAGAGGTCTTCCGCTACTCCACACATTCCCCTCAAGGTTTCGGGTAGGACGCTCAAATTCTTTCACTTTACTAATCAATTAGACTGATCCTGATTAAGTTCAACTGTCAAAAGAAATTATGTATTTACTTTCAGTTGCACATTGACACAAATTCTCAACTGAGGATGACAATTCCCCACTCGACAATGCAACATGACCTTGAGTGAGCAAACCAGCTCATTGACACAATTCTCAACTACTTTCCAGTCTAAGTGTATGTTGGAATTTATAGTAAGGTTAAGATCACATACTGTTATTAGCAAGAGTTCCTCCATGTATCCGAATTAGAAGCCGCGTTTTCTTTTAGGATGTCCCAAATGGACAAGTCCTTTTCAATTCCCACATCTGGTCACATAAAGGTCATTGGAAACTATATGACCCAAGATTCTGATGTTTAGATATACTACGTGGCTTCCTGTTGAGATCTTCATATACTTGGACCACCCTATAAATTAAGTAGATATGTTTTCTCAAGTCCTGCTGTTTTTACTTACTTTCGTAACATTGTCAAGTGGGAATGGAAATATTCATGTTGGAAAAAAAAAAAGCCTTTGATCTGCTTCTCCACAAGTGGTAATGGTTTTTCCAAAATCTATCATATATTGCTAATCAAAATTTTACTCATTAACATGTGAAGGAAAGCAAACTAGGAACCATGATATGCTTAGGGTAGCTGTTTAGCATAGTCTGTAATCCCTGCAGTCGTTAAGTCTGTTATAGTGTCCTGATATGAGACAGCAAGGCTGAGTGTTTAAAGCTTGCCGTGGTTCTTGAATGTATAAATTTGGTGATTAATAAAATTATAATTACCAAAAAAAAAAAAACTAGGAACCATGGCAGAACCTAAATACGCCAGGGGTTTCTGTGAACACATAAAGGTGAACATTTCTCCTATAATTCCCTTAAAATTTCTTAGAAATAGTAAAAAAGGTGTTTTTATCCTCCATCCTTGCACTAACCTATTTTTGCATTATATTAATCTGATTTACATTCACCACACTTGGTTAGCATCTTCATAATCTTGTACATAGTAAGCTGAATATGCCATACTGCTTATTAAGGCCTATTTGAAATGGGTCCAAATAGAGCAAAGTGGATATTCTGGATTCATATAGCTAACCCCGGCTAGTTTGGGATTCATGCAGCTTTTGTTGTTTATGAAGGCTTATTGCAGAAAGCAATAAGAATGATCTTAGGACACATGAAATAAACAACTTGGAAGTTGATCCTGACTCAAATTAACAGATTTCAAATGTGTAATCTCAGTAAGTATAATCAAGGTAAAGTTAGTTTCACAAATCTAACACCAAGGTAAGCTCACCAGCCACTAAGGAAAAATCGAGGAAGTCGATTTCTCTACTAATAGAGTGTTACTACAAACAGAAAGGGGGTAAAATTTGTAAGCTAGAAACCAGTGAACAGTCAAAACGTGGCAGATCAATATAATGAAACATGCCACTAAGGACAAAATGAGGAGGTCTGCTTTTCTTCTATTTTGCTGTACAATCTACTTCTCATATATCAGATAGCTTTAATAGAGAATCGAAACTTTAACAAAATTTAGTAGTAAATATCCAAATATTAGACCAGTTCCTCATTAAAGCAGCAATAAGATGAATAATCTGGTATGACCTTGATCTCCTTTTTTAGGAAAACCTTGATATTGGCATAGGATAGATTGCTTTACCAGAAACAAGCTATAAGTAAATTATTGTGAGAGGAAAGTCCAAGCAAAGATAGAATCTTTCTGAACGCAGTTTACTTAAGCTAAAAGCAGATACCAGAGGTGATCTTCCATCATAATCAGTTCGGTTGGGGTCTGCTCCTGCGCCAATTAGACGACTTAGTCTGTACAAGTCTCCATCGTGAGCTGCACAGTTCAACCTCATGGCCAGCTCAGATTCATGTTTTGCAATATTTAGTGTTATGTCAGACTCCAAGATCATGCTTCGAAGGTTTGATTGCCTTCCCTGAGAAACTCCAAATATCACTTGCTTAATGTTAAACATAGCATTTGAAAGAAAACAACAGAGATTTGGAAGACATAAGCCACTAAAACTCAAAAGAGACCAAACCTCAAGGAGGTTATTGACGATCACACGCCCATCATAGAAGTATATCCCCAGAATCTCCACCAGAGTTTGTTTATCAATTCTTAGTAGTCTAGATAGTTCAGAAACTTGAACTGTATAAGGGACCGGGATATTACAAAGAACAGAAATTTCACCAACAGAGTTGTAAGTTTCAAGATCCAGGAGAGATTCTTCAGTTTCATTTTCTTGTGATTTTCTTACTTCTTCCTGCAGAATGCATAAAATATGAACAATGAGATTATAACTGAAACCATGTTCATTGTTCAGTTCTTCTCATACTGATGTGTACATCAGTTTATTGATCTAACTGATCTTATATTTGCAAAATTGAAACCAATCTTACTGCTTTTAATCGACTATCTCAGATGACATAATATCAATAGCCAGCTATCTGTACTAACATGCCCACACATTCGCATGGATAAACCACTCCGCACAACCAAATTAAAAGGGGGAATTAAATGTATATGCTACTGATTTGAGAGCTAATTGCAAGAGCTACTATTACTTCTATTTTATTTCTTCCTAGGTTTAAGAATTCTTACTTTTAGCATCTTGTTTTGACTATGGAATTTAAAAGATGGAACTCATACCACTTTACCATGACAGACAAAATACAGCTGATCTGCCTTGCTACCCTGTTCCATGATCACTTCCCCTGGAAGGAAAATTTCTTCATGTACTCCGATTGCCTAGAAAAGGAGAAGATTTGGTGAGGGTGATGGTACTACAGACTGTACATTACCACAACTACTGCTTATCAGAAGAATAGCAAACGATGGACATCCATAACGACATCAATATGAATCATAGGAATTGGACAAGTCATTCCCTAAAAAACCACACTTGTGACTACACTAATATTTTGAGGAAGGAAGCAGCAGACAAGTATCACATTTGTCATTTTGAACACAAGAACTTTGATAGCTTTTAAAATAGAAATCATATAAAGCTCAAGGACAGATTCCTTAGAGATGTTTGAGTTTCTGATAAAGAACTGTGTTTAAATTTAAGTCATCCAGCTAGAGATCATTACACGTCTGTTTCAAGCTTAAGGACAACTATTTTACGACCACAGTGAAATGGGCTTGATATAAGATGAATTTCCTTTTGGTAAAAATGGGAAATGACCTGACATAAGATTAATGCATCAGTAGTCCGGTGGAATAGTGGAGGTCGGACCATCGTTATAAAAAAATAATAAATAAAAGAAATGGAAGAATGCATTAGGTTGAAGAGCTCTTGAATTGTACGACCAACCTCTCCATTGGGCCAGACAAGATTGGCTCACATTACAAAAAGCTGTTTAACGGGAAATAAGCAGATTAAAATAGGATTTGTCTACACATTTTTGCAAAGAAATAATGGAAGCAAATATTATAAACTCATTTCCTTGTGGTTAAGTGAACGTACGATCTGTTTGATAAATTCATCCGAGCAACCTCTGAAAAGTGGGACTCCTCTGATATAGGGCTCGTATAACTTTTGTGAAATCTGCAAGAGGAACCAGTTGGCAGTTACTACGGCAACAGCATCAAGCAATCATATTTCTTCTATTTAGTTTTGCTTTCCCTGATCTTTCCTTTTTCTTTGGTCAAAGGGGGAAAGGAACATGAGATTATAAAGATTAAAAAGATAAATTCTACTTTTACTACCTTAGCTCGAATTGAAGCAGGAATGTCCTGAAGAACAGAAGACTCGTTATAACCGCTGTCATACTGCAACCTGACATGATTTTTGATCTCTTTGTTTAGGCTCTTCCCAAGCCTGTTTCTGTTCATATACCTTATAATGTCTGCCATTTTATCCCTAAACCTTTCAGTTTTGGATCCTTTTACAATCAATGCTGCCATGTTACCAAGTAGGTAGGCACCAAGAATCATGTCAAAAGAGACATAAATCATCACAAATATCATTTCCCTTACATTGACTGCATGAATTTCTCCATAACCTGTATCATAAGAGGAGAATAAATGCATCATGGTCAGATCCTGATTTTGAGAAAAATAACCTTTTCCGAATTTGTGCTGCTTTAAGAATAAATTAGAAGATTTGAACTATTAGTATCAGAACCAGACATTTCCCCTAAAGTGTATGCCGTTGCTTTTGATGTAAAATGTATAAATGAGGGAGTCCAGCTTTCAGTTCATCACACGTCTTTCCTACTTTGTGATCATCTGAGACTATTTTCCAATGTTTTCTTGTGTCATCAGCACGGACCAGAGGAGGACTTACATTCTATCTTTCCAGTATACATCCCACAGAAATAATTTCTAGGAGATGTTTCTCGCATTAGGACGTGGTAAGAAGGAACAGTGTGATTTTGGAAATTCTAGAATCCAGTCTCTTTCTAATTCAAAGCGTCTAAACTAATACGGAGTAGCACTTTTAACAGCCTTAGAGCCGTATCTTACAGAAGAGCCAAGAGTTCAACTAATAAATAGTTCGGAGTTTGTAGCATTCGAACAATCACTTCAATGTATATAGTTTTCTCTAACCAATAATACATACTTCCACTCACTTTTATATATAACTAGACTAGGCTTTCCGCATTGTTGCGTCTGAATTTTTCAAGATCTTCAACTGAAATTTAATTTGATTGTGAAAAGATTTTCAAAGCCTGACTTTGTGTGATTTATAGCATCTGTATCAAGTGACTAATTACTCTCCACTAACAAAATAATCAGTTATTCCTAAAACCACTAATCTCAACCCGTATTTCCTGATAAATTGAAAGTCACACTAAATTTAACAGCAATATTCCTCCACCAACTGTGCTAATTCTTTTTCCACTTTTCCTTTTGAGTGTGATCAATAAGCAAAGAAGTGATGAAAATTCAGAAGACTAATATTTGTGATTGAGACGAACTTAAATAATTTCTACAGTATAAACGAAATGAAAAAGGGAGTAAAACATGAATGTTGTTTCACACATTTGTATAAAAATGAATAAATGGAACAAGAACCACAAAATCAACTTGACATGAAAAAAAAAAAAAAATAGCTTACCAACAGTTGCCATGGTGACAACAGAAAAGTACAATGATGTGATGTAGCGAGTCCAAAGATCAATGTCTCGGAAATGTGCATAACTATAGTCACCCATCTTCAAACTTCCTATCCATGTATAGCCTTCATCCCATGGAGGCAATGTAGTAGCCAGATAGTAAAATATGCAGGCAGCTGTGTGAGTGCAGTATAGCTCGACAACAAATAACTTCACTATCCTTGTAAACAGATAATTCAGACGAATATCTTTCTCCAGCTTCTCAAAAAATTCTGTCACTCTAAGGGCTCGGCTCAGCCTAATCCATAAGAGATATCTTACTGACTCCTTTCTTCCACTAGCCTGATCACAGAATGCTTAGTAGTTAATTCTATAGCCAAAGCACACAGAGTTTATTCAGCATTGGAAACTGGCCAAATAGAGTGCACAACACTCTTTAATAAGAAGTATCACTTTTGCACATAAGTAGCATAACTGGAATCAATTTCCAAGCTTCAAAGTCATCTACTCAAGGTTCTAGTTGATATTTGATAATCACCATACAAATGCTGAAAGTTCAACTTTTAGGGGTAATGTCTCTGAGATGATTATAACACTTTATCAATGAGAAAAAGACGAGGAAAATAAAAACAATAAAACAATTCTAGTTCCTAAAGATTGCAGAGTTGCATATATTTGGCAGATCACAATCCAATAACTCCAAGAGATGTTCTCACCACCACAAAAGTAAGTTTCAGTTTCCAAAATGCCAAATTATGATACAAATTCAATGAAAGGAAGAATAATGTTCAGAAACAGAAGCCAGTTTATGATCACTTCATTTGTCTTGGAAATAGAAAGAACGAGGCTATCAGTTTATATCACTGCAAAAAGGCAATAACCATAATGACTTGGTCTTTTTCCAAGCACACACTGAATTTTTATTGTAGCTACGAAGTCACAACCATCGTATAACCATAATATCATTCAATCCATCAACTAAGGTTCAATTCCAAATTAGTTAGGCTCTAATATATGATTCCTTAGTATCAAATCCGCTCTATTCAGGTCCTACTCGAGATACATCATGGTTAGAGAATTTTCTATGTTGATCATTGTGAGTGATCCTACGTCGACTGTGGGAAGGGATAGACAGCTAGCTTTTGGGGTTTAGTTAGCCCGGTTACATTTTGAATTTGACATGGCATCAGTCCCAGGTGGCCCCCCCAGGATAGTACCTTGTAAATAGCATCCCAAGGAAAGCAACCAAGCAAGTCCACCAGGAAACGAGATTTCAAGTACCTGTGCATATTATTTAAGACTTGAGCTAGCTCATCAAAAAAAGGTAAGTAATTAATAATAAAAAGTCTTTATAAGCTGCATGATTTTGTAAGTTAAAAAGCGAATAAAGGGGACATACACATACCGAAAGGCAATGAGTTTACGGTGGTAAACCATGCAGTAAGAATGGGAGTCACGATAAGCGACAAAGAAGAGAAGGACAATGTCGATGAGGAAAGCAAGTTGGCCGGCTATGTCCAGAAGGAATAGATTTTCGGGGAGTCCTCTGAAGAAGCCAAACTCCAAGGGAGTGAAGAAGGAAGAGTAGACTGCCCATATCAAAATGAATTGCGTCCATAACAGGTACCACCTGCATTCACAAGTATTTCTTATACGGTTACCGGTATTATTATTATGCAAAATTAATGCCGTATTAATAAGCTATCGGTATCGGAATAACTATTGTTAAAGTAAACAATACTATTAAGTATTGTTGCATCTTGTACCTCCACATGGATTACATTGTCAATGGTGTTAAACAATATTATAAGGCATAAAAAGCATATTCTAAGTTACTTACTATACATATGGTAAATATGCATAAACATTGAGAATCTTCCAGGAAAGGAATTTGAAAAAAAATTATTTAAGAAATGTAAGCCGCTCTACGAATAAGAATTAAGGATTCCATTGACTAAGGTTCTCATTCAAGTTCTGCTAACATAACTTAAAGTAGAAATCAATATCATTATTTAAACCTATAAACTAAAGTTGTACCAAATTAAAATTTAAAAGGGTTAATAAAATAAAATATATAAAAATTGTCAAAAAAAATATCTTATCGATATATCGTAACGGTAGTGGCAAAAATATATAATACTGTTACCATGCCTATATCTTATTGGTATTAGAAATCAGTACCATTACCGAACCGATATACCGTTATACCGATATGTTATGCTTATCGGTATCAGTACTGAATCGGCTATTTGCATCGGTTAGGTTTTGCTATCCCCTACCTCCATCCCAATTGTGACACTTTTCGCTTTCCTACAGTCAAATATGTTATTTTGATCGCGAATTCGGATATATAATTTTTTAATTATTTAAAACATAAATTACATATTTAGAAACTCTATAAAAAGTATTATAAATCACATTAATTTATAATTTTATAATTAATAATTTAAAGTATTTAAAAGACATGAAAAAATTGCGGTCAAAGAAAAACTTGTATGATTCTCGAAAAATGAAAACAGTCACAAAATGACTGGGATAATTTTGTAGATTAGATAAGAAAGCACAACATAAAAAATTAGTATAGTATATCGGAGAGCCCATTTAGCTAATAGACAAATTGATCTTTTTAATCAGGGAGAAATGGCACACAACAGAATACTAGTAGTAAAAGAAGTAGAGAAGACTGGGTGGCATAGTTTGGGCAAAACTAAAATCTAAATTTCTCTCAATTTTTAGTTTTGCTTTTCCAGCTTGATATTCTGTTTATAATATTTGGAAAACTCAAATTTCTATAATTTGGAGGTAAAAAGGTTCCAGATACTGGATAATCCGGAAATCTTTATGGTCCCTTATATTTAGCTTTAATTAAGGATTAAATAATATACCAACCATACGCCATGAAATGGCCTTATAAATAGTTGGCAAAGGACATTGTGACTGACCAATTATCAGGATGAATAACAAAACCATAGCAGTGATCTCTACGTGCCCTGCCTCCCATATTCATGTCAAGACTAGAGTAGTTCCTTAACATCTTGAACCGATTCTTCAAATCAGAGGCTTTGTTGGAGTACTTGGAACTTTCTTGGATATCCTCTACTTTAAACTCTTGATCATCTTCTGAATCTTCACCTATTTCTTTTCCTCTATCCATCTCTATATTTCACTTCCTTATTTCTAAATCTGAACTATATGGTGTAATACTAGTTTTTTTTTAAAAAAAAAAAAATTGTACTAATGGCAATTCTACAAGTTAAAACAAAAGCTTGAGTGGTGATCTTGTCTTATAGAGTCCAGTTGCATGCGCGGGAAATTACCTTTGGACAGGATGAGGTGCTTAGAGAATAACATAGAAACTTGGACGAGGAATATAATCTCTCTTAATTGTGTCAACTCCAGAATAAATGGATAAAGAGATTATGTGGAGACTGAACGAATAAGAAACACAGAATTTATGCTGCTACTTTATTATTTGATCTCCATTATTGGGTTAACAGTGTACAGTTTAGTCCTTTGAATTACAAGTTCAAGTTGCGGGACTTCAATAAGGAGGGTATACATACTTCTAAATTTTTTATAAAGATTAAGGAGTAATACATACATAGCTATAAAATCTTTCTAATTTGTTGTACTTTAAAATTTACTATATAAAATATATATATTGTCTTCGTCATCTTTGTGTTCTTTGATACTTCTCTCCAAGGTGACTAGACCTGAACCCTATACCTAATAATTGTAGGTGGAGTTATTTTTACCAAGCAATTCTCATTTATCTTCTTTGTACTGTATATCTTTTTACATTCGTCTATTAATATGAAAATGTTTGATTTCTAATGTATACTTCAACGAATTTTTTCTTGTCCACGTACATAAGCTAAGAGTTTTTCATTCCCAAACTTTTTTGGATTCTTTATGTCTTTGACTTTATCAAAATGTGCTTGTATGTATACTTTTATTTCTTTCTTTTCTTTTACATTGATGGGTTTAAGGCATCATATCTTTTTCTTCTTGTTTTTTTAACCACAGATTTAAGAGGGAGTTTTACACTTCTCGAATCCATGGCCTATTATTCCAAACAAATGCAGATGCATCCACGGAATCAACGAATGTTGAAAAGGGTAAGAAATCAGAATAATGAAATAAGTTTCTTTTTCAATTCATAATCGTTTATATTTTACTATAAAAACTATCATCCTAGATGTCGTGATCATAGGGATACTTTTAGATGTCCATATATAATATTTTCGCATGACATATACCTTAATATTTACAAATAGGTAATGAATCAGCTAGATTAATTTATTGAGTCGTCTTGGTTTTTTATGGCCCGGAGAGGGGGGGGGGGGTGGAGAAATAATTGTATGAGAAACGAATCTTACACAATAAACGATTGAAAAGACGTCGATGATATGTTTCGAATGCTATAATAAGTATCAAATGCTTTTATCTTTGGAAATATGTCTCCTTATCATTTGAAACAGCCTCAACTTTATTAAGTGGGAGGGGCAGATCTATCTACATCTACCTTTTGTTAAAGGATTTCTCAATATTTGGAAAAGCAGAAAGCTGGAGCATATGTATCATCATGATTACTGAATCATTTTCTTTGTTCTGTCAAGACAATGATGAACTTAATGTTCAGCTAAACAACTATATATGGAAACTTACGGAAGCTTAATTGGAGGTCTTCACATTCAAGATAGCATTTCTGGACAGTAATTGTTAGTTTCACGTTTCACATTTTCACTTATCTATGAATGAAGAATATTAGCCCGGTCACAATAAACTGAAATTGAATACATAAATTCAATCTTGATGGTTCGAAAGTTGGTGGTTGAACTTGTGAATAGTTTTTAAAAATAGCATAAAACTAGATGGGACTGGTAAAACAGGCTGCCCGACAATTTTTTTACCAAAATGGGATGATTTGCACAAAGAGCCCACGTTTAGGACATTGTATAAGTTTTGTCCCATTTAAAGGAATTTGCACAAGACTAGCCTAATTTTCTAGTATTTGGTTGTAAAAAAATATATATAATAAATAAATAAATAAATCCTTTCTATCACCAACCATCCCATCCACCCCAAAACCTCATCCACCCCAACCAAGCCTTCCCTTCACCTCCAAACCTTTCCCTACCAGCCACAGTACGCTATCAAGTTAGTGATCACGTCCCGATTGCTGTCACCAAAGAAATCGACGACGGGTTGTTCCCGACTGCCCGGAGTTTGTCGTCGAAATCTAGAAGACGCACAAGCACTTTTTCATTCTCTCGTTATGCTTATGTAAACTCCCACTAATCTCAAAGTCACCCTCTCTCTTCTCTATGAATGAAGACTAATGTTTTCACCGCCGTGTGGCGCCTAACACCGATGACGGTGCCGACGAAAACACTAATCTCCATTTCATAGAGAAGAGTTTTTGCCGACGTTGGCGTCGATGTTGGCGCCAACACCGGCGCCGGAAATGGAGGCGAGATTCTGTTGGGGGATTAGGGAAGAAGTTGGGGAGTGGGGTTTGTTGGGATTAGGGGGTAGGGTGGATTGGATTTGTGTGGGTTTAAGGAATATATTTTTCCTTCAAATTTTGAGAAAAATATTTTCCTCTATTTGGAGGAAAATGAGCAATTTAAGAAAATATTTTCCAAATCAAACAACCCAACCAAACATGGAAATATGGGAAAACATTTTTCGTAAAATATGTTTCCAAACACACCCTAAAAGTTGAGGCAATTCTTGTAAAATGTTTCTTAAACAGAACTTAATTAAATATTGCCGTACCAAAGGGCCATACGGTGTAATTTTGTACCACAATATGAATAAAGAGACCAAATAGAGCCCAACGGCCCAAATTATCTGTTCATTCAACTTAGGACTGTTTGGTTCCTGTGTTATCCAGGTTACAGCGAATCTTGCTGAGAAGAAACGAATATACTCCCTCCGTTCCAAAATAGTTGTCATATTTTCCTTATTAGTCCGTTCCAAAAAGAATGGCACAATTCTAATTTGGAAACATTTTTGAGTTGAAACTACTACTTTACCCTTAATGAAATGCTTTATAGCCACATATTTATGTATGACTTATTTTGGACCACAAGTTTCAAAAGTCTTACCACATTTCTTAAACTCCGCTCCAAGTCAAACTATGACAACCATTTTGGAACGGAGGGAGTATTAATTAGTACAATGTAAAACAAAAAAGGAAAATGTTAATGTGTGAGTTAAATTCAACAAAAGGGTATTTGCTTCACCGGCTTAATTTTTTGTTCTCCACTTTATAATATGATCTCACTCTCAAAAAAAATGTTGGATAAGCTTTAGTTGATGACTTGATGTGCTATATAACACGAACGAATATAAAGTTCAACTGGAGTACTTAAACAGATGTGACCCACATTAACTCTCACAAATGTAAACATTACAGTTGACGGTTGTAATAGTATCAGTAAACCCATAATGAAATGTAACGATGATATATACTAGTGATCTGAGGTGGGCATCTAGGAAGTGCATGACAATGAAACCCAGGTTTGGTTTTGACAAAAAATTATTATTTAGAAAATTTTCTTTTCGAGAAAGACATTTGTTGGAGTAGTATTTAGTTTTCTTGCATTGTCGAAAATGCTCAATACCCAAAGTAAAAAATAGTTTCCATTAAACGAGGAAGTAACTTTGTCATAATAGGTTCATGTCATTTTGTTTCAATTAGTAGTTATATATTGTTATTAGCAGAATGTTTATCTTATGCGACGAGTATTATATGCCACCTATTTTTATACTTATTAGTTAAATACTAAAGAATTATTTGAAGAGTATAATGATTTCTCAAAGTAAACTATACTTTTCACAAAAAAATAATAATCTCTTTTTAGGTTTCTTATATATACCAGACACAAATGGTAGACAGTCATTTTCACGTATACAAGAGCAACTTGTTTGCTAGGTGCAAGGAGATAGACGCTATGTGGGTTACGTTCATGCATTAGCAAACCTCTGATTAAGACATTTATAAATCCAGTCATTTTAGCTGACTTATCTTCCCATCGTTTTCAGATTTCACTCTAATATTTATATTATCCAAATCAAGAAGCTGTCTAGAAAGTCATCTCTCCACCCCCTTTTCCCCTTTTCTTTGGGAAATAAGCCTCTTATACTCTTTCAGTATAATCTTCATCTACTTCATGTCAACGTTGGAAGTATAACTTTGTTCCATCCGATATGCAACAAAATACGGAAGAAAGATGCAATCTTTCAAGAAAGAAAGATATAATGTATACTTATATGTTTTTTTGTAATTACGTACAGAACCTTTTTTTTTTTTTTTGGAGGGGGGAGGGGGATAACAAAAGCCCAAAAATTACATACAATATGCACTGATGGGGCTTCACTTAATAAGATCTATTATATCAGTCCTAAGTTATATCATTTAAATAGATTTATTTTATTAGAGATATAACTACTAGATTAAATGGTATTATTAGAGAACCTATTGTGTTAGATAATCCTCAAGCATAGAGTATTTAAATATTATAGACTCATCTGAAACATTGACGATGATATTACGGATTTATGTAATCGATCCCAATTAGTTTGGTATGAGACATAGTTGTAACTTGTAATTGTTCTTGTGTATTGGGTGAAAAATTACATAAGCCCCGAGCTCAGGTCGCAAGGCAAAATCTTGCTCGGGTTCTCTCCTGTTCGAGCACTCTTCTCAAGCTCTCCTGCTCGAGCGCTCTCCTCCTCAAGCACTCTCCTGCTCGGGCGCTCTCATGTTGCTTAGAACTTGCTTTTCATGTCCTCTTAAAGTACTCCAAGTTCTTGATGTCGATTATGAATCCTCCACGGTTTCGAGTGCTCATCCAGATTGCACCAATATACCCCTCATTAGAATATTTATTCTTTGGTGAAGTTGTAATTGTCGCCATTATGATTGCATTAAAGAGGAAGATCATGGGCTGGCCATGATCAAGGAGGAATTAATAGTCTTAAAGTACATTTATTACCTTGGCATCTTTTGTAAGCTATAAATAGTTATCTGTAATAGTTGAAAGACATTCAGAAATGACTCAAGAAATACAGAAACTCATTCGTTGCTTTATCATTTACTTTGCTTTGTATCCGTTCTTACTTGTTTATCCAATTGTTAACTTTGATACAACGATTTGCTTGTTAACCATTCTACAAATTCTATTTGAATGACCTAACCAGATTTAGGCCCACACATCGTATATATCTGGTGTACATTATGTCTACTTTTCAAACCCGTGCAAGTATGGTTATGATGAGATTCTTCTTAAAGAATTCATCAGCTTATATGCATATGATCAGAAACTATTAATCTGCATAATATACAACAGGGAAATTTTATATACTAATTCCCCCCCTTACCTTATTACGTTGCTAAAACTCCCCTTTGTCACGAGTGGGAATTAGATCATCGGGCAAATAGATTTTAATACTTACTGTACTAGCTAGCCCCTTATAATTTGTACAATTGACGACAAGAATTCATTCTGATACAAAAATTTCCATTCAAATTGGACCAATATTTCTATTATATATAAGAGACCAACGAGTGTACGAACACAGCATAAATTGTTTGTACTTTCTGGAGAACATATGGTACTGTACACTTGGATGTTTTTCATTGGTTATTGAGTTATTTGGTTTTCTCTAGGAACACGTGGATATCTTCTGTTGTTCCCACTCCCTTTTCCACTTAGTTCCTCACTTTCTCTCACTTACACTCCATTGTTTCTCTCTCCTCTCTCTCACTTACAATCTGTTAATATAATCTCTACAAAGTTATTGCATTCTCTTTGTCCCAGATTGGTAAGTGTTCATCGATTGTTATTTTTCGTTGAGATTTTCAATTTTATGTTCTCCTTCACAGTCTCATAGCGGATATGTCCTTCTCTTTATTGATGTTTTATGCTGATGATTTGTGGAGTTCTCCGCTTCAGATTTGTATATAGAAATACGTGCATGTGCTCATTTTGGTTAGACTTAATTTATGTTCATAATTTGGTGCGCGGGTTTTTATTAACCTTAGATATTTACTGTGTTTGGCTGAAAGTCTACCTTTCTTTTTTTTGATAATCAGTATAGAAGATTTAGAAATTACTGAATGCTTGAGGGATAACTTAACACTAATGCACACAAGGTGTTTGCTGATTTTACTTGCAAGATAAAAAAAATGAGTGGTTTAATGTTATAAGTAGTAAGCTTTATGCTCCACTTTTTAGTTTGTAAAATAAATAAATCAGTAATTGAAAACTCGTACAGAAAAATTAAAATGTAAAAACCCTTTTAGAATTATGATACATGAATATACTTTGGAATAACGCAAAGGAATCTGTCTAGCTTTTCTATGCCATTAGTATACATCTTCATTTTTCTCCATTTAAAATAACTGACAAATCATTTCTCTAATGATTTTCGGTGATGCTACAAATTATTTAGTTTGAATCTACCCCTTTTATAGACAACGGCTTGCCATCGGTAAGTTGATGTGTCCATTGTGAAATCAATAGATAGAAGTTGTGAAGCTTTAATAAGTTAACCTGTCTTCTCTAAGTCAACTAATTTCTTTTTTATTTTAATTTTTTTTACTTTTCATAATATGTGCCTGATGAAATGCCCGGAAAAATATTAAGAAATTTGGTAAGTGAAACTTTTAGAGTTGCAGTTGTCAAATTGACATTGATCTTCAAGATGCCTCTGGCTAAACAGTTGGGATAGTTATGGGACTGAAGGGGAAAAATATTATCCCTAACTGTAGCGGAGAGTTACTAGATAGTTTCAATCAAGGTACAAGTTCTAGATCTAACCGTAAATAATATTTCAATAAACCAAATGTAATATTACTGCTGTCATTAAAACTAACAAGATTAACATTCTCCTTTTTTATAGAAAGAGTCCCTGCCAATGCAAGAAATTCAATGTCGAGCAAAAAATTATTTGCGCGCACTTCTGGATCATCGGAAAGTGTTTGAATTCTCTCCTTGCTCCGCTCTTGGTTGGCAATAACGAAGGGAGCAAGAGAAAGAAAGAACGTCTTTTCTCATCCAATGAAGAAACAAAATTTCAATTTTGACGGCCACAGTGCTCATGGAGCAAAGGTAATCAAAATGATAAGTTGCTTACATTTTCCCACTTGAAGGCAATTAATTTTGAATTAGTACTATTTTTCAGCATAACTCTATTTTGTTGCTTCTCTAACTTAATCCAGTGAGAAGGTACTGCACAGTTGTCAAATCCACAAGCGTTTTTCTTAAGAATGACGTGAAATCACTCCAATGGAATAAATTCAGTGGCAAAGTGATGTAACACTTTCGTTTAAGTTACTTCAGACAAGTTTTAACTTATATCGCATGGAATAGGTTAATCTTCTGTACATTTTTACATTTGCGTAAGCTTCACGTTTCATCTTTCACTAGAAGGATATAAAACTGAAAAGCATGAGACTAAAAGTTAGATAGTATCAAAATGAAGTTGGCTTGCATTAAATATTGTTTTACCTTTTCCATAGTCGATGTTTTATAAATGAAAAAGTTAATTCTTCAGATTACGCACAATTTTATGTAATTGAAATGCTTCTTTAGAGAACTTATTAACAGACACAATATGTGATTCACATCCTTGTGCGACAGAATCTGTAATTCACATCCTTATGGTGTTAAATAGGGATCTGCTTGATATGTTTAGTGACCAAATCGATTTATGGAATGCATTAGAAAAGGGATGAATGTGTTATTAGAAGTACTTTGTGATGGGCTATTGTCTTCAGGGGAGGTTAACATTTTGGTTGTAGTGATCTATCTGAAATTGAGTGGTCACATTTCTTGATCTCTCTCTATGGCTTCATTTTATATCTCAAAGTGCTAGGGGAAAAAATGCGAGAATTGAAAGAACTGAAAAGCTGACAGTATAATGAGAGTAGCAGTAACTAATGATTGTTTATTGGAATCAAGAAAATAGGCCAGTGCCGATTTCCTGGAATCAAGAAAATAAGCCGGTGCCGATTTCCTATGAGTTTCTTTGAGATATTGCTTTTACTGTACGCTAGGGCAGACCCTTCTTCTTCTTTTCCCTGCTATTTTTTTAATCATCCTCTAATCTCATGCTCTTGGTTCTTTATTAGTGTACTGTAATAAGATGGCCATGACTACCAATTTTGACGATACTCCGTAGTGAATGGAATAAAGGACGTCATTGCTCTTTATGAGGTATTGTCTATCTCGACAGAACTATTTTGCAGTCTTTGTTACTTCATAGTTTAATGCTCCTAGAAATTTGTATGAGCTTGACGATTTCCTTCATTCTGACATGATGTCGTGTACTAATTGGTTTGTTTTACCTGATGAATGATATTTATCTTCATTTTCTTTGACAGATTCCTTGCATGTTAATGTTAGGTAAGGTCACCAGGTTATAAATGAGGCTTTTAGAAATTTGTCATGAAGTAATGAGTTAGTTGGTGTTGCGACTGTTATAACCACAGGAACTTCTTTGCAATTTAATCTAACTTATTTCCCGTGAGAACTATTATTGCATTCTGTTTCTGCTATTTGCACCTTGCTTTCAAAATAAAAACATCCCGATGATTGAAAGAGAATGTTTTTGATCGGTTATGCTTCTTAGGCCTTGTAGGAATAAGATAGGTTAATTGTTTGTGTAACAATTGAATATGTTAATCCTGCACTATGTCAGGTGTAGGAGAAGTGGCCAACATATAATTCAGTTGCTAAAAGCTTCGAACTTCAATTTTTTTCTTGACTTATTCTTTACCAGCTATATCTAATTTAAAGCTCAACTAATTCTATCTTGATCCATACTACAAAAATTGATGCACATGTTAACTTAGATTAAATATTATCGTGCTTTTCAACTTCTGTCCAGTATTTCGAGATTGGAAGACACTAATTTTTAAGCATGCTAACATTTCATGTAGCCTTTGATTGTAAGATGTACATTTGTAATGTTTATTTGGTTTTGAAAGGTTCTGCAGAGCTTTTCCTGCATGGCTATTTTTGGAATAGCTCACTACCAACTTGGGGATTAAACTAAGGCACATACGAGCTGCTGAATCAAGGAATGCTTGCACTGTGGTTGAAGATTGCATAACATTTCCAGTATATAACAATGGCAAAAAGTCCTTTCAATTCTTGCACATTGTTGAGTTAATACGAGCCATACATTTTGCATTATCTATGAAACAACTTCAATAGAGAAGATTTATTTAGAAAAATATCGGGCCCGTGTTTAACACGGGCATTCCTCAGCTAGTACCTAGAATATGTAACTTGGCTCAGATATTGTTTGGATTCCATAAAAGTTTTAAGTGTACGTGTACAAATATATTCATATTCTACAAGTTATTTTATTCTGGATCAGTTATCCATGCCGAGAAGAGAACTGCGATTTGTTGTCTAGATTGACGCTCTCCATGATTGTGGGGGATGACAAAGAGTTCAAGAGTAAATTGAGATATCCCAATTATAAGATTACAGATACACTACAAATGGCATGATCAATTAGGCAATAAGTGGCAGTACCTTTAATTAGGTGCAAAAAATGCAATAAATTATTCTTGTCATGAATTGAGCACCTATTATCATGAGTTGATCGGTGCGTAGAACTTTCCAAGAAGAATTATCTACCAAGTTTACAGAATCCATTAAATAAATATGAATAATCTTTAACCTAATAGTTATACCTAAACACATAACCATTAAGTTTGGCGATGTTCCGTGGACAGCCAAATGTACCAGTTCATAAGTGCGAAACCATAGTGATGACTAAAGATGTTAAAACGATCGAGGTATACCTAAAATCACGTGGTATATATAATTGTCTCAAAAAGACCTACAATCTTTTTTATTTCTCTTTTTTTGGTACAGTATCGATGTGACATAAGCGACACAATTTGTAATAATTCATATAGTCGATCTTGACTAATATATGATTGATGAATGGTAACTGCAATTGCATCCGTTGTTCTAGAAATTAAAACAAAGATAGGAAGTTTACCTGTACATATTCATCAATTAAATAGACATAAACCCCACATAAAACCGAACAAGTTAAGTACAGACTTTTTAGTGTAGTGGTTACCCTTTGAATTTATCAAATGTAACTTTTGTTAGCAACCCATTATGATTTATGCATCTTCCTCCCGAGTCCATAAATAACCCTCTTGAAAAGTGATGATACTATACTCCATAATGACCCAATAAGGGTTAAGAAATTGCATGACAAAGAAATAATGGACCCATGATTATTTAAGGCGCAACTTGCATTTGTTTGATAACCATAAGGGGATATATATAAGGGGTTAAGGCATCAATAAAAGCCTTGATTAAACCATTTTAGCTGATTCATCTTTCCATCTTTTTCGCTGATGTATATATTATGTCGTCCACATCCAGAAGAAGCTGTCTCGAAAGCTCTCATTTTCGCTTTCAAAAAATAGCCTCCCCACTTTTATTTTGTTCAAAAATGTCTTCTACTACACGACGTTGGAACTTGGAAGTGCGTATGTATTCTTTTTTTTTTAAAAAACCATCCGATAATTGACAAAATACGGAGAGCAACATGTTCCTATTTAATATAATACTCCCACCAAATCGCATTTTCGAATACATTTTCTTAGACTCGAGAATTGCACATCATTTATTTTTCCTTATTTTGCATAGTATCATTTTCCCCCTAGGGGAATGGAATTGAATCCCCTAGGCCTAATCTAGCTTTGCGCTGCCTACCATCCCTTTAATCATTTGGAGGGACTAAACACTGGGTAAACCGAAAATGTAGACGTATTTGGCCAAATATAGCTAGGGACCATGGTATTGATATAAATCATATTAAGTAAAAATTGTACCTTTTGGCCGGGTAACTCAATATTAAAAAGCTAAATTAATTAAGAGGTGATAATTATTCATAATCATATGTGGAGACAACATTCTATTCATTCATCACTTAATCATATGTGGCGATAAAATTTATTCACATTTAGTGTGGATCGGAACTGCAATGTAATATGTACATCTTTGAAATATTCGTCAGATGGTTCCGTAAGTCAAGGACCCCTTTCGCATAAAACGTGATGAAATCTAGACAAAGAGTATGGGAGCTAGCTAGTCCGTTATATGTATGAATTTATCCGAAATTTAAAAATCATTATAATAACTAGCTAGTTCTTTAAATGCCGGCTCACATGGGAGATCGAGACATACTCTCATTGACATTCATGAAGAATTCTGTTATAGACCAAATAGGAGAGCTCAACTCAAAAGACTAATTTAGTTGGTGGGAGAGCCTATTTAGTCTATATACCCATTAGCATCTCTCTTTTTTATCAATGTGGGAGAGGTGCTCACAACAATTGCCCCCGCTTGAGGACCAACGACCTCGTTGGTCACGGTTGCCCAGTTGGTCACGGCTGGCACCCCTCTTAGGTCCAGGCCACCACTCCTGGCACAAGCCACCACTCCGAGTATCCCGTTGATCACGGCTACCCAGTTGGTCACGGCTGGCACCCCCTTTGGGTCCAGGTCACCACTCCGAGTTGCGGCCCCCAAGCGTGAACTCTCAATGAAAGCACCAATGTTATAGACCAAATAGGAGAGCCCAACCCAAAAGACTAGTCTAGTAGGTGGGAGAGCCCATTTAGTCTATATACCCATTAGCATCTCTTTTTTTTTATCAATATGGGAGAGGTGCTCACAACAAATTCAGTTGAAATTTTTGAATAGTTGTGGAGTCTTCGAATTTTAGAAGCAATGTAGTGAAGTTGGATGATACTTTGAAATGTAATTAGTAGTAGTTATGTATAAATGGAAGCCGCCAAGAACATGACCAGTGCCCAGTGGCCATGGTTATTATCATTATAAATGCAGCTATGCAAGTGGGAGAAATTATTTAAAATGTTGGCCCTAGGCCATGTGTTGCTATCATTTTGTAATTTTGCGACGGCTAGCTATAGAATTTTTAACGTATTACATTCAGAAGGAATCGGGAATCTACTTGAAAATCTCTATTGATAATGATGCACTTAAAAGAAAACGCTCCATGCTCTTTTTCTAGTGACTAGTATATTGCTTTGTGCTTTCAATTATCATTTGTTAAATGTATAATGTATAGAGGAGTAGTTAAAAGCTTAAACTTTTAATTCAATTGTATTTTGTCTTAATAAAAGAGGATGGAGGAATACAGGATAACATTCTTTACTTGTTTTAACAATGGTAGAATATATATTAATACAATTTAAAACTGGTTTTTCAATTATGCGTAGTAAGACTCAAATTTACTGCATGTTTGAGATTTAGTGTAGTAATTTTCTAGTGGAGTAAACTTTATTTTCACCTAAGGCATAATTAAACCTGTAAATTCTTAATCTAATTTTATATTATAGTACTACATATATACAGTTAATTAAATATAAAAAATTAAATGAAGCGTGACAACTAAGAAAAGACAAGCCTCTCCAAACACACACATACGTAAATGTAATATACAATATGTCTTCTAGCTGATTTTTTAATCGAAACAAATCAAGCCAAATCTTTACTAATTAATCAAATCGAGTTATCCTCTCTGTTCAGCTATTTGCACAGTCCATTATGATCCACGAGCCTGTGTGATAGCTCATCTTCCTCTCCCACCTCTTTAAATAAATAAAAGTTTTTATTTGTTAATTTTATTTTTAAGAAGAGCAAAGACAAAATGTTGGCTTTAAAATGAAGATTATCTTTTTGGCTTCATAACGATTATATTTAATTTATGCATATGTGATATATGGCTCTAAATCTTGACAAATTTCATGAGGTAGCTGCTATTTGGACAACTAACCAAATAATTCTGTCCAGCAAGGCTTAGACGGATAAAAATAAATCATCTACTAATATTTTTACCTCTACTGGAATTTTAACCTAAGAACTCATTATTCATAAACCACTTCTTTTTGTTTTTGTTCTTTGGAACAGTGTTGATTGTGAATTACTAGTCTTAACATATTGAGAATTTGGCACTTTTGGACCAATGGAACAAAAAATGGTTAAATGTTTGAATTTATGACAGGAAACGAAAGTTTGCCAGATTCATTGAAGTACTGGAGAAAGATTCAATTCATAACATCCCAAAATTCCACAGACCTAAATTTCTACTGTAGAAATTGGAGCACTTTTTCCAGTACAAAGAGAATGATTCTGAATTCTCAGATTCATAGTAGTGAAAGAATATACAAAAAGTAAACCCAAAAATCAAAAAACTAAAAATACCGTTCTCTATTTACAAAACAACTCAGGAATTCAAATTTCCCAGTATGTTTAACTTCTGTGTTCTTTTACAAAGGGATGTTGCAAAAGTTGTTGAGCAGTCCATCTTTTACTAGACTCTTTTTGCAAACAACATTCAATAAAATCCCTAAACTTTTCCGATGCACCTTCAGGCAAACTAGGTGGTTCACCAAAACATATTGCACACATAAGAGTAGCCCAATCAGGTCTTTGTCCAGGTGACAAAAATGGAAAGTGGCCCATGTATAATTCCATTAACGTCAAGCCCAAACTCCAGATATCCGCTGCATAACCATTGTAATTAACACCATAAGTATCTGGATCAAATCTTTCAGGGCTCATATAAGCACAAGTTCCCACGTACGAGTTACACGGGTCTAAAGTTCTACACATGATTTTGCTTACTCCAAAATCTGCTATTTTCACTTGCATCTCTCGGTTTACTAGAAGGTTCGAAGGCTTTAAATCCCTGTGTATAATTTTGTGATTATGTAAGTAATCTAATCCACTTAATACTTGTTTAGCAATCTTCGCTAAGCAAGTTTCGGTAAAGGTTGTTGTGTTTGACAATTTTAGGGTTTCCAGTGTCCCCGAATTCATGTATTCCATTAATATACCGATGTCTCCACCTGTCATATCGATGACACCGTGGCACTTGATGACGTAAGCTGAGTCTGTACGGCGGAGGATTGAGATTTCACGGAGGATCTGACGGCGGATCTCCGGGTCGCTGTCGCCGTGAACTACTTTCAGAGCGTAGATTGCTGACGTACGCTTGTGGCGCACTTTGTATACTGTTCCTCCGTTACCGTGACCTAGAACTTTGAGTTTTTCGAGGTCTGAAATGGAAATAGTAGTGGCGGAGGAAGTTCCGGTGGCGGTGGCGGTGGCGGCGGTGGAGATGGTGGAGATGGAGGAAGGTGGGAGGGGTAAAGGAAAACGAGGGCGGCGTTCGGAGGGTTCCGGCAAAGGAAGGCGGAGATTGAGTTGTCGACGGTCACGGACTAAGGCCATGTGACGAGTGAACCGGGTCGGGTCGGGTCGGCTTGGATATTTTTTTGGAAAATGGATAGTTCTATTTTTCGGTTAAGGGAAGGAGAAGATTTGGGGTTATATAAGTGGGAAGGAGAAAAGCACGTGGGAATTGTGGGGTAAGGGGCTTAGCCCACCCCCAGCCCCCACCATGTTAGGAAGGAGAGAGGATACGGGGGGATTATTGGAGGAAGGTGTGCGGATAAACGTTGGTGAGATTTCAATTTTTTGTTAATTGTTTATGTTAAAGTTTTTTTGGCTTTTTTTTCAAGATTTTTGTTTCTTTTTTGGTAATTGAGAGTAGTAGGCTGAGTTGGAAAATTAATCACTTAGTGATGATCTTGATTAAGAAGGCGAAACAATCTATAACACTACTACCAAAAGAGAGAGTTTTGTATTTCATCAATACAAAAGAGAGTAACAAATTTCAGAGTATATCTAGGTGTCAAAACAGTACTATTAGGTCTTATTTTGGAAACAAATTTCTGGTGTATTTATTGTTTAGTTTCTAATAATATACTCACTCCATCTAGTTTTATTTGTCCTTCTTACTCTAATAGTCGTCTCAAATTATTTGTCTATTTAGGAGTTCAAAACAAAATTAGCTATCTTTATCTCACTTTATCCATAGTATTAATTGATCTTGAAAGTAGAAACAAGAGTTAACATTTATTGAAGAGAAAATAATATGGTGAGTAAAATAGTAAAAAATACCTCCTTATTAATATTTTCTTAAGGGACGTACAAAAACAAATGAAACAAATAAAACGAGACAGAGAAGGGAGTATATTATTAGAAACTAAACAAAAAATACACTAATTGCAAATCACACTTTAATAATCAAAAGTATTTTAAAAAAGTTTGTATTGCTATAATTAATAACGATTAGATTCTCAGAATATCAAATCTATATACAAGTGGAACCTAAAAAAGCACGAATAGTTGGGTGGCTTAGGAAGGGGAGAGGATAAGGCCATATGGGAAAAGGTTGGCTGGTATCCCATTGAGAAGATAAATCTTCACGCCAAGGTTTTGGCTTTTTCTCGATTTTCTTTGTTTTCTCTCATAGAAAAGTGGTGAGGTGAGTTGGATGAATTTATCACGTGTGATCTAAATAGGAGTAATATAATACACTTGTAAATAGCCACCAAATTAGTTCCAAGCAATGAATTCTTTTCTCTGTTTTTTTGTTAACACTGAAGTTTATTTTGTGCTCACTATATGACTAATCCTCATAAGTGTGGTATCTTGGCTTCAGTTTTTGACCCAACAAACGCATAATGTAGAAGTGTTTCACTAGGTTAACTCATTTTCTAGTCCCAACAAAGAAGAGAACAAACTGAAGAATTTTTATGTTTACCACAATTTAAACTTTTTATAAGTGCCTTGTGGGTAGTTAAAAACCAAAATGTTCTTGTAATTTTGAAGGAAAATTTGTTTTCTGCGTGAATTTATAATCTTGCTTGTCCACATGAATGATATCCATCTATCCATAAAAGCATGATGGGTTAAAATTAAGTATCATATAATCAAACTACCTATGGATTTTAACATCACGATCACAACCTTTTGAAATGATATTTTGCATATTTGGAACTATATAAAAATGCTATCACCATTTTATGTAAAACTATTTTTTAGTTGAGAATAATTGATGTAATTTTGCGCGTGTGCGATCATGCAAATTGTGTTACATATGTTTTTTGTTACATGCACTTGTTCAATGCTTAGTGTCTTTTCAGAAAATTGCATTTTTGGAACTATGTAAAAATATCACAATTTTATGTAAAACTATGTTTTAGTTTATTGGAGAATATACAATTGATGTAATTTTGCACATGTGTGATCGTGCAAATTGTGTTACATATGGTTTTTGTTACGTGCTTTAGTGTCTTTTCAGAAAATAGAAGTCCTTGAGCTGATTTAATTATCAGCAAGAAATACTTCTTTTGGTCATGAATATGAAAAATATGCTTGCTATAGTTATTTTCTCAATGTGAAACATGCTTTGGTAATTAGAAAGAGACAAGAATAATCATCAAGGATATGATGGAATAAATGAATTCTTCTGTTTTTAATCAAGTGTCTTCGAGCAATGAATAAAAATATTATATTTTTAACGTGGTTCAAATTTGAATTAGACGAATTATTGTATGAATACAGCCCTCCAATTCCGCAAGCAAGAATGCACTAAACAAGCCGCTAAAGGTTGCCGTCTTTATTAAAAGGATAGAAAAGTGAAGTAATGTAGCAATTTTTAGCTGTATCAATTTTTAAACAGATGATTTCCCTTTTGATAATTTCCATTTATCTTTTTACATGTTTGAGTAATTAAAATTTCAAAAAAGAAATTTGCAAAAGCTGTAGAGAGAACAAATGGCAAGTTATGACATAATATGTATTTTGGCAACAGACAAAGGGCGGCTATACCAAAAAAAATTCATGCAAGTCATTTTCTGCCAGTTAAGTCATCAGCATCGTCTAGGAACTTAGTTCACTGAATAGAGTCAATCTTCTTTACTTTCAAGCTATGTTAGAAGTTAGAACTTTCTTTAGCGCCTTGTCAACATCCTATATAGGGGCTAGGTAGGAGCCACGAGAAAATACGTACTCCTATAACAACTTGTAAGTTTCCTTTTTTCCTTCTTTTTCTTGTTTATTTTAGCCATTCTACAGTTAAAAACAAAAGTTTAAAGAACAATGATATATGAGGAAAATTGCCTACTCCATAAAAGTACTAGTATTAACATAAAAAGAGATAGTAACCAATGCACTATTAGATCATACCATTTGGATAAGAAACGAGTTTAGTTTGTTACTAATTTGATTTTGGGTGTGTTATTGGAAATAATTTTTTATTTTTGAAGGAACCCATGTCTAGATGTGGTGAGTTTATGTCCAATTTCTGTTATAGTACTGTATCTCTTCCTACAACTGAGAAGATGTCAATTTCTCAGAAAGAGAATTAGACAGAGTGGGGTGCCCCAACTTGGAGTCTTGGACTGTCAAAAAATTCTAACACTAGAAGACTGTCAAGTTATATTGATCTTGATTTTATTTTTCAAAAACCAATAGAGTATCATTCAATTTTAAAAAAATAATGTTTAATTTCTAAACCAAACACACGAAACTTGGGCTTTTAAAGATTTATATTGTGTCGGCTAAATTAATTACTAGATAATTGTACTACATCATCACTATTATTATAGCTGGGGTAGTTGTGCCAGTGGGGGTTGGATATCCATTGTCATCATCCAACTGTACGCACATAATTACACAACTTTGTTTTACGAATAGTATAATACTAACAGAACATAAATTTTAATTTTAAGGATTATGTATAATTAATTTAATGATTATTTACAAACCAAAAAAATGTATGATTAGGTTTGCAGATGCTAGTAATTGATTGTGATGTATGCAGTATAATATTTTATTTTCTCGTCTTGTCGTATTACTTGTTGTTATGCTATCCAGCCAAAGTCTGAATCACTATTTCATAATTAGTTATCCATGAGAATAAAATCTTGCTGCAAAATTAGGTAGAAAATACTAACAACTTAGCAATTGTAAAAAAATAGAGAGTGGAGGCCAACTTTTTTTCCTGAAACACGAGTTTGGAACTCCAAAAAGAAGTAGCAAGATGCATGTGAACTCTGAAATTTCCAGTTCATGCCAACCAAAAATCCACCAAAGAACTTGGCAATTGATTCTTGTGCAAATGGTTTTCAATACAAAGTACAAACACTAAAAATTATCAACTGTTTATCTTACAAAATGTATGACCATATTTGAGTTCATGCCGCTATAATTTGATTGTGTGATCGTTAGGCAGTTCCTTTGAGTAATGCCCCATCATTATGTTATTCCAATATTGGCGCCAATATGAGGCTAAAACTACTTAGCAAATATTAATTGATGTGAGATTAACCCGTAATAATTTGTGCTGGAAATAGCTGCGAATATTTTGTTGAAGTCAACAAAATTAATCCAGATTAGTCTAAAAAAGAAGGCTAATACCAACATTGTTGTGCAACGTTCTCTAACACGAATTTATGCATCCCGGCAGAAAAACTTGTGCAAAATTATTTTTTTTGGTGACGCCAAAAAGTTCCTCCAAGTTCCTGTCATGGAGGTTATATTCCACAATTTTTTAAGGGAAATCAAAGATTAAACAGCACCACTGAAATAGCATTATTCGTACAATTTTCCAATTATCTACTATGTAGGCCGTAGCAATAGTCATGGGCTCACCTTTGAATACTGCAGGCCCATCCATTTAGGCTGCTATGTTGGCCCAAGTGAATGCGCAGGTTACTTGTAGCACAGATATAGAACAGACCAAGAAATTAGTAGGATTTAGGAATAAGTTGGTTACTGACAAAAGTACTGGTGAATGAACAAAAATAGAGATTGTAATGTCAATGAGATTAAGAAGACAATGATGAGGTCAATGTGACGCATATTCACAAATCGAACTGCCATTCAAACTTTATAAAAGGTATAAAGTTGGCCTTTGCAATTCAAACTTCAGAACCGATCAAAATTTGATTCTGTGGCTAAACTCCACACATTTTGTAAAGGCAGCCTTTTGTAAATTTGAATCGTGTTTTAAATAGAAGTCTTTCAAGTGACTATTACTGCAGTACACTCATCACCATTTACTATTGGATTTTTTACACAAATATACAAATTTTCATCCTTAATTACAAAAAAAAGAGTAATATTTTTCTAATGATAAAACATAACAATATTTTTTTAGCACATTTTTATAATAAACAAAACATCTCATTTTGATAATTACACTTACACCCCACTCTCCTACAAACCCTAAAACACTTTCTCCATTTTTTCCAAACCAAATCATCCTCCACCACCATCACCCCACCCCACAACCACTGATCCAAACAGAAACAGATCCTCCACCCACCCCTGACACAAACCATCACCCCCACCCCCATCACCCATCACCCCCAACCCCAAATCCAAGTCAAACAGTACGGAACTTCAACCCAGAAGATGCGACTGTTCCGATTTGAGGGAGAAACGGGAAAGGACTATGGCGGAGAGCAGCCATTGTCGCTGTAGTATTCGGGTGCTCCGATTTCGACTGCTCCGATTCCGATCTGGTTGTTTGTTATACGTACATGGATCTAGATCTGATGTTCTGATGACGTAGACGGTCGCAAAATACAATATAACTTTTAAGGAAGAAATTGGCTACTGATTTTAGATCTTAATTTGAAATTGGTTCATAGTCGCTGCATCATCATCAAATCCAGGTTTGCACCCGACTTGAATCAGATTTGGGGGTGGGTCCAACTTTTTATATATTTTGATCTAACAAATGAGAAACTCACTTTAAAACACTGTTGAAACAGTTTTTAATAGGTTGAAACGGTCTAAAACGGTATTGAAACACAATGATACTGTTGACACCCAATTTTGTCCCTCCTTTTTCTGAAATTGGCCATAATTCAACTTAAGGGTGCAATATGACTATTTGTGCAATATGTGTTAGAAAGCATGCATTTATGTGTGTTATCTCCTATTTATACCTTATATAATTTAATTGTGATTATATTACGTAATTTTTTGCATCATTTAGGCTATTTATCAAAATGTAGTCGTTCGTGCAATTTTAGTGCAAGTTTATCATTTAATAGATAATTGTGACTTTTGTGCCATTTAATGCATTTAATAAATATTTATGGTTATTCATATTTAATTAATTTAATTTGTATCATAATTTGCTTTTGTGTGTGCATCTTTGCTTTTTGTTAATCTTATTTTATATATATATATATATATATATATATATTAATTATTTTTGCACCTTTTAATTTAAGGTTGGTCCAATTTTATTACTAATTTCATTTCATAATTTAAAGTTTTAAATTTTCTTTTGAACCTAGACCAAAAGCTTAGACAAATACATTCATGTTACAACTTGCAAAATCAGTCCAAATTCATTATTATTTCTAAACCCCATTTTTAATACCAAATACATCACTCCCTAATTTCCTCCAAATTATCTCCCCAATCTTCTCCAATATTTTGAATCCCCTAAATCTCTCAAAATTGATTTTGAATTCCTAACGGTTTCCAACATTGCTTTACTATACATACACACTCCTACACACTACACAGACCCACGGCAGAGAATCGACCCCACTCCTTCTTTGGTCCTCTTCCTCACAGTACACGCTTCATCTTCCCCACACCCCTGGTCCTCCTCTAATACATGCATCCATCAACACACACATACATACACAAACCCAATCTTCACACAATACACAGTACACACGCACAGACCCCACATCAGAAATTCACTCTTTTGGGTCATCTTCCAACACCCGTATACCAAACCCAGCATATACATTCACAATACCCATCACCCACACCAAAAACCATTCACACACACACACACGATGTGCATCCGAGATAGAGGGATTTGAAATGGAAACAGAAATAGATCGAGATCAGGGAGAGGAGTTTCACTTTCAGAGATCAGTATAGCAATCGTGTTGGACTTAGGGTATCAGCATGGTGACGACGCCGTGGTTCCCACCGAAAAAAAAAAAGCCACAGGCAGTCGCCCCATTTCTTTTCCCGTTTCCCGTTCGCCGGAGATACAGTTTCTCGATCTGTTATACCCATCATCCAATCGCTACTGCCTTTAAGCTGGGGAAATCATCGCAATCAGATCGTCGTCCCTTTGATCTGGCTTTCTCCGATGATGAGTTTTCGGCGAGCTCTGTGACAGCGAGCTTTGTTGATGGGTTTCGCTGCCTGTTGTTTTAGCTTCATTGGTTGCCGTGACATAGAGTTCATTTGAACTCACTTGGTTTGTTTGGTCATTTATTAGAATTCTATTGCTTATGTTATAATGTCCGCTGATATTAAAATACACTGACCGTTGTTTGCTTTGAGAACTTTGCAGCGCCTCTGATGACTTTGGAAGCCTATGAAATATTTTCATTTGAGGCTTTACAATGGTTTGACGGAAATACACTAAATTGACGGATGCTATATCAAATACGGCCAAGGAAAATAATTATTTATTTGAGGCCTATTTGACTAATTTGAACATGATACTACATTTGAACGACGCATTCCCGTGTCCCTAAAACAAAACAAAAAAGGCTATGATGACGTGTGTAAGCCGTTTATTACAAACGAACCGGTGTTGGAGTAACGAGACCGATACTTGGCATGGCAACACGAGCGGCCGGCGTGTTCGCAGCCGTATCGACATCTCTAACCTCCACCCAATTCATACACACCTGAGCCGACACTTTCAAAAATCCCTTTCCCTTTTTATTTTAAAACTATTATTAGTATATTTAAATTATTATTATTATTATTATCATTTTTATTATTATTATTATCTACTAATATTATTATTATCATTATTATTGTATTTCTACTATTATCAATATTATTATTATTTACTAACCCTTTTCTTATATTTTGCGAGGTAAATTCGGATGAAAGACGGCATAGTTTTGAAGAAAACACTTAGAAGAAAAGGACTTTTTATTATTATTATCATTATTCATTAATATTACTATTATTGTTTTATTATTATTCAGTAACTTAACTTCATCTATTTTTTTTTTTTTTTGCGAGGCACACTTGGATAAATGTCTTCAAGATGACTTTCCAAAAAAATACTTCTACTTTTACTTGCTATTATTTTCACTTAATATTTATTTTTTATAAACTGATTAATTTGCTTTATTTTGCAAGGTTTAATTCCCTAAAGAAGTAGCCTATTAGCAAACTTTTATCTTTTGTATAATACACATAGTATTTAAATCGTCTTTTAATCAGTTTATTTGCTTAACTACTTGTTTTGAATCCCAACATGAAGTCCGGCCGGTAACCATATTTGGTGGGGCTCGAGGGGTGCCTAACCCCTTCCTCTCGAGTTAACCTGAACCTCTCACCTAGAAATTCTGGTTTGTAGACTAAGTTTCAAAGTTAATTGTAAAATTGGCTAGAAATAAAATAGGTGCCCTAATACGCCTAGTTAAAAAATATGTTAGGTGGCGACTCCAAGTCTTTACCCGCGAGTCCCAATAAGTCGAGCCAATTTCGAACCCTTACGGGGTTCGAGGAAAAATGGGCGTCGACAGAATGGCGACTTCACTGGGGATTTCAAGGTTCTAACCATAACGGACTTTTAATTGGGATTCTTTGCATTTATTTTCGTTATTTCTCAAAACTAATATTTCTTTCTTTTTCTTTTGCAGGTTTGAAGTTTAGCTTTCTACTTCGTTTGCATTTTTCTTTATTATCTGTAATTGTTATTTTATTTCCTCCACTCCTGGAATTTTTTACACTTGCACACACCATAAACGGTTACGTGGATCTCACGGCCGTTTCACTCTCAAAAAACCCTTTAGGGGGGACGGTTGGGATAAGTTGGTCCGTGGTACAACCAACAATTCTAAACGTTCCCACCCCTTGGTTGTCCGCCTGGGGGAACCATGTTCTTGTCTAGTAAACCCACTCTTGGAAGGTTCTTACAAAGCGTCCAACACTTCTACTATTTTCTAATCTTTCATAAATTTTGCAAAATCTTTTTCTTTTATACAATTTCACTTCATAATTCTTTTTGTCTAGTTTCCATGATCCTATTTTTAAAAACTAACTTGTTTGTTTCGTTTTCTCTTTTTACTCATTTTTTAAAATCATTTTTGAAATGCTACAATATGGGCACCCTTTCTATAAAATTGATAAATCTTTTTTTTTAAAAAAAAACAATTTCACTTGATTCAATTCTTTCTTCATTTTAATATTGTCTAGTTTCTATTAACTCTATTTCTCAAAACTAATGTGCGTTCGTTTTGAAAACTTATTTTGTAAAATTTTAATATGTGCATTTTTCTTTTTCATGATTTTTAATATTGTCTAGTTTATATTAATCATATCTTTTGAAACTAACGCATTTGTTTTGTTCTTATCCTTCTAAAATCATTTTACGAAATACTTCAATATGTGTGCATCATTTTACAAGACATATGCATTTCTTTCAAAACATGTGCATTTTTTAAAATTGTACATATCATGCATACCTTCCGCCGCTCCTGGCAAGTTTCTAAATCGTGCGGTGATTACGACCACCTCCTCCCTCACAAAATCTCCTTTTAGGAGGAACAACTTGGAACCTATTTGGCCCGAGACGTTCCCACTCCTGAGTTGTCCGCTTAGGAGGATGATAAAACTCGGTCTAGCTAACTCCATTCTTTAGTAGTAATACTAGAACTCATGCATCATGACATATCATTAGTCGACTTGTTCTCAAGTCCAATAAGCCAACTTGTTCAAATAATCTGAACGGGCTTTGGCCTTAAAAAGTGTTAATCATGATTTATTAGCATATACTTAAAGGATTGAACGTGCAAATGAAGACCGTTTATGAGAATTATTCTGCATTCAATGCCATTCAAAGGCACCAATAGTAACCCAAGAGGCATCAAAGCCGAAACTGAATCGGAAACGACTGTTTATTCCTAAGCGGTTGGAATTATTCTGCATTCAATGCTATTCAAACGCACAAAGGGTAACCGAAAAGGCATTAAAGGCCCAATATGAAGCAGAATTGACCGTTTGATAGACGGAATGACACATAATGCGCATTTATCCTTTAGGCATTATATAAAGACTTGCCATCCGTGGTTTGTTAAAAGTCCATTAGCAATTTCCTTCTAAAGTGTCTAAAGGGTTCTCAATCTATAACGACACTTTTCTTCATATTTCATACTGCATCATTTTCAAAAGCTCGTGCCATACGTTAATCGTTTGCTTATAACCAAAATTTAGGCATACTCCTTCCTTTTCTTCTCCTTCCTTCACCTTTTCCAAAAGATCATGGCCACTAGAACATTTGACATGGTTGCTGAAGTCCCCCAGTTGCTAAGAGATTGGTGGAGAAACTTAAGCATAGATCAACAAGACCGAGTTAAAGTAGTATTGGGGAACCTGATTTCACTAATGGAGCACACGGCAATAAAAGGGATAGTAGAAGCAGCAGTACACTATTGGGATGCGGACCGAGCAATTTTTCACTTTGGGAGCGTAGAGTTGACACCATTACTGGAAGAAATAGGCGGGTTAACCCAATTACCATTTGAAAGTGAAGAAGTCTTGATGCCTAAGAACATTGCACCCGAGGAGTTCTTCGAAATGGTAGGGTTTAAGCCCGAGTTGTGCACAGACAATATAAGGCAGTCGGGAATTTCTCTGACTTCCCTCTACATCAAATTTGGGTATGAAGAAGCATTTCAGGAATCGGAAGGCTATTTCAACATTGACCATGCAGATTGGCAAGAGCAAAGGGTACTTGCTTTTGTCACCAGCTTTTTAGGGATCGTCGTCTTTCCACAGCACAAAGGACGAGCTGATGTTTGCATGGTCTCAATTGCTGATACCTTACTCAAAGACATTAACAAGACATACACTTTGGTACCGATGATTGTTGCAGAGATGTACCGAGCTTTAGAAAGATGCAAGAAGGGAGCTGTTTTCTTTGAAGGTAGCAATCTGCTTTTACAAATTTGGTTGATGGAGCATTTGCACAAGAAGAACTTCACAGACCAAGGCTTCCACTCCATACCAAGAGAAAACTACATCTTGACTCATACCGCCCGCATCGACACTGCTCTTGAAAAGTGGGACCGGCCAATAACAATCGAAGGCTGGCACCACAAACTCTCTCAATTGACATCTGAAAACATACAATGGATGTTTGATTACTTTCCCGGCACAACAGTAATCACACGATCCGAAAGAGACTCATTTCTCATCTTAGTGGGCTTTAGAGGAGTTTACCCATACACTCCTTTGAGGGCACTTAGACAAGCGGGGAGAAAGCAGATTGTACCCCAAATTGTGGACATCAGAAGTTTCAAAGCTGATATTTTCGGAGGAGTGGTACCATTCAAAGATAGGATAATAGAACTTTGGAAAGAAAGGCAACAAATGGGAATCGAGACTATTGGACGAGACAGGTTTGACGCAGGCTACGATGAAGATTATCCAGACTGGCTAAGAAAAGACATAGCAAAGGCAGTTCAACCAAAAGCAACAAGAAAAAGGAAAAGAAGTGCTGATGAATTAGAATCTGAATGCAAGAGGCTACACAAACAATTGGCGAAGGCACGAGAGAAGATAGTGAAGGAGCAAAGTTTGGTCGAAGCAAAGAACAAAGAAAAAGACAAATGGCGCAATAAGGCAGAACTCCTGACAAAACGCATAGAGTCTATCGGTGTATGGGCTAGCGAAGGAATGGACTCTGTGGCTGATAAAGGAATAGAGGAGAAAGGAGGGAAGGCTTGGGAAATGTTGAAAAACTTCACCTTCGACATATCCCGGCTCCTAACCGATGCAGACAATATCATCTTCCAAGGAGACTCGTCAGGAGCAAGTTCGTCTAGCGAAGATTCATCCGAAGAGGAAGAAGATGAATCTTCTGAGAATAGATCAACATGAAGAATGCTCGCTCAGGCCATGATCTGATTTTCTAGCAATATTTAATTTTTTTCCTTCCCTTACGTTGTTTAAATATCAACCATTGTAATAAAGACCAATGCAATATTCTCTTTTAGACTCCGCATTTTGCAGCAAACGAAATGACGCATGTGGCACAAAGCGATTTCTCAAATTCATCGTGCGTAAAACGATCCTTTACATTATAGGATGCATTTCCTTATTTGATGTGTGTGCGCATTGCATGAACTTGTGTGTTACTCTAGATCTCCAAAGGAATCTCTTCCCAAATCCTATCTCCTCCTTGGGCAGGCATCTCATCTCCCTACTCTACACCCAAATTCTGATATCTAAAATATTTCACATGTCCAAACTATCTCTAACTCACTACCCAACTCAAAACCTATTATCCAAAGGTTGGGTTAAGTCGAATACCAAGGCAAAAGATATTCTCTGTCGCACAACACAGTCTATTTCTTACACAACATCTTTACCACTCTACAATAACACCAACTCCTCATCTCCCGTTTGAACAAGCATCGGTCGTTTGATCAAAATTCCTGACTTGATTGCTACATAAAGCACTTAGACAATCTCTTGTGATACATGTGCATTCTATCACAACCTCCAAATTCAAGCGCTATTTCATCATCTGCGGTCTAGGCATTCTCTTAAGCTTACGTGTCATTTTTGCTTCAAGTCTTTGCTAATGTGCCCACACAGTTTTGTGCATTTCACCATTCTGTTACGGTTGCATCGTACTTGAACACCGGAGTTGGTCAAGAATTTGCATTTAGAAAGCCAAAATGGCAAGCCAAGTTGAAAACACCTTTTTCTGCAACAAGTTCCTTTGAACCACCAGCATATGACAGCAAAGGCTTTCAGACAATCCCAATACCGTACGACCGAGCTCACAACCTCGTACTGCATCCAACTTATACAATAAACAACATCCCCTCTGTCAAAACTTTCAACAACAATCTTAGCGAGCTCAAAAGACAAAACCTCACGTCTTTGTTCCTTTAACCCAATCAAATGACATTGCAACCAGCAGACAAACTACTCCCTAGATGCCCATTCCTAAATTTGATCCAACAAGACCTATACTCAAACATTCCATACCACGACACCGCAAGACATCCAGCGCTGAAACACGAAGTTCAAAGCCTGACCGACCCAAAGCAAAACGATGGTACAACAACAAACCAAGAAAGAGAAATTGCAACTCCCAAACCACAAAAACACCTTTTGCACAAACTGATTCATCAATTTGGCTCCATGACCTTCGAAAGCACAAAACATGAAGACACCTCGTCACAACCTAAGACAAATACAATTTTGGACAATCTCCAAATCCGGCAAAATCCAAATATCAAACCTCAATCTAAGTATGCAAATATCTACATACTCATAGTCATCAACACACCCAATCGTCACACTAAAGGACGAGTGCAAATTTCTAGCCAATACATTTGGTGTTCAGTACCATACAACCACCTTTTCTCGGTGATATGTCATGAACAATTAACTGGGGCAGAATTTTTGAGGATCCCCTCAAAAATTCAAAAAAGACGCAAACCGACACTGGGGCAGAAATTTTTGAGATCCCCTCAAAAATTTCAATAAAGTCCTCACAATAGCAACACAATAGCCTCCTTAGTGCATTGCATGATTTAACAAAAGCATTCTATTTGTCGCACATTGCTTTACTTTTGCTTGATATGCAACCCGACCTAACAATGATAAGCATTCAGTTTTTCTTTGCTATACTTTACTTTTGTTTGTAGGGTATACAGCCTGAAGGGTGGACAACCCGATGAAGAAACAACATGACAAGGGGACAATTATACGATATATAGCAGCAGAATGCAACACAACAAATGCGCAAGTCAACCTCACCCAAAAACTCACAAATTTTCTTTGATTGCAGGTTTACATAGGTACCGAGTATACCTAACTACTCTTGCAAAGCAATATTCATCAATTTGACAAGTGTAGAATCCATGTCGGTGGATGTATAGGGTCTGCATCGGTGGACATGACAAGCATAGGATCCATGTCGGTGGATATATAGGGTCCGCAGCGGTGGACATGACATCAATTTGAGAAGTATAGAATCCATGTCGGTGGATGTATAGGGTCTGCATCGGTGGACATGACAAGCATAGGATCCATGTCGGTGGATATATAGGGTCCGCAGCGGTGGACATGACATAAATTTGACAAGAATAGGATCCATGTCGGTGAATATATAGGGTCTGCATCGGTGGACATGACATCCTTAGAATCTGCGTCGGCAGATATATAAGGTTCGCAGTGGTGAACATAACAACAATTTGCAACAGAGTAAGGTCTGCATTTGTGGACATAGTTCAGCAATTTGGAGCAGTAAGGTCCGCGTTTGTAGACAGACCAACTATTGATCAAGCATAGAATCTACGATTGTGGATAATAGGGTCCGCGTTTGTGGGCAGTTCAGTCATTTGAAGGAACACATGATCAGTGCCTATGTATACAGTTCAACATTGAAAGCATCTTAAGTATCGAAGAGACATTGATCTGTGTCACTGGATGGAAAAGTTGGGAGTCCATGTTTATGGACGATATATCAGTCAAACAAGCATATAGTCCGCGTCGGTGGACACATTCAACCGTGAAAGCAACATAAGATATATAAGGTTCGCAGTGGTGAACATGACAACAATTTGCAGTAGAGCAAGGTCCGCATCGGTGGGCATAACATTAGAAAGACATTTGGATCAATCAAACAAGTACCAGACAAAACAACCACTCGGCTCAACAGGGAAGTTTACTTCATCTTTATCTTTATATATCTATTGCATTTGTCATGATTTTGCTGCAGGGTACTCCCCGATCTCCCGACAAATCCCTGTGCCATACTTTCATGCTTGTTCCCAAAATCACTAATTACGCAACCGCAAAACCTCAAACACATACAAAGCAAAGCCTAATCCTACAAACAATGCCTTTTGCTACACCCGCAAGCTACCTATCTAGCCAAGTTCCAAGCTGCAATTCCATACTCGCACCTGTGATCTGCCTAATCTCCCCTTGCCGATTGGGTATCAGCTTCGTGTTCCCTCCTAATTCATGCCCATCTGTGTCAATCGTGCGTATTTTCGTGCTTAATCATGCCCGTCTGCTTGAATCGTGCGCATTCATAAAATTCGCTCCCCAAATGTTTCCAAGCTCATTCAAAGCAAAATTGAAGACGAAATGACTCATTTATCGAGATGAAGTGGAAACTATGTCCGCGCAAACTCCTCTTTATGGGTGTGTCGTGCACCACATCTTCATAACTAGGACGATTATAAGCCTCTTTTCCCACGCTCGATCTATCGATGTTATTTCATCTCCGACAATGCCTTTGCTTTATTCTTCATTCGTCCTGCCAAAAGGCAAAGCATACTCGAATCTAAACTTTACATACTTGGATAAGTTTAGTTTTTTACATCCAAAATCGTGCGTCATAAATATCTCACACAGGCAACATGCCATTCCAGAACTACACACGGCCTGATTCTCGTGAAACCCGAGATATGTAGGCAACTCAGAGACCGGGGTTCGGCCGAAATACCCCAAAACTCCCATTTTCCCTTTAATCATTTCGCCTTCCAGTCGTGACAAAATTGGCCGCACTGTCAACGTCTTTGCCCGAAGACTCTTTCATCATCCCCGGGCAAAGAGGGGCAGCTGTTGACACCCAATTTTGTCCCTCCTTTTTCTGAAATTGGCCATAATTCAACTTAAGGGTGCAATATGACTATTTGTGCAATATGTGTTAGAAAGCATGCATTTATGTGTGTTATCTCCTATTTATACCTTATATAATTTAATTGTGATTATATTACGTAATTTTTTGCATCATTTAGGCTATTTATCAAAATGTAGTCGTTCGTGCAATTTTAGTGCAAGTTTATCATTTAATAGATAATTGTGACTTTTGTGCCATTTAATGCATTTAATAAATATTTATGGTTATTCATATTTAATTAATTTAATTTGTATCATAATTTGCTTTTGTGTGTGCATCTTTGCTTTTTGTTAATCTTATTTTATACAATATATATATATATATATATATATATATATATATATATATATATATATATATATATATATATATATATATATTAATTATTTTTGCACCTTTTAATTTAAGGTTGGTCCAATTTTATTACTAATTTCATTTCATAATTTAAAGTTTTAAATTTTCTTTTGAACCTAGACCAAAAGCTTAGACAAATACATTCATGTTACAACTTGCAAAATCAGTCCAAATTCATTATTATTTCTAAACCCCATTTTTAATACCAAATACATCACTCCCTAATTTCCTCCAAATTATCTCCCCAATCTTCTCCAATATTTTGAATCCCCTAAATCTCTCAAAATTGATTTTGAATTCCTAACGGTTTCCAACACTGCTTTACTATACATACACACTCCTACACACTACACAGACCCACGGCAGAGAATCGACCCCACTCCTTCTTTGGTCCTCTTCCTCACAGTACACGCTTCATCTTCCCCACACCCCTGGTCCTCCTCTAATACATGCATCCATCAACATACACATACATACACAAACCCAATCTTCACACAATACACAGTACACACGCACAGACCCCACATCAGAAATTCACTCTTTTGGGTCATCTTCCAACACCCGTATACCAAACCCAGCATATACATTCACAATACCCATCACCCACACCAAAAACCATTCACACACACACACACACGATGTGCATCGAATCGAGATAGAGGGATTTGAAATGGAAACAGAAATAGATCGAGATCAGGGAGAGGAGTTTCACTTTCAGAGATCAGTATAGCAATCGTGTTGGACTTAGGGTATCAGCATGGTGACGACGCCGTGGTTCCCACCGAAAAAAAAAAGGCACAGGCAGTCGCCCCATTTCTTTTCCCGTTTCCCGTTCGCCGGAGATACAGTTTCTCGATCTGTTATACCCATCATCCAATCGCTACTGCCTTTAAGCTGGGGAAATCATCGCAATCAGATCGTCTTCCCTTTGATCTGGCTTTCTCCGATGATGAGTTTTCGGCGAGCTCTGTGACAGCGAGCTTTGTTGATGGGTTTCGCTGCCTGTTGTTTTAGCTTCATTGGTTGCCGTGACATAGAGTTCATTTGAACTCACTTGGTTTGTTTGGTCATTTATTAGAATTCTATTGCTTATGTTATAATGTCCGCTGATATTAAAATACACTGACCGTTGTTTGCTTTGAGAACTTTGCAGCGCCTCTGATGACTTTGGAAGCCTATGAAATATTTTCATTTGAGGCTTTACAATGGTTTGATGGAAATACACTAAATTGACGGATGCTATATCAAATACGGCCAAGGAAAATAATTATTTATTTGAGGCCTATTTGACTAATTTGAACATGATACTACATTTGAACGACGCATTCCCGTGTCCCTAAAACAAAACAAAAAAAGGCTATGATGACGTGTGTAAGCCGTTTATTACAAACGAACCGGTGTTGGAGTAACGAGACCGATACTTGGCATGGCAACACGAGCGGCCGGCGTGTTCGCAGCCGTATCGACATCTCTAACCTCCACCCAATTCATACACACCTGAGCCGACACTTTCAAAAATCCCTTTCCCTTTTTATTTTAAAACTATTATTAGTATATTTAAATTATTATTATTATTATTATTATCATTTTTATTATTATTATTATCTACTAATATTATTATTATCATTATTATTGTATTTCTACTATTATCAATATTATTATTATTTACTAACCCTTTTCTTATATTTTGCGAGGTAAATTCGGATGAAAGACGGCATAGTTTTGAAGAAAACACTTAGAAGAAAAGGACTTTTTATTATTATTATCATTATTCATTAATATTACTATTATTGTTTTATTATTATTCAGTAACTTAACTTCATCTATTTTTTTTTTTTTTGCGAGGCACACTTGGATAAATGTCTTCAAGATGACTTTCCAAAAAAATACTTCTACTTTTACTTGCTATTATTTTCACTTAATATTTATTTTTTATAAACTGATTAATTTGCTTTATTTTGCAAGGTTTAATTCCCTAAAGAAGTAGCCTATTAGCAAACTTTTATCTTTTGTATAATACACATAGTATTTAAATCGTCTTTTAATCAGTTTATTTGCTTAACTACTTGTTTTGAATCCCAACATGAAGTCCGGCCGGTAACCATATTTGGTGGGGCTCGAGGGGTGCCTAACCCCTTCCTCTCGAGTTAACCTGAACCTCTCACCTAGAAATTCTGGTTTGTAGACTAAGTTTCAAAGTTAATTGTAAAATTGGCTAGAAATAAAATAGGTGCCCTAATACGCCTAGTTAAAAAATATGTTAGGTGGCGACTCCAAGTCTTTACCCGCGAGTCCCAATAAGTCGAGCCAATTTCGAACCCTTACGGGGTTCGAGGAAAAATGGGCGTCGACAGATACAGCTTGAAACGGAGTTGAAACGGTATGAAACAGTGTTGAAACAGTCTGAAACGGTATTGAAACAATCTAAAATGACATTGAAACAATATGATACAGTCTCAAAACGGCATTGAAACACTATAAAACAGTCTGAAACAGCTGAAACAGAGTTGAAATAGTCTAAAACGGTGATGAAATAATATGATATAGTCTGAAATCGCTTGTGAAAAATTCCGAAATAAAATATAAAAAATAATATGAAATAATGCTAAAAAGGTAAAAATAGCTTAGAAACAATGAGAAACAATGCACAAACGGATGAAACAATGCTGAAATAGTCAAGAAACAGATTGATACGGTCGAGAAATAGTTAGATACGGTGTTGAAATAATCTGAAACAGTGCTGAAACAGCGTAGGTACGGTCAGATACGCTGCAGAAACTGTTAGATACAGTGCTGCAGAAACTGTAGAAACTGTGCAGAAACTGTTAGATACAGTTCTGCAGAAACAGTTGAAACGGTGCAGAAACGGTTAGATACAGTGCTGTAGAAACGGTTAGATACAGTGCTGCAGAAACAGTTGAAACGATGCAGAAACATTGTAGAAATAGTTAGATACGGTACAGATACAGTGAGATACAGATGATACAACGAGATACGCGGTGGTTGGTAGTTGAGAAACATTGAGATAAGGTGAGATACAACGAGATACAGTGACGATGGGATGAGAAAAAGTGAAATTGGGGGAAATAGGAGGAGTAAAAGTGAAATTGGGGGAAATGGTGGGAGGAAAAGTGAAATAGGGGAAAATGGGAGGAGCAAAAGTGATAGTGGGGGAAATAGAAGGAAGAATGTAAGAGTTTGGTATGTTATAGGAAATATTGCTATGTTTTTGCTATATTTGTAATTAACTTGTGTTTTCCTCTATATAGTGTTATTTTGCTAAAATATTGCTATATTTGGTAATTAAGTTCTAAAAATTGTACTTTTGTGTAAAAATTCCTTTAGTATTACATGTAAAAATTTCGCTAGGGGGAGCCTATTTTAGGATTGTTATTTAGGTTCTAATTTAGTCACTATATTAAACTTCAAACTTCCTATATTTAACATCAGACCTTCGGGTCTAGCCTTCAGGTAAGTTAAGATCCAAAGCACGAAGGTATGAAGTTCAACAAACAGCTAAAAACGAAACAGTTATCAAAAGCTGGCCAACAATTAAATGGCGCACCTAAAATAGGATCTTGTGTACTGCCCGTATTACATTGGTAAAAGTTTAACTAGGCAGCTAGTTCTATATATGCTATTTAATTTTTAATCACTTTTAAAAGCTTTGCAAGTTTAGCCAATCAAGCCATTAGGATTAGAGTTGAATATCTATGGTGTGTAGTTTACATAACTTAATATTTGTGTTTAAAAATAAACCAAATTCATATCAAAAGTGTGAAGTTGGGCTCAATACCAAACCAAATTCAAACCACTTGGTTCGAAGTTGACGACGACGACGACGACAAAATTTGAACTTCAAACCGAAGTGGCTAAAGCTAAATTAATTGGTTTGAACTTCAACCACAATTGTACGAAGATAGGCAGAAAAACTAGCATCTCTAAAGATGAGCCTATAAGTTGCTGAAACTACAAGAGCACACACAAAAGTGATTATTTGTGCACTTTGCCCATTGCATTGTATTTATAAAATTTTGCCACATTAAATAACAAAATCAATTTTTCAATTACTTATTTTACCATTATACATTACCTTAATATAGCATATACAAGTTAATTTAACATATTACATCGTATCTACTAAAATCATTATCACATAAACATTAGTTGATCTACAATTTAGACGCTATAGTGGTGAAAAGTACGCATTTGTGTAAATAGGTCAAATTTCATTTTATACTGTGATAATATTATGTTTTGAATATTATACACAACCAATAAAGGTGACATAATGGTTAAGGATTTTAAAATTGTTTAATGCTACAAGTTCAAATCTCCTCGTTACAAATTCTATTTTTTAAAGTAAAAGTACAAACAAGTTAGATCAATATAAGGAATAAAAGAGGATTAAATATTAAAAAGATGCATTTAGTGGGAATTTGATTTATGCTTTTGAGTGTAAGTGAAGAGACAATTGACCAAGTGAACCATTCAAGTTTTTGGTGCATGGGTTCACACACATTATATAAGACATATGTTGAGAAATATGCACACAATATATCTAGCTTTGCGGAATGACTATGGATTCATGTGAACAGCCGATAATACTAAAGATCCGCCCCGGGCTAAATGCTCATAAGATCGTCTTTTCTGCCATCAACACGGACGGATGACTCGATACGACTCAACCTTGCAAATAGACAATTGTCGATGGGCGATCCATCACTCCACTTCCAAACATATGAAAAAAAAATGCCTCAACTACGACAACAACCTTCCTATGTCTGGCCCATAATATAGCCATATATTTCATTCAATCAAGTATGGAGGGATAAGTTTGAGGATTCAACGACTCCCTCAACCAACCCTAAGATAATTGAACACATGTTTCACCTTAATAGTTGGGTTAGCTACGGAGACTCCACTAATACTTGAATCTAAAGACCAAAATATTATATAAAGGCAGATCAAAAGATGAACCGTATGACATACAATATATACAGAACTCACTCATAAGACAGTCGACTCTAATTACTTCACATATAGCCTATCTTTTTCAAATTTCCATTGCTTTTACCATTGTAGCTATCTTAGTAAATTGTACTCACTCTTATTCAAGGAAGCTTCATGTAATTATGGATTCAAATATTTACTAATACGATGTTCTCCATAGCTCCTTACTTCAATTATCTTTTACTATTATCGTTTGAAATTCTATTATTGGCGCAAGATTAATTGCGATCAATAGTAAAGAAAACTTATTCTCAACAAATTTTAAATTAAAAGTAGACTTTAAATTATGTATTTAACTTTATCCATACTCATTCTATGGACCTGTATAATAAAACTCGAAACACTAATCCCGTTCAGTTCACAAATTAATTGCTAAACAGGTAAACGGTGTCGTAGTAAAGAGGTCAGCCCTGCTCATTCCCTTGCAAACTACTACTAGTACAACAATACATTATCCCCCTATCCAACTTCTTGGCACTTTCTGAACTAAACCCCTCAATAATGGAACCCACCAGCGGACAGGTCATCACCATACTCCATTAATTTTCAATCATCAATAACTAAAACACGTCATCCTTAGATTTCGTCTTGTAAAAATCCCCAAAGTTGTATGGGGTGATAAATCAGCCCCTAATCAGGTCTCTATTTGCTACGGCCTACGTCTACTAGCCTGTTTGGGTAAACTTAAAAGTAACTACTGTTGTTTTTGAACTATGCTTATCATTAGTTTTGTTATGTTAGTATTCTTTCATACTTTTGCATTATTATATTGTTTCTATTCAAATCAATTTTGAAAAATATCTTTTTTTCACCAATGGTCTATGTCGATTGTATTCAACCTCTTTGTATTATTTAAGATGGGGTAAAGTCCATGTATATCTCATCATCTTTACTTGTGGAACTAGACTGATTAGTTTCTATTTATAATAAGTACTTTATTATTGAACTGAAATTAATTTAGTTGAGATTCAATATGAATAAGGAAACAAGATAAAAATAAAAACATTCTATAAAAGTACTTATCTTTGTCTTTCTCGCACATGATCTTTTCTGTTTTCCTAAAGTACAATTCGTCAACTTCAACTAAACACTCTTTTAAATACAATACAATACTTATTATTTCCTTAACTCAGATTCCTAGATATTCATTTTCATCTTCTTACGTTGCTACCGACTCATAAACAAACCAAGTTCATCAAAATTTTATCAGCTATGGCGTCTCTTGGATTTGCTCAAAGAATCAATGGTAACTCGGGTATTGAATTCCCTATGATGGGTCGGGCCCATCGGTCCTTGAGCTATGGTAGAACCCGAGTTGGGTTCAGAATTATGGCCTCTGAGGGTCAGTCTGTGGAGCCCGATCTTAGTGTTACTGTTAACGGGTTGAAAATGCCTAATCCATTTGTTATTGGGTCGGGTCCTCCTGGTACCAACTATACTGTTATGAAAAGAGCCTTTGATGAAGGCTGGGGTGGTGTTATTGCCAAAACGGTATAAAGCTTTTTGAGTTTACTTATTTCATTGATCTTTTATTTTTATTTTTTTTTAGTGGTGGATCTAGTGTTGGTTGATATGTTATCTGTTACAGTTAGACCTCGATATAATGACATTGTTTGTTCAAAAAGCTTCAATCATGACATGTTATTATAGAGAACATATAATATAATATAAAATGAAAGATCTTTTCTAAAGAAAAGTAGTTGCTACAGTGAAATGCTGTTGTTATAGAGAGGTTTGACCGAACTACTTTTTGTTAAAATCGGATCAAGTACAAGGAAAAAAGAAGAAACTAAATTGAGCTGTTTATTTGTTTTCAATTGAGTATGACAACTGCTGAAATTGGAGATCATCTGTCTAGATAATGGATTAAGATGATCATGTTGTAACTTGTTATGTGGTAGTTGTGCATGTGCTAGTTCTAGACCAAGTAAACATGTAAATCTTAAAAAGATGTTGTCACTGAAAAGTGTGATCGACACTTTTTACTTTTGAAAAGATGTATTTGGTCCCCTGAAAAGTGAGATCAACAACTTATCAGCACTTTTTAATTTTAAAAATATGTTTTTTGTCCACTGAAAAGTGAGATCAACAACTTTCTAGTTAATTCTATTGAGAAAAGAATAGGGAAGCGAAGACTATTATTGAAATTGTTAGATAACAACATATTAGAGTCTCTTGTATAAAAATGTTGAACTATGTTAAATGAATAAAGTTTATGTTCCAAGTTAAGTTGCATAAACATCAAAACCAATTACGCCTCAATCCCAAACAAGTTGGGGTCAACTATATAAATTATCTCTGTCCAGGTTTCTCCATTAATTAATTTTTTTTGGATCAAGTAAAAGTATTTCATTAATGATGGGAATAATTATAATATTTGTAATGATAGCATAGTTGGTTCTATTGACCTTCAAATGGTCCTTCAAACTCGCATTGGTGACACAAATTCTGTTGAATGTCTTATAAGAAGTGTGCATTTTTTCAGTCTTTTTGATGCTCAAAGCTAGTCTTTTCCTTTTTAATCAATTTTTTTCTTACCTCAGGTGTCTTTGGAAGCCGATAAAGTAAAAAATGTGACTCCAAGATATGCTAAATTAAGAGCAGGAGCAAATGGTTCTGCCAAAGGACAGATCATCGGGTGGCAGAATATTGAGCTCATAAGTGATCGACCTCTGGAAACAATGCTGAAAGAGTTTAGGCAATTGAAAGAAGAGTATCCAGATAGGATACTTATTGCTTCTATCATGGAAGAGTACAACAAATCTGCTTGGGAGGAACTTATACGCAGAGTTGAGGAAACTGGAGTTGTAAGTATATGGGAGGACTTAATAAATGAGATTCTGTTCTGCGTTTAGGGCGTTGTCGCTTTGATTTTCTTCTGAATTGCAATGACTCTCCCTGTATTGATTCTGTTTTACAGGATGCCCTGGAAATCAACTTTTCATGCCCTCATGGTATGCCAGAACGTAGAATGGGTGCCGCTGTTGGTCAAGATTGTGATCTCTTGGAGGAGGTTTGCGGATGGATTAATGCTGTAGCCACAGTTCCAGTTTGGGCAAAGATGACCCCCAATATCACTGACATAACAAAGGTATTCTCGTATATGGCGGTTTTTAACTAAAATAATATATCTCTAAAATGTTCAAAGCATCAACTAATTTCTTATGCTAAGAAGGTCATAACTATTCCTATGCATCATGCGTTCCTCTCCTTTTTTTTTCTTCTCCCTTTATTATTAAAACATTCTCGCATTAACCCAAAAGAAGGGGAGAGATTGCATTATGGAGCTTGTATATGCTCTTAGTTTCAGAGGACGACAGATTGTTCATCTTTCCTCCCTAAATTAATGACACGGGATGATCTTCTTCTTTGGTCATTGTGTTTTACTGTTTTAAACCATTTGTGGCCCCTTATTCATTTGGACTATATGCTCGGTTTGGTTGCAAGGTCTTTCTCTTGCAGTTTCTCCTCTTTGAGAAGAAATAAAGATAAGTTCTATGGCAATTTGAATGAAGTGGAGAATGAGTGTTCAAAGGACATGAGAAGCTTGATTACTGTGAATTCTTTGAGGTGTTGATGATAATTATTTTGGCATAAGAGCACCACTTTGGCTTGAATAAGGCGCTTTTGTTATCATGAATAGTCTCTATGTCTGCGTTAAACCATCTTCACTTTGATCCCTTCCCTATGCAACTAAAGCCTCCTTCGTAGTTTGTTGTTTACTCATGGATGATGAGTTTTCAGCATTATGTCTCCTGTGTTTCTAATATTTGCCCCTTGGATTGTAGCCGGCGAGGATTTCTCTTAACACAGGGTGCGAGGGGGTAGCTGCTATCAATACAATCATGAGTGTAATGGGAATCAATCTTGACACCTTACGGCCTGAGCCTTGTGTTGAGGGGTTAGTAATACTACATTGAGAATTATATGGAATTTAATTTTCTGTTTTTAAGCTGTTCAACAATTCCGACCCCAACTTGTTTGAGATTGAGACGTAATTGTAGTTGCTCTTGTTGTTGTTGAAGCTATTCAACAATTATTTTTCTACTGTTTCCTGTAGATACTCTACTCCTGGAGGCTATTCATCAAAGGCAGTGCACCCCATTGCTCTTGCAAAAGTTATGAGCATCGCAAAGATGATGAGGTCAGAATTTGGAGATAAGGACTACTCACTCTCTGCTATTGGGGGAGTCGAGACAGGTGGTGATGCCGCTGAGTTTATTCTTCTCGGAGCTAACACAGTACAGGTTGGTTTAGAAAATGACCTTTTCTTGCGGGCTTAGAGTTCGGTAAAAGTTTTCTTTGCCAAAACCAAATGTAGGACTTCTTGTCTGCATCTGACTTTACTGTATACAAAATTCTCCTGAGTTGTGATCTAACATAAATGAAAAATCTCAAACGTTTAATTTGTATCATAGTGACATTTGGGTATAATGGGGTAAAAGAGTTACTAAACCTTGCGTCTTTAAGGTAGAGTCTAGCTGCTAGACTCCTGGGCAACTCTTCTTAATTTGTTAGTTTGTTCATTTCCTTCTTTGCGTTCCGTCCTTTTCTGTATGACATTATCTTGGAACGAGAAAAACTTATTGGTTTATTATGTAGGTTTGTACTGGTGTCATGATGCATGGATATGGACTTGTGAAAACGTTGTGCTCTGAGCTGAAAGATTTCATGAGAAAGCACAATTTTTCATCAATAGAAGATTTCAGAGGGTAATCTCTCTCTCTCTCATGCGCAACAGACGCGCACACTCTGTTCTATAGTAGGACTAGATCCATCCAAAAGAAGCAAAAAAGAGTAAGACACAGCTGGAATGTCAAGAACTAGGTTGCATTATCTGTTACTCCTATTTATTTGTCCAACAATTCTGATTTGACAACTCATTTGTCCAAAATGAGTGTCTACCTTTCCTTTTTTGGTTGTCCCAAAATGAGTGTCTCTTTCCTTTTATGTCAAATCTTTAAATCTAAGATTTATTTTGTACCACAGGATTTAAAGACACTGGCCCACATTACACACAACTTTCATTTTAAACCACATGATTGAAAAGTCTTCCTTATTTTCTTAAACTTTGTGCCCAGTCAAACCCAGACACTCATTTTGGGACGGAGGGAGTAACTAAGGTTAAGAATCTTCTGTTTATAATTTGGATTTGTGTTACGTGCAGAACGTCACTCGAGTACTTCACAACTCACACGGATTTGGTGAGAAGGCAGCAAGAAGCAATACGGCAAAGGAAGGCCATTAAGAAAGGATTACAATCTGACAAAGACTGGACAGGAGATGGTTTTGTGCAAGAAACTGAAAGCATGGTTTCTAACTAAACTTGTCAAAGCTCAAAAGTGCAAATTTCTTCTCCTATTATAGATGAATAAATCAATCCCTTTCATATATCTGATTGGATTGGTGTATAGTGACTTTGACCTCTTTGTAGTTCTTTGCGTACAGTTCACAACTCCTGTGCTCAATTTATTTTATTTAACTTGATTAAATTTGCTTGTGTTGATGCTAAGGAATCCCAGATTCATTTGGCTACTCTAATCATCTTCATTTTATTGAGCTTAGCAATAAACAATTGCGACTTGGGCTGATTTGCAAAAATATGACACGTGAAGCAATGGTTTACCTTTTTGCCCACGCTAACAGATGGTTTACAAAAATGCCCTCATTAAGATTTAATGAAAAAAATTCGGGGCTAAGACTTGCCTTTATATTTTTCCGCTTTTCAATACTTATCCCTTCAAGTATTGGCAATAGACAATACTTGCCGTACTTGGACGTAAGTCCTGGCAAAAAGGCAAGACTTGCCTTTGACGCCTGCTCGATTTGCCAACACTTGAACGGCAAGTGTTTTCAAGTGTTGGCAAAAGGCAACACTTACCTTAGGGGTGAACATAGGACGGGTTGGTTCGGATTTTTCATTTACCAAACCAAACCAATAATTTCGGTTTTTTAATCTTTAAACCAAACCAAACCTTCCAAAGTCGGGTTTTCTAATATCGGTTTTATTCGGTTTATTCGGGTTATTCGGTTTATTCGGTTTTTATTTATTAAAAATAAATATGTTGTGTTTTCTCTCTTTTAGAAGTATAGGTAAGTAGCTCGTATCCAATTGTATAAAAGAAGACAAGCTAAATCAAGTTAGTTCATATTAAAACTGTGTTGGATATATAGAGTTCAAGACTTTCTCATTTTTCTTTGATAGGTAACTTAGAGTCCTACAAAAATTAACACTGTCAATCAAACGTTCCAAATATCAATTCAGAGACGTACAATATAGCACATCCAGATGCAGATAGATAAAAAAAGAAAAAAATACTTGCCGATTAAAAAGACAATAATAGCGGCTCAAATGTTTGAGTGCCAAAATCTCTTGTTCTAAGGAAATTATTTTTACTAATTAGGTTTTTTCTTTTGTGCACTTAATTTGGGTTCACTTGTTACTTTCTTGAGGGCTTTCCTTTATGGGTCATAAGCCTATAGCTCATTCTTATTAAAATTAGCTCATGTAGATGTGTGTTGTAAATCGTAAGTTTGTAACATAAGTACATAACTAAGAAAAGCTACTAAAATATTTATACAATACTTTTCAATAAATGAATTTTATACATATAAAAATCTAAAAATAACATATATGTAATGTCGGTTCGGTTAGGTTTCGGTTCGGTTTTTTTATGGGTAACACCAAACCAAACCTAATATGTCGGTTTTTTTTTTTGCCAACACCAAACCAAGTCAAACCAAACCATAGTCGGGTTTTTTTCTCGGTTTGGTTCGGTTTGTCGGTTTGGTTCGGTTTACCGGTTTGGTTTGTACAGCCCTAACTTACCTCACTTTGTGGTAAGTCTTGGCAAGACTTGCCCTTCCAGTCTTCCTTGCATTTTCGCCATATAACTTGAAGTATTGGCAAAACAACATTTGCTCTTGAAGTATAGCCAATTGCTAAGACTTACAAAATTTTTGTCATGAAATCTTGGCTCCGGAATAAATAAGGGTATTTTGCTAAAACATTCCTTAACACAGACAATTTTGCAAAACCTCTCCATATGGGAGGGTATGTGGTGAAAATTTTTGTGCGACTTGTGAGTTGGCGAAATGCACAAATAGCCTATTTGCACAACACCAACCAGTTTTTCCAAAACTTTTAAGGCGTGGTCACTTTAATCGGCTGAAATTGGAGCCATGCTATCCAAAAGATGGCTTCCACAGTTTCCCTCTACTTCAGTATTAACGTAGCAAATGGGCCATATATATGCTACGTGCGGGCCTGTTGACGAGTGCCTTGTGACCCAAGGCTAGAACTCCGGAATGTCAGTCAAACCCAACCAATATTAAGCCAAACTCAACCAATTTTAAGCATCAACATTTATATTATAAGTACTACTAGTTGATGGAGACTTCCTATAGTTGATTATGAGGAGTCCATATGAGGTAGCCTGCAAAGTTTTGCTTTCTATTCAATTAGCGAGCCAATCTTGAATACTCCTAGCTGTAAATTTTCATTTCATTTGAATACCATAAAAATTTTAAAAAAAATTGTCAGAACTATATTTTAAATCTAGCTAGCATGAAGTGAAAAAGACAACCACCTTAAAAGTTGAAATTAAGACCAAACTAAAATTGATAAGTCTCTCAAAATCAACTCACTAATTTCAAAGATAGAGTAGGTTTTCTCCACCCAAACGTCCATGAATAATTTTTCACTTTTTTTCAAAAACTTTTTGAAAAACATGTTTGTCCATGAAAAGCGGTTAGTTTTTGGAGATTTTTTCAAAAACAGTTTTTGAAAAACTAAAAAGTGCTTTTGATCACTTTTTCAAGTTTTTCCAAAAACTATTTTTCTCTACTCACAAAACTTCAACTTTTTTTCAAGTGAATTGTATGTCCAAACACTACTTCAACTTCCAAATACCATTTTTCAACTCAACTTCAAAAACTCTTTTTCAAATATTTTTTCAAATATATGGCCAAACGGCCACTAAAGGTAAGTGCAACTTTTTAGTAAATAAACTATGGGCCCAAAGGGATACAGGTATTTTCGTAATAAAACCCAAACCAAGGGGCTGGTTTTGTAATAGCAAGATATATATAAGATAACTGAAAGACACTTGACCACTTCTTTACTGAAACTAGGGTTTCTCATCCCGCAGCTCATCAACCCCTTTCCCCAAAGGCAGTGCAAGATGGCCGTCGGGTAACTCTCTCGTTAACGCTGAAATCATTTATCTGATTCACTTTTTAAAATGTATTTTGTTCTAATGTATGCTCATTAATTGAACAGTAAGAACAAGAGGATTTCAAAGGGAAAGAAGGGAGGAAAGAAGAAGGCGTGAGTAGACTTGTCATTTTATATTTCTATTATTATTATTATTATTATTATTTGTGTAAATTGATTTATACTAATGTTTTTTAATGGACAGGGCGGATCCTTTCGCAAAGAAGGATTGGTATGACGTCAAGGCACCATCTGTTTTTGAAGTTAAAAACGTTGGCAAAACCCTCGTCTCTAGGACTCAGGGTACCAAGGTACTTTATTGATCTTGTGTATTTGTTACTACTTTTTTATTATGTCATTTGTTTTAAGTAGTTATCGATATTTTGTTTATTTAATCGAAAGATATACTAGTACTTAAACTCCATTTTAGTATAGTAATGTTCAGTATACATAGTGAGTTTACTCCAATAATGGTGGAGAGCTTTTAGTTTTTGCTACATTGGGTTAGAGAGATACATAGGTTTGAAAAATGTAGTAGTGTCGATGCATCTTGAGCTAACCAGTAACTGCTGATATTAGAATTAATTATTGTTGCTAGTTGTCCAGGGATGTTCTTAGAGCTACAACTTCTCATAGGGATGTACAACAATTTATACTTGTGTAAAATTTTACTTGTAATAGCTAACTTGTACGTGAAAAATAATCGAATTCCTTCAACTGATGTTATGACAGTAAATCAGATTCTATAACTTGTATCTCTATAAAATTGTGTGAGTGTATTTTACAACTATCTTTTTTCTTTTCTGTTCCTCTATGTCTACAGCTTCATCTCTTACTCACTTTACATTGGTTTTTGTTGTCTACCTGCTCTTCTTTTTTGTGTTTATTTTATGGTTCCACCCTAAAAAAGATGACCTTTTGTTTTCATTCATGGAACTTTGATATGAAACTCTTATATATATGAAAAATATAATTATGCGTGAAGTTTCACTTGAATTATCATGTCCATTTTTTTCTTCTCAGATTGCCTCCGAGGGCCTAAAACATAGAGTATTTGAAGTTAGCCTGGCTGATCTTCAGAAGGATGAGGATCAGGCTTTCAGGAAGATCAGGTTGAGGGCAGAAGATGTTCAAGGGAGGAATGTCCTCACAAACTTCTGGGTAAGATGATCTGTCCAATAATAATTTGTTCACATTGCTGCAGGTTACATATGTCTATGGATTGAGTTCCAACTTTGTTTAATAATTACAGGGAATGGATTTCACAACAGACAAGCTGAGGTCTCTTGTTCGCAAATGGCAAACTTTGATTGAGGCCCATGTGGATGTCAAGACCACAGACAGCTATACTCTCAGGATGTTCTGCATTGCTTTTACAAAGAAGCGTCCAAACCAGCAGAAGCGTACCTGTTATGCTCAGAGCAGCCAGATCCGTCAGGTTGGTATTTCTGCTTGGTCTAGATTAGTGCGAGTATATATGCTCAAGGTTCGCATCGTGTCTCGCAAGTTCATTTTTGTGTTACTCACAAGCATATCTTTCATATTGTGTTAGATCCGTAGAAAGATGGTTGAGATCATGAGAAACCAAGCAAGTTCCTGTGACCTGAAGGAGTTGGTTGCAAAATTCATCCCTGAATCAATCGGCAGAGAGATTGAGAAAGCAACTTCAAGTATCTTCCCTCTACAGAATGTTTATATACGAAAAGTCAAGATCCTCAAGGCACCTAAATTTGATCTTGGCAAGCTGATGGAGGTATGTTTCGTTTCTGTTCTTAGCCGTTAGATTGTATAGCAGAAGCTATGGTGGGTTATTAACTGGAGTTGGTATTGTAGGTTCATGGTGACTATTCAGAAGATGTTGGTACGAAGGTGGATCGGCCAGCTGATGAGACAATAGCAGAGGCAGAACCTGAGGTTCCTGGCGCTTAGACTCAATTCATCCATTTGAATTATGTATTCAAATATGATAGTCTTTAGGGCTGCACATTGTTTAAGTTGAGTTTCCTTGAGACTTGTCAAAATTTTGCATCTGGTTCTTTGTCTGTGTTTGATTTATACATTTATCATAGACTAAAATATGGTTTTTGCAGCTGTTTATCTATTAGTACTAATTCCTGTCCCCGTTGTGGGTTTAATTCACTGTGAATCTTGGTAATTCATGCTTTACCTTTTTAAAAGTTGACCAGTGAAGTGGATTATTGTTAGTGCTAATTTTAAGAGGACAGTAGTTCAATTTATGCAGGAACTCTTTATTTCTTCAGAAATGCAGCTTCCTCGGTAATTAAGAATGAAGATAACTTGTATAATGTGTACTGCCTCGTAATGACAGAAATTTCTTTATCCCAAAATAGCTGTAGCCCTAGTTTTAACCATTCTCGCAGCTGGTACTTGTCCTCGTTTAGAAAGCATGTCATGGAATCGTGTTTGATGTATAGTGATTGATATTGGTTGGAATTAGGGGTGAAAATAGTTCGGTTGGTTCGGTTTTTTCATTTACCAAATCAAACCAATAATTTTGGTTTTTTAAATCTTTAAGCCAAACCAACCAAATTCGGGTTTTATTCGATTTATTCGGGTTATTCGGATTTTTTTTTGTTAACAACAAATATGAGGTGTTTTTTCTCCTTTAGAAGTATAGGTAAAAAGCTCGTATCCAATTGTATAAAAGAAGACAAGTTAAACCAAGTTAGTTCATATTAAAACTGTGTTGTATATAACAAAAGAAAAAAATATTTACCAGTTAAAAAGACAATAATAACAGCTCAAATGTTTGAGCGCCAAATTCATTTGTTCTTAGAAAATTATTTTACTAATTAGATTTTTCATTTGTACACTTAATTTGGGTTCTCGTGTTACTTTCGGGAGGGCTTTCCTTTATGGGCCATAAGCCTATCACTCATTATTATTAAATAGCTCCTATAGATGTGTGTTGTAAACCATAATTTTGTAACATAAGTACTTGACTAAGAAAAACTACAAAAAATATTTAGACAATACTTTTCAATGATTGAATTTTATACCTATAAAAATTTAAAAGTTACATATATGTAATGTCGGTTCGATTTGGTCTCGGTTCGGTTTTTTTATGGGTAACACCAAACCAAACCTAATATGTCGGTTTTTTTTCACCAACGCCAAACCAAGTCAAACCAAACCATAGTTGGATTTTTTTCTCGATTCGGTTCGATTTGTCGGTTTGGTTCGATTTGCCGGTTTAGTTTGTACAGCCCTAACTATCATATTTCAGATAATACTCCGACAAGCTTTGATCTACTATAATACTATTGCAAACTTTAAACCTAACGTCAAACATTATAAAAATTTCACCATAAAGCCAGATAAATTAAATATTAAGGATACTAATGCAGAAGACCAGCAAATTACTAATCAGCGCTAGCTTATAAAGCGCTTCTTTTAAAGAAGGTTTTCGTAGGTGCGATGACTTTTCTGGGTCATGGTACATCATTTGAACCTTGTTCTTTTTTCTTCTTTTATTTAGAAAATAACATTGGATTATTATAGCATATTAAACCCAAACCAGCAAAAATTTGGAAAGAACTTATTTTCATACACCACGATCTTATTGAGATGAGGGAAAATAATGATGATGTTGAACTAGAATTTCGGAAACCGTGGAAGAGAAGACTCGTAACTTAATAAAGAGATGATAATTTGTCCTCCAAATATGATAACATGTAGAATAGTGAACTTCCTGCCTTAAACATAGTATATTTCATACTTATAGGATTGAAATGATATTTTTTATTTTCTTTCTTTATAAAAACCATCGCAACTACTCTATACGCTTGTAAACTTATACCCAAACCTGTACAAAAATCAAAGATTATACCGCTAGAACTAGTTCAAATTGAATAATTATTGCTTCAGATTATATAATATAAACCATTCCAACCTCCAAAAGAGCAGCATGAGGGATATCTAATGCAATTGGTGGCTCTCTGCCGTTTTTATCCAGAAAAGAATAAACCATTAAAAGAAATTGCTTCACAATATTCGACCCATTGCGTACTGATAAATGTGAATGTCCCAAGAAATAAGCAGCGCCACTTTCCCTAGCATCAACAAGTTCTTCAAGTTCCTTCCTTACTGATGGATTCATTTTAGGAATAATAGCTGGTAGCATAAATCTAACTTTTTTTCTCCTTGAAGTAGTAGTAGGTGTATTAGGATTTTCAATATCTAATACTTGTTGACCACTTTCACTTTGTTCATGACCTCCAATAATAGGAACTAAAACATTTCCATCGGTCATTCGGCCTCCCAAAATAATCATCCTGCCCTCTTGCAAAACCAAGGCATCATGATGTCGTTCCTCTCTGGCTATAAACTCACCTATCGAGCTAATAATCTGATCCTCGAAATGATCTATATCCCTTACATGATCACGATATCCATATCGAACAATGCACCTATATATCTTGTATTCTTTAGAACCGATCCTACCAATAAGATATCGGTCATTTTTAGGAATGTATGGCACAGGCAAAGACTTGAAGGACAAGAAAATCAGCACTTCATGGAATGCAGGAATGTTGGTGATGAAGTGGGAGAAGAAAGCTGGAATTCCTGTCACAATGTTACTATGAACGAATCCAATCCCGGGTACTCTAGAAACTCCAAGTCCAGGACTAAGGTCTGTTAGCCAGTCCACAGTCACCTTGTTTTCTATATCGAATTGATACCTTTTGATAGTACCATAGTGCCAAGAGACCATGATTGTCATAAAAATCAATGACAGAACAACAATGCACCAAGCTCCCTTTGAAATGTTCAAGAAACAGGATGATAGGTACAATGCCTCAATTGAACCAAAGAATAACAAAAAGAACACAGAGAGAAACACAATGCCGTTCTCCCATTGCAGTGCTATAATCAGCGACATAAGACAAGTTGTTACTAGCATTCCACAAATAACAGCTAAACCTGCAAGAAAATGGAGCAAAAAGTTACTGAGATAATAGAACAAGCGCATATGTTTTTCCAAAAAAGTTCCTTTTCGAGTGAGGTATAATGAAAGTAAAACTTATGCTACAATATGGCTTTTTATAAATCTAAAACGCTGAAATAATGGGAGTCAGAAATGCATTAGAAGCTCTACATGACAGCTTAGTGCTGAAAATCCAAGAGAACTAAACCTGTCGCGTTTGCTATAGCTGATATGTCTTGAAAACCTAGCAAGATTGACAGGCTAAGGACCATGAGCATCCAATTTGCATCAGGAACATAAACCTGTCCATGTACTTTATTTGATGTGTGGATAACTTTGACTCTTGGAAAGCAAGCAAGTGCTTGGCACTGGTTTATGATGGAAAAACTTGCCGTGATTGTAGCTTGGCTACCCACGAGGGAAGCAAAAAGAGACAAAATTGTGAATATATGATGGAGGTGTCCTGAGCAGTTGATAATTGAGGATAAGATATTGAAAGAAATAAGCTACTACGATGACAACTATAAAACAACCTGTACAAACTTACTATGCGTCACGGATTCACTAAGATGAGCAACATCAGCTGAAGTACCCAAGTGCTTGGAAAGGAATGCTGCTTGACCAGCATAACATAATACAAGGGCTGGATATACCAAAAAGACGAAAGTGACCTGCAAACATAACATACTGTGTACCTTTTACTCCTTGTTCATGTACCTATTAAGAATCACAAACAAAATTTCATACGTACCTTAATGGATCGCTTTGAAAAATGACCTAAATCTGCAAACATTGCCTCTGAACCTGAAGAATATTAGCCTTCATGTATCAGAAAACTTTGGTTACAAAGGTGCTAGAAGATATTGAAATGAAGGCCTTCAGCATCAAATGGAAGTAAAATACGTAATTTCCATATAACACAACTAACCTGCTATACATAAGACAATGCTGCTTAGAAGTTTCCAACTTGTAATATCTATTTTCTTAATGAACGTAAACATGTATGTTGGGGATAATGCCCAGAGGATTTGAGGATGATGAATTATATTGTACATGCCAAATCCACTTATAAATATGAGCCATAGGATGACAATTGGAGCAAAGATGACACCGATCCTGTTGGTTCCATATCGTTGCAGCATGAATAGGCAAATCAAGATGGCACATGCTGCTGGAACTGGTATATCTGAAAGTATCATTTTGAAAAATAAGTAGCTAGAGATGCAGTATCACAAATGACTAACTATCTTCCAAAATTTATATACTTGCAATTTCGTGTCCAAAACAGAAGGTTACAAGTTAGACCACTTACATCTCTTTAAATATTTGTCGACTAAGAGTCTTTCCTTTTCTGAAGAGGCAACTGAAAGAAATTGCATAAAAATTTCAGTCCATAAGCCTGAGTATGATAAGTATGCTGAATATGATACAATTCTTACATCGAGGTGCCAATTTTGAGAGTGAACGTCTCAGATTTGATGTTGCTGATAAAACTGAAATGAAGACGGGAAGTAACTTTAAAACCTGATCCTGCTGATATGAAAAGGATGTGTCTGCCAAGTGTCCAACTAATGAGGAAAAAAGTGATAAGACTAACCCGAAACAGCAGGGGTAAAAATTCCATCACAGATTATCATGCAGGAACCAAGCAAAGCCAAAAATAACAGCAAATAGTGGCTGCTTTTGTATCTTCCAATTGCTCTTCTTGCCCTTGATTCCACCTTCATCTTTGAAAGGATTCCTTCCTCCTGATGCATAAGTTCTGTAGCACTTATATCACTCGGAAGCAGTCCTACATTGGCATGCCTACAGAGTAGGGAATACAAAGCAAAAGTACCACCTGCAACAATTCTCTCAACATTTAGTGATCTATACAATTGAACAAATCAATCTTAGCTAGAGGCTCTTAAATTACCTTCTCCGTTATCATCAGCCTTCAAGATAATAAACACATACTTGAACAAAGGAATGATGGTTAAAGTCCAAAAGATAAAGGAGAAGAGTTCATATATCTGCTGTCCTGATTTGATATTGCTAGGATTAATTGAACCGATTGCATACAAAGGAGCAGTGCTTAATCGACCATATACTACTCCGAGGGTTTGAAACGATAGAACAACGGTACGCCTCCATGTCTCTTTCTACAAATTCACCACACACATAGGAACAAAACATGATTATGACTGCTAGCACAGTGCTGAATCGATATAAAGACTTTATATAGAGCCATTTTAGCTTTTGAAACTGAAGTAGCTGCATTGAAAATTGATATCTTCAAAATGGTCTAGTCATCCATGTTCACCTTAAGAAACTCCTATTCATGCATTTCCCTATAGGGCCACAACTTTTGTGTTACTTCAATACTGGGGACTAATAAGTCAACACTCTCTCAGGATATACAAAGACATACATAAGATGTGTTCTTTATCATATTTTTTATCTCTTTCAGAGGGCATGTTTTCTCGAATTTATTTTTTGTTTGTTCAGCCATATTAACAATTTGTTTACCTAAATGTCTTTGACCTATTCCCCTTCTTGAAGTATATACACATCAAAAAAAAAATCACAACTACTTCCGTTTCCCAGTTATTATTTGAACTTCTAAACTCTCTTTACGCTCATAGATACACCACCTATTATGAATTTCACCTTGAAAACTAGAATGATCGTCAATCAGAAAGTTAACACTGCAAGAAATTTCACAAACTGATCCCAAGCAGGCAGCACTCCTCTTCTTCATTGGGGAACAAGACTTATAGCCACTCTTTTTTCTCTTATCAAAATACAGAAACGGGAAAGCCTTCAAACGGGTATATCAACATACTGATAGGCAAAGGGCAATGCACTAAGCTCCTTCAATGTTCGGGTCCAGAAAAGGACCAGACCATATTGAGTCTATTGTACACAAAAGGTTGTTTAGTGGTAAAGCCAGGAATTTTTGCTAAGGGTACTATTCAAGTGTGTTCAAGAGTTGATCTAAATATTATACACAGTATACTTTTCTGGCAATGGGTGGTCAATTGAACACCCTTTACCAGCTATAGCTCCATCCCTAGTTGCTTTCACGATTTGAACTTGTTACCTTCTGGTCACACGACAACAACTCTTATTTTTGCGGCAAGCTTCCCTTCATAGTGAGAGACAAATGACTAAAGATTCATAGAGTGTATGGAGCACACTTACCTTGACAGAATGAACGGACACAGTGCTGAGTGAAGTATCCATATCTCAGTTAAGCAAAGCAGGTATGCAGAACAGTCTTTGACAAGATTAAAGGTTGGAATGCCATTTTCAAGTGAAAGAAAAAGAGAACAAGAACATATAAACTTGGAGAAGAATTGACTACCGGTTGAAACAAAGAGACACACGTTAAGAACAAGGTTGAAAGATTTATATATATGGACTTTTTGAGAGCACAAAGGAAGAACTAAGGTATATTATTGAGTGTTACAAAGTGTAAACGCATGCCATGTGCCTAAGATCTACTTTCTTTTAATGTAGATCAATCGTGTTAATGCATAAATCACATCTCATTAGCCAAAACAAACAAGAAACCACTTTTTAAATATTGTACGGCAGAAAGATTCTAATAGGCGGCCTGAGTTATATATAAGTGGAAGTATGGAAGAATATGAGAATAAACTTTTGGTATTGCATCACATGCATGGTCTGATTTGGACTGAAAAGAAGAGTGTGTTTTAATTACTCACATGTGATGCTGACTGGTTGACCTAATCATATTCCACCATATTTTTTTTTCTTATTCTTGCTGAATTCAATATAGTCCTTCTTTTTTGTCAAAGAGAAAGCAAGAATGGGAGTACTTCTTAATTAATTTCTGGTATTAAATGGTTTTGCGATTTGCTGACTCTTGTTTATATAAAATGTTATGGACTGATTGATCTTCTTATTTCAAAAGCATTGCCGAACCAAAAGGAAATGACAACTACAACAAATTGGAAATATTCCACCAATATACCACTCTTGGGACAAACGATTCTATATTATTTTTTCCTTCAATTGCTTCAAAGGAGTATTTTCTCAAGCCGAGAAAGTTCCGTATGTAGTAAGTATTAAATAAGTACCTGAAGTCTGTCAATATGCCACGGCAAAAAGAAAGATGAATAGTAAAATAATTGCTACTAGTAATTTATTATGCTAATATGCATCTATCCAGCAAGCATGAGTGAAATCATTTACATCTCTTAGACACTTCAAATAAATTGCATTTGGATTTGTTCTCCAAACTCTGATAATCGCTTTGGTCAGCATGAATGAGATGTTGTTACATTTCTAGAACACTCGAAACAAACAGCAACTGAATTTATTCTTCATGCTTGACCTGTAGAAGAACCAGCTGGAACTGTTAATTTCTATAATAGGATGCTTTCAGGAATGTACTCTTCTGCATAGAAAAAGTAATGAATTGCATTAGTCATCCAGATATATGTCACAAAGATGATTTGTACAATGGGATTTGAGCTCGCAAGGGCTTCCTGAGAAAGCATCCCATCCATCGACTTGATTTTTGTATATATTTAGTGATTTTTTAACACAAATACATTGTGGTTCCGTCGAACCCGCACCCTTTTCTTTGCATCCGCCCACAAAATTGCAAAAATTGGTTAATGACACCACACTGATAGGGCCAGCAAGTTGATTGAGTAGGAAAGTTTGCTTTATTTTTTTGTCATGTGAGATGCACGTGACAAAATGGTTAACTTTAACTGAAGTTCTGAATACATAGTTTTTAGAACTGGGGACTTAAAACTATAAACTTCTTGCATACATGGACGACTATTTTTGTCAAGGAGATACCTTAAGGACCATTACGGTCATTTTCTCGTTTACTCTGGAGTGAAGTCCACATGCATTACTTATGTTTCCAGAAATGCTTCAATCTAGTCAGATCTTTAGTTTTATATAAACACCAAATTAAAAGAACAATAAGATCATCACCAAACTCATTTAGGATCTCCTTCACATGCAAATATAGAATATCGTTAAAGTGTTGTAAAAATTTGGAAAATCAATCAGTCCCTTCCCCCCAAATTGATTACTTGTAATTTTTTCTTTTTTTGCACAAACTTCCTTAACTAGTGAACCATGAAAACTATATAATCAAGAGAGAATTAACACATTCCCCAGCACATGAAATCAAACATGAATACCTTCAAATTCTATCTTCCAATTCTAGTCCTTCTACAAATTCTAACATCTTCCTTAGCTACACTTTACCCCGTTTCTGTTGCTAATATATTGAATGCTCCATTAACTATTCATTGCATAGCTCAAGGACAAACTGTTGGTAGAGACAATGCGCCTGCTGGTTTCGTTCTTAATATGTCTGTTGACACAAGTCTTGCTAATCCATCAGCTTCATGTAAACTGTCTTCTGGAAATTTGAATGGGAGTTTTACGGTTTTTGATCCTTCAAAAGAACCTAATAGATGTTTTAATGCAAGATGCCTTTGGCAAGCAAGGCCAGATGGACTTTATCTTGTTATTAATGGCCAATTTAGTTTAGTGTATAAGTGGCCATAGATTTTGATATTTTGCTTGTGTAGGAAAACATTGGGATGAAAGATTTTATTAGTTTTTTGCATGTTAGCAAAGTAAGAAATGAAAATTTTCTCCCTCCTAATTAATATTCACATATACAACGCCAAAATGTGGTTCTTTATTTCATCTGTCTTTTTTTTTTTAACGTTGGAATTAATGGGGATATTATAATCTATCTAATTTGGAAAATCATGATATTCATTTTTAAGTGAAGCCAGAAGAGTATTCCTGATGGCTGATGCATAATTTATTGCTGGGTAGACAGAGCAATTACAGAAGGATATTAAATCGATAATTAACAATCGATCATAGACTGTTGAATTGTTTTTACCTCTCTGTCTCTCAGAGATGGATTGCAATCCACAAGAATATTAAAGTTCCCAAAAACACTTCAAACTAATGTCAGATATTCAGTTTTATATAGGCACCAGTATTTTTAAAGGCAAATACTTGAGAGGATGCCGTATTACCTAGTACAAAAGGCCTCTTTTGTCTCTGCCAGAGTAAATCTCAACATCTAACTCAAAAGTTCTACAAACAAGGCCAATATATTACCCACAGAATTACAAGCTTATCGAAGAAATGAATATGGACAAAGAAAAGGTACATGGAAGTTAGTCACGGATTCTTTCCTTGATGAGATGAAAGAGCAGGCCCTCAAAGAGGGGACACAAAGCTTAGTATGGATTATTGTGGAAAAAATGCTACCTATCAATCTCCTACAATGCAACTTTCAGTATCAAGCAATGTTGGTCCATCCTAAACCCCAAGGCTTTTATAAAATAGACTACAATGTGCTTCCAAACTTTTGAAACTGCAGGGTATTGTCTGTCCTGCAAGGCACATATTTGTCTTGAATAGGTTCTTTCTCAGTTGTTGCTACTGGCTTTGAGGAAATAAAAGATGTTCTTAACTGTTGGGAGAAATGCAACTAACAGAAAGAAATAAGCAATGATGGAGAACTAAGGTGTGACATAACGCTCGAGGTTACATCTTCATTTCTAGAGCAAGCTGTAAGAGGTAGCAATACTGCTATTTAACATATATTCAAATCATAAAACACTCAAAAGATACACCAGACTAACTTGCTCAGTTTCAGAAAATTAAAATGAATTGTCTTTTGCTCAGTTCTACAACAAGTGCCTTGGTGCTTCATAAGAGATCTAGAAAGGTACCTTCTTCAAGCATGTATGAACAATGATATCTGGTGCACAACTTTGACTACTTAGGCTTCACTAGTGATTTTACTTTCACTACCTGAAGGAGATACACGCACAGCAGCATGTGGCCCTTAGCAGTCACCAGCATTCAAAACATAGGCAGCAACCTGTAAACAATGCCTCGGTCATCTTTTCGCCTGTATATATCATCTTTCACCAAGGATTTTTATAGATTTGTCAATGGCACGTGTGTTTAACACATAAGCAAATGCAGTTACATTTTGAGCAGTAAAGTAATAGCTCTAAAGCCTATAAAAGGACACATTCGGAAAATAAATAGTCATTCTTAAGCCCAAACATGTCTAATTCTTTCTTTTTTTCCCTGTTTAATTGTTCCGTTATCCATGAGCAAATGACATTGGTTGATTAATTCCCATCCAGAGCCATCAACTTTGAATGTTCACCGACTGCCACAATAATTGTTACTTCCTTCATCTACTCTTTTCTTTTCCTTTTCTTTGTTTGGATGTCCCTGAAGGGACCATCTACTCCTCTTTTCTACATTTGAGTTGTTTGGTCAGTATTGCTTCTCTAGAATTTAGTTTTTACCTACCATACTATCCTATCCAATATGAGGATGATGGGAGTAATGCAGCTTACATTCCATAGTGTGTAGCTCTTCGATGTTCAAGCTGAAGGGGCTGAAGAATCGATGCAACAAGAAAAATGCAAACCTCACTTCACAAATGGCAAAGCTTAGGACCAATCAAGTGGTGTGTGACCAGGGCTAGTTATATAGCACTCACTATATGAAGAATTACATTAGGCTAATGCATCATAAAACATGCTTGACAATAAATGTGGCTATTTGACAATGTTGCTTGATGCATTAGAAGATATTATCTGACTAAAGGTAACTGATTGATCTGACAGTAACTTCTAGTAAAGATTTCTCTCCTCTTATACAGTTTCCTGCTAGCGTCTCAAAAGTGTTCCAATTTAACCATCTCTTTGGTAATTCCATCATGCACTAATTGAGCATTCCGTCTAAGCATGGCTGATTCTGACCTCTGCCCAAGACATTATAACATCATATAATGAATATCTCCACTTTACCTTCTTTCCACATTTTCAGCCATACAATTGTAAAAGACTGGACGGAAAAAGAATATCATCCTGGAATTCCAGACTTCAACTGTGGAAAGACTCTTACAAATAGAAACGTTTCAAACACAATCTGCAGGATTGGTTGTTGGTGCTTCCTGTGCATCAAAGAAGATCTTTAGAATACAGAAAACCACATTAATCAGCTTAACTTGACGAAAGGGAAGTACCAATAAAAAAACACCACAATCTGTACTCCTGCCTCCATGTAGTGGCACTCCTCAGTCCCGTGTCACTCTTCTGGCAAGCAGATGTGTTCCACATTCTCACTGTAATGATTCAATCTTGAGCTTCTCCTACTTCATTCCAAGAATATTTCTTGTGTACCATCCAAAATAATTGATCCACAAGAACAAAGCTTTTTACCAAAACCCCCTACAAGAGCAAGATCCATTCTTGATATGATGGAAGCGACTTGAGTCCCTCAATATAATTTCATGTTCAATAATTTTGGAGATGTATGTCATTGCAGCATGACAGTCTCCACACACTCGCAGGTTCTTAGTTATTCTGATAGGCACTCCAGGAGCTGACGTGAGAATGCCATAAGCAAGGGCCAGCTTTTCACTATGTTCAACAAGAAGATCACCTTTTTCTTCGTCATCTACATCATGAAGCGCATAACTTGTCTCCGGAACATAGCCCATAGCTTTGATGCGGTGAATCAGGTCTGCTATGAGTTCGTATATCTTTTCAGACATTGGATGAGATCTGTCCCCCACAAAAAATGTAACAGTCTCCTTCTTTCCTTGAACCCAACTACATCCAGGTCTCTTCCTTATACCAGAATGTTTCATAAGAGATCTAACCCGGGCCACATCTTTCCAACGTCTGGCATTAGCATATATATTTGACAGAAGTGTATAAGTCCCATCATTCTCAGATTCCAATTCTGACAACTTAGCAGCAGCATGCTCCGCAAGATCCACATTTTTATGGACCCTACAAGCACTAAGCAGCGCAACCCATACTACTGCGTTTGGTTCCATAGGCATGCCTTCAATGAGCTTCATAGCTTCATCCAATCGACCTGCACGACCCAAAAGATCAACTATGCAGGCATAGTGTTCAGACCCAGGATCAACTCCAAAATCCCTCTTCATGTTGTTGAAGTAATCCATACCCTGGTCAACCATTCCAGAGTGGCTACAAGCATATAGCACAACAAGAAAAGTTACAGCATCTACTGACAGACCTGCTCCTCTCATCTCATTAAAAATATGGAGAGCCTCCTCTCCACGACCATGCATCCCATAGCCAGTCATCAAGGATGTCCATGAGACGGTATTCCTCTGGCTCATGTTATCAAATACAACTCGAGCTGCATCAACATCACCAGATTTGGCATACATGTCAATTAGACAGTTAGCCACAAAGACCATCGTAGGTTCATATCCTTGTCGTAACACATATGCATGAATTTGTCTACCAATCCTAAGACTAGATAGACGGGCGCAAGCCACAAGAGCACAAGATATAGTATATGCATTTGGAACTACAGAATACTCATCCTTCAGCATGGCAGAAAATAGTCCTAAAGCATCATTGGCATCCCCATGCTGGGCACATCCACCAATCATCACTGTCCATGTAACGACATTCCTATCTCTCCTGTCAATAGTTTCAAACATGGCCTGAGCAATTTTCATCTCCTTGCATTTTGCATACATGTCAATCGTAGCATTAATCACCATAAGTTCCTCCTCATGATTGCTGCCTTCCAAAGAGAACATTCTTTTAATGGCATAGCAATGAGTTTCCTTCCCTTGACGCAATGCTCCAATAGAAGCACACCCGGAAAGCACAGAAACAAGAGTGATAGCATTTGGCTCTGCACCAGAAAGCATCATCTCCTTAAAAACATTGAGAGATTCACATCCTAAATCCCTCTGTGCATACCCTGCAATCACAGCACTCCATGTAACAACATTCAATTCAATCTCTTCCTCCCTCATTCTCTTAAACAGTCCCAGAGCCTCATCAAACCGTCCTATCTGCGAATACCCAGTTACCAACGCATTCCAAGAAACCACATCTTTCACCACCATCCGCTCGAAAACCTTGTTAGCATCATCCAAACGTTTGCATTTCGCATACATATCAACAATCGCATTCCCTACAAAAACATCCTCATACAACCCTCTCCGAATCGCATAACCATGAAGCTGTTTTCCCCGTCTCCACGCTGCAAAGGAACCACAAGCAGGAAGCACATTAACTAAGCTAACAGCATCAGGACGCAGCTCAAAACTATTCAACGATACCATCGAATCAAACAACCCCAAAACATTCTTATACTCATCCTTCTGCGCATAAGCAGCCGCCATCGAATTCCACGATATAACATCTTCAATTCCTCTAAGAACCATTTCATCGAACACGTGGCGTGCATAACCCAACATCCCACATTTGCCATACATTGCAACAATTCCATTACACACAAACACATTGGAATCAAACCCAGATATTAAAATCAAGGAATGAACCGATTCACCAAAAACGAGAGACCTAATCTCCCCACATGCTTTAAGGATATAAGGGTATGTATAACCATCAGGGTTCCAATGAAGTCTTAACATTTCGCGAAAAAGGAGTAAGGCGGTATCGTGGTGTCGAAACAAAACGCTGCGTTTGATGAGGTTGTTCCACCAGAATATGAGTTGGGTTGATATTGCAGTGGGGTTTGATGAGGGGGAAAATGCGCCGGTGATAATGAGTTTGGATTTGATACATGTCTTGCATTGTTTCAGAATTTGGCTGAAAGAAGAAGGGGATGATTGTCTGTGGAATTGAGTTGATGAAGAGAAGAAAGTGAAGGGGAAGTGAAGTAATGAGTTTGAAAGTTTTGGCGGCAACGAGGGAATACGCATACTCCTTAACTGCCTTCACTCTCCATAATAAACCAACGAATGTGTCTTTAAGCTTAACAAATATTCCCTCTTGAGTTAGATTGCGTAGTTATAATACTCAATTTATGTTGCATTAAAAAAGTTGGTGTACATTCTATAAAAAGAAGCTCGATAAGCTTTTGTGCTCTACCAAAAAGAAAAAAGTAATAAATTTAAAAATTACATTTCAGATACTCCAATAATATTAAATATAAGTATTCACATTGACAAATGTCAATAGGAAATTTGAAGTTAAAATTGTTTATAGAAGAATATTATAATTTTCTTTAGGAAAAAAACAAAAAACAAAATGGACTTTCTCTATTTCGGTTGACATTTGACCTGACCCAAAGATCATGTACTGCTTCAGTGAGTTGTACACTACAAATTGGCTTAAAAATAATCAAAGTTATTTCCATGGATATTCTATCATCCACATCTTCCCAGTTGTCTTACTCACCCAACTGAAACTATGATGTATTTCTGAGTTTCAGAGGTGAAGACTTGAGTTTCATCTTTATTCAAGATTGTGGAATTAATACCTTCATAGATGATGAGGAGTTAAAAAGGGGAGAGGTGATTTCAAAGGGACTAGAGAAAGCAATTGAAGAGTCAAAAATTGCTATTGTAGTTCTCTCAAAAAATTATGTTGGTGTCTTGATGAACTTCTTGAATGCAAAGACAAGTTAAAGCAGGTTGTTTTGCCTATTTACTATCATGTTGATCCTTCTCAAGTGCGCAAACAAATTGGATGCTTTAGTGAAGCTTTGTCGGAACGATTTGGAGTTCAAAGAATGCACAAGTGGACAGCAGCACTTACCCAAGCTGCAAATTTATCTGGATGGGATTTGCAAAGTGTTGCTGACTGGTATAACGATTTCTTCATCCTGCTTTATGAAGCAAACTCGTAAAAGCTCCTCTAAGTCATATATTCTATTGCTTCAATCTCAATGCCCATACAGTTTCTTAAGTTATGCATGGATTAGTAATGCAATTGTTTATGTAGGAAATACTAGTAGTGTATATGGATCATTTTTGCGGTTATAATAATGAAACGACTGTTAATATATGTGTTGATTAACAAAGAAGGTTGTACAGTGATTGATTATACATGAACTCATTACTCTAAAAGGGCATTTTGTCTCTTTACTGTTGACAAACTTATTCTTGTTCCACGTTCTATACAACATAAATTAATACTTAGATTCCTGTATATAAGCGGGTATTGTTTAGTACCACAAACCTATCAATGTATTATTATAGACTAGATTTTATGATGAGATTAATTACTCTTATATCCCAACGAAACCTGTATTAATTTATGCGAGATTTTATGTTGGGATTAACTCCTTCTCGCCAAACCAACGACCCCTAAAAATAAATGATAGAGAACAGGACCTAATAATTGGCTCATCTTGTTATGGTTTTCTTTTTCTTGGTTATTGATTATTATGGTACCTATATTGTTTCTTCTTTTGCTAACAATTTGTAGGCATGAATTTAAATTTATCGAGAATATCATAGAACAAGTCCTACGACAGATCAACAAGACACCTATGGATGTTGCTTGGTACCCCATCGGAGTAGATACTCGTGTCACAGATTTAGAGTTGTTATTGAAAAATGAATGTGCAGATGAAGTTCGCATGGTTGGTATATGTGGTGGTGGTGGAATAGGGAAAACAACTCTGGCAAAAGCTATCTACAACCGGACATTTGGAAACTTCGGCAGTAGTTGCTTCCTTTCAAATGTTAGATCAGAGGCTGAAGCATTCAATGGTCTAGTCAAGTTACAGGAGAAACTTCTTCATCAAACTCTCAAAACTATGGACTTCAAAGTTAATAGTGTTGATGAAGGCATCAACTTAATCAAGGCAAGACTTTGGTCAAAGAGTGTGTTAGTCGTTCTTGATGATTTAGACCATATGAGTCAATTACAATCCTTAGCAAGAGATCGAAGTTGGTTTGGTTCTGGTAGTTTAATAATCATTACAACTAGAGATGATCATTTGCTAACTGGGCTTAGACCAAATGAGAGGTACGAGGCTAAACTGTTAAATGACTATGAAGCTATGCAACTTTTTAGTTGTCATGCTTTGAACTGTGCTTTTCCACCGCAAGAATATGTTAAGCTGGCAGAAGACATAGTCAAATATTCAGGTGGGCTACCATTAGCTCTTCTGTCCCAGGGGTCACATTTGCAAGGAAGATCTGTAAAAGATTGGAGATACGAGTTCCAAAAACTAAGAGCAATCCCTCATAGTGGTATCCAAAAACTAAGCTTTGATGGACTTGATGGTGATACTCAGAGTGTTTCCTTGATATTGCGTGCGCCTTCCATGGGTTTTCAATGGATAAAGTTACCAAAAAAAACAGCTCCCATAAGGAAAAGTTTGCCAATAATTTTCTTACAAGGCCATATTTATAAGACTTCGCTAATGTGGGTCAAATATCTGACTTGATGCCAGAAGATGTCCTACTTTTGTAAATCAGCCACTTTTTTTTTTTTTTTTTTTTTTTTTTAAGCATAGTGAATACTTTTTCCGTCTTCCACAAACTTGAATATTGTCTAGGTTAAAATAAAATCACAATATCCACCAGTATAAATTATGGGGCCTAAAGCAAAGGCCTTACTAGCCTCATCCTCTAGCCGCCTTGCAAGTACCTTACAATTCCATCAAGTTTTCTTGCTTGATCGAGGCCCAATACCCATGTAGTTTGTCACGAGACCCATAATTCCAAACATCATAGCCATAGAGATCTGCTTAAGATCAGTTTCAAAATTCCTCATATTAGCAAGTGATTGTGCGCTGAATATAATTGCAAGCCACGAACATATCTTGTATCTGAACATAGCACCGAATACACCGAAAATAACGGCTATAAAACCGGAATAATCTATTGGTAGATCTTGTGGAGCCACCGCTGCTGGCTTGGCTGCTGTTGGTTGCCTCGGATCATTAGCCGGTGATGACATGGCTTTGGATATTTTGTGTTGAGTTCTTAGATTTGGATTTATGAATTTGGAGAAAGTAGTGGAGTATTAGAGAGAATTTGGTGTAAATCAGCCACTTAAAATTCACTATTTAGCCCGTTTAGCAGCAACCGGTTTGTATTCAGAATCCGGTTCGGTTGGGTTCAAACAACCCTTGCGATTAACAAGAGAGGACGAGTTAAAAGCTCCGTTTGGCTTTTACCTTTTTGTGCTCGCAATTTCTTACCCCTTAAGGTTTGTTTACTACTAATTGCCACTTTTTTCCCCAATTGATTTTGACATATATTTTCTTTTTTTAACTTTATGTAACTATTTTGCGCCACTCTATTTCAGCTCACTTTGATATATAGTCTTAGGGTTTCTCTTTCCTGCATTTATATGACTTTTATTTATTTCTTCATATTATAAAGCTCTCATTTTCCTAATTGTGTTAGTTTACTGTTTCTCAGAATCTCTTTGCTGGAAAGTAAACTTTGTGTTCTAAGTTAATGTGAGTTTACTGCTGGAAACTGAATTAGTTAGTAACTTTCTTGAAATGGTTGTTCATGAAAATGCTAATTTTTATGAATGTAATGCAAAACAGTGTGTAGGTTTTAGTTCGGTGCCCCCGGTTGAAGTACTTAGGACCTTTCAATAATAAGGGCAATGTAATAAAAGTTGGACATCATGTCCAGGGCAGAGCCGGATTTTATTCAAAGATGTCACACCTGGCATTTGAACGTGTGACCTAAAGCGATTTTTAAACTCCACAACTTTACTAGAATTTTCCCTCGTTTCAAGGGGGTTCAACAACTTATGTATAACAAACCTGGTTTTTATCCTATTTGCACCGGATAATTTTGAAGTGATGGCGATTCAGTTGAACCCCCTTGCCACAAGCTAGCTCCGCCCCAGAGCACGTCGGTTTCTCTGTGTGTGAAGTGTGCTTTAAATGCTCTAGGATGTCTATGGGGCTAAAGTCTTATGAGACTAACGTTCTAGTAGGTGGGGGTGTTCACTGTGGGTATCTGAATATGACTTATATAAGATGTTTCTTACTTGTAACTTAATCTGGTATATTTGTTATAAAAAGTTCCCTACTTATTGAAACACTAGGTACTGCTATACTGGTATGTCTAAGCTTCAAATGCCCACAGTTTCTTCCCCATTGGTAAAAGGGGTCTATAGTAAGTGAAGTAAACCCATCTTATACGGTCTATATAGCCTCAATACACCGCTACCTTCTACCAAGGGAAAGTGCACTGGAATTCATGCCCCTTATCATGTTAAGTATCCGGTTAAGCAAGCCTTTCGCGTACTCCTCTGTCATTTTCCTATCTTCTCTCTTCTATTACCGAGACCCGTACATACAAAGATCTAGGTAGCTCATCTCCTTCTAAGAAGTCAGATCTCCTTCCTATATTCTATAAAGAATAAGAGCCCTTCTTAAAACTGTAACCAATGTTCACGTATGGTACTATGGTTATATTATTTATTAAGCGGCTGATTTGTTATGTTTGTTTTACCGGGAAGACCTGCTGTTTACCATTAGTTGTTTTTCCTTTCCTTTTGATTTTTCCCTTAACTTTCTCTCGTTGATTTTATTTCCTGTGGTGAGGAGTCTCTTAAAATTCCAAGAAAATTAAAAGAGATTAAAGAAGCTCGGGATTCTAACATAACTGAAGCCTATATCTTGAAGGCCGCATGCCTTTATCTCTTTGAAGAATGAGAACTCTTATTCATACACACAATTTGATGTAGGAAATTAGAAGAAGAATTATTGCTTTCAAGCGTGAACCAGGTCAATGATTCATAGAAGTCAAAATGTATAGCACACTTATGTATAAAACTGTTGAAGTAACAAACTCAGGCCCAGCTGATCCAGGATGAGGCCTAATGTAGTGTAGCAATATTAGTTTTTTTTTATTTATATGTTGTACAGGCAGCCCCATAAAAGAGAGGGCTAGCCATATTCATTTGTAATTAGTAGTACTAGTTATATTGGTTGGATGCGGGCATAACCCGACTTGTATATGAATATGGGTCAAGTATAAGTACTGACTATTCAGGAATAAGAAACAACAGGAGATATTTTCCACGGACTCTTCAACTTTCTCTCTCTCTCGATATCACAAGAACCTTGCTTTGCTTTTACACTTTCCCTTCAGTTTTAGCAGATTAACATGGTATCAGAGCACAGTTTCGGGTGGATCGATTCATCCTCTCCGTCTACGTACCAAAACCTGATTGAATCTTTGTGATTGGAACTTCGACGGTTCCATTCCCGGTGAATTTTTTTGTGCTTTCCGGTGGATTTTTTTTTGGTGTTTTCGACCGTGTCCCTACTTTATCAGAGTTTTCTGTTGAGATTCACGGCGGAGTATCATTGTTTCCCAGGGAATTTTGTTCGTCACAGAATTATTGAGGATTTTCAATCGGCGACACATCGGCGATTCTAGGGTTTCAGCCACACATTTCTCACGTACTAGAGGCTTCATTCGCTCTTTTAATCACAAAGAGAACCGGTAACTTTGATTTCCTCCATCTCGGTGTGTTTTGAGGTTTACCTGTTTTCTCTATATTCTGCATATTTTCGTTTACATGGCACCTGCTCAGTTCCCCAACTCTAATGTGATTAGTACTTCTGAAACGGGTCAATCTAGTTCTCAGTCCACAACTATCCCCGACGTTAACAGTCCTCTGTTTATTCAAAGCTCTGATGTACCTGGAATATCATTAGTCTCTAGTGTGTTTACGGGGATAGGATATAGTGGATGGAGAAGAAATGTTCTGCGTGCTTTATCGGGTAGAAACAAAATAGGGTTCATTAATGGATCCTGCCCCAAACCATCAGATGATTCTCCCAACCTTAGACAATGGGAGCGAGGGTCAGTACACTAAGATTTAAGGTCATTTCTTCAAATTGCTCTCCATTTCTAAGTTCATAGCCTTCGCGGTAGCTTCATCGATATTACCTACCAAATAAAAGGCCTGTTGACTAAACGATCAGGTATACCACGCCACGTATCATCCCCTCTTTCCATAGAGGAGAGATAAAGAAAAAGAAAAGATATAGTGATCGTGCCGTAAGACCTTGTTCCTTTCTACTTCACCTTCTTTATTTTCCTCGGTTTTTACATAAGGTAGAGACAATGGGAGCGAGTGAATGATATAGTCACTTCATTGCTGCTCAATTCACTCTCCAAAGAGATATCTGATAGTGTCGTTTATGCTGACACGGCTGAAGAAGTATGGCTTGATCTTGAGGATAGGTATGGCGAGGAGAGTGGTGTGAGGGTCTTTGAACTCAAAAAGGAATTGGCCTCACTTTCTCAAGGGTCTTTGGGCCTTTGGATATTTTAACAGAATCAAGACTTTGTGGGATGAGATATCCCTTATTAATAAAAATCACTCTATCAATTGCACTTGTGGAGCAAAAAAGGCTTTTCACAAATTTGAGGAAGACCAGAGACTCTATCAGACGAATAAGAGTCCTCATTCTTCAAAGAGATAAAGGCATGTGGCCTTCAAGATATAGACTTCAGTTATGTTAGAATCCCGAGCTTCTTTAATCTCTTTTGATTTTATTTCCTTTCCTACATATGTCTCATTCAGTCCCATGAGGAACTGATAGAGTCTCCGGTCTTCCTCAAATTTGTGAAAAGCATTTTTTGCTCCACAAGTGCAATTGATAGAGTGATTTTAAGTCCAAAATTTTTTAAATTACCAAATATATATTAATGAGCTTATAAGCCACTTTTAAGCTCACTTTTAAGCTCACCCAAACGGGCTCTAGGTGCTAGGTTTTTTGTCCGACAAATAAGTCATCTAAGCTTAAAATTTTAAGTAGAGGAAATAAAGTGGAGAGAAAAGTTGTACCCAAATTAGCAGATTCTTCTACTCTCCAAAATCTCTTGGCTCCATCATCGCCACCTACCAGGTAACCCTAATCCCCTGTTTTTTCGATATAACAATAACATTGGAATTAATTGTTTTCTCTTATCCATTTAACCAACACTAAGTGAAGAAGAAGAAAGGTAAAGCTCAAAGGTGAAAGAAGTTGCTCCATTTTCCATTTCATTGATACTAAATTTAGAATCTTTATTTAGACATACTACTAATTATCTTGGGCACAGTGATTTTTATTCGTTCTTAGTAGCTGCCAGTGGTATAAGTGTGCCAGTGGCGGAGCCAGGATTTTCACCATAGGAGTTCAATATCAACTATATATATATATATATATATATATATACATACATACACACACACACATAAAAAAAAAAAAATTGACCTTGTATATACAGTATATTTTTCGGGCGAAGGGGATTCAGATGAACTCCCTTTCCGCCCTCCCCTAGCTCGTGTTGATTGAAATATCCATAATTAGTAGTTCATGCTAATGAAGGATATTTTATTAGTCCTGATACATAAGTGGACAAATTGCGTCTTGGACTTTCCTCCTCAAAAAGAACATTTTGCAAGTTACAACATGAAAAATTATCAATTAGAAAAGCAAAAAACTAAATCTGCGATATAATGGGTACATCATTAAAGATTGTTCTTTCCGTGCAGTTATGTCTTCATAGTCCTGCCATAGTGGCTGATCCGAACTTTGCAGGCTGTATGAAATGGTTGTCTTGTGTATTTTGATCCTACTTTAATTACATGATATAGATTCGAGCCATGTCTGCTAACCTTTGTATGTGATTCCATCACGGGCCTCTTTATGTAGCCGCATACGAAATGGATCATTTTCTAACCATGCTACATCTGTTGCTTTTATAGTAGTTAAAGTATTCCTTGGACATTTGATAGTATACGAAGGTATAATGTCGGTTTTCTATATTGTTTAAAAAAGGGCAGCCCGGTGCATGAAGCATCCTGCAATCACACAGGGTCAGGGGAAGGGCTGCACCACCAAGGGGCGTAATGTAGGGAGCCTGATGCAAGCATCAATGGCTGATTCCACGGCTTGAAACCGTGATCTATATTGTTTGTGTTCTCTCTTTTAGATCGTACCAGTTTGTTCTCCAACTTGTCAGTGCAAAGATTTTTCCTTTGTGAATTTGTTTGACTTGAGTAACGACCTTTGACTCTGTTTCATGGTAGGTCTTTCAGAGGTAAGGAAAGTTTGTGGACCTACATTACTGGAAGGTATTTGAGATCGTCACCAAGGAAGACAATTCTGAGAGAGTATGTCAGCTCGACCATAGACTCGGTTATTGAGTAACGGAAGCTTCTTGTCGACTTGTATGAATGAAATGCTTAGCAGGATTTGTGTGCGCAACTTTTGCACTGGTTCTCCTCGTCCATGGCTTTTTGTTGGTTTAGGCAATCCTGGGGATAAATACAAGGGAACAAGACACAATGTTGGATTTGAAATGCTTGATGCGTTTGCAGAGTCAGAAGGAATTCATATGGAGACAGTACATTGTAAAGCTATGTTTGGTAAAGGTTATGTCAATGGCATTCCCGTTTTTCTTGCAAAGCCACTAACTTACATGAATTTGAGTGGTGAATCTATTGGCCCTCTTGCAGCATATTACAAGCTCCCTCTCAATCGCATACTTGTGTTTCATGATGACATGGATTTACCATGTGGAGTTCTTCGTCTTCACCCCAAGGGAAGTCATCACAGCAATAACGGGCTGAAGAGTTTGATTTATCATTTTCACGGAAATCGAGAGTTTCCTCGGCTAAGGATAGGTATTGGAAGACCTCCCGGTCAAATGGATCCTAAAGCATACTTGCTTCAAAAGTTTAACGCTATTGCAAGGGAACGAATTGATGCTGCATTACCTGAAGGGGTAGACGGATTAAAGCAACTCTTGTCCAAAGGTTTCTCTGAAAGTTCGAAGTGCTTCAATGCACAGCAGAAGTACAAACACATAAGATTGCAGACGTTGCCAACATGACATCATGTTTCGAGCTAGTTGTTCAACAGCCATACATGCATCTCCTTACTCAAATTTACCAGCCTTGCCTCTTTTACTGAAATCCATGGCTGATCATTTTGCCTAAGCAACCGCTGGCTGATAATCCATTGTGAGTGTACTGTTTTAGGCAACTGAATTGGTTTAGTTCATTGTGGTTGTTGTGGTCTTGTGGATGCTGGGAATCCCCATTGTTGTCATCTCTCTTGATTCTCGAATATGCTCTCGATGTTTTCCAGATACCACACCCCCAAGGAGGCCAATTTCTATGCAATTCAATAGTCTAAAGGATATTTGGAATCTTATAGTAAGTTAGTTATTTACACATCAATACCTTTTCATTTGTCAAGGTTCTCCCCTTTATGAAACATCTTTTGCTTAGCTCTACAACAACGATGACGACATACCCATTATAATCTCACGAGTGGGGTCTGGTTGCTTCTATTTGCTTACACGTGCTTCTGTCATTGCAACAAAGTGTCTTATTACTAAAATATGAAAAAATCAAATTACTCTACAAAATATAAAAACAAGGCAACTAAGTGTGTGACGTGCGTTTTAAAGCACTTGAAGTTGATACTTCGCTTACAGAGACCTAATGAGAGACAAGACCAGTCCACTGATCCCTTGGTGCGCAACTTTGTCTATTTTTCATCAAACCATCCTGCCTTATACTTTGTCATATATATACTCTTCAAATTACATTTATGATCAACTTTTCTTCCATTGTGACACTTTTACAAATTATTCTAAATTTGTTGGGATTGGGGACTCCTTAAAACAGAGCATAAGTAGAGAAGAACTAACAGAGAACAGTGATTCCATACTCTCACAAACTCGTCTAAATTCGAAATCCTTGGTGGAATCTGTTAAGTTTACTGACATCTAAAAGAATCAGAAAGTTGACCTGTGTGGAGAAGAGATGGGGAATTTCGGGACAAGAGCTAAAGCCACTTTCACTAACTGTATCATTATCTAACTGGGATTTCAGATAACCAACTAATTAATTGTTTGTAGAACTGGATAACTGGTGATCCTGCAACAACTTAGGTGTTGAATGCAGGTGGTTCTCGACTTGGATGAAACTTTAATTTGTGCATATGAGACATCAAGCTTGCCGACTATCGTACGTACCCAGGCAACAGAGGCTGGATTGAAGTGGTTTGAGCTCGAGTGTGTATCTTCGGACAAGGTAAACTTCCTGATTCCTGCTATTTGATAGATATTCTGGCATGTTAACCCATTACTTTTTGGTTGTTTAACTGTCTTCCTTTTCCGCTGACACCTTCATCCAAATTATTGATTTTATTCATTGTTATGTGCATACAGGATATGCAAGACCCCTTGTTGACAAAATTGATATTGGGAATCGGTTCAGCCATAGGCTTTATCGCCCTTCAACAATTAGCACGTAAGTTACCAATCCTCAAAGAATGATTGTGGTTTAGATTCTCACCCTCTCTTCTACTGGACAAATAATGAGTCCTCTCCTCTTGCTTGAAAAATTGAAGTTAAATTATAGATAATGTACTAGATATTACCTAATGTTACAAATCACATTTTATTACCTTTCTGATGGGTTCACTGCATGCATGGGGTCAATTGATTTCTCCGGGAATAATTGTCCTAATAAACTTTGCTTTTCATGGATGCCACCTATACAATAACATACCTAGTATTATCCCACTAGTGGGGTGGATGCCATTTATAACAGCTCAAATAGTTTAAACCCACTGTTGTGTCTATACGATATTTGAGTATGGTGAATTCTAACATTATATGCACATCACAGGGAATACCGGGATCATGTGAAGGATCTGTCAAGCATATCAAAGGATTTATGCCGGATTGTAATTGTTGATAACAACCCATTCAGTTTCTTGTTACAGCCTTTAAATGGAATTCCTTGCATTCCATTTTCTCCTGATCAACCCCATGACCAGCAGGTAAAAGAAAAGAGCAAAAAAATTCAAATGAGGGTTTTAACTCAAAATTTGGCTACTTTATTCCCATGAGATTAACCTTGCTTTCATTTTCTACATTAGCTTTTGGAAGTAATCCTTCCACTTCTCAAGCATCTATCCGAGCAGAAAGATGTAAGGCCCATGCTTCACGAAAAGTTTCATATGCCCGAATGGTTTCAAAACCATGGAATTCCTGCGTATGCATTGACAAATATAGGATGATCATTGCGGGTGAAATTGTTTTATTCTTGGAGACACCTATACTCTAATTTGTTATACAAGGTTAGTACATCTTCACCGGAAGAACAAATTTTTGTATAGATTATCTGTGTAGAGGAGTATGCGTCTACCAAGTCCCAGCTTTCTCACGTCTTATTTGATGTTCTCCCCTCTTCATCGCACACTTAAATATTATTGTGAAATTGTTTTAGATTCTTGTGTAACTTTGTTTATAGCATCCAAAGTCAGAAGATATTCATGTATGGGCAATTGTTGTAAATTGTGATCTCCGGTAATTATAGCTTTCCTCACCAAAATAAATGTATAGCTTGATGATTAGATTCTCTCCAGGAATGAGAAGTGTTAATTTGTTTAAACAGTCTCAGTTCTTAATGGGTAGTCTATATCCTTACTCTCCCCACCTTAGTAATGGGTAGTCTATATCCTTACTCTCCCCACCTTAGAGGGATATCACTGGGTATATTGGTTTGGTTATATCCTTACTCTTCCCCTCGTTTTGCATCCTTAATCATTGTTATAACTTTTCAACTTCTGTAGTCCGTCAGTCCACAGTATTTTATCTGGTGATCCTCATCTTGAATAGATTTTCTTCTTTAGCTTTTATCAAGAGTATTATTTAAGTAAAAAAAGGTTTAAACAAAAGGACCGATAAGGCTGTCGATTATGTTTGTGACTCTGGTTTGTACATTATAAAGTTGCCTGAAGGCAAGCGACGTTATTGAAGCTTTTTTGAGGTAAGCAGATAAAGCGGGTACTCTCTATTATGTGAATCCCATGCTATTTATTCAATAGCTCCAAAGTAGTAATTTGTTGACAAAATAGCAACTTCGCACTATTACTAGTACCAAGTTACTGCCAAGTTGTTAGTTTGTCAACACATGACTAATTGTGACTATTTTGCAAAAAACCCTTAATGTTGAGTGCCAGTTTTCTTTTTATACAAGGAAGTGGAACTTACCTGCAAAAAGAAACACTTGGTTGGGGTAAGATTTTACCCTCCCTCCACTAACAGTGATTCCTCCTCAAAATGGAAACTCCATTAATTGATTTTGTAACTTTACCATCTAAATTGATCTGCACTAGGGAGTTATAGTAATAACATATAATCCTTGATTACCAGTTTTAAATTAGAAATTCTATTTTTTATTTCTGTTAACATGATATGTAAAACATTATATTACCTTTTGATAGCAACCTAATCATCGTGTTCCCAGTTGGTCTTTCTTGGATTTTCTAATCCATTAGTTGGCTAGTATTTCCCTTAGATTTTCTAACAGTAGCAGACTTGCACTCATTTACGTATTTGATTTCATTAGTTACTTAAAATCAGTTAAGTTAAACGGGTTCATAATAATAACAATCTTTAATAAGATTGAGGTTGAAGAACTAGAAAGAACAGGATCGAAAACATTTATCGGAGGATTGAGACAGATTATTCTTTTCCTTCTGCCAAGTACCTTATATAAATATACTAAGTTTTATCCTAAAGTGAGGGTTTGAGGAGGGTGAGATGTATGCAAACTACATTGAAATATACAAATTGAGTTAGTTGACTTGGCATTATTTTTGAAAGGTGGTCGAGATAGATTCTTATTCGTTATCCGCACCCTTCAGTCTTTCGTGTAACAACTTTACTTTCTTTGCTAGTATATATATTTTCTAGGAGTAGTATGTATTTTGTCGAAGGGAGTAGGAGCAGCCAGCCATCTTTTGTTTTCAGTAGGTACGCTATGTTCCAATTTGGTGATTTTAATTAAAAAAGCAAAGAATACGCCAGAGCGAAAAAGAGAAAGAAAGAGGAAAGAAGTTATAAAAAATTAAGCGGTTGAATAACTCAAAGAGCATGAGAGCTTTGAATGACAGCAATTTAAAACGTTGAATTAGCAAAGAAATACTATTCACTATCTCTGCTGGGCCTGGGACACCATCCACCATGCACGTAAAAGGTCATTTTTCTTTTGATAATATTGGCATCCCGATTTTACTTAGGCATCTCTCAACTATTTCACTCTATATTTCTACCGATAATACAAGTGCTGAATACGTCTGCCCATAAAAAATTAGGCAAATAAAAAGAGACCACTTAGGGGTCATTTGGTTGGCCATGTATTAAAATAATACCAGCACAAAATCCGGCACTAAGTTAGTACCATGTTTGGTTAGTTTGGAGAGTTTTTTAAGTTTGGTATAAAATTAGTACCACGTTTGGTTGCGCTTTTGTATATTCCACATAGCTAATACCTGCATAAATTATGCGGGAATCTATGTATTATTTTATGCGGGGTAGAAGATGGAATACGTAATGTGTGTATTAACAATGCAGGTATTAAAATTTGAAATGACAAAATTAACCCTCATAATTATAAGGATATTTTTTTTTAATTTTATTTAAGGAATAACTAATATATTAAATTATAATATTGTATGTTAATTTGTAATATATTAGTGATTCAAGAAATAATCCCTACGTTATTATAAATGCATAGTTAATACACACATTACTAATACACATATTATTAATATCCGCATTACTAATTCTCTCTAATCATTGGTGTTTAGAGGTGTTAGTTTTGGGGTTCTAGCAACAATTCCTAAATAAGTAGCTAACTTTCGACCCTCTTTTCCTATGGCTGGATAGCTTTAAAGGCATCATTCCTAGAACTACAGAACATACACCTTTTAACATAGATGAGAGTTTTTAACTAAGAAGAAATGAAATTGATGGAGTCGATGAGAGGGTGAAATTTATTCTTAAATGATCTTCTTTTCCTGTACTATCTTTTAAATGCTCGGTTTGCTGAAGTTCTCATTCCCAATACGTGGGGAAGAACTTGAAGAAAAGTCAAATTGGAAGATTGAGAGATTTGTAGTACATGAAATGTAGTCTTATAGTTGAGCTAAACAAGAAAATCATTATGTTGATCCTTATCAAAAAGAAAATCATTATGTTGATTTCACACGGTTTAGTGGTCAGAAGATCTTCTTGTTGTTAAGCTTCACACTATGTAGACCCCTCTCTTCCTTCAAGCATTAATGTTTTCTTGTTTTACTGCCTTACTGGTATGTTAAGTACACAAAATATTATGAGCCATTCAGTTCTGATGTTGCATTTTTTTATTCTGCCTTTTGAATTTGATGAAGTGGAGATTAGTGACCATCTGAGTTTAGTTTTTGCTGCGGCTTCCATTTCATGACTGCTCCTCTGCTTGCGTCACTTAGTTTAGTTTGAAATACAAAACGCACCAGCTACGGGTGATCCAATTTTCATTTCCTTTTATGGTCTCTAACTCCATAACAATCTGGTCCTCTTTTACATAAGATGTTAACAGTGAGTAGCTGAGTCGTCAAATTATGGTCTTACTATGTCTAACTTAACATTTAATCTTTGCAAAAAATATAAATTTGGTTGTTTTGTTAGCGTATGCGATGGGAGGAATCTTTGTACAATCAGCATAGGTATGCAGATATTGACTCTAAACTTACTGTGCAGAAGATACTCTTCCTATCTCTGTTTAATGTTGGTGTCTTAGCCTATTCTATTTCATATGCTGAATGTAGCCTTTGTGGATGGGCCAACGTGACTTCAAAATCGCAGATGGCTTGTATTTGTTCGTCGGATCATAAGTGTGGATACATTTTCTCCTTGACCTAGTAAAATGATATATATGGAGATATAAAGGAGATGTTGATAAGTCAACCTTGTGGCATCCATTTAACCTATTATTGTTGTCCAGGCTTGTAAAAATCCATTGGTTCTTTCATGTTGAACGTTAATATTTGGATCATTATAGTGTTACTATCTGGTGTTGAGGATTTCGAGTTCTCTAGGTGAGGATTTTTAGTCCTGTAAACGGCTCTATCTTACTGTTTGACATTTCTACAGATACCCTTCACATTTATATCTACATTTTAAAGGCTGATTGAAGTGTGATTCTTCTATCCCAATGTATCATAAATTTTTGTCTTAATTGTGCTTAGGGATGATAAAGAGAAGTTGAGCAATGATGATAAACTACTTCCTGATGGTGTTGCTTGGTAAGGAGAAATGTATTTGTAAGTGTAAGGAAATGGAAGAAGTGGTTATATTTGCAGTTTAGGACTTGTTCCAACTCCTTATTTGTTTTTGACTACAACAGTAAGGCTTTAGCAGCAATACTTGTGCCATTTAGCAGCAATAAAAATTACAACTATAACCTTTACTGGTTGGTATTTAGTAGTCAGTTGGTGTAATTGGAGTCGGTAAAGGTAAAATAAAATGGTAGAAATGATAAATTGAGTGGAGGTCGGAGAGAATCATTGTTATTTTTAAGATTCAGACATGAGTACAATAAAATATTGTAGATATTTACACGGCATAGGTTTGAACAGAGCATGAAATTGCAAGTTGCCATTTTTGCAAGGAAAGTTAATAGTGTTTTGCTAATCTGCAAAGACATTGACTGGTGCAGAATCCACGGTCAAAGTCTCATTGGTATTCCACTTTTAATAGCCATTACTACTAATTTCACACTTACCTAGTTATATACCTAATTTTGTTGGATTTATGGGTAATGACAGGTTTAATTGTGCATATCCACTTACCTTCCCGGAACCGGATTGGCTCCAGTGACTTAAGCTGCAGTAAGTGCCAGTTTGACACGACCCCGAATCCGGTTAGCCCGTGCGGGCACCCGACATCCTCCCCTAAACCCGTCAGGCGAACCCTTACCAATTAAATCAGGAAAATAAATATAACAATTCACAAATAAGGACAAGACTAAAAAAAAAAAAAAACACAGACATACTGATACTTCTAAGCTGTACAAAAGAAATTACATCTTACTACCCAACATACTAGGTTTAGGGCTATCCAGACTAGACATCAAAGAGTACAAAAGAAGACAGATACCTCCTGAAGGGAGCAAAATGCAGCTGAAATAATAAACAATAAACTGGTGGTCATTCGGAATAAAAGCTGGCTCACCCTGACAGCTGAAGTCGTCTTCGCTCCTTCACAACGTGGCGAACTCAATCCTGGAGCGAACATGCCGAAACGAAATAGATAGACAAGAAACAAACAACAAACAAGGGTGAATCAAAAGGACTCAATAAGTGGGGCAGACTAGCCACCTCAAAGAATAGGATAGCTAGCCAGGGAGAAAAGAAATAAATAGACCAAATTCTTCTTATTTAAATTATAAAAAGGCAGGGCCAGATAATAACCGGAAACACGTATGAAACCACAAACTCAACAAGGAATACGAGCCAGAAACATGTTAACAAATAAACAATGCACATATAAGCAGAACAATAATCATGTACCGCAAGTCTACACAATGGTATGAATTGAGATGCAATAAAATGAAGTGAGATGAAATGAAATGAAATATGATGCAAAGGGTCACATGTGCCCGCCATCCCATCTCGAAGCGGAATACTCCTGCATTCGAGGGGAATCCAATCTGATAACCAACTGGAGCGGAATACTCCTGCTCCTGGGGCGGAATACTCCTGCACCCGATATAATATAAACCAGAGGCGGAATACTCCTCTTGGGGCGGAATACTCCTGCACCCGATATAATGTAAAGCTGAGGCAGAATACACCTGCACTCTCCTGGGGCGGAATGCTCCTACCCTCAATATGATACAATGGAGAATACTCCTGCTCCTGGGGCAGAATACTCCTGCACCCAATATGATATGCAATGTAATGTATATGAATGACATATAACGCATATGAATGCAATGTGATGCAATAATAACCCTTTACCGGCGGGGGACTCTCATCGACAGCCGGGAAGTAGATGCCAACTCACAGCCAGAGTACAATGCTCAGATCCTCAATGCAATACCAACAACAGGACATAATATATAATATACAAGGTAAATCCAAAGCTAAGGTGTAAGGAGTACGCCTATCGGCAGCTACACACGCAAGGAACACGTGGTAGAAAATCCACGAGGCCAGGTGCCTCCAAAGAAATGGATATAAACACTTACCTCTTCCAAAAGTTAGCTCTGCTAATCAACAACCGCTTTATCTTTTGGTTTCATTGCCAAACGATCCCCTTCTATTCAATAAGCAGAAAAATATATCAAATTAGGCTAAAGGCTTCATTCCTCACATCTTACGGCAATCCGGTTAGGAACCTGATGCCCTATTTGCATACGCAATACGCAGGCCAGACCTATGTACAGGGTTTATGGTCATATAACCAAACCCTAAATAAATTATTTTTATATGTTGCCCATAACTCACTGAGTACGAATATATAATCAATTTCATTATCGGGGTCCATTTGACCCTTTAAACTATTAATTGAACTTATTAAAACGATGTCTAATATTTCAATTTTTACCGTTAAAATATATGTAAACACACGTAATAAAGTAAAATAATGCATTAAGATCATTACCTGAATGTTTCAGCGTGAAAATTCTACTTTTTTCCGGCCTCTTTTCTCATTTTCTGGCATTTTTTCATACTTTTTTTGCTGTGTCGTTCTGTTCTAATGTTTCTGTATATCTTCTCTATTCCTATGCCTTTTGAGCTTAATATAAGCTCAGCCACCGCCATGCTTTTATAATTTTTGTCTTTTTCCCTTTTTTTTCTTTTTCTTTTAAAATTCGCTGCTACGGTAAAAATCAAAACGATACCCTACGATATTCGAAATAATTCCAACTTTTGCATACAAGTTATACAAAATATATGTAACATACTCGCGAAGGCGGATCTCAAATTGGACTCCTGAAACTCAATATGCAAATTCAATGGAGAAAGGTCAAATTATTTAACTTTCGGCATTTTAGCGGAAACTAGCCGAACAACATCAAAATTCACTTTCGAAAGTTCACAAAAGTCATAAATAATCATATGAACCTAATGGCACTTTCGGATTTTGAATCGGAGCTCATTCGCCAAAACCGAGCTCGAAAATCTCTTTTTAATATTTATCGACAATAAAAACTGAAACCTTCTTCCGATGCCTACCAAACGAGGTCTGATTTAGCTCAAATTTTACAGACAGATTCTAATGGACATTACGAAGGTTTTTTAAAATTATCGGCATGCCAATCGGAGTCCTAACTTCCTAAACGACTAACCGATGTCGTTTCACAGTTATGCTGCGTACGTTTGACACGTGACATGTAGCATAGTAAAAGCTGTCATTGTATTTATTTTGGTAATACTACTACTATATTTTATTAAATGTGTATAACTATTGAAAATATGAAAATGTGCTAAAATTAAGGGAATGGTTTCTCATGTGAACAGTTAACAACCCCTACCCCCGCCAAAAGTTACTCTGAACTCTGAAGTACTTTTCTCCGACTTTGAATTTTCCAAAACCTGCAAAGTAAGGTCATATGTCATTTTTTTTAATGCAATTAGTAAGTAGTAGTAGTAGTAGTAGGTAACAGTACTAATAATTTGTAAATCCAACATGGTTCCGCCAAACATCTACCAGTTTAATTTTTTGTTTAATAGTTAAATAAAATTTGATTAATTTTTTGTTTAATAGTTACCCCTGTCAATATGGTTGCTGTCGGGACGATGAGGTCCTTTAACTACATTTTCTTCACTGCTCCATAATTGATGATGTTAACCGAGCTACCAGGGTCGACCAAAACCCTTTTGACGTCGCAGTCATTAATCCTCAACATGATTACCAAAGCATCGTGATGAGGGAACATCATCCCATCACAATCTTCAATATCAAACACAATCTCATTCTTTGACCCACAAGCTCGGGTCCTTTTCTCCACAGTAATTGAAAGCTTTGCAAATTTCTTCGCATCCGCGAAGTTAACACCATTCACTTCTGACCCCCCACTTATAACGTTCACTACTTTTTTTTTTTTGGATATTCCACCTTTGGCCGCTATCCCCTTCTTCTGTTTTTGGAAAAATTTTACTTCCCCATGTTCGTAAGATACTCAGCTAGTACACCTTTCTTGAGAAGATGAGCCACCTCAAGTCGCAATGCTTTGAAATCCTCGATGGCGTGCCCATAATCCATGTGAAACTCACAGTGCCGAGTTTGATCTCTTTTCTCCAGGGGCGTTCTCATATTCCTCGGCAACCTCACACCTTTATTCGTCATCCCTTTTATGGCATTCACCAGCTCGGAGGTGGAGATATTAAACTTATAATCGGAGATTCGAGGCAATTCTTTATCCTTGGCCACCAAGGATGGCCCCGAGGAACTTTTCTGATTAACATTGGTGCTAACCTTCCCCCCTAACCTTTTACCCAAGTGCTGCTGTCCTCCGAGGCATTGGCTTACATGTTGCCTTTGCGAATTATAAGGCTCGTATCTCCCTTTTGAGTTTCCTCGTGGCACATCGGCGCATCGAGACGACTCTGCTTGGCCTCAGTACGAATTATACCGACCTGCTATCCTCCACTCAGCCTCTTCGAGCCTGGTTTCCTGTCATGTAATTCACCTCAAGTCTGGGCTTGATACTGCTGGAGCTCCATCTTTAGTTCGGCACCTGCCTCAGAGTTACTCACATTCAGATTCCTTTCAAAAGCCATGACTCCCAGAGCATCATCCATTTTTGGAAAGTCCATTCTGAGGAAGTCCTTGATCGGCTCGAGATACTTTTGTTTGACTTCGAAAATATCCTTCTTTTGCTTGAGGATATTATGGGCCCTAGTATGGGCTTTGATTCATATATTAGCCAACTCCTCGAAATTTGGTATTGATTCCGAGGGGAGGTGTATGTACCCTCACAAGGCTCATTTCTCAAGTGTGTCAGCAAACTTCTTAAGGAACATCGACTACCTTTCCACCGGTGTCAAGTCGTTGTTCTTTACCATAGCCATGTATTAAGTTACTAGTCTTGGGCATGCGCTTTGCGCGTGTACCTCTACTACTATTGAGTACAAAATGGAGAGAACTGGCTTGACTGACACGACCCGGAATCCGATCAGGCCGTGCGGGCACCCGACATCCTCCCCTAGACCCGTCGGGCAAACCCTTACCAATCAAATTAGGAGAATAATTACAACAATTCATAAATAAAAACAAGACTTAAAAAAAAAAACACAGATATACTGATACCTCTAAGCTGTACAAAAGAAATTACAGCTGACTACCCAACATACTAGGTTTAGGGTTATCCAGACCAGACTTCTAAGAGTACAAAAGAATACAGATACCTTCTGAAGGGAGCAAACTGCAACTGAAATAATGAACAATAAACTGGTGGCCATCCGGAATAAAAGCTGGCTCACCCTGACAGCTGAAGTCGTCTTCGCTCCTTCACAACGCGGCGAACTCAATCCTGGAGCGAACCTGCCGAAACGAAATAGATAGACAAGAAACAAACAACAAACGAGGGTGAGTCAAAAGGACTCAATAAGTGGGGCAGACTAGCCACCTCAAAGAATAGGATAGCTAGCCAGGGAGAAAAGAAATAGATAGACCAAATTCATTTTATTTAAATTATAAAAAGGTAGAGCCAGATAACAACCGGAAACACGTAAGAAACTTCTAAACTCAACCAAGGGTGCGTGGCAGAAACATATCAACAAATAAGCGATGCACATATAAACAGAACAAAAGTCATGTACCGCAAGTCTACACAATGGTATGAATTCAGATGAAATGAAATGAAGTGAGATGAAATGAAATGAAATATGATGCAAAGGGTCACATGTGCCCGTCGTCCCATCTCGAAGCGGAATACTCCTGCATTCGAGGGGAATCCAATCTGATAACCAACTGGAGCGGAATACTCCTGCTCCTGGGGCGGAATACTCCTGCACCCGATATAATATAAACCAGAGGCGGAATACTCCTGCACTCTCTTGGGGCGGAATACTCCTGCACCCGATATAATACAATCCTGCTCCTGGGGCGGAATACTCCTGCCCTCAATATGATACAATGGAGCGGAATACTCCTGCTCCTGGGGCGGAATACTCCTGCCCTCAATATGATGCAATGTAATGCATATGAATGACATATAATGCATATGAATGCAATGTGATGCAATAATAACTCTTCACCGGCGCGGGACTCTCATCGACAGCCGGGAAGTAGATGCCAACTTACAGCCAGGGTACAATGCTCAGATTCTCAATGCAATACCAACAGTAGGACATAACATATAATATACAATATAAATCCAAAGCTAAGGCGTAATGAGTACGCCTATCGGCAGCTACACACGTAAGGAACACGTGGTAGAAAATCCACGAGGCCAGGTGCCTCCAAAGAAATGGATATAAACACTTACCTCTTCCAAAGTTAACACTGCTGCCCAACAACCGCTTTATTCTTTTGGATTTATTGCCAAACGATCCCACTGTGTTCAATGAGCAGAAAAATATATCAAATAGGGATAAAGGTTTCATTCCTCACATCTTAGGGCAACCCAGGTAGGAACCTGATACCCTATTTGCATACGCAATACGCAGGCCAGGCCTATGTACAGGATTTAAGGTCACATAACCAAATCCTAAATAAATTACATTTATAAGTTGCCCATAACTCACTGAGTACGAATATATAATTAATTCCATTATCGGGGTCCATTTGACCCTTTAAACTATCACTTTACGTCATTAGGGCGATGTCTAATATCCCTATTTTTACCGTAAAAATATATTCAAAGACACGTATTAAACTCAAAAAATATATTAGGATCATTACCTGGATGTTTCAGGGTGAAAATTCTACTTTTCTCCGGCCCCTTTTCTCATTTTCTGGCATTTTTTTCCATTTCTACGTTTTCATTTCATGTTTCTGTTTATATTGGATAATAAGAGATGTCCTAATACCTCTCTACCATGTCATAGGATATAGAACGATCAGCACACTGAATGAGTATCACAAGCTACAAAAGTCCAAAATAAGTTGCTAATATTACCTCATGACTAAGGTGCCACAAGTTTCTATCTCGGCTATGAAAGGATTTCTTTGTCACGGGAACTGGTATGTTGTGCTTCTTAGCGTATTCAATAGCATCCTCTCGTTACTTATAGAAAGGCGCTGGACAAAGTCCACCACCTCTTATATACTTTTTTTTTTTTTTTTTTTTGTCTTTTGTCATTTTCTCTTTTCGCGATGAAAATTAAAACGGAATCCTACGATATTCGAATCAATTCCAACTTTTGCATAGCAGTTATACAAAATATATATAACATACTCACGAAGGCGGATCTCAAATCGGGTTCCCGAAACTCAAGATGCGAATTTAAATGGAAAAGAAGTCAAATTATTTAACTTTCGGCATTTTAGCGGAAACTAGCCGAACAACATCGAAATTCACTTTCGAAAGTTCACAAAGGTCATAAATAATCATACGAACCCAATGGCGCTTTCGGCTTTCGAATCGGAGCTCATTCGGCAAAACCGAGCTCGAAAATCTCTTTTTAATATTTATCGCCAATAAAAACTGAAACCTTCTTCCGATGCCTACCAAACGAGGTCTGATTTAGCTCAAATTTTACAGACAGGTTCTAATAGACATTACGAATATTTTAAAATTATCGGCACGCCAATCGGAGTCCTAACTTCCGAAACGACTGACCGAGGTCGTTTCATTCTCCTCCACTTAAACTCTCGTTCGTCCTCGAACGAGCCTAAATCTAAAGCAAGATTCACGTAGATAACAAGAGAACTTGCACAACCTTCATAAACTACTCCACGGACATTATCTCATAATTACAGAATCAGAGTTATAACACGAACACCGAACTCTTGGAATAAAACATATCTGGATAATATGATAATACCATTGCCCGGATTATTCTAACTAAGATGATCCTTCCTCGATCACGAGAGGATAGTTCTACATTTTTGAAACAAAGATACACGGAACTTTGAATGGGTTAGCATGATTAAGCCGATAATCACCTCTTCAATATACCTTTCGATATAGAACAAGTCGATGGAACTAAGAATTAGCTTACGCTTCAGCAACGCCTTAGAGATTTAATATTATGATTCGGTATCAATTGGAGGAAGACTCCTCCACTTAAAGCACAAACTCATGCAGCTATTTGAATATGAATAACCATCCTCGCACAGTCTTCTGGACTAAAGAAGAATTAGCTAAAAGTCGAACGTAGGCAGACCTAAGTTACCAAACTACCCTTTCGAGTTGTCAAACAGCTGCAACTCTCGAGTTCACAACTCCATACCTTTGCCATAAACACCACCGCCCGATGGATGGTACTTCTATATAAAAATTTCGGCAGAGTTTCCCCTGAAACTGGATGATCCGCAAAAACAGAACCAGCACTATACTATACATGGGAATGGATACTCGGATAAACTGATATCCAAAACAATAATATGCTTACCTGGCTACAATAACACGTACTCTGGCTCAACACTGGGAACGTCACAAGCGGCAACCAATCACCCGAGTACACTAATGTCGGACGAAGAAGAAATGGAAATGGATCGAAGATAGAAACAATTAGAGCTTCAAAAAGCTCATCTTCTTATTTGCTTGGCTACTAAAGCTAGACTACTTCCGAGTCAGGCGAGCCAAAGAATCGCAATTGAAGAGATAGACATTAAATAAGCTTTATGGAAAAACATCCATACCAATTTAATTTTCCAATAAGAAGGAAACTCTGACAATTTACCAGAATACCCTTTTATAACTAAGACAAGCTCATAGAATAACATGACTCTACTAGAATCTCGAACCAAGAGGAGATACATAGATCGAGCATTACTTACCAGCCACTTTACACCGGAAGAAACAACGACACTTCTTGATGGTGACGAATAAGAATCCCATCATCCTACCAACACTGATTTCCGATGAGAGAGGTAAAATGACTTGACATAATAACACAAGGTGGCATAACAGGATGCCAAGCAGGCAATAGCAATATTCACAGTCAAATTTCTCATATTTTGATCAGATAAACTAGTAGGGCCTCATAAATGCCAGGAATAAATCGTATCAGAAACTCACCCCTCTACCGCAGCCAATTCTTAATTACGACAATATCCAAGGAAATCGTCGAAACATGATAAGACACACAATTTCCAGATCGATCGGGAAGATAAATCTTACTTACAGATAAGGGAAGAAGAAACACACGGGCCTATTACATCGGATGCCTCAGCATCCTGCCAAACTAGCAGTTCATAGAACTGCCTCTGCAGCTGAATCGAGCCACTACCCTGATAATTACTTCTAGAAGAAACACTACTACCACGCTCTCGACCTCTATTGGATGGTGGCATTTCTCTAATTGATTAACATTTAAATGAAATTCCTGCGACTGTGCAGGTGTCTGAGGGCAAAAAGAAGGACCATTGTCTACTTGCTGGAGTAAGGAAAAACTCCTTAAAGGATAACCAGACTCATGACAGTGATAACAGATTTTCATTGAAAATGGAAGCTGGACATATTGTCGATAGCTATAAAGAGAAAAACCGGGTCTAATCTTGATGAACTACTTGCGCACTTTGAGAATCACGCTCTACAAGCTGAGATAACCTGGAAGGTGACTTCCAAAAATAATCAGAACTTTTACCTCCAAATGAGGTACCATGGTTAACCACTAGGGCCACGAGATCTCTTGCTCTCCCGCTCTAACTTATGGTATGCCTCGTACCTCTGAGCAATATTAACAACAACATCAACTGAAATTTCGGCCTCAATCTCTCGAAAGGCTCATGGACTAGTTCTAATATGTATTCCTCCATTCTATAGAATTCAATCTTATATTCTGAAACCAACAGGCTAACCGACGGACTACCCTGTCAACTCCACTCGAACTGGTAACACTTTTTATCTCGTTCGCTACTCGAAAGGAACTTTTCCACGAATCTAGAAGAAAAACCGAATCAAGTTAGCTAATAAGAGAGCGGTCCACCAATTCAAGGTTGGATCCCTGAAACTGGAAAGCAAAATAATCAACACCATACCGCTCGATATAATCAAAAGCCTGAAGGATACGCTGACATCATTTTATTTTTAAAACAATCACGGGGTTTATCTGATGCATTGCTTAAGAATAATGGAAGGTTCAACCGCATAAAATAATGTAACCCCTTTGGACACTCGGACCGAACTGATACCTCGACTGGCTAACCAGTCAGAAAAATTAGAGGTACAACACATACTACCTCCGGAATATAATTTACTGCAGCAATATTAAGAACCAGAAAAGGAGCTCCCTAAGACCGAACGTCTGCACATGCGGCAACCTGATAGGCTGCCCAGTGAATAATAGGTTCTTACGATATCTGCGTCGCCATGTTTCTCGTCAAAGCATCGTAGAGAGCCAAGGGAACCATAAGGCCCTGCTCCTTTGCCCATTGCGAGCTCGTACAACTAGGACCTTCGTAACTAGATTGACAACACGATCAAAACACTCGAGGCTTCGTCGGTGCTAGCCCCAGGCTGGACTGCTTCGTCTCGTACTGTTTGCTGATTTGTCGCACGACGGTTCACAATTACCACGAAAGAATTAATGAAAATACTTTTGCATCCAAGACCAACGCACGATCAGAAAAGAAGGAAGTGAAACATCCTAAATGCCATCATAGCCTCTCGTAGATAAGTACGGACGTCTACGTACCCATCAGCGAGACTCTACTAGACACTGTCTTAGTCTGGATAGACTCTAAACTGGGCTCTGATACCAACTGACACGACCCGGAATCTGATCAGGCCGTGCGGGCACCCGACATCCTCCCCTAGACCCGTCGGGCGAACCCTTACCAATCAAATTAGGAGAATAATTACAACAATTCATCAATAAAAACAAGACTTAAAAAAAAACACAGATATACTGATACCTCTAAGCTGTACAAAAGAAATTACAGCTGACTACCCAACATACTAGGTTTAGGGTTATCCAGACCAGACATCTAAGAGTACAAAAGAATACAGATACCTTCTGAAGGGAGCAAACTGCAACTGAAATAATGAACAATAAACTGGTGGCCATCCGGAATAAATCTGGCTCACCCTGACAGCTGAAGTCGTCTTCGCTCCTTCACAACGCGGCGAACTCAATCCTGGAGCGAACCTGCCGAAACGAAATAGATAGACAAGAAACAAACAACAAACGAGGGTGAGTCAAAAGGACTCAATAAGTGGGGCAGACTAGCCACCTCAAAGAATAGGATAGCTAGCCAGGGAGAAAAGAAATAGATAGACCAAATTCATTTTATTTAAATTATAAAAAGGTAGAGCCAGATAACAACCGGAAACACGTAAGAAACTTCTAAACTCAACCAAGGGTGCGTGGCAGAAACATATCAACAAATAAGCGATGCACATATAAACAGAACAAAAGTCATGTACCGCAAGTCTACACAATGGTATGAATTCAGATGAAATGAAATGAAGTGAGATGAAATGAAATGAAATATGATGCAAAGGGTCACATGTGCCCGTCGTCCCATCTCGAAGCGGAATACTCCTGCATTCGAGGGGAATCCAATCTGATAACCAACTGGAGCGGAATACTCCTGCTCCTGGGGCGGAATACTCCTGCACCCGATATAATATAAACCAGAGGCGGAATACTCCTGCACTCTCTTGGGGCGGAATACTCCTGCACCCGATATAATACAATCCTGCTCCTGGGGCGGAATACTCCTGCCCTCAATATGATACAATGGAGCGGAATACTCCTGCTCCTGGGGCGGAATACTCCTGCCCTCAATATGATGCAATGTAATGCATATGAATGACATATAATGCATATGAATGCAATATGATGCAATAATAACCCTTCACCGGCGCGGGACTCTCATCGACAGCCGGGAAGTAGATGCCAACTTACAGCCAGGGTACAATGCTCAGATTCTCAATGCAATACCAACAGTAGGACATAACATATAATATACAATATAAATCCAAAGCTAAGGCGTAATGAGTACGCCTATCGGCAGCTACACACGTAAGGAACACGTGGTAGAAAATCCACGAGGCCAGGTGCCTCCAAAGAAATGGATATAAACACTTACCTCTTCCAAAGTTAACACTGCTGCCCAACAACCGCTTTATTCTTTTGGATTTATTGCCAAACGATCCCACTGTGTTCAATGAGCAGAAAAATATATCAAATAGGGATAAAGGCTTCATTCCTCACATCTTAGGGCAACCCAGGTAGGAACCTGATACCCTATTTGCATACACAATACGCAGGCCAGGCCTATGTACAGGATTTAAGGTCACATAACCAAATCCTAAATAAATTACATTTATAAGTTGCCCATAACTCACTGAGTACGAATATTTAATTAATTCCATTATCGGGGTCCATTTGACCCTTTAAACTATCACTTTACGTCATTAGGGCGATGTCTAATATCCCTATTTTTACCGTAAAAATATATTCAAAGACACGTATTAAACTCAAAAAATATATTAGGATCATTACCTGGATGTTTCAGGGTGAAAATTCTACTTTTCTCCGGCCCCTTTTCTCATTTTCTGGCATTTTTTTCCATTTCTACGTTTTCATTTCATGTTTCTGTTTATATTGGATAATAAGAGATGTCCTAATACCTCTCTACCATGTCATAGGATATAGAACGATCAGCACACTGAATGAGTATCACAAGCTACAAAAGTCCAAAATAAGTTGCTAATATTACCTCATGACTAAGGTGCCACAAGTTTCTATCTCGGCTATGAAAGGATTTCTTTGTCACGGGAACTGGTATGTTGTGCTTCTTAGCGTATTCAATAGCATCCTCTCGTTACTTATAGAAAGGCGCTGGACAAAGTCCACCGCCTCTTATATACTTTTTTTTTTTTTTTGTCTTTTGTCATTTTCTCTTTTCGCGATGAAAATTAAAACGGAATCCTACGATATTCGAATCAATTCCAACTTTTGCATAGCAGTTATACAAAATATATATAACATACTCACGAAGGCGGATCTCAAATCGGGTTCCCGAAACTCAAGATGCGAATTTAAATGGAAAAGAAGTCAAATTATTTAACTTTCGGCATTTTAGCGGAAACTAGCCGAACAACATCGAAATTCACTTTCGAAAGTTCACAAAGGTCATAAATAATCATACGAACCCAATGGCGCTTTCGGCTTTCGAATCGGAGCTCATTCGGCAAAACCGAGCTCGAAAATCTCTTTTTAATATTTATCGCCAATAAAAACTGAAACCTTCTTCCGATGCCTACCAAACGAGGTCTGATTTAGCTCAAATTTTACAGACAGGTTCTAATAGATATTACGAATATTTTAAAATTATCGGCACGCCAATCGGAGTCCTAACTTCCGAAACGACTGACCGAGGTCGTTTCATTGACGATTTAATGCAAATGAATAGAAATCATTTGAATGCATGGTTGAACAATTATACCCAAGATGCAGTGTCCTTATTATATCATTTTTAAAAAAATATCATAATTTTAAATTTGAAAATAATACAACTTAAAACTTCTAAATGTACATTTAAGGGGAAAATAGATATAAGGTTATGTGAAAGCTTGGAAGCAAGGAAACTAAAGCAAACACATAATTTTGATAAGTTTGCGGCGAACTAAAAGTACAAATTTCTGTATAAATTTTGGAAGCAGTTCGGCCTTGTTTGCCAATGCATTAACTTATTCCATAGACTCCATACATACAACTGTTATAATGACAAAAGATTTGAATTTCAAGAATAACTATTTATATCAAATTAATCATAACATAATCAGATCAATTTGAGGAGGATATGATACACGTTTTAATAGAATATTACTCGTATTTTTGGTAAAAGTAATCTTTCTCTTGTGTTTGGCTATAGTTAAAACCTCATAATCTCGAACTTACGGTCTTAAGTTTCAACCCAGATCCAACAATGCGCTTTTCAGCACATAATTAATTAAATTAATTATACAAATAAAAAGAGCTTTGAAATGAAAGACTTAAGAAACTAACATAATCATCAATTAAGTAAGACGAAGAAACATATACATTGAAGATTATTAAATGTTCTTTTATTTAGAGTTCGACTCTAGAGAACTATTATATCAATTCGGACGTGGCAAATTCATCTTCTGATGGTGTTACGTGACCTATACTCAATGTACAATCTCTTCATCATTATTTTAACAATAAAATATACATTCAGATCAGGAGATAAAGACACTGTTCATGGCAACAATTCTTCTCTCAAAGAGAAAACACCTTCAAATCAGTTAGTGCATGAGATCACATTTATAACTTTACTATATATTGGATATTTAGGTTGATACACCAACAATAATACTGGGGAAAAAAATCAAAATCAGACTTTAACTTAGTTCAGAGTTTAATCACTGAATATAATGAACAATTACTTTTTCAGATTTAAACTTTCTTATAGTTATTGAACATCGATCTTCATTACTTCTTTTTGTCCACATGTATTCATTGAAAAAGAAAGATAAAGGTGAAGATAAATTTCACAGACCAATAGTCCAACGACATACACTTTGACCAACTCTATCTCCTTTCTTAACGACATATACTTTGACCAACTCTATCTCCTTTCCTCCAGCCATCACACTATTAATCACACTTTATTATATTTCCCTTTTTAAATTTGATTGCTCCAATAAACACTGTCGGAAGAAATTTTTTTTGATAAGCTTTATCTTCTATATATCCTTCAAATATAACAATATCAATTGTGCCTTGATATAATTCTATTTTCAAGGTTGATTGTTCTTTTCTAAAAAATTTAAGTCTCGCCTCTTCAAATTTGATGTACATGTCATGCCCCAAATCTTCAGCCATCATGATATATGCAAATGATATTTAATTTATTTATACATCAATAAGTTGTGTTAGTTCAAATATATTACATTAGGGCCGTTCATTTTTCGGTTTAAACCGATAAACCGAACCAATAAAAAGTCATTGGGTTATTGGTATTGGGTTATCGGGTTATCAGTTATTTAACGGTTTATAAATTTTTTTTAATGGGTTATCGGTTCGGTTATCGGTTTTGTACATTTTCTTATTGGTTAAACCGATAACCCAATAAGGTTTTTGAATTTACTATGTTGCGCTTATGTATATAAAAGTAGTATACTTATTTACTCTTAGTTGGAACTTGTAAACTTCAAATCCTAATCTTCTTTTACTTGTGTAGCTTTCAGCTCACCTCCTCCATTTCAAACATCGATTTACTATTTCAATCCTCACTTCCTCCATTTTAAACATCGATTTATTGTTTCAATCCTCACTTCCTCCATTAGTTTATATAACAATGAAGCATATTTGAATCTATTGTTAGTTGCTTCTTTGAATATGATGAATGCTTTAAGAGGCATTTGAATCCGCTGTGAAAATGAAGTCGATTTTGTATTGGATGCAATTGTTTAAGAGGTGATTATTTTACAATTATTAGGCCTAAGTTTCTTAATGGTTAAACCGAAAACCGAACCGATAAGAACCTAAAACCGATAACCCGAAAATCGATAACCGATACCTTATTGGTTCGGTTATTGGTTTAGCACTTTTAAAAACCGAAAACCGATAGTCTAAACCGATAAGTTCCAAAACCGAACCGAACCGACCGATAAACACCTCTATATTACATCATCCGTCAACTTTGCTGAAATGATGAAGATGTTGCAAATGTATTACCACAATTTGTTGAATGTATATTGCCTAATAATGTAATTTTAAGATAGAAGCAAATTAAAAGCAGAACAATGGGACTGGCAAAATTACAAAAACTTTTATGACCTAATTTAATGAGTATTATTTTTGGACTTCGGCTTATAGTAAACTACAATGAAACTTTTTTTTTTTTGTAATAAAAAATAATGATACTGTATACACAAAAAATAAGGAGAACTCGTTATTTAATAGAAGAAAAGAGAGATAGTCTCACCTAGTTCTAAGAGAATTCCAAACGAAAAGAGAAGCCAATTTTTTGATGGGATTAAGGGGAGGAAGGGTTACTGATAAAAGAGAGAATAAAATGATTAAGTTACTTGGCAATTGGATATGAACTTTTATAAGGTGCAATAAAGAATGTGAAAAGGTTATTCATGAATATAGAGTACCAATGAAAAGTCAAAAGACCTCGCAAATAAGACATGAACCGAAAATGCTTCCGCTGATATGTTTCAATGCAACTGATAAATTTGGATTCCTAGAAATCTAATATACTTTAGAATATAGTTTAGCAATAACAATGGGAATATGAAAGCAATTGCAACGCTTTGAATAGGCTGCAGTAAGTTGGATGCATCCGGCCAATTTTTAGTCTATTTTTATTTCAATTTTAATATAATATTGTTGACACCCAATTTTGTCCCGGAAGTTTTCAAAATTAAAGGTTTAATTATTCTAAAATTAAAACTAATTTTTTTTGAAATTAAAGGCAATTGCTTAATTTCAAATAAAAGTGCTTAAAATCGCAATGTGCAGCCTAATTCTACCCACCTCGTGCAACCCCCCTCAATTTCCTTAATTTATCCTAAATGAGGCTAATTTCGTTCTTATCATTTAAAATTGGCCTACCCGTGCAACCCATGATATATATACAACATTTCCCAGTTCAGTTCTTCTACCCAAATCCCCTCAATCCCTAGACCCGACCCAATTCACCCGATTCCCTTTCCAATTTTCCCCTTTTGATTCTCACAAACAGCCAAGAAATCAGTACGATCTGGTCCCATTCCCTTTTACCCTCTCTCTAGTACAAGAAGCCAATCTCAAGCGTCCATTTCGAATCAAGTTTCATCCGAGCCGTAGAAGGGATTCAACGTCCATTTCCTTTGAAAATCAGGGTGAAATTAGTACAATCCGAAAGGATTATACTATTTTGACCTTAGTTTTCAAAGGGGAAAAAGCAAAGGAGTAAGGGTCGGCTTGGGATTTCAAAGGTCCTAAAAACCCTAGCATTACAGGTATAAATTCTCAGCTTCTATGTTTTTGAAAGGGGGTTCTGGATTTTTTTTACATAAACAAAAACGGCAGCATTTCTATACATTATATACTTTTCTCGCAGTGTTAAAAAATGATATACACATAGTATTCTCAGTTTCTGTTTCGAGTCGAACGTCGCTTTCGATTTCGTGTCGTCGCTTCATTGTTTTAAGTCGTCGACCTCGCTCGCGTCGTTTAGTCGAGTCGCTTTTCTTCGGATCCTTCACCTTAGTCACTGCTCTAAGAAAGGTAATACTGTAAGCCTTTACTACTTTCTGTTATTACAACATGAATGGAATGTTGTTTGCGGTTACTGCCTGAAAGATAAGGAGTATTGTGTTTAATCGAATACTAGTTTCCTACTTATAAATTTAAGAATTGAACTAAGAATCCAGGAAAAGATGGAAGCTTTATTTTGGTAATTTCTGCTCATTATCACTATGGTATTAAGCCGTAATGAAACTGATATTCTTACTTGTTGTTTCCTGTTGCTAATATTCTGATAAAAGATGCATTTTTTTTGTTTCGTTTGTTGTCTTCAGATCATTAGTCTAAGAGCATTAATGGATGTTATCTTTCATCAAGTGTCTTTAGATTTTAAAGTTTGCATACTCTCCAAAGCGCATCTGTTTTAATAAAATGTTTGAAACTATAATCCTTACTTTGTTCAAAAGATGCAGCTATAAGTGATTATTGAGGTTAAAAATCATGTGAGGTTCCCTTTTGTTCTGGTTGTTCTGGAGGTGTCTAGGAAAGAGTGTTCTGGCAGGGGTTCAGGTTGTTGAGAGAGATGTTATGGTTTGCTTCAGTTTAGGCTGATCTGTAGTCAGTTTCAGGAGTGTTGCTGAGTTGTTGAAAAGCAGCAGGTAGTCCTGGTGTTTGTAGAATAGCTCAGGTGGTTGTTCAGCTTGTCTAGGCTGTAAGTTGATAGCATTTCTGGGTCTGAAAGAGTGTTTCTAAGGCTGCAGGTTGTTTAAAGTAGTTGTAGTAGAAGTAAGAGAAGCAGAGGTGTATAGAAGTCTTTGTTTGGTTAGCATTGAATGATAAAGAAAGGAGGAAGCATGACAATCTAGTTCAGGGCAGTAAGGAAAATATAGAGAGGTGTTCTAGTGAGTTAGAGCAGCAGAGGAGTAGGAGTGGTTTCTGGTTTGTTCAGGGAATGAATTAGTTTTTAGTCGTTCAAGTAGTGTGTGAGTATTGTTTCTGATATAGCAGGTGCTTTAGGTGGTTGTTTGGAGGGTAGGAGTTCATGTAGTTAGTGTAGTTTCTGGGTTTGTTTCCAGGAGTTGTTGCAGGTTCAGGGAAATTGTTAGAAGGCAGTGAGGGAGCTTGTGAGATGCGTGTGCTCTGGTTCTGAAGGCAGCCTATGTATGTATGCTGCTCTTTGTGTTCTTGTTCAGGTGTAGGTATGTGTTGTAGCAGGAAGTGCAGGGGTTGGGTCTGTGAGATGGAAAGGAGAGTGTCAGGGTATTTGGTTCTGGAATGCAGGGCTCCATGTTGTTTTTGGAGTTGCTGCAAGTTTAGAAGTTTTGTTGTTGGAGTCTATTGAGGTCTGGTGTGTGGGGAGTAAGTTTTTTGCTTGTAGTCTGGTTGTCTTTCCATAAGTTCAAAAGGGTATATAGTGGAAGCTTAGAAGTTGTTTTAGGTTGGATTTTCATAGGAATGTATGAGGTTCAGGTTCAGCTTTGAGAAGCTGTTCGAGTTTTTTTTTTAAAGCTTTGGTCCATGTATAAAAGAAGCGTACATATGTATTTTGCTGTCTTATTCCATCTGAAGAACTGTGAAAATCTTGTTTTGATCACTCTTTAAATATTAAGTGCTCGCATCCTAAAACTTATTTTCCACTTGTATGAAAGTTGAATGAAATGGTACCTTGTTTGAATCCTTCAGTATTTTCTTTTCAAAGATTCATATGGCTTCCTGAGATATGTGTGAAGTTGTTCGGCTTATGTGATTGTTCCGGCATGAAAGATTTTGTGCAGTATGTGTTAATCTAGGCTAGATAAGATAAGTGTTGTGCATTCACTCTGTCTTCAAGGTCCTGTTTCTGCTTGGCTTAGAGTACCTTACTCGGCTTGATTAGTTTTCAAGGTTCATTTCCAGTTGTAGTCTAAGTTTGAGCAGTCGACAAAATTCTTTCATTCAACACTATAACTCAAAAGAACAGAATTTGACTATTGCCATAATCATTTCATAAAGGGACATGATCAAGTGAATAGTTTGGCTAATTTAATTGAAGGGAAAACGTGATCAGTGAATTAATTTTCTATATCTTATCATCTTTAAATCAAGGTCGTTCTTCCATCTATGAAGTCGTTATAAGTAGTCTATCCTGTAGTTAGCATCATAGCGACCTTGTGTTCTTTTCTGTTTATATCAATTCTTTGTGATTTATGTTTACTCTGAATGGTTACTGATCTTTTTCTCCCCTCATTTCTTTGACATGTAACACCTTCGGGGACGAGTTAAAATAAAACTCACAAATGGGATGGCTACGTGCATTGGAAGTTATTTGATCCGCTCCGCATTTTCGGGACTTGATATCCCCGAAAATGTAAAAAAAAAAAGAAAATCTCCAAAGTCCAAGGCTCAATGATTGAGTTTGATCTTCCGGGTTCTATCTTCTAAACTCTTTCTCTCCCGTCCCCTTTAGGAAAGCATGTTTTAGGAACCCTGTAGAATAGAAATGACATTTGAATTGTGAATAATTATTGTAAATTACTTAAATTATTTTGTATAAATACTCTGTATCATTTCTTTGCGAATCGCCAATTAATTTATGGATGTTTAGAATCATTTGTCAATTAAGGAGTGCAAAATCAAATTCGCTAAAATCGTACCTTCGTCATAATTCGCATTTGAATTGCTTCACTATTTATTATATTAAATATTCAATTATTTATTTATCTAATCTAATTTATTTTTTTTAGTTAATCAATTAAATTGTAATCCTTTATTTATTATGTACTTAACCTAATTTATTTAATTTCAATTAATCATTTATTTAATCAATTAAATATTTATTTATTCAATTATTATTCATTTACTCCTTTATTTAATTAAAATTGATAAGTATTCATTTATTTAATTAAGTTATTTAGTTGCTTTTTTTATTTATCTATTTATTCAATCAATTAATTAATCCTTTATTACTATCCAATTATTTATCTAGTTTGTTTTATCTAATTATCTAACTTCATTTAACCTTTACTTATCCAATTAATTAATCGATTATCATTATTTATCTAATCATTTATTTTATTTACTTAATTTTATTTAGCCTTTATTTATTTAATTAATTAAGCAATCAACCGTTATCTTATTATTCATTTAATTAATCTTAAGCTTTGTTGTTTATTTATCTAAGTATCGGCATAACCGAAATCTTATCTTATTTATATTATCCTTATATATAAAATTAGCTTTATATACTTATTATCTTTAACAAATTCGTGAAAACCGCCGGATTAACCGCATTTAGCGGATTTTCGAAAGTGCTCCCGCAAGGGACCTTCTTTCGAATTTAATAGAACCACTTAATCTCTTATTTTAATTTAATTTCTTTTAAATAAAGAATAAATTGCACTCTTTAGTTAACTCAGGTTCCTAATAATCCTTAAATTAGGTGGCGACTCCAAAGAAAACCCTTTGGAGTCCCATATTGTTGAGCATATACTCGAAACTTATCTTTTCTTAAAAGAAAGGGTAATTTTTTTGGGGTTCAACAAATATCATATTAATAATTTTCTTATCTCTTGTAAATCTGTAAGTTTTTATTATTTATAGGATATGATTACATATTTTCATAAAAAGAAAAAATTGTTGAGTAACGTTAGCCGTATTTGAAAGTCATCTCACCTTAGCCTTCTGAGCTATTTTACATTCTTTTTGCATCCTCTAGTTGGATCTAATGTGTAAATTTGTATTTCTCAATACATAATGCATTCTCTTTGTTTGAGCTGTAACTAGTATAAACCATTTCTTTCCTGTGACTTAACATGGTCTTAAGGCACTCGTTTCTTTTTTTACTGAAATACAGGGTTCTGAAAAGGTAGAGGTACTGATGGTAGATCCATGGGAATTAGAGGGCGTGAACTTGAGCACCAAAGCATTTAAGAAAATGAAAAATCTTAGGGTGCTTAAAATCGATAAATTACACATTAGTGGAAACCTTGAGCTTCTGTCAAAGGATCTCAGATGGATATCATGGCAAAATGTCCTTTAAAATATATACCATCAGATTTTCCAGCTGAGAATCTTGTGGTTCTAAATATGCGAGGGAGTAATATCCGAGAATTTGGTCTGAATATGCAGGTTTGCTCAATTCTAAAGCTTCATCAGTATTGTTATTAAGATTGCAACTGAGTAAAAGAAAATTTTACATGAAACTATATTTGGTTTACTTTTAGTGTTGTAAGAGTTTGAAGGAGCTGAATCTCTCTGATTGCAAGCCCTCAGAAAGACTCCAAACTTCAATGGTTCACAAAGTCTTGAGATTTTGTTGCTTGGTGGTTGCTCAAGTCAAGTCTGATGGAGATCCATCAATCAATAGGATACTTGGATAAACTAATTCATCTGTATTTGTCACGTTGTAAAAACCTTAAAGATCTTCCAAGCAGCATATGCCAGCTAAATTCCCTTGAATCCTTGGACATCACTAGCTGCTCATCTATACAAACACTGCCAGTTGACATTGGAGATATGCGAAGTCTAAAAGTTCTTTTTGCACTTTATGTGGGTATAATACAATTGCCGCCTTCTGTTGAAATGCTAAGAGGTCAAAATTTAGAGGCCAAAAGGAGTTTTTCTCTAAGAAGAGTCCATTGAATACAATTCTTGTCAGCTTTTGTTTCTTGCTTAAGGCTTAGATGGTGTGGTTTGTCTGAGATTGATATTCGTAAGGATATTGGGAGTTTATGCTGCTTAGAGGTTTTAGATTTGAGTGGCAACAGTTTCAACTGTCTATCCTTTGGTTTTTATAAGTTACGATTCTTGAGGTTCTTGGGTTTGAATGACACTGAGAATCTTCAAACAGTCCCATCAGTATCAAATTTAGAATATCTTAAAACTTTTTCACTTTCAAATTGCAAAAAATTGATCAAGATTACAGAGTTTGACAACCTCCCTTCAATAGAGCGGATCGACATGCTTAATTGCAGTTCTCTGCAGAATCCATTCCACGAAGGCTTCTTTAGTGCACCTGCTCTAGCATTTCCATGTAGAAGATTTCCAAATCCGCAGGTTAGACAGACACGCGCACACAATCTCTCTCTCTCTCTCACCTGCCATATAATGTCTTCATCTGATGAAGCAGGGGTTAAAGATCTATCTCCAATGCAATGAGATTCCAGATTGGTGCAGCAATAAAGTAACAGCTTCATCTGTCAGCTTCATTATGCCTGCACATAAGGAGTTCAAGTTTTTAGGAATGATTGCCTGGTGTATTTGCAAGTTTGTCACACGCTCTCCTAGCAGTTGTCAAGGCTTGAACTTTAGTATTACTGGAAAAATGTCCACAAGTTTCCATTGGCCTTATTATGATGGAATGCGCATTAGACAGGTAGAGCAATCATGTGTAGTTTATAGATCTTATTTAGATACACCTTTTGATGGCCAGATGAAAGGCGGAGAAAAGATGGAAGTCTTCAAGTATGGTGAAGAAAATTTAGTAAATAAGATAGGGATCCATCTGTTATATTTAGACCAAGAAGGTAAAGTTACATCATTGCCAGCAATCTTGGATCATTCATCATTCTGATCGGATGAAGAGAAGCCAGGAGATAAATGGAGAATCAAATTCTACCTAAAAAGAGTTTTAACAGGGCATATCAACTCAATCCTTGATCAAAAAGCAAAGTTCTGAATGACAGAATCAAGATAGTTTTCCGATGGAACTAGTCATGTTGTATTTTGTATGACAATTTTACTACTTTGTCAAAAATGCTTGCTTGAGCCGAGAGTCTACCAGAAACCACCTCTCTTCATTACTCAAGGTAAGGGTAAGGTCCGTATACATCTCACCCTCCCCAGATTCCACTTGTGCGATAACACTGAGCATGTTGTTTGTTATTGTAGGCATATTATTTCTTTATTGAATATGATTTAGTTACCTAGCTGTGGCAAAGGCCCACGATAAATCATTTATAGTTTATCATGTCTTTAATTGGGTTGCCTCTGAACTAACTTAAAAGGCACCTAACTAATTCAGAGACACCACCAAAGATTGTAGTGAGATGGATAAGATTCGTACATCCTTACCGAGGTCTGAGTTATGTGAATAAAAAAATTTATGGCAAGGAGCACTTTCCTAGAAATGGCCTTGTGACTCCAAAATAATCGGTGCTCAAATGCAAGGAACGCATACCAGGTAGAAAATAAAGAAAAACTAATTTAGAGAGAAATCAGAGTTAAGAGAAGATAAAGTTATATTAATGCCATGATAAGATATTAAAGTTAGCATTTTCTAGAATAGAAGTAAATGCTAACTTTAATTCTAGAACATACAAATAAGTTTCTTGGTTTTACTTGGAATATCAACATTTCGAACCAAGAAACTTGTTTGGAATACGCTATGTCAACAGTGTCGAAAAGACAATTGGAATCAGTAAACATTGTGAAATTAGGAACGAGTGTTGACGAAGAACGGGAAAAGAAGTTTCGAATTGGCTAAATACGTTAGTCGTCGGTCAAATCAGTCTATTAAGTCCGCGCATACCTTTTGGAAATTGGAAAAGTACAGGTTACAAGGGAGGCAATTAGCATGAGTTTCCACAAGTCAAGTACTAAAGCTGTCTCTCTAAATTTATTTACGTTGACTCTTCTCAGAATCAAATTTAATTGGTGCCCTTCTTTGTTTTGCTAGCTAAACCTGGATTACCAACGACTTGCGTAATCAATGACTTTGCAATTGGCCTAAAACCTCAATATTCTTTACGGCATGTGACCTTAAGATCCTTGAAACGTCTCGTGCCTTGTTAGTGATCTGCTTTTCCCAGCCAAAACAGAAAAAAAAAAAAATGACAACAACTTCATCCCAAAGAATCTCAAAATTATTGGAGAATAGGAGTATATTATGGAAGGAAAAGAAAACGGGATTTGAGCATAAAACAAAAAACAAGAAAACTTAGGCCAAAAACAAAGGAGCCAAATAGTATATATGTCCTTGCCTCTATCCCTTTTCGTCCCTTACCCCTTAAACAAGGCGTCAAACCAAAAATAAATAATTTTAGAAGTGCAAGGATTTAAGTGTTACAATCTTATTAGTTGAACCATTTAAGTTTGAATTCTGAGTTCACATAATATGTTATCATAAATATTGAAGGAGCAAGTCCATGAATAAAAAAACGTCAACAACTTAAATAAGATTCAACACATCAAAAAACACTTGCCAATAAGGGAGAGCCAAGTTCGCCAACCTTTGATTATAAAGTGGTCCAAAAGCCACGCTTATAAAGAAAGCCAATAATAATACAGCCTTCTATAAACGCAACCATTTTCAACTCTCCTCCTTCTTTGGAGAGTTAATACTTCACCTACATCATTTCAATTCTCTCACACACAAATTATTACAAAGCCCTTTGAACTTCTTATTACAATGGCGTTTTCAGATAACTCTACACGAAAATCTTTAATCCCAAGTTACCTTTACAGTACAGCTACTTTGGACCGTCATCATGGCAATATGGATGCCTCATCTCAGCCGTCCGTTTTTCAGTCATCATCATCATCAACGATGACAAAGAAGCCTTTCTTGGTTGCGGCACCAAAGGAGGGTTCATCAGGTTATAAAGTAGAAATGTATTCACCGGCCTTTTACGCTGCCAGTACTGTCGGTGGTATTCTCAGCTGTGGACTTACACACACGGCTGTCACCCCTCTTGATCTTGTCAAGTGCAACATGCAGGTATACTATACTAGCTACCACAGCATCCCCTTTTAATTTCTAACCTTTACAGTAAATGTAATTTAACTTTTACCTTATTGTTGAAAATTATGATCATGAAAATTAAGCTACTACAAAATACTTGGACTAGCATAAAACGGAAATCCAGGATGTTTGGTAAGATGGAAATCATTTTCCCTTTTGACTAGAAATTACTTTTTTCGATAACCAAATGTTGGTAAATGACTAGTCGAAAAAAATTATATTTCATCAAAATGACTTTATGTGCGAGTGTGCTTGGTATGCTGAAAGCTAGTTATTTTTGGGAAAATATTTTTCGGAAAATGACTTATTTTCTAAAAAATGTTCTTTAGAAAACCATTTATTAAAATACTAGCACGCCATTTTATGTTTTGATGATTTTACTAGTAGTAAAGATTGATAATACTGTCCCCGCGAAATATGAAGTTAATAGGTAGACACTGTAATTGGGATTGAAAATGACTACCCAAAATTGAGGGAAGTCATTATACTTATCTTGGTGGAAAATATTTTTTGACTACCAAACATCAAAGAGTTAAGAGTGGCTTACTTTCTAAAAATCATTCTCCACAAATATTTTCCATCATACCAAACAAGTGTGATCACGGGTATAAGAGGGGAAGAGCCAAAGTTGCCACTTAGAGACTAGAGTTTAGATTAATGACGGATTTGATGTTTATATAATTGTCTTGTTTGATTGATGATCAGATTGATCCTGCAAAGTACAAGAGTGTTTCCTCTGGTTTTGGAGTATTGCTCAAGGAGCAGGGTATTAGAGGTTTCTTTAGGGGTTGGGCACCTACTTTGATTGGTTACAGTGCACAAGGAGCTTGCAAGTATGGATTTTATGAATATTTCAAGAAGTACTATTCAGACCTTGCTGGAGCTGAGAATGCTGTTAAGTACAAGACTTTGATCTATCTTGCTGGTTCTGCCTCTGCTGAAGTTATTGCTGATGTTGCACTTTGCCCATTTGAGGCTGTTAAAGTTCGTGTACAAACTCAGCCTGGTTTTGCTAGAGGTTTGTCTGATGGACTTCCTAAAATTGTCAAGTCTGAAGGAGTTGCAGGGTATGCATATTTGTGTTGAACAAATTTCTTGATTTGTTTGTTTTGCTTGTTTTTTCTTTGTCCCCCAATACTAATGAAAACTTGGCATTTGATTTTTAACTATACAGGCTTTATAAGGGGATTGTACCTCTCTGGGGACGACAAATTCCATGTAAGTTCACACATATGTCCTCTAATTACCCATCAATGTGGTTTTGATTTTTTCATTTGGACACTTTCTTTAACTTGAAGTCTTGGAAATCTTTTCAAATGTGTCATTCAGTTCGTTGCAACTTAATTAGTCTGTACTCCCTCTGTTTTATATTGTGGTGTTTGACTAGACACATGGTAACACATTCGTAGTCTTAACTCATAAACATGTCATCTAGTCATTAAGAATAAAATGAGAAGTTTAAGTTAAAAGAGTTCTCAATTATAAAGGGTCAAATATAAGAGGCTAGGGAGTATAACTTTATTGATCAAAGTGCTTGGCATCTGTTTATTTGTTGAATGTTCTACTGCTGTGGAAGATTGATAATGCCTTAGATTGACTGAGTCTCACCTGGGTTATTTTACAGACACCATGATGAAGTTTGCATCATTTGAAACCATAGTGGAACAGCTCTATAAACATGTCATTCCAACACCAAAAGACCAGTGCAGCAACACTTTGCAGCTTGGTGTGAGCTTTGCTGGTGGATATTTGGCTGGTATTCTCTGTGCTGTTGTGTCACACCCTGCTGATAACCTTGTCTCTTTCCTCAACAATGCCAAGGGAGCAACTGTTGCCGATGTGAGTAAACACTAAACAGCATCCTCTATACTAAAATTCGGTTACATTCTTATTAATATCTTTCTACATTTTTTCAGGCTGTGAATAAGCTAGGCGTAATGGGTCTCTGTACTCGTGGTCTTCCTCTTCGTATATTCATGATTGGAACACTCACTGGAGCACAATGGGGAATCTATGATTCTTTCAAGGTTTTTGTTGGGCTGTAAGCATCTTCACCTACTCTTTTATTTTCAATGGATGAATAGGGCAATAAAGGCAACTGTGGTATGATATCTTGAATGATAATGCTTACATTCTTTCCCTTGCAGGCCAACAACTGGTGGTGCCGCTCTCCCTGCCCAGAAGTGAATAAAGCATTGATGGTTCCTTTATGCCAATGCTAGAAGAAATTGAAGATTCTTTCTAATAAAAGTATTCTTGATATATAATAGTATCAGTTTTACATTCTTTCATGATATGTAGTTATATGCGATCTTTTGGGGGACGAACACATCGTCAGCATCATTGGGTATAAAGTACCACTGAGGCTGTAATCACGATTTTTGGATTTACAATAATATATCAAATTTATAATGCAAAATTTTTGCTTCTCAACTTCATAAATATGATGAGATGAGATTCCTTTTCTAGTTTCATTATACTTATATCCAAAACCACAAAGGAAGGACAACTGTTTTTATTGGATCAGCTATTTCATACACCTATCAATTTTCCTGCAACTAATGGTACATTCTTCTATTTCCAAAAATACCTAAAATTTCTACAACAAAATCTAGGAATCATCTTTGCCATTGTTTAATGGATATATGGTATCAAAGACAATCCTTGCAAAGACATGTCGGACTTCCTGTAGGCTACCCAAACCTAACAGCTCATAGTCAATCTTACTGCCTTGCTTAGCGATAAATCCTTTCTCCTTTCCCATTCTAACACATTGGAAAATCTTGCCCACCCTTAAATACAGAGCTAGTGGAATAAATACCTGCAAAAGTAGAAAAAGGAAGAGATTAGCTTGCTTCTTTCCTTGGCACATGAGTATCAACTTCCTTTTAGTTGATAGCTGTATGCTAGAAATATAAAGAGGCATAGAAACCAAGACCACACGACTAGGGGAGGAAGCAAAAGATTAGTCACAAAGAAATCAAAAATGGAAGAATATTAGGGAACTCAGCTTACAAGATCCGAGTATGGAGCTTTAGGGTAGTTGGCCATTGCTCGTGAGACAAAATACTCATCCGTCATGCTAGTTATTGCCCTTTGAACAGAAGTTGCCAGTTCCACAACTTCCTCTTTTAAAGATGCCACGTCCAGATCCTGAGACTCCAACAACTCATGAAAGCTGCTATCATGTTGTGTGGAGATCTTTTTTGCTATACTTAAAGCTTCTGACAAATCACCTCCAGTATGGACACCAAGGCTAAATGCAGCAACCACCAATGGATCCCTTGGTTGATCTGAGAGTGCTTTATGAAAAGCCAAAATTGCGACCCTAGAACATATAGACTAGATAAGCTTGGCTAATTGATCCAACAAGAAAGTTAGCTTCCTAGCAATTTGAATCACTAAGATTTTGAAAAAGAATTCTGCATCTACATATTAGGGTACAAAACTGAGAAAAAAATGTGTGCAAAAACATTTTTCTGGTTATGTTAACAGAAGACAGGTCAGTTATACTAAAGCTAAGGCAGGAAACATACACCTTCACCCTGTTACTCACATTATTTTAGAAGTACCAATTCTTTGGCAAGAACCAGGAATGACAGAATATATGCATATTTCAAGGAACTAGCAAGCTTCAGCTATGATTATTTATCAAAGAGAAAGTACAGAGTGCGCAGCACCAATCACTTGAACACTTGTAGGTATATAAAGCAAGATGAGAGTTAGCTCCAAACATAAAATAGAATCTGTTATTATGAGGTCATCAAATGCATCACATTTCTATCAGTAATAAAATTGGTCACTTGCATGACTTCATATATTGCCAAAAGAAAAATGACCGTTTGCATTTATCGGACAGAGAAATCTGTGGAAGAAGTTACACTGAGGAACCACAGGATATCTACTCTTTATCACAAACGGAATGCACATTTGAACCAGTAAAGAAGCCCAGTCAACTGACTGGGCTAACATAACAGATATGTCAGTTCGTTTTCTGATAAGTGATAGTCTGATCTTTAAGTCAGCCTAGAACTTGTTGATGTACATCTTTGTTTATAAAAATAGAGCATCACCCTCTCTGCCAAAGTTGTTTTTCTTGGGCTACAAAGATTATTTGAGTTGTCAAAAGATTACACACATAGACATATCTGATTTGTCCTTTAGTTTTCATTTATATCTAGTGTATTAAACAGTCCTTTATACACGTGTGCGTATTTTGTTCATCAGTTTCCCTTTTTATATTGTATTTTCAACGGTCCTATAACCAACTTTTTAGAGGAAAGGTCCTCGTCCAAATGCAGGAGAAGTCTCATGCAGAAATAGGAATAGTACTGCACAATCCAGTGAATATACCATGAAATTGAAATTGACACTGATTCATAGAATGACTTACAGAACATCTTACTTGCTGAAGCCTGTGCAAAGAATCTTACCATAAGCTGCTGTGGCATGGTCTATCAGGGGCCAATAATTTATCAAGGTTTGAAAATAGAGACTGCAAAGGAAAAAGAAACATGTTAATCGATTTCTTGATCATAAATCAAAACCAACATAACGTTAGTTCAAGATATGAGAGAAGCAAACTTTCTAACATGTCGAAGCTTGTACGTGGAAACTTAAGGAGATATGACAATTAAATTCATGGTATCAAAAAGTTCATCAACATAAAGACAGGGAACCAGATGAAAATATGCATCGAATATTGGTAATTGATGATTTTCACAAATAGGATATTAGAGAAACCATGATTTCTCTTCATTGCACATCAAATGTAAAAGAAAAGTATAAAAATAAGCAGGACCATATGTATTTTGTAAGAATACACATGCACTCGATTTGGTATTTTTTTCGTCAAGAGATAACAATTCCATATACAAAGATATCGTATGGCCCATTCTGTTAAACAACTGTTATAAGCAACTCTTTTATTATATAGGTAAACAATTATCAACAACTCCGGTAAATTTAAAAGTTATTGCTTCTTCTCTCATATTGTGCTCATTTATTTGCATTTACAAGAGCTTAAATTATCATAGAAACAGCCCCAGTGTGAGATTTACAACTTTAAGATACTCCATTAGGCTAACCCCAAGTCAATTGCAAACCGACAAAAACAATAGTTTCTTGTCTCTTTTCTCTCCTTTTTGCTTCTTCAGCAGAATTTGAGTCGGCCATCATCAAAATTTCATTGCAAGAACTAATGGTCCAAAATTCACCTCATCAAGGAATTAATCACTTTTTAAGCCAAGAATGCAGTTAAATATAACAGTTATGACTGTATAATTACTTATAACCACCTTTGTTTTCCATCACCACAAGTCTAACGGGCACTACTTTTTTTAGGAGAATATTTCACCCCTAAAGTACCTTATGAGGACAGGAGTCTATAGTGGACCCAAAAGGAAGTCAAACATGTAGCATCCCGAGCAAGCTCTATACAAAAATAATTACCAAAAGCATGTTAGACCTCTTATCACGTCTTCTAAAACCATGGCGGACGAAATATGCTGCCTGCAAATTAAGCTATATCAGAAATATAATTCAGCTAACCGTAGGGTGCAAAAGGATTCAGAATATATTAACCTGAATTGGTAGAAGTATTTCGAGAAGACCAAATTTCCACAACAATCTAATTGAAGGCTCAGCAGAGCCATAAGCTAACATGTAATTCATCTCCATGAGGAGCCTTCCCTGACAAAACCAAAGCGGAATAAAACATTTTGAAATCTTTTTAGTGCTTTGTTGGTAGTATATCAACATACATGCAGACATAAATATATACATATACATATAAATACAAAATACATACATAATACACACACACACACACATATATATATAAGCGCGCGCGCGCGCACACACACACACACAGAGAGAGAGAGAGAGAGAGAGAGAGAGAGAGAGAGAGAGAGAGAGAGAGAGGTGTTCTCCAAGTACCCTATCAAGCCTCAGGACTGAAGATGATAAGTTTTTAATAGAAAGAGCTGTCTCCCTTGAAAATCGAAATCCTAGCCTGGCAGCAATTCTAATTGCACGAAGGATTCGAGCTGCAAAGGTAAAGTAAAAATGATATATAAGTAAAAAATCACAACAAAGCAATGAAGTTGCTCTTGGGGAAAAAAACAGCAACTAACTTGCGACTGAATCACTCTTGTGTAAAGTATGTAGAGCAAACAAGCCATTCAAGCAAGATTTAAAACAAAAGCAATGGATGCCCGAACAGATAGAGGAATTAAATGTTTATCTTTCTAAGAGACGGTCAATATTTAAGGAAACAAAAAGTGGAAGGGAACTTACCGCAATCTTCTATAAATGAGAAACTAGCAGGACCAATTGTTCGTACCTGGAGCACAAGTGATCAAATCAGAATGTGGTGGAATGGAGAGGATTAAGGTAACAATTAGACCTCATTAAAGATAATATGCACACTTTAGCTTTCCTGATATCATCCACTCCTCCCATGTAATCATAGACGAGTTTTGTGTAAGGGTCAAACATCAACCTGAGCAACAACAAAGAGGATAATTTATAATTGCGAGCAGACGACACGAAATTTTAGAATTTTTCAGACAACATTCTCAAAGTTTCCATGAACTACTTATAAGAAACCAAAAATATTTGGTACAACACAAAATTAATGTAAGTGGTTGGCCAATGTGAGAAAATGATATCAAGAAGGTACTAGGATCAAACATGCAACCCGTTTATAGTAAAATCCCTATGCAAACAATTTCTCCATCGAAAGTGGTCCTTCTCATCGCAGTCAACTGGTTTCTCAAAAGATGAACTCAAGCCCCTCTCAGCCCTTATTCCTGAGGTATGAAAGCTCGAAACCTAATTAACAAAATAAGATGCACCATAAGCAAATCATATAAATTTGAGTTCGCAAAAACGATCTTTGCACCTATGTTGGCAAAAGCGATAAAGACTGTGGCAAACCTCCACGACTTCATCATCAATATGCACATGGCAGATTGGAAACCGTCTTCCAACTATCTCACACTGTGAGAATGTTCTCCTCACCTGCAATTACAATGATAATAATAGGCCATTCAGATCACATGCATATTTGGAGTCAAAATCTCAGTAAGCTAAGAAGAAACTTTTGTATACGGGAGTACCCAAATTAAGAGGAATACACAAAGCTAGAGTCAATTTGGCACGAGAAGATTATGAGAAATCATGAATCGTGCTCTACTAGGAAACAATGAGTAACCGAATTAGCACTTCCTCTATCATGATTCAGTGCTCATCACATTGACATTGAAAAACAGTGACTTATAAAGGACAAGACACCTGATCAACATCACTTTTTCTAGATCAACTATACCTATGAAAGAGCTCTAAATATTATACAATGTGACAATCCCATGTCAAAAGAGTAGCGAAGTTCAGCTACACTATAATGGCATGAGATGTGACAATCCAATGTTCTAAGAGAAAAAAGTTTAGCTAATAATACCAATGCCTTCACGATAGTATCAAATTCATAATACCCAAGATAATTTTGCAAGCAGCTGAATTCTCAATAAAGATTTCAACATAGACCCATCAAGGTAAATTCCGAGTTAAATCAAGCGATATATCCCGACTTGTGTATTTCGATCCCTCCCAACTGTTGAGCTAAGATTCCCCCCGAGTGGGATGGAAGGGAAGGATTGTTCACGAGATAATTGTATACAAATTGATTAAATAAACTAAAATACAGTGTATGAGTTTCACGGTAATTAAGCGAGGACAACACATAATAGGAGAGGCTTTAAAGTTGCTACGACAAGTTTTTAGAATTTAAATACCCCAATGGTCTATGAAAAAGGTTAACATTTCACAACCCTGGAAACTGAAAGAAAGTAGCAATAAAATCTATAATGCTACTACAAAATCTACCATGTCCTGCAGACTGCAACAAATGCAGGGTATGGACTAGCATACAATTGAGACCCAAGACTAACCTCTTTAAGTTCAGCTGTAGTTATAATGTCAAAATCTTTGGGTGTTCGTTTTAAAACAAGATCCCGAACACAGCCCCCCACAAGGTAAACTTCAAATCCTACAAGATAGAAGGAAGAATTTTTCAGGGAATCAAAATTCAGAGGAGACATTGAACATGTGACAGAGGGAAAATAGAATACTAAGAGATCACCGGCAGCCAGTACCGCTAAAGCATTATATAACAATTTATCAAGTGACTGGTAAAACTTCAACATAAAACCATCATCTAATAGTTATTCATCATCAGCTGAAGGTTTTTCCACGATACTTATCCACTAAGCTGCAATATAATCATTACCAGCTGATTCGGCTTATGACCATCTTGTGATAAGGTTATGAATTTGATAAATATCAGGAATGCATTTCTCATGGAGAATCTCAAGTAGTAATGGCAGGGGCTCTTCTCTACAAGGAATTAGGTTATCAGATTGCCCTCTTTGGAGTTTGGATAAAGCAGGATTATTTCTTCCCCATAGGAGAAGAAAGACTCAACTTTTAAGCATCAACAAAAAAGGGCTGAGTGAAACGATCTCATAGGAAGCAATTAATTTCCATATATCCGGACACGAAATATTACATCAAGTGTTTGGTATCAGGTGCTTACTCCAACAAAAAGTATATGGTATCAGGCGAAACCCTAGGTCTCAGTGGTTGCGGTTTCTCTCTGCTTTTTATTGCTCCACGACTGCTCCAGGATTTGTCCATTATGTTTTTACTGTAAAGGAGTTTGGAGACTTGATCTTCAAACAATCCAAAAGAACAAACAGATATTTCTTTTCAGGGACTAATTGAAAGTTCGCTATTTTGGGTGTGGGTGGTGGATTTTTACTACTGAGTGGCGGTTCTACTCCTGCAAAATTAGGAACCTCAGATCAATAACGTAGGCAACGAAGAAGGGGCTTAGGGGCGTGAGACTTCAGCTAGCGGAACCAAACCCCAACCCAGTGGCACACATTTCCTAGATCCGAACTCCGAAGGCATCCAATGCACAGGCTAGATGATCCATTACCGCAGCATAAAGGCAACAGGAACAGTTTTAATAAAAATGGAAATCAATCCATTCATATTCATAACTGAAAGCAGCTCCTAAAAAAGTAAAATCATAAAACCCTGCCCAAATGGCAGATACGACATACAGAGTCATACACTGTGTTTCTCTTCAAGAAGAATGGACCTCCGGTATGCAATCATAAATAAGGAACAAAAGCCAAAATCCTTCATGTACTCTGAGGTTAAGCTTAAACTCAATTCATCCCAAATCAGGAGCGGAGCTAGCATGTTGGATGATGGTTAGGCCAAAACCCGTAGCTTTGGTTCAAACCTTGTATTTATCAAAAATTTATCTAATAAGTAGTTAATTTAGAACCACCCCCCCCCCCCCAAACTTAAACATGGGAGAGGAAAGTTGTACTGATGCTAGCTTATGATATAAGTTTCAGGTACTCATAAAAGATTTAGCTATTAGAATTATTATTATTAAGGATGACGGCAATGTTCACTTTTCGCGCTATGCATTAATATTAATGGGAGCAAAGGACAAAACAAACTAATATGAACACTGGAGACTAGTCCCATTCGTTACGTATGTTCAGCAACCAACAAAGCAATTAAATTGCATTACAAAAACAACTATTGCTAACTTCTTACAGCTAATTAAATTACCTTTAGTTTTAAGACCATTAAGAACAAATCGTGTAGGCTTCGTGATCATGGAAGTGCTAATTCCAAGTTCCTTTGAATTAAACTTCTTCCATTCTGCTGCACCTGCAACACACAGTTAACATTTTATCACTTTAGTTTTGTTGCAAAAAAATAAAGACTTTAATAAATTTCTAGAAAATGTACTAACCTTTGCTACTTTCGGTCTCTTCAATAGCTTCAATTGCTGCAGCACAGCTAATAAATACCTGTAAAAGTAAAAATTAAAAGTGTGCTTCAATAATATTCCAAATGAATAAATAGGAGCATGAAAAGTTAATACCTTTCGCATACGATAAGGTACGGGGAAATGTGAACGACAAGAAAAAGCGAAACCAGTGGAAATGGCCATGGGAACTAAGATGGCTATGCTCTGCGAACAGTGGATCCTCACTGGGGTTTTTGATAGGGTTTTTGGATCCGAGAAGAAGCGGTGACCATTTTGGATTCGGGTTGGGCTTCGTCTAAGACAATTTCACCCCCATGTCCTCAAATTTGACTACTTTGGAGGGTTTGTCCCCATTTTCCTGGTTTGGTAAAAGATGACCTACAGTTTTGTGAGTGTTGCCTTGCCGAGACTCCAAAAGTCTAAGACAAGTTAGTTCGGAGAGGGATTGATGAGTCGAGAACAAGTGTTGTCCTTTTTTTAAAATTTCAAGACAATGCAGTTGGGAGAAGAGTTTGAAGAGTCGAGAGTCAATTTAGTTGGGAATATGATGTGAAGGGATCGAGCGTAAGTGTTGCATTGTCAATTTCAATGCAATTTAATTGAAAAATGAAAAGTGTTGTTCTCTCATTCCAAGATTTCAAAGTGTATATATATATATACTTTAAAATCTTGGAATGACAGAACAACCCAAAGAGAGAGATAAAGAAAGAGAGAGCCCCCGATATTAATTAGGCGTTGAGGGATATTTCCGTTCAAATTTTATTCATTAATTAAGTAAATAATTATTTTTTTTTCTAAACCATATTTAACGGGTCAAATTTGTGTAATGTGCCCCTGCTCGTTCTATTCAAATGGTTGGGCTATTTGGATATTCAAGACCGAGCTTAGATGTAATCGGTCAGAATACACTTTGAGAGAAAATATCATTATATTGTATGAGTAACATATTAGATGAGCTTAAGTAATCTTTGTTACTAGCCTTCTCCTGTTGTTTCAATTTATGTGTTTTACTTACATATTTCAATTTGCTTCAAAATGAACTCTCTTTCCAAAATTTATTTAGTTCTTAATTATAACACTACTAAAAATATTTTTAATTTATTATTTGCATCTTTATTAAGATTTTTTTACATTCTTAAAGTTAGTGCTCAATCAAATAAATCAAATGATATTGAGGAAGTAGTATATCTTTTCCTTAATAACAAAAAAAGAAAAAAAATATTATAGTGGTTTATTAGGCAAATATTTGTGGGGGAAGTGTACAAATAGACTATTTTGACCGCGTTATTTAGGTTTAAGTAAATTTTTTTAAATTATTTAATTTATAGCCACTGACGTGAACTTCAATCCTTTAATTCTTAACTTCAGACCTTCAGTACTTAACTTCAAACCTAAAAGTCTGAAGTTCAACTTAAACAATAGTTAGGCATATGCAGCTCACAACTTTATATTTAAATTTGAAGCTGGGTCTGCATAGCAACTTTGAAGTTAAGCATAGACTTCAAAATTGAAGTACACAACTTCCAACATCCAACTTCAAATCTTCCTTCAAACCTTGACATAACAACTTTGAAGATGAAGATTTGAAGTTAGGTATATGCACTTCCAACTTCGAACCTTCAGGTTTAGGGTTTAGGGTCAGGTTTGAAGTTGAGGCATAAAAATAGCTTGTTTGATGGAGAATATTCGAAATAGACCGTGTTTATAAAAAGAAATTACTAGCTAAAATCTAAATAGAGATGGCAAAACTGACCGGGGAAAGTGCACGAAAGGCCACTTTTGCCACTGGTCTTTGGGCACAGGCCACTAATACCAAAATATTTAGTTTGTGGCCACTTTTGCTTAAAGAGATAGAACTTCAGTCCAGAGGCCGGATTGAAGTTCAGTCCTTAAAGATTGAACTTCAATCCAGGGCCATATGGACTGAAGTTCAGTCCAGTCCTTAAGATGAAACTTCAGTCCATATGGCCATGGACTGAACTTCAGTCCATGGTATGGCCATGGGCTGAAGTTCCATCTTTAAGGATTGAACTTCAGTCCATGGCCATACTATGGACTGAAGTTCAGTCTATGGCCATATGGACTGATGTTCAATCCTTAAAGATGGAACTTCAGTCCAGGGGCCGTATGGACTGAACTTCAGTCAATTATCAGAACTTAAGTCAATATTTATTTAGTAAAGGCCCAAAAGTGGCCTCTAGTGTAAGACCAAAGAAAATAGTGGCCTCAAACCAAATACCAGTGTTAAAAGTGGCTGCTGGGCGAAATTTTTACAAACTGACCGCTAAAGTTAATTTTTGACATTTTTACGCTAATTGACATACTAAACCACTAAATTACAAAAAATACCGATATTTTTAAATTATTACCCTATATACCAACACTTTTTCACATTTTACCAAAATATACAATTTTTCATTTCCTTTCTTCTCTCTCTACCCAAAACCCTAGCTTCTCCCTTTCGCTTTCTCTCCTCTCCTCCACCCACCCACCCCACCCTCCCGCCGTCACCCCCTCCCCTGTGCCTCTGCTCCGCCGTCGCCACCGCTGCGTGGCTCCACCACGGCGATTGGACCAGATCTGCTCCTCTTTTTTCATCTTCTCCTCTTTTTTCTTTTTTCTTTTTCATTTTGTACGTGTATATGTGTGTATTTTTATGTATACACATGTATTTTCTTAATACAAGTTCAGATCTGCTTCTCCTTCTTCTTTTTTGTATTTGAATATACACATTCAAATTCAGATCTGCAAGTGTATGTATCTGTATGTTCGTGTATATACATGTAATGTTTTTCAGCACACAAGTGTATGAACGTGTATGTTACTGTATGAACATGTATATCTGAGCATCTATTGTATGTTTTGTATGTGTTTTTGTGTGTATGTCAAGTGTATGTGTGACATACATAAATTTGTATGTTTAATTTGTAGATCCGTAGATCCTTGTATGTATGTGTGCGTCTAGTGTATGTAAAATATATTTTTTTTGTGTATTTACATGTAGTTTTTGTTTATATGTATGTTGCAAGTGTATTTTCAAAGAGAAATCAATGTTTATATGTGTATTTCATATTTTAGATACAAAAAAAAAAAAAAAAAATCTGATGGGGTGGCCGGCGGTGACTAGGCGGCGCCGCCGCCTGGGGTGGTGGCAGTGGGGGGGGGGGGGGCAGTAGGAAGAAGGAGGAACCCTAATTTGTTAATTTTGTTGGTTTTGTATATAATGTGTAAAGAAATGTTGGTATTTTTTGTAAATTGGAATAATGTTGTTATTTTTTGTAATTTTGGTGTTAGGGTTGTATATATTTGTGATTATCCCTTAATTTTTACAATATTTACTGGAATTTTATGGGCCAAGGTTTCTCCTGGAAAGCCCCTTAACATGTAAAAATTTAACCAAATAACCATTTTCTAGGATGTTGAAACTGAAACATCTATCACTTATAATTTTTTTAAAAATAGTCACAATTTTAAAGATACAGAATTTATAAAAAGGTAGCTGGTGAAAGTCGAGGAAATTTTTTTGAGACTTTGAACTAAACCTCAAAAAGTTTTCTGGGACGGCAAAATATGAATTTCAAGAAAACTTCTTGGGACTTCGAACTAAATCCATGAAAATTTCCCTAGTGGTTAGATCAAATCTTCAGAAAATGTTCTTGAAGTTTCAGTGGCAATTCTTCAAAAAAGTTATGATTTTTTAAATTGTGATTCCTTTTTTATAACTACTGATTATTTCTCAATCAGCGACTTAAAAATAAATTATTCGTCAAAATAATCTCCATGGCGAATTTGCAAAAATATGACACCATAAGCAATAATTTGCCTTTTTACCCGCGCTAACAGATGTTTTGCAAAAATGCCCCTGTTAAGGTTTAATAAAAAAATCCGGATGGAAACACTTGTGTCAAGTTTTTAGGTCGGGGGCAAAACTTGTCTTTATATCTCTATGCTTTTCAACACTTATCTCTTCAAGTGTTGGCAAAAGGCAATCCTTGCAGCACTTGGTCGTAAGTCTTGGCAAAGGCCAAGACTTGCCTTTCACCCCTCTTTATTTGTCTAACACTTACCCTTAAAGTGTTGGCTAAAAGCAACACTTTCCGTACCTGATCGTAAGTCTTGGCAATTGCCAAAACTTGCCCCTTCCAGTCTTTCCCTACATTCTCGCTATATAACTTGAAGTATTGGCAAAACAGTACTTGTCAGTTTTAGCAATTGCCAAGACTTACAAGATTTCTGCTTTGAAGTCTTGGTTCCGGGTGAAAAAGAATATTTTGCTAAAACATTTCTTAGCACAGGCATTTTTGTAAAACCATTCCTTATAAAAGACACGCGCTGAAACTTTTTTGAATCTCCATAGCGTCTCTCCAATCACATAACAAGGGTCATTCTTCATGGTTTTGTACCAAGTAGACATTTCTGGCGACACCATCATATTCTTAGTCTCAATAAAGCAAACTCTTTGTTTTTAGCCCTAATTGCCATGCCTGTCAGGAGAATTTGCTGACACACGCTAGCTTTAGCTAAAAATTCGTGGTGGTCGCCCAGACCTGCCATGGCTTTTTACACTAATATCTGGCGATTGAAGCTAAAAATATAGTACGTAAGAGTTTTTAATTTGTCATAAATTTGTAAAAACCTTCTATCGTACAAGTTTCATAGACGAGGAAATATCAACTATGACTCATTTATGAAAAATACTTACTTATTAATTCTCTAAAATTTTCAAATAATCAAACAGGACAAGGGAATTGGCAGAAATTACTTTCTGTCAAATTTCTTACTTAGACTTGTACATACTTTCACATTAGCCTCTCCAATTTATGGGCCTAAATAATATAACTTGATATGTCAGCCTTACAAAAGCCAGTTCAGAAATGTGGCTACATCTTCATAAATATGTACTTTGAAAAGAATAAGTTCCTAAAATACTATTAGTAATTGATATTTTCATATGACATGCATTCTTTACTTCTTGAGAAGTAGCAAAAGTTTTGCTAATTGTATAATGTATATTTTAGAGGTCGATCGGGGAATTTCAATTTTTACGAGTTCGAGTTTGAATTTTACCACAAATCATTTAATTTATATTCGAAATCTATTTTTATAATACAACCATCGTATACACCCCTAACAAATATCAATAAGTTCATCACTACTATTGATTTAATCTTGATTTAATCTTGATTTTTGTAAAACAAAAACAATTTCGTGTAAGTCCTATTCTGTTGCAGGAAATGCTGGTTGAAATTTGGACTCCAACAAAGGCAATTTAATCATTAATTACTAAAATCGACGTTAATGAGAGCTGTGAGGAAATTAATCCAACTCTCGAGCTCGAGGATTACTATATATATAGCTGGTTGTTTTTTTTTTTTTAATAGCAAGTGTAAGTGTGTAACTATATCGTCTATATATGGAGGCTGGATTAAACACATATAGCAATCTTGAAAATATGGGTTTTATAGCTAAGGAGAAATCAGATTAGGTTTTGTAGAAACAATCTTTAACATCTACCTATAATAAAAGTAGAAACCACAAAATAGTGTCCTGGAATTAAGACTGTAAAATATCATATCGAGTAAATAGTACTCCAAAGACTTCAACCTTATCACGACATTAAAAACTTTCACATCGACCACCAGCTAACAAGCAGCGGCTCAACATCATACTCCAGGCTCCAGCTGATAAACAAATGAAGTACGTAACTGTGTAATGCATTTTTCAGCTGCTACTCATGTCCTTTTAAGTGATTATTTCTCAGTGCAGAAACTTACAACACTAACGATGAAGACCTTTTTGTCCAATAATTTATGACAAAATACGGTAGAACGTTGCATGCTTTTTGGAAACTTAGTACTCCTAAAAAATCACGGCACACTACTAAAAAAACAGTGTTTTTCGACCGCCCAATCGGTCGAAATACGGTCGACATGTCGACCGATCTTCGACCGATTGTGGTGGTCGACCCAAATATGGTCGAAAATAGCCCTTCGACCGAAATTCGGTCGAACGTCGACCGACATTCGACCGACTTTTGGTCGAAGAACAAGGACTAAAGTGACATGTTTTCGGTCGAAAGGCTGGTAATTTTTTTTGACCAACTATCGACCGAAAGTCGGTCGAAAACCTGTAAAAACCTGCAACATAAAATATGAAATTAGCCCTACACCACCTGTAAATTCAGCAACACGCAGAAAACCCAGACAAAACACATTCATAAACGATATTCAAACAAGGCTAACAAAGCCAAACAATAGAAAGAAGTCTTTCAACATTAGTTCAAGTGTTACAATAATCGAACAAACTTAACAAACAGTTTAAAGTTCAACAATCACTACTACTGGCTAGAACCCGAACTAGACTCGGCATCAGACTCAGACGGCGAACGGTGGCGACGTCTGCTCTTGCTCTTTCCCTTTCCCGAACTATCACGCTTTCCTTTGCCTTTTTTTTGGTTAATGAGGATTTGTTGCATCATTTCATGCATTTCTCTTTGATGAGCCTCCTGTGCTAAGCGCATAGCTTCATTTTGTCTTTTCAGCTCTTCGATCTCCGCTTGCATCCGAGTCATTTCTGTAGAAGTAGCAGAGCTTGGAGGAGCAGCTGAACACGAGCCCAAATAGTTCGATTTATGCTTGCCAGATGAATACAGAGTTGCAAGGCCATATGCGGACCCCTTCTTCACCCCTCCGACCGCTTCCAACCATAAATTGGTTTCTTGCTCGAGCGTTAGCGGTGCAAGGGTACTGCTTCCGCATTCAGATTGTTGAGTCGAGGTCCAGTCCTCAACGGCCTTTGTAGCTCTTTCCTGAAAAACATAAATATATCAACGGTACAAATATGAAGTATAAAAGTTGAAGGATTGGCGCGACTTTAGTTTGAATTTAATTACTTACCCAGGTCTCTTTTGCGCGGGGCTCGACCCAGACTTCTCCGTCCTTTTTGTCACTCTTGATATGTCGGATCTTGTGCATTTCAGAGAGTGGAATTGTCCGATTTTCTTTCTTTTCCTACAAATTAAAGAAGAGAACAAGTTAGATAAAAAAATAAACGATTATAGTAATTCATATAAATTAAATTACTTTACCAAGCGCATCTTCTGCGTCGCAGCGCTAACTGAGTCACCGGTATAGAGCTATCCACCCTTACTTGATGCCCGCGCTTTCTTCCCTTGTTCGCTCTTCTTCTGAAATTCGGGAGTATCCCAATATTGCTGCAGCTCTCTCCATTGATGATCATAGAGGAAGCCGGGCATTTTTCCTTTTTTGCGCGCATTATACATTGCGGTCTTGAATAACTCCCCGCATTTCTTGGGGAAGTTAGAACGGACTTTATAGTCCAGAGCCGGATGCCACTTACACTCAACCTGGCAATATTCATCAAAATATTTTATTTAAACATAATCATTAGAAAAACCTGCAATTAGTGATAAACCGTATGCATATTTATCACCTCAAAAGCCTGCGTTATCCGCTGCTTTACTTGAGGGGGCACAGCGCCCCAGGATAGCCACGATTCCTTCCATTGAGTTCTCATGCATCTCGTCAGTAAAGGAGTAGCATCAGTGTTGGGGCAAAAGCTACATAAAAAACAGAAGCGTTAATAGAAATACTAACAATTAAAAACTAATTACTAAATAGATAAGAACTTCAAAAAATAAGATACTTACCTGTTATCCCCCTCGAGATAAATAATCAACCGCCCTTCTTCCCATGTGCCAGGCTCACCAATGTAATAGGGCGATCTCGGATCATAGTAAGGAATCTCGTCTCTGTTAGCGGTTTCAAAACTTTATCAGGCAAGCCATTGAATGCAATTGGGAGCAAGTTTTCCATGAATATGTGACAGTCGTGGCTTTTCATGTGATGCAGTTTCCCACCAGTAATATCAACACACCTTTCTAGATTTGAAGCATAACCATCAGGCATCCTCAAATTAGTCACCCACTCACAAATCATCCTTCTCTCATCCTCATCGAATGTATAACAAGCCTTTGGCATGAAAATGTTGTTGCCTTCGTGGATTACCTGTAACTCAGGTCGCCTACAAAGTAGCTGTAGGTCCAACCGTGCCTTGAAGTTGTCCTTTGTCTTGTTCCGGACATCCATCACAGTATTAAGGATGACCTCGAAAAAATTCTTCTCAATATGCATTGGATCCAGATTATGGCGAAGAAGATTATCCTTCCAGTAAGGCAACTCCCAGAAAATGCTCTGTTTAGTCCAATTATGTTCAACCCCATAACCAGGTGCTTTAGATGGCAGTTCTTCAGTTACCTTAGGAAGCTCCTTAACCCTGTCCCATATCTCTATGCCTGATAACCTTCGCGGAGGCTTCTCAAAATCAACCTGATTCTTCATAAATGCACTACTGTTATTCCTGAAAGGATGGTCCATTGGCAAGAATCGACGGCAACAGTCGAACCATGTGCATTTACCTCCATATTTCAAAGTGAAGGCTTTTGTATCTTCCATACAGTAAGGGCAAGAGAGCTTACCTGCTGTGGACCACCCAGACAACATCCCATAAGCTGGAAAGTCGTCATTTATAGTCCACATCAAAGAAGCACGTATTTGGAAGTTCTGTTTCGTTGATATATCATAGGTCTCAACTCCTTCATGCCAAAGTATCTGCAACTCATCAAGCAAAGGCTGCAAATATACATCAATAGAGGCTTTCGGGTTATGTAGACCCAGTATTATACAATTCAAAAACAGATAAGGACTGGTCATGCACAATCCAGGAGGCAGGTTGTAAGGAGTGACAAATACGGGCCAACAAGAATAGGGCGTAGAGGAGACATCAAAAGGGGTGAACCCATCAGAACATAGACCCAACTTTACATTCCTTGGCTCACTAGCAAATGCCGGATACACTTAATCAAAGTGTTTCCATGCCTCACCATCAGATGGATGGGATAGAATACCCGGCTGCTTGGTACGGTCATGATGCCATCTCATGTGTGGAGCAAAACTCATCGAAGCATACAACCTCTTTAACCGGGGTATAAGGGGCAAGTAATGCATCCACTTAACAGGCTTTGGCTTCTTTTTAGGATTTTAATCAGGCTTGTACCGAGGCTTCTCACAAAATCTACATGTCACGAGGTCTGCATCATCCTTATAATACAACATGCAACCATTAACACAACAATGAATCTTCTCGGCAGAAAGACCCAACGAGGAAACCAACTTCTTAGTGTAGTAATAAGTAGTTGGTAAGGCCATATTTGTCGGATTCAGTTCATTGATAAGGCCAATGATGGAATCCATGGCAGCTTGAGAAATACTAAAATCTGATTTGATACTCATCAATCTAACAACAACCGACAACTGGGAATGCACCGAGCCCTCATAAAATGGACGACTTGTTGCCTCCAACCGTTCATAGAATTGATTTGCCTCGGCATTGGGAATGTGCTCAATGTTTGGCTGTGATGTATCCTGCTGAAGGGGATCATTAGCCGGATACATCCCAAAAGCATCATTCACCATATCTTCCATTCTATACCCGGCTGCTTGGTCTGGTTCCACTACCGGAGAACTCCTAGCGCCATGAATATTTTTAAGATTTTGAAGTTGCTGCTGCAAGTCCCAATGCTCTCCATGATTATACCAAACGTAGTAATTTGGCATAAACCCCTTCTTATACAGATGTACCTCGACATACTCCAAATCTTGTATCTTTACACATTTGCATATTTCACATGGACACCTAATTTTGCCATGCCTTAAATAATCGTCTGTGTTGCGGGCTATATCAAGAAATTCCATAACACCCGCTACAAACGAAGGCCTCAACCCCCGCTGCTCGGAAAAATTTCTATTATCCATCCACAAGCGACGTCGATTAATGTCCATACCTACACAAACATTGCAAGATTGAGAAACAATATGTATGATTTTTTATATTAGGTTGCCACTTTTTTGTAATTACTATTATCAAAGCAACTCAAACCAACAAAAACTTATTCGTTTTAGGCATAACATGTTCATCTTCTCAACAATACCAAAGTAACAACACATTCCAAACAACACTACCAAACAATTCCAACAATCCCCAACAACTACAACAATCCCGAACAACATAAACCTAACTTTATAATAGCTAACAACACCAAACAAGTTCTTCACCATCAACAATAACTACAATAAATAAATTAACTACCCATGCAACATTATAGGGCGAAATTAAAAATTAATTAAAAAAACTATTAAATTCGGATTTATTAAAAAAATAAAACAAAAACCTCCAATAGCACCAACTAATGATTCCCCACTAGTTATATGCTTAAGAACTACAAAAAAATTGAGTTAAAAAGTTAGGGTTTAAGTTTTAGAAAGTAATTAAAATAACACTAAAATTAAGAATTTACCTTGAATTTCTTGTTATATGTAGTGTTTAGGAGGGTAGAATGTGTTTGATTTTTGATTTTGAGGGTGGGTTATGGTGGTTTTCGAGTATAGAGGTTGGGGAGGGTTTTTAGAGAGTGTTTGTGTATTTTGGGGAAGAAGGAAGAAATGAGAAATGGGTGTTCTGCCCCAAATAAAAACGGGGCTTCCGACCGCCCGTTCGACCGAAAATTGGTCGACAGGCACAAAAAAGTTTTCTGTTCGTTTCGGTCGAACAACTATTTCGACCGATTTTCGGTCGAACAGTTGCGACTCAGATCACTGTTCGACCGAAAATCGGTCGAAATAGTTGTTCGACCGATTTTCGGTCGATACTGCATTTTTAGTAGTGAGTCCTTTTGTGTTTTTCCCTTGAAACGTACAAGTTTTGGTGATTGTTGTAATCTTTCTTTCACTGGATTGATGAGACATCACACATAAAATTGACATTTTCTTTCTGTTTTCTGCGTGTTCTATGTATTTGCATGCAATGAAGTCACCTTACGTAATTAATTTGCGCGTAGATGGATAAGTGTTCGAAAGTGTTTCTAATGAGTGTTCAGAAATGGTTTTGACCTCTCGTAAAAAATTGATGTATCAGAACTGCTGCATTTTGCATGGCTTTGTAGAACTTATTAGTAGTGTCGTAGAAGAAACACAATTGGACAATTCCGGTAGAACGAAAAGCTATGTTTCTTTGTAGGAGGAGAATTGTAGCTAGCAATTAGAAAGAATCCGATAAATTAATTGAAGTTCTTATGAAAGCAACTTCACGAAGTTTCCTTGTTTTTTTTCCTTCTTTTTCCGACGAAAAAGTTCATTTGATTCAATATTTTTGGGGACGAAATTTTTTCTATAATATAATGTTACTTTAGTATTACGTAAAATATTATATTACGTAGTTCAAGCATCTAGTTTGATGTATTACGTAAAACATTAATGTCCCTATTAATCATTACTCAAATCCCAAAGGCCAGTGTACAAGGAAAAGAAATCCTATAATGTTATTAAAATACTTGCACAATAGAGTTTAAATGAAAACGTGAAAAACGTCGAGAATATAACAAATGTCTTTTGTTCTTAGTCCTACGATAATGGTGCCTCGAGGTTATGTGCTGTTTTTCAATCCAAGTAAATATAATATATCTACTCTCTTATAGGATGAACCATGTCTTCACTATCTTATTAGTCACACAATCCATCAAATGGGTAACATCCACATTCCACATCAAACAGACAGCTAGCTTCATTTTTTCGCCATAATTGTCTCATTACGTCGAAGAATTCCATTCCGATTCCTCCATCAGTTGTATCTTTACTTGCAGAGAAGGCTAGGACGAGACTCAACTATTCTCATGCTAGTCCCAACATTACCCCTAATCGTCAGTAGTCAAAAAAGAGGATACTATATTTTAGTAATTTGAAGTTCGCATGTACTTGTCCTCTACCAGCAGTCCACTCAATTCCACAGAGGAAAACTGGAAGAAAAAAGAAACCTTCTCTTGAAGTTGACACGAATTAAGATTTGAAAGGTCGCAAAACTAGGGGGCCAGTTGATAATTGGCGTGAAATAAAGATTTCCTTTTCAGATTTTGGTTGCGTCGTTATGCATAAATACATAATGTTATTTCAGTTTGGTGCATCGCTAGTTCGTACCCCCCTTTTAATTCTTTTGTTTTCAACTTCTCAAGTTGTTACTATTGTAAATTTGGTATTGCCAAACAAATCCGGAATATTGCAAAAGGACAGCCAACACGTACAATTATACAACTGACCAAAGAAAATTGATTCTGGCAAATGATAGTGTCTCGAAAAAAATTCAAGACATGCACTTCTATTTTGCTTCTAGGAGTAATATTTTGTAGTAAGGGATTGGGGTGTCAATGGTACTATATATTAGGCGGGTTATTTTAAGAAATTAGTATTGTACTACTAATTTTCAATTACTCTATATTATGAATAATAATTAGATTTATATATTTTTTGTATTCTATTTAAAACTTCAAGTTAGAGTAACAGTACTGTAATTACTAATTAGGATGTGTCTTGGCCCTTATAGCATGACATTTAATTTGCTAAAAAGATATAAGGAATCGTCCGTAATAATGCATAAATGAAACTTAAACAATATTAGTCAGGGCAAGAATATTTGTCTAAGATAGTCATCTATATTGTTCATTGTCTATCAGTTTTAACAATACAATATAAATTTAGGTGTTTCTCATTTTCCTTTCTCCAATAAAGACGAAAAAGTGTATCCCGTAGTTCACTTGTGATCTTCAGAGAATTCAAAAAACAGCCCACTATTTGTTGCTCATTGAATCTTTGCATCTCTCTCATACATCACTATTTCACTGTGTTCGGAGTACTTTATAGTCGTAGTGCAGTCGTTTACGAGTCTTTGGTCTGTTGAGTCAATAGCTCAAGATGCTATGGGAAGAAGAAAATGAAAAAAAATGTTTCGTAGGTTAGTTCATAATATAATTAAATCATTTATATCTAACATATTTTTTGCAGGATTTTATCGGTATAATTTCTTGTCAAAGGCAATCAAGCCCACTTCGAATCTAACAAATGCCTGGACTGGACGTCCGTCGGTCGAGATGAGCTGACTCAAGTCTAACCGATTTTGTAATAGTTTGAACTTTGAACAATCAAGTCGAGTTGATATGAGCCTAATCAAAAAATTATAAGCTGATCTATTATGAATTTTAGGAAATTTTATCTGATTGTTAAATGAAACCTGGAACATAAAAGTGCATTTTCAAAGATAGTAACATAAGAAAATTAGTACTGGACTACTAAATAGTACATACTGTAATACTTCATTAACAACTTAGCTTGTGTTACTTAGATTATTTAAGTATAGTAATACGTACGTAACTATAAAGTTGCTTCATAATCTGATTAATTAGTGTCGTTACATCGCACAAGCTAAGGAAAATATTAAGAAATTGAATTATTAAGTTGAAATGTTAATTCTCAGCTAATTACTAGTATAATTTACCTAATTAATAGCAGATGCCTAAAGAATGAAATTTATTTGGAAGTAACTGCACAACTCCATAAAGCCAATTGAGTTGAGTCAAGCTGGCTCGGTCAAGTACAAATTAAAATTGTAGTGTTGGACTGAACTGAGCCGGACCAAGTTACGTTGACCGGAGCTTATTTCTTGCTAAAAGAATTGCGTCAAACTGGACTAAAATACTAGTGAGTCAAGCTAAAGCTTAAACCAACTTGGCTCAGTGCTCAAGATTACTCTTACCATTAGCTTAGGGTCTCGTTACACTCCCACACCTCTACAAATGTTTATGCTCAATTTCCTTATATTTTTCTCTTCAGTTAGCAACAAAAGTGGAAACAAGTAGATCGTAACTAAAAAGAAACGCTTCCTTTCAGACAAGTCCCACCAGTGCATAATATAAATATGATGAGACAAAACCTAGAAAACATTCAAATTTCACGTCAGTAAATATAAAAAAGGAAAGGGACAGAAAAACATGTAATAAGTTATATATTTGTTCACATGTTATCAGATCATGATAACATATATAACAGACCCCGATGATCACTTGCGAGTAATGCCATGCATTTCTATTGCTATATGATTTGATGAATTGTAAGCTGGTGGCCTTCTTCTATAGAGTCTCTTTCTCCGAAGTCATTTACATCGAATATGCAAGACTTAGGCTATTTTATTGAAGGAGTTAATGAATATGAGTAATTATTTTCCCGCAACATGATATAATCTGAATGATACTTCAATATTTCTTTCCTGAATAAATAAAGTACAAAAGGATGTATAAATATTCCATAAAAGGCATGACGTAAAGAAAAGGATGTCTTTTAATTTTACATAAGAAATTGGCCCAGCATATGTTAAATCTTGATTTTCCAGAAAAAATGAAATGGTGTAGTCAGATCCTGTAACATTGTGTTCCTGTCTAGTACCTAAGATGGCCATTTATCAATAGAAAAATTAATGCTCATGTTGTGTTTTACATTTACTACTACTACTACTGCTACTACATAACTTCTATTGACAAAAATGGTGTACGTTGTTTTGGGGGAACATATGTTATTCTTATGTCTTTGTCACAGTACATTCGGAAAATTGAAAACAGAGATACAAATGCAATAAACGATTATTGAGTAGATAGTTACAGGAAGAAGAAAATGGACCATCATCAGTACTTAGTACTATAGGAAAAATCACTGAGCAATCTTTAATATGGACAAGGCCTTTTAGCAGGTTCAATTTATACCCGATTGATTGATGTTCCCATAGTTCCATGAACTTTTTTGTATAGTAGTACTCATTTGCAGAGTAAATATAACCTCACACTAGACTGAGATAGCACTGCAATAAAAATTTACTCATGTCCACGGTCAATATTATCGCACAAGTAACATATATCCTCATTCGAAATTTTTAGGGACAATGATCCGGTCATACAGTTTTCCTCTGGTGGAGAAACTATTTCCTGTCCAAAATATTTATAGCTATAAATTTACTAAACTTTAGGACAATTTGGGTTGTCTAATTAAACATTTTAATTTTTCCAAAAATAATAATAGAACGCACTTACTGGATTGTAAACCCTGCGTCCCTGTTGAATATTTTCACAAAATGTTGCAGAAGGGACAAAGATCAATGAATGTGTTGAAAAAATTATGTATCATTATTCATATATAGCTAGCTTTGACCACGAGGATCACATTATAGTACTAGTTTGGAAGCTAAGCTAGAGTCATTGTGATTTGTGAATTGTGAGTACAATTACTTCAAATATTCCAGTAGAGGCCAGGGTCGGTGCTTAACAACGTACACTGCTGACTATTGCATGCATGGTCAAATCGAGTGAACCCACAAATCACTATTCCTTGAATGTAGAATATATTATACGATCATATATATAAGAAAAAGTCAAGGCATCATTGCACTCATGACGCACAATTTAGCAGTGATTTCATATACTTTAGCCGTTAAAGAATCCGAACAAGACTTCAGACTCTGTATTACATGCTCGTTGTTGTCAATTTGGTTGAAACCAGCATTACTTAATAGGAGAAAAATATTAAAACTGCTGAAAAGAAATCTAATGTCCAGCAGGTCTCAAGCACAATTAGATACTAATAAGTATCAACTATCATTCTTTATAACTATATTTTACTATAATAATCAAGTTTTTTAACCGATCTTCATGTTAGTGATATTAAAACTCTATGTATATCAGCATTGGTAAAAAAGTATCCGGATTTATGACATCTTTATAGAGAAGTTAGGTTGTATTGCTTTTACCATATATCTGTGTTATATCGTTTATTATAGTAGCAACCAGGTGTGTGTGATAGTGAGAACCCGTATATTCTGGGCCATGAGTTTAGTCGATGGTGTAAAAATATAATTTACATACGATGTATATTGTAGTTGAACTCTATATTAACTTGCACAAATTTTACGGTGGTATTACGGTAGTATCCTTCGTTATTAATTTAAAAAAGTTCTTTTTTATCCTAAATGTGATATTCAAATGTTTTTATTTTTTGATATTCAAGCGTTATAACCAAAGAAGTAAAGCCTAAGGACTGCATGATTTTTGGTTGTGGGGCTGTATCAAATGAAGTTTCTCGTTTAAAGGCTGACGAAACTCTAAGAACCAGTCTGGGCCTAGCTAAAAAAAGACAACAGCTTAACATTTGGAAAATGACCTTATAGATGTATTTTTGCAAATCTCATATGTTATTATTTGATAGATCTCTTCTAAAAGGACAAATAATTAAAATAAAATATGTAAAGTACTACAAATCAAATATCTCAATTTAATTTGGTTGAGTATCCAAAAAGAAGACTCGAATATAAAAAGTACTATGCCAATCTAATTTTGTGACACTCTTGCTTTTTTAATTATAAAGGAAACATACATATTTCTGTATTTATAAATGGAAGGAGGAAGTACTTCCTTCAATATATTATTACTCTTTTTTCTTGTGTAGCAGAGATGCGAATGCTTAGATGGATATGTGAGGACACGAGGTTGGATAAGATTATGAATGACTTCATCCGTGACAAGGTGGGAGGGACCTCAGTGGTGAACAAGATGCGTGAAGTGAGGCTGCGTGGTTCGGCCATGTGAAGAGAAGGAGCACAGGTGCTCCAGTGAGGAGGTGCAACAGGCTGGTTGTGCTGGGTCTTCAGAGAGGTAGAGGGACATGACCCTCGACAGGAAAGCGTGGAGGTCTAGGATTAGAGTAGAAGGTTAGGCAGAAGGCGATTGGTTGTTGGCAGTCTAGGTTTATTATTCTCATGCATAGTAGTTTTATCTTGGTATGTGTTCTTTTTTGCTATTGATGTCTTCTGTTTGCTTTGGCTATTGTAGTTTTTATATGAACACTTGAGCATAAGTGGTGTTTCTTACCTTGTTGGTTTTTATCATGATTTCAAAATATTTCATTTGTTTTCAAAATATTTTTTTAAATATTTTTTTCCTAGCCGATGGTTTATCGAAAACAGCCTTTCCACCTTGGTGGGTGGGGATAAGGTCTACGTACATCTCACCCTCCACTTTGTCATATTACACTGGGTATGTTGTTGTTGTTGTTTCTTGTTACCCTCTACTCACCGCAAGTTTTAGGGTAACACTCTAGTCTAAAAATTCTATGGCAAGAACATCATATGACTAATAGATTTATTTACACGTGCTGTTTGTTTCAACTCAATAAATATTTATCATTAATCTTTACATGTTGCCAATTAGTTATAGTTAATTGATACACAATATTACTTCAAATTTTACAACTAATTATGATTAAAAGATACTCTGTTTGTTCTATTATAAGCGTCTAACTTATTTATTTTATTATTAAATGTGATAGTCATTTTAATCGCAGGTCAGTATTGATGAAAAATAGATAATCTGATAATTTTTATTTAGTAAATAAGAATGTCTGGATAACTGAAAAGTGCCTAAATTTTTTGGCTTTTAAGCTAAAATTGTAAGCTGTGTAATCCTTATAATTTATTGCTTTTGGCATAAAAACTACTATAGTTAGATCAACTTTTTTAGTTTTTATCTTATAATTTTTTCTAATTTCACTAATACCCTTACTAACAAATTTTCAAAAATATTTCCCTTTTTCTGTTTTTTTTAAGGGTATTTTGGTCATGTTATTACAAAAAGCATATTTTTGACAATATATATATTTTTTTTTTACAGGTTCAACGCTTCTATCCAAACAGTAGTTACTTATTTATAGAACCAGCTCAAACACTTAAAAAGTATTTGTAAGCATGTGTACTTAATTTTTTTTTTTTTTAAGGCCAACCCAAACAGGCTATTGTGAATCAGTGCATAACTGCGTATACACTACATTAAGTATAGGGCATTCGGATTAGTACAATTATTTGAAGACGACGAATAGAATTAATGAGAGCAATAAATAGCCATTTTTATTACGTTCCTACTCTTGTGAATTGTCATTTAAACAACTGACTTGAATCATCATGTCTTCAGTGTTTACATGTCTGCTTCACTGAAGATAGGAAAAACAGAGCCCTTCAACCGAAAAGAGGAAGACCAAAAAAGCAACTGACATTTTGTTATTATTATTCGCCATAAATAAATGCCCTTGCGGTTGCCCTGCATGTTTGAGTATTAATTGTCAAATGATATTGCCTGCAACACTATTATTTTAGCGGATTTAGATTATTTAATATTGTTAGTCTAAATTTTTTTACATTATCAATATAAGTTTAATTTGTTATTGTAGGTTTACTTACTATTTAGTTGATTTGCAACCCTATTTTAGGTACTATTTAAACAACAAACACATACTCAATATGACTCTACAAGCTAAGTGAGGTATGAAGAGGGTGATGTTTATGCAGACATAATTCTTAGTTAGTAAATACAATGATACTGATCAGTATTTATTCTATTTTGTAAATGATGTAGAATCCCTTTTTTGGGCATGTTAGACTCCTTAAAAATTTAAGCTGATTGATATAACTCTTGTAACTATGGAATTAGCACTGCCTTTGTGCAAATATTAGTACATTGTTACCATTCTAAAAGAAGTATTTAATCTATTTTAATTATAAAAGGAAATTTTACGACAAGGTTCTGTGTTTATAATGATAGTAGTACTGTTCTGACATCACTATCTGCTTAAAATTTAATATGTTCAAGGGGAATTTTATTTACTTAAAAAAAAAAAAAACAGAGTTGTTTGTAGATATAAGCTACAGTAGCATACTTAATAGCCCCACCTTCCCCCAAGCCAAATTTGATAGGACCAGTCAAATGCAAAGAAACTGCATGGGATGACTTTAAAAGTATTTTTAGCTAAAATTTGGATGTCCTATCTCTCTCCTCATGTTTATATAAACCTGACCCTTTGTGATTTTCTCAGACCAATTAATTATTTCCCCTCTTGACTACTTGTACAACCTCTCTGTTTACACTTTCTTGAATCCTTTAGTTGGGAAAATCCAAAGCAAATCATAAACTAACAAAGAAGAAAACAAAAGCAAAAATGGCTGCTTATTCATACCAATTACAGCACACAAATCCTTTTCTTGTTGACACAGTTTTTTTGCCAAGTTCTCCTATTAAGATGTCTGGTTATTTGGAGGAACCAAACAACCAAAACTATTATTCTCAATTTTACCAATTACCAGAATCTTGTCAGCAGCTCCCTACAAATATGATTGTTCAAGAAAGTAGCTATTGCCTTGACCAAAGCACAAATGTTACTCTTAGCCAAAATGAGCCTTCTGAGACTAACAAAAGTAGCAGCAGCAATATCTTGGATATAGAATCTTCTTCAGTTACTGATAAAATTGAAACTGGGAATAAGCCTATGGACAAGAAAAGAAAAGCCAGAGAAGGGTCTCATTCTTCAATGAGTTCTGCTCATTCTAAGGTACTAATTGTTCTTCTATATGTGTATCTAAATGTTCATGTCTTTATCATTTTCTTTGCTTTTCTTCCAATGAATTCTGAATTGGATTAATTAATTTTGTTCTCTAATTAGAATGTAAGAGAGGGAGATCATGGAAAAAAGAAGAAAAACAATAGCCAAGTATCGAAAGATGCTAAAGAGAAAAAGGGAAGTGATGACAACAAGAAAGAGGAGAACAAATCTCCTGAAGAGGCACCTACTGGCTACATTCATGTTAGAGCAAGAAGGGGCCAGGCAACTGACAGCCATAGTCTTGCTGAAAGGGTACTGTAATTTCCCTTAAGCAATTTCAATAGTTTAATGACTTTAGTGTTATTAGTAACTTCAGTTATATTAAGTAAAATTCAGTTATTAATATATGAGAAAATAGTTACCAACTGATATTTTTGTTATTATGAATGGAACCAATTTATTAACCATACATGAAATTAAGCACCATCTTTTCTTGTCATAAGTATCATATACGTATATACGTATGTCAGTTATTCATGTACGACATTTTTCTTACTGTTAAACTTGTGATATGATATCAGGTGAGGAGAGAGAAAATAAGTGAAAGGATGAAGATACTGCAATCGCTTGTTCCTGGTTGTGACAAGGTGAACAATTAAAGTTAGTTCAGTATTTTGTCTTCTATTTGTCTTTCCGTGTACAGTAGGGAGACAATTTTTCATGAAAGTAGTAGTAGTAGTAGTGTGTATATTTATATATTTTTCTTTTTTATATTTTCTGACAATTTTCATGTGATCTGAATGAGATTAGGTAACTGGGAAGGCCCTCATGTTGGATGAAATAATTAATTATGTCCAATCTTTGCAAAACCAAGTTGAGGTAAAATAATTATTATATTAATTGCATTTATTATCTAAAATAGAAGAAGAAAACCATCTGAGTAATAAATTACTAATATTATGTGTTTCTCATGTATTTCAGTTTCTCTCCATGAAACTTGCTTCTTCAAATCCAATGTACTATGACTTTGGCATGGACTTAGATGCACTCATGGTCAGACCTAACCAGGTATTAAAAAAAAAAAGTATTGTGCTAATTCATTTCTTGTATTTTTTTTAATTTTCAGTATTGAGACTAATTTTTCTTTTATATTATTCTTTATTCAGAATTTGGGTGGTTTGGAGACACCACTGCCAAATATTCAGCAAACCAGCATTACTGATACTACACCACAGGCAGCTGTGGTCATTCCTAACATTAATAGTGGCTATCCTTTCTTGGATAATTCAGCCTCACTTTTGTTTCAACAAGCCCATTTCCCTAATTCCATTTCTCAGGTATTGCATATTATTCATTGAATATGGTCATCTATAAGGCTCCACACATAATCACCAAGTAGACATTTACCTAAAAGACAATACTATGATGGAAACACCTCCCAGACATGTTTTTTTTAAGAGTATATTGAGTTCCATGGCAATAAATAACATATAAAAAAAATAAAGAATACAATCTAAATACACTATCAATGTAGTTTAATATGTTGTAGCAGATTATCTACCTTATTTTTCATATTACTAGTATATCTTTTGTTAGTGGTTGGCTACGTGTGATTATATTTTAAATGATCTAATTGATTCTGATAGACATAAAAAGTTACCTAATTATATAAAAAATACTTCTACTGTTAGTATTATAAGTATAGTTATATAAATTTATAAACTCAAACAATAATATAGTACTAATACAATACTGCAGTGAAAGACTAGTAATATACATGATATATTTTTTTCTAACATGCACAAGTACGCATCTTTTTCAGGGTAATGGACAGCTCTTATGGGGTGCGGATGACCAAAGACAAAAAATTATTGATCAGTCAGGATTCAGCAACAACTTTTGTTCTTTCCATTAATGTAACACCAAGCGCTGCCCTACTCAACATCTGGTAAGCTATCCATCATTGTCGTCTTAGTAATTCAAGATACAAAAAGATTACAGTATTTTACAGTTAAACATAGATATCATTAATAGGGTTAAGATTCTGTAATCTCCCGGAAGGATTTTAACCTGTAATTAGTAAACATATTATTTTTACTAGATTACCACTAATGCTCATCAAAGATTAACCTGTAATACCTAATAATTAGTGAAATTTTCTTGTAAATCTTTTTGTACATTATTAATACATAGACGTAAACTCTGGTAAGACTTACATATCCAAAATTTAAGAGCTGAAAATTTTGTTTTCAATTAATGCAGCTAGCACTATGGAAGGTAGTTTTATCGAGCAAAAGAGAGGTGGGGCAGAAAAAAGTTTGAACCTGACTATAGCCTAGTATATATAACCTGTGGAAGGAGGATGCAAAATCACCCTATCAAGGCCTGGATTCTTGTTATTCGGTAGATTGAAATCATAGGTCTTTGTATGGACGGTATGAATCAAAAAATCAATGGAAGAAAAAAAAGTACAATCAAGAAAAAGAAGTCAGCAGAAAAAAAAAGAGCAAATCTTTTTGGAGATCCTTTTGATTGTTGCTGTCCAATATTTGACTTAGTTCTCCTGAATCTATTGAGACACAAGTTCTTAGAGCCATGTGATGGTGGTGGGTGTGATTAAGCCTTAGCTAGCTTAGCTAGAAAGAGGAAGCATCTAATGTAGAGAAAGAAAATGCACTAGTTTTTGTTTCTTTTTCTTTTTGTGTATCATCTTCTTTTATCACTTGTAATGAATATTGTTATGATCTGTTGTTTTAATGTATGGCGCATTCTTTCTGTTTTTAATTTCTCCCTTTGCGTGGTCATTTTCGGTTAAACAATATTTGCACTCAGTATATCCATCATCAATGAATGCATATCATGTTGAAGATGTTAAATTATTTAATTTTGTATAAATTATTTGATTTTTCTTTTTTGGGGTACAAGCTGTTTGTGGTTGATTTTGGTGTTATATTGTGAGTGACATGATTGGTTGGCATAAAAGATGGAGTATTTGTTGCTTTCATATCCATGTTTGTTGGTACGCTGGAATATTTCACTGTTGTGAATTCTTTGTAACAACCCTAGGCTCTAGCTGCCCCTAGGTAACGGATCTACTAAAAGACTTGGTCAAATTCACCGGTCTTTTGGCCATGGATACCCAAAATTTTCGCAAAACAGTTTTTAAGGTTGAGTTAAAAAAATTATATATGGAGTCGAACTTGTAATTGGAGTCACTTTGGACATTATATTTTGCTTGAGATGAAGTTTGTGAGTAATTTTTTTTTTTTTTTTTTTTTTTAGAAAAACTTGAAAAACAAGTCCAAAGCAGTTTTTGGTTTTTCAAAAACCAATCTCCAAAAAAAGTTGAAAAGGTTGCAAAAGTTTATGCCCAAACAATTTTTTTAATTTTTTTTGGAAATAAGTCAAAAACTTTTTGGGCATAAGTCACATATGATCCATTTAAGAGGAAATGTTCCCTACTAAAAATTGCTCTATTAACGGGCTTGAACCCACAAACTTTAATCTCTCTCTAACCAATATAATAAAACTTTAATGTTATTTTCGTATCGAAAAACTTATTACTATTGCTATTCCGAGAACCAAATAGTTTTTTTTTTTTAAATATTCGACATACTTTAAATGTAAATAATGATTTGAAGGCACAATTGTAGTTTTGGTTATATAATTTTGTTTAAAGTTATCAAATATTTGATATATTAATTCATGTTATGCACAACCTTGTAGTCCAACATATCCATTGTGTGTTTGGGACAAAATAAGCAGTATTTCCATTTCGTTGGGGCTAAAAACTAAAACAAAGATTTTCCTGATATGTTTCTCTGATCCTATGGGGATTAGCTCTATGATATATACTCTGTATAACTAAGCTAGGAGCTAATTAAGATCATATACTTTATAAACGTGATTTTGTCTCTCTAAATATGACCTAATTAAATCATACATGTGTCATTTGTTTTTTTCTTCAAATTGGTATGACTGCATAACTTGGGAAAGATCTTTCGTGCAAGGGGTTATATATAGACACATTTTACATTTATGTTTATGTACATATACGTATGTGTCCATAGTAGGGGCGGAAAGAGATTTATTTGAATCTTCTTTACGCCAAAATCACACAATAAATACAAGGTCATATATATATATATATATATATTAGAGAGACTCATGTCTTTGTCATTGCAAATTAGTATATTCAGGAAGTATAACGGACTTTGAGTGTAGATGTTGCTATGGGTTATTATTTGCTCAGTATCATTTTTACTGTCCAAGAAAGAATAAACTTAAGTGAAAAATGTAAAAATCTCAAACTCTTAATTTAATGTTGATCTTTCTTATTGTTAATTCTGTATTTGCTTGGGTCAACTAGGAGTATGTTTTTCTTGGAGAGTAAAATGTTTTTGTCCTTTCTTCTCTCTTTTCAGAACTAGAAAAAATATTGACAAGACTGGCATCTCACCTTGATCTGGAGGATAAAAAGTACACCAGTTTGATAACATTAGTCTCCTCTTTTGAACTTAACCCTACTTATTGCATGTTAGTCAAGATTCGAGAGAAGCTAAATTTTTTATAACAAAAAAATTAAGTCTTTACGGAAAAGTGCCACAAAAATGATATTAAAGAAAGTAAAAGTGTGTTCTCTTTAATAGCTTAAGCTTTTAAATAATATGATCAACATTTCAGCATCATATTCGAGCAAGCAGATGTCCTGGGTTCAAATCTTTCCGTCTCATTATAAAAAAGAAGTCACATATTTGATCCATGAAAAAAAAATCAATCTTGTATGAGGGGCATGTTGATGGTAATAATAGGATAAATAAAAGTATATTCTCTTTAACATAGTTGATTATATGATGATAACACACTTCGACAGAAGTTCAGTGGATAATGGCTCTTTCGACTGCTCTACACTTATCCACTTAAATATCATATTTTTGTTGCTGCCGAACCATATAATGTGTTTAACTGTACATCACGAATTACACTCTTATTAATAGAACAAAACCCTCCAGCGTAATAACTTTAGCTTATTCACTTATATTTCTTTGAAGAGACGAACCAACATCAGATACTTAATTCATGATAATTGAATGAGTTTTGATTAACAGTATTAACTAATTAGTCTACCATTAGGAGCAGATCTTTTAAATCCGAACTGCACTAAGGAGTCCAATATTAATTAAAGGAAAGCAGGTATGAGTATAGAGGAGGTAAAAAGGGGAACCGTCTGAAACAATATTTACAAGTGATCTGGTCCTATTGTATGTGAATTATAAAGACATTTCCATGTGATATCTTTGTTTCAAAGGAGACACATACGCATTTAGAGCCATATGTTGGAACAGCCGCTTAATAAACAGTTGATTTATCTCCAGTAATACTTATTTCAATCAAAGATTTTTGTTAATCATCTAATGATAAGTCCCTTTTGAAGCTCTTTCTTTCCTTGATTTGTCATTTAATTATCTGGAACAACTACAAGAACTATCTCATAGAAAGGGAATGACTCCAATTATATTTAAACATAATTTTTCATCATCTTTTTTATGTTGCTATTAATTAATTCTGAAATAGAAAGAGTCCCATACTCTATGTGAAGATTTGTTAATATTATCCAGTTAGTCAAGAAACTTGTATTGAAGATTTGACACCTTGCTTGGCTTCTTAGCCTATGTTGTCCCTCCATCTGATGGCAATTTTCCATTAAAAATTCCATCAATTTTGCTAAAAGAACAAGACATGACTAATCGGTGAGAGAGGTTATCCCCACCCTCCCAACCAAATTAATGTACACTTCAGAATTAATATACATTAGCTTTATATATTTGCCAATTGGCTAAATAGTGGACATATTGATCAACCTGTTGGCATGGGTGCTGTCCCTCTAATTATAAAAATAAATGCAATTAATTTGCTATACTGTTTGGAAGAAAACATTGTGCTGCCATCTATGGATGGTGTTCTGATAATTGCTTTGACACATACTTGAAATCGTCCCTGGCCCTCCATCCCAACTCATCAATTTGTCTTCAAATGTCCCACTATTTCCTTTTTTTTTTCCTGATTTGATTCCTACTGGTTGATCAGTCCCACATCAGTGTGTTATGGTGTACTTGATTTATCTTAGACAACATAATTATATAATCCTCACATTTTGTTAGATTTTTTATTGAGTTAGATTTGATAATGTCCATTTTCTTATTTTGATACTAGAATCAGCCCAACCCCAATGCATTATCTAACAACGTTGGACACCCATTTTATATTGTTACTCCAATTGCTAAACTTGAAAAAGTTGTAAAATTATGGTACGTGCTCTTAAAAATGAATTTTATTAGGACGTGCTTTCTTGAATTCACACTACGTCGACACCTAGATTTATTTATTTTTCAATTCTCACTCAATGTGTATTTTTTGTTCGCTCCTCTCACATGCATGAGTCATAGAGTTTAGGCACAACTGAAAAGGAGAAAAAGCCAAGCCAAATAAAAGAAGAAAAAAAGAAAGAGGAGAAACGCAAAGCAAAAACAAAATTACGAAAAAGATAATACTAAGGAATAAGGTTAGGCAGCTTTGAGGTTATGTGATCCTAAAATTTGTCCACATCAGACAAGTATTGGTTTGTCATCAATAATAATTGGTAAGCTTTTCATATAGTCATTTCCTGCCAAGGAAATTGTCCTAATTACTTTTAATTTTAGAGATTCTATTGCTTAATTCCTTGGTCAATATCTCTTGTTCTATTTTGTAAAAGCACAATTAGTGGTCCTCTCCCCAATTACAATGTCGGCAATTAACTTAAAGATATGTTCGCCTATGAAATTGTTCTCACTCCTTTAACCAATATGTCAATTAAGCTTCATACCACTAATTTCTTTCCTTTTTCTAGCTTCTAACTGAGAAATTTCATTCACTTCATTTTGGGAAATACTTCTTTTTAGTGCGGTCTTTTTCATCTATATTTTGAATATCTTTTAATCTCCAAGAATGTATACATCACACATATTGCCTGTTGGGTGCGACCCTTCTCTGAATCCTATATGAATGCAAATATTTTATGCACGGAATTATACTTTTTTTTTTTAACTACAATATTTTCATTACCAGAATAAAGTGGTCGTGATGTTCAAGAGCAATCATGAGTTTGATTATTTCACTACATTTATTATTTTAAATGTATTAGTTTCATTGTGGTTATCACGTCTTAAATACAAGGGAATCTCCATCTCAATTGAATGTCATAGTTTGACTTGACACAAAGTTTAAAAAGAAATAAAGACTGTTTAAATTTGTAGATTGAAATATGCCATAATATTTGCATGGTTGTAAATCTTTTGAACTTTGTGTTCCATAAAATGCCACAATATTTATGTGGCTACAATAGCTTCTCACTAAAGATAGAATGGAACTTCAAGTTAAATTATTTTCAAATTTATAAATATAATATTTTTTTGTAAATAGACTAATAAGAAAATTTTATCAATATCTTTTTTAGTAGAAAGTATAATTACTTAATTAGATTCAGTCTTTCGTTATTGTACTAAATAATTACTAATTATACGTATTGCTAAAAGCTAATCATTAGTTCAAATAGAGGAATTACTTTTCATTCCCCTACCAAAGTCCAATCTCAAAATAAGCACATGTATCAATAATTAAAAAAAAAAGGTGAAAATCATTTACACCCCGAATATTGCTCTAAAAATCAAGTTCTCCCCTTAACTATGAAAATTGATCATTCTCTCCCCTTTTTCTCAAAGAATCTTTCAAAATACCTCCTTTATCCTCTTGATTATCAAACTTTTCATTTTCTTCTTTAATTTAATAATTTTTTTATTATTTATAATGAACTAACCTATAAAATGAATAAATATTACTTTCAAAATAGAAAAAGAGTAATAAATAGTAATTGTACATATATGTAAATCACGTAAGTAATGAAATAATAAATTAAACATATAAAAAATAAGATTAAAAGTAATTTATTTATATCGGTAATTTTTAATAGAAATCAAACTCAAATTTAGTTTATCACACAATTGAAAATAAAATAAAGTGAATTGATAATCGTATACTTAATGCATGCAATACATGAAAAAAGATTCAAAATATCATATATTTAGACTTAAATAAATTTTAAATTATAACTTTTATTATGATAATTAAAACTCCAAAATCTATATAGAGAATAAGATAAAAAGTAAAGTTTAAACAAATATACATACACATAAATAGAGAGAAAGAGGAGGCAAGAGATTCATTACGTATGTAGAATATTATAGACACACATATAGTGCACTTAATACTAACATACTAATTAAAATAGCATTATATATTATAATTAATTCATAAAAAAATTATACTCTATATAATATTAATGAAATTAAATAATTAATATAAAATATAAAATATATTATTTTTTTTTAATTATAGGTAGAACATTATGGTTATCATAGTATAAAAATAAAGCACATAAATGATGAATGAAAATTTTAAGGGAAAAATAGATATTGTACACGATAAAGGGAGAGAATGATAATTGTTCATAGTTGAGGGGAGAATTTGATTTTTAGAGCAAAGTTGGGGGTGTAAATAATTTTCACCCAATAAAGAGATGTTCATACTTGATACATGGTCGAACTGAAAAATCAAACGCTTCCGAAAATAAGTCAAAGTTATATATACTGAGCCCGCCGCGCTCATGGATAATGGAGGAGAGGGTAATTATCACAAATATGGCTGCCTAGCAAAAAATATTTATTTGTTTTTGTAATAGGTATATATAACAAAGAATCGCTCTTGAACTAAAAAGTAATGATAGAAGTAATTACTCGTGATGCAGCAGTACAACATTTGAATGAAAACAAAAGTTAACAAATTCAATAATTGTCGACTTTCCAGTTAAGTAAGCTAAGACTCATCTGGAAGTCTTTCTGTAATCGATTAGGATATAGAATAGCTTTCGAGAACGAAAAAGTAATGGTTGTTATCATCTACAGTTAATTCAATGTTGCACTCAAAAAGGTCCTTTCTTTTTTCCTTTTGGCTCTAATTCATTTGTCCACGAGAGCTTAAACTTAAAGCCCTAAGCACAACACACTATTGCTAATGAACAATTGTTTCAACCACAGCATTGGACATAACAAAGGCAGATGATGGAATATATGAACTCTTGGATATATATTTTGAATGACATGTCATCATTCAAAAGTCACCTGATTTTTACGTGGCATTCTAGCAACCCCGTTATACCAATCATGGGGTTTCTAGAATGACCACATCAACCAAAAAATTTCCACGTAGTGAACTCTCTCCAACTTTAGTTTGAATGCACTGGAGGTTTCTTGACCTTGAGCACACTCTTCACTTTTTTCTCTTCCGCTTTGTTATCATCACTAATTCTTTTGATGATTTGATTACACAAATATGATCCATCTAATCTGAGAGGGACGCAACTTTGTTCTCGTCATCAAACCATATCTTGTTTCAGCACTTCTTTGGATCGACATGAGTTGATCTATCTCCAAGCTTTATTGTTTTATTCATTGGCTTCCTTTCTTAATTTGATTAATCTTCAAAAAAGAAATTGTATAATGTTTGTGTAATTCAAATTTACAAAATCTATTACTACTATTCTCTATGCCACCAAAACTTATTACTACTACGTATCTAGTGTACATATAACGATGCAGATATTTGTTACGTTGTACTCCCTCCGTTCTGAAATGGTTGTCATAGTTTGACTTGGAGCGGAGTTTAAGAAATATGATAAGACTTTTGAAACTTGTGGTCCAAAATAAGTCCTACAGAAATAAGTGGCTATAAAGCATTTCATTAAGGGTAAAGTAGTAGTTTCAACTCAAAAATATTTCCAAATTTAGAATTGTGTCATTCTTTTTTTAACGGACTAATAAGGAAACTATGACAATCATTTTGGAAGGAAAGGAGTATTTTTCAACACCGCCAAGGCTTATACTCCTACACAATAAGTGCATGTTCAGATTATCTTATGGTCCTCCTTTTCCTCTCATAATATCTAATTTAGTGTAATAATAGTTATTAGAAAATTAGGAGGAAAAATGGGTGACGCTAATTAATTATGTATTTAAGTTGGAGAAGAGAAAATCTCAATTACGTTTGAGTAGAATATTTTTGCCCTTAATGAATTAATTAATCCCATAGCAAAACCTCACATTGCCAACAAAAGTAAAATCTCCTTTTGTTTTCCCTCTATCCCGTTTATAGTATTTCTTTTTCATTATTTGTGGTTGAAAGGAAAGTAATGTGACTGTGTCAGAATTTCATGGTGAGTCGTCTAAAAGGATAGCTAGAACGTTAATATGTCATATAAATGAATGGTCACCTAAAAGAAAATGATACTTGTCCACGTCGTTGAAGAGGATAATAATATTGATGTATGGCCATTTTAGTTCTTCTGGTTTCCTTTTCTTCATCTTTTTATACCCTTTTATGGCAAATGAACGAAAGCAGCTTTTGAGAATTTGAAAAGAAAAAGAAAGGGAAATTTTCGGTGTTTAAAAGTTTAGATTAGATTGATTTGTGAATATAGCTAGGAAGAAAAAGTAATTGGTCAAGTAAACAGATCTTACATTTTGATTGGTTTTATGGAAACTTAACTCATTAATGTAGAACTATCACATTGGTCTTATGGAAACTTAACTGTGCTTCATGCATGCGTGACATGACAGACAATAAGATTGTGATTATACATAATTCCAACACGCTCTTTCCCCACTAGAGTACTAATTAGACTTAGCCATGAAGAGAACTTTTACGACTATTTTGTTTCATCAAAAATATTTGAACCTTAACATAGGTTTTGCAATATCCAAAAAAAAAAAAAAACAATTGTTTGTCTCCACAAAACTTGTTCAAAAAACTTTTTCTGAAAATACTTCCCAACAAATTAAGTATTGAAACAGCGCTAAAGTACGTACACAGTAGAAAAGGGAAATTATCTACCAATTAAAGAATATAAATTTAAATACTAACAACATAAAAAGAAATTAGGTTGCTTAAATGATTATTTATTATACTATAGCGTAAAATAAATTTTATGTTATCAGTATACATATTAAATTCAGTTTTAATTCATAAAAGCGTAACAAAGAAATTCGCCTCTAAGCTTTTTGAATTTTTGAGGAAATAATAAAGAGAGATATTCTTGTAGATTCGGAATTGTCCTATATATACACCTTAATTAAGCCTTGTCGTTTATCAAATTTTGTTGGTTTGCTATTGGTCTGCCGTTGTCGTTTCCTTTTAGCAAGTGTTATAGTGTTACTGAATGAACTCCCCATCCCTATTTGTCTCTTTCAAATGTTGCGTCTGTTGGCCATTTGGACCTTTTCTCTCCGTTTGACTCATCATTCTCTCTTAAGAGAATTAACCATCCAGTAATTGTTAATGAAATCCCAACAAAAACTAAACTTCTATCTTGGTTATGTTAGGGTTCTTTCAAATATATTTTTTAATTTACATTTAATTGCATTGAAATAAAAGACCTACCTATCACTTAAATATAGCTAGGATGTTGGATAACATTGATTATTTTGCACTTTAAAAGGTATAACATTGATTATTTTGTACTTTAAAAGGTGCAGATAGTGTTGCTAAATGTCACGTAGACGATAATATTAATTTATCTAAAGAAACAAAGTTGCATTTCACCCAAGATCATATGTACTTGTAGGAAAAAATGTAACATTTTGAAATTGAGCAATTTATAGTGGCATGTCGACCAAACATATTTCATAATAATATATCACATGTATTTTTACCTAATATTTTAGATATAGTTTGTAGGCCAATTGCTTCGATCTCATTAAATTAAGGAATTTTTACACTCTATACCCATGAAATTTAAAATATTTACAAGTCATATCTATTAAAAATTATACTATCCATAAAATTAAAAGTATTTATCCAACCTACCTATTTATTATTGTATACTTTTGTTATGCCTTATAGGTGTATACCTTTAAGGTATACTGCATAAATTATGGTATAAAAGTCTGGAGGGCCATTTATTATTGTATACCTTTGTTATACCTTATATGTGTATACCTTTATGGTATACTGCATAAACTATGGTATACAAGTCTGGATGGGTAGAGTGGGTAAATAGTTTAGTGGGCAGGTCGGGTAATATTTGAAAGTAGTAGGTAGTGGCTGTAATTATTTTAAGTTTTGTGGGTATTTTTGTAAGCGTCCCTTAAATTAAATGTCGAGTAATTACTCCCTCCGTCCCAAATTAGTTGATGCTTTAGCAAGATTTGTTTGTCCCAAATTAATTGATGCTCATTCTTTCCAAGTATACCCTTCATTATTAAAGGTATTCTCAAAAAAAAATTAATAGTCATACATTAAATAAGGGTAACATAGTAAAATATATACTCTATTTATTGATTTTCTTAATGGGCGTACAAAAGCTAAAAGTGACAACTAAAATGGAACAGAGGGAGTAATTTTTAAGATTATTCATGCACCGAAATTACTATAGCCATTCTAGAAATTTACTTGAAATTCAACCTAGGTAATTTAATTACTATAAATACTACACAATTCTTTTCTTTTTTTCTCTTTTATCCTAGAGTTCCATGTCTTCATTAGTTGTATACTTGTGTATTCTTGTTTAGATGACCTGCCGTTACAAGAGAGCCACACCCTCTTTAGATTATGCAAGTTGAACAATTTTTACAGGTTGTCAACTGTTTGATAATAATATTTCCTTAAATGGATACTATTTCTTCCTGAGCAATATTATGTTAAGTAGGTAGTAAATGTATACTATTTCTTCCTACGCATTATGTTAAGTAGGTTCCATTCGAGTACATTTTTGCATGTATTTGCTTTACTTTTGTATCTAGAAATAAATTAAGTGACTTCTTGTCCTGTTATCCTCAACTACATTTAAAGTAAGAGATCGAGTAATTACAAAGGAGAAAAAAATGAAAAAAAGAATAAACAAAATCGAATGGAGAAAAAAATGAAATTGGAATTGAATAATTCTTGGAAACATCACGAAGAAGACAAATAACACATTGGGTCAAAGTGTTGCCTACTTGCCTGCTGTTTGAAACTAGTCACTTGCGAATGCATTTGTTAAAGTTTCTTTTTACATAAATATATGCAGACATTGAACAAAAAATTTATTAGGTGCAGAGTCTTTCACATAGGGATAACGAGTGAAAGATACAATTTGCTAGACATGGCAATTATGAACTCATTGTCAAACCCTTGCAGACAGGTGGGTCAGTTGGGATTTTAAACAGTGACCGATTTAAAATGTAAACGGTGGGTAAGTCCAAAACTTATAACTCTAGTTGTTTTCCTGTTTTTTTTTTTCGTGCACACAGAATTACTGGCAGTCCATGAGTGCGGCACGCATTGGAAAAAATAGCAATTCCTAGTCCGAATTCTGGACCTGGTTCACATCCCTGAGCGGCAGTTAAACGGGGGCGTGAATGTGGCTACTAAGCTATTTCTTTATTTATAAGCTATATTTGGTTGAACTCATGAATTCATTGTTTGATTTGCCGCCACCATATGATGTGCGAAAGTCGATCTTAGGGCTAAGCCAATGGGACTAGCTAGGGTCATAGGCGGACCTAGGTACTACCATGGGGTATCAATTGATACCCCTTCGCCGAAAATTACACTGTATAAATAAGTAAAAAAAAAGTATTTTTATGTAGATATACCGTATATTGAGTACCCTTAATTTTATTTATATATTTAATTATTTAAATTTTGATACCCCTTAGTGAAAATTCTGGTTCCGCCACTGGCTAGGGTCCCACCTTAAGTTTCTATTTGGCTTTGTATATATGAATCAACTAATTAAGCAGCCCTGCATGGCATGGATTATTTGCTACGTTGTCCCCTTTGCCTTCAGCTTCTTCATCCCTCCAAGGGTTGGGAATTGGATTTTTCTGTTTTATTTCTATTAGGACGTTGGGGCCCCAAGAGAGGCTGAAGATGACATTGATTTTCATAAGTGGTGCATGTCTATAAGACTATAAGTTAAGGCATATATCCTTTTCATTAGGCTTAATTTAGATCTAGTAATCATGCTACATTTGCTAAACAATTATTTGTATGTTTTCTAAAATAGAAAGTAATATATACTAAATCACAAGCTCCCTAAACAGAATTTAGCCTCACATCACTTTTGTGCTTTTCGCTTGCCAAGTATATGTCATTATAGCCTCATTGAATCATCGACTTAACTCGTAAATAAGAAAAGCACGTACTACAACACAAATAGCTTATTTTCTCCTTTTCTTAATTTAATTTGTTCTAGGAAAATCTTAATTATACACCTAAATCAAATTCGTACAAAAGAATATAGTGTAGGTTCGTATTTACACAAACGCAACTACTCCTAGTACTTATATGATAGTACGTGTTATGACATGCATCATTTTAGATTGCTTTAGTTAAGATTTTGGGAATGTTTAATCCTTCACGTGGTATTAATCGGTCTTGTTCTCAATCATCAGTTTTATCAACTCAGTACACCTAGCTACAAGCCTACAACTAATTAACTTTAAGCCCGTTAAGCAAACTTTGAGCCTCTATCTATCTCTGCTCTAGTACAAAGTTTAGCTTGTTATGCCTACTCTATACTTTTCAACATAGCTTCATCAGTAATATAGAAAAATTTCTAAGTAATTTTTTTTTTTTAAAAAAGAACTTTCAATAAGTTATTAAACCTTTGAACTAAGTTATGTATTTGCGGGATGATGGAAAAGAAAACACGTGTGCGCATCTTTTTATTAACCTAGAAATTCCAAGGAGAAGTGGCAAGTGATTTTAAGTAACTCAATTGAATAATGATCTCCTGTATCTTCTATTTTCCACATAAATATCAATTTTTTGGCTACAACAAAATTCGAACCCATGATATGCATCTACACCACACGTCACTCCCCTAACATATTTCATATTAACTGTGAAAGGGTTTCTACATTGAAATATTTTGGTCTACTTCACCTATTGCCACAAGAATCTGAATTAAATGTTGAGATCCCCTCACTCTTGACATGGGCAAGGTGACTGGTGCATACTGCTAAGAATGTGAAGAACCTGAGCCGGATATATAGGACCACCAGTCATTATGGCACTTGACCACACCACAATTGGAAGAAGGTGGTGGCCTAGGGAAAGTAACCAGTATTCTCCATACGACATAGACTTGCCTCTTTCACAAATTTATTACTGTTGTCTTGGCTTGCTTTAATTAAACTTACTACCTTTTGACATAGTAAATGTAGCTAACTCCCAATCTCCTCCTCCATACCAGCAAGTGAGCATTGAGTAGAATGGTGTCAAATCACAAAAGTCCATACCGATACATGAAGCAGACACAAATTTGTCCAATTTGGCAACTAGTCCAAAAGCACTCCAAAATTTGTCTGATGCCTATGTGAACGACCTCAGATGACCATCTGCGAGTACATAGGGTTTTTGTTGTGCATTATTGACACAAAATGGAATCTGGAACAATGGATTACACTAAATGCTCATCATTTGCCAACTAGCTAACTTGACAGAACATATATCATGTAATAAAGTATAAGAGGGCCATTGCTCATTAATCTTGTATGTGGGTCATTTTGTTGGATTATAGGGCTACACCCAAAGAGGATACATTGCAGAGCGATGAACCCAAATTTTTTGGAAAACAGACATACCTGAAAATACCCTAACATCTTTCAGCTACAGCCTAGAGGCTACAGAATCTCATACCAACTAGCCAGGACCATATACCCTACTACACCAGTGGCTGCACTAAAGTTTTCAAGTGTATCAAGAAAGGGGTGATCGCTTGGCAATTAACTTAACAAACACGTTTAACTGCTGCAATTATTTGTTTTTTATTTCTTTTTGGGTTTCAGTTCTTGCAGAATTTAACTCAACTCCTGTTCATTATTTAACACGATTCATACTCGCTTTCATACAACCTAATTCTACATGGTCGCATATAATTTGTGGCAATCAGTTGTATCGGCAGTTTTTAATGTGATGAAAACTTTTCATAGGATGAAGAAGCCAATAGCTTCTATATCTCATCTCGACTCACAGATCAAGCTAACTAAGAGCGAAAATTCATCACATAGACCAAAGAGGATGCATATTGAAAGAAAACAACAATGAAATACAGGCTTGAAACCAGAAAGAATTACATATAATACGCTCAATGGAAAAAAGTTCCCAAATGTAGCACAAATTCTTTAAAATTCGATCCAATCAAGTACTGAGATTTGGGATACAATCAACCCCTATAAAGGAGGTAGGAGGAAGCAAAAAAGACAAGTTTTACAATAAACTTATAATATTAAATAAATAATTGGACACTCCTCTCTATTGTACAAGTGAGCAACCTGCCCTTATTGTTGATGGCAACTACAATCAAACCAATTGCAATGGACAGACAAACCCATTCCTCAAACTCAAACAAGATTTATGGTGAAGGAGACGTAAGGATGAGCGTCTGTATCACCTCCAAAACCAGCCATTCCTCCTTCGTCCTCCGATTTCCAGAAATTGCTGCAGTTGAATAAAAAAAATATTATAAATGGGGAACATGACACAGACCATTTAATAACCGTCAGTCAATGGTTGAACAGAAAGACATGTCACGAGGTCCAAGGACCACCTAGATGTGGCCTATTGCGACAGAACAAATGTCTGTTATTTTCTTAGTATTTTCTCAGTGGACCATTGGCAGAACTTTCTACCTCAAGTAGAGAAAAAAATGGGATTAACCTACTTGGAACCAGTAATAGTCGAGCTAAACAGCATTTGTAATCCTGCTCGATGGAGACTGGGAGAAAATATTAAGTAATTTATAAACACCATTAATTGTCATGCAATAGCCTTTTTAACATGTTAAAAGCTTTACCCCCATTCCTTCTGGGTGGAGTTCAGGGGAAATTATTCAACTTCTCAATCAAGTTTTTTAAGAGCAAATAGGCATTGTTACAACATGGAGGGAACCATGGTAATTGGGTATGCTGTCATCGATTCCCTAGCACACAAAACTCTTGCACATATAGTGTTTTGGAGCATCCAGATCAAGGAGTGCATCTGTGTCAAATATGGTTAGGAGTTCAATTCCATACCTGTTTGAACTGTCGCAGAGTGACTCGAGAATGGAACGTACTTTCTTCTCACTTTTCGTGGAGGGTGCCAACACAACAGACTGAAAATATAAGTCAGTCTTTGAGTAATTATAAGTGATAGTAAACTAAATACAACAAAAAGAGTAGTTGAAGAACAAAATATTGAAGCGTTCAAATAAATTACCAAAAATGATGGCGGCAATCCGTATCTCAAAATGCTCTCAGCAAAGATACGCACAGCGCAAAAGTGCATCCAGGAGCTAAAAACCTGCAGGATGATGGCGGGTTCAAATTCACCAATTTCAATACGGGTGAGTGGAAAATGAAACTAAATCAATCAGATTAAGGGGAAAAATGAAACAGTGAACCCAGATCGAGTCCTATTGCGAGATTTATAAGGTAAAATTCATCGATTCATCGCTTAAAACAATGAAGTGATGCGAACAGAAGGTTATCGCTTCCTGCTCATCACCCAATTGAATCCAGAATGAATTGGAGCTACCTCTATGCACTTAGAAATTATAATTCCACATCCTTGAAAACACAAGTGCTCCTCTTTGAAGTGATTATAAATTCACATGGAAGTGGGTGCTAGAAAACCTCTAGTCAAGGCGTGCACTTAATATCTAAACAGGCAACCAAATCAGAAGGTGCAAAGCGCATAACTATACTCTTCTCTTACTAAAATTGGACACACTCATTATAAGTTTGTGGGGGTTAGTGAAGGACAAATTGCTGCTAAGGACTGACCTACCATGATGTTAAATTACCATCTGGCCTAAGCCACTTTCTCTCAGGCCCCTTCTCTAAGTTACTACTTACTAAAGTATGCGCAATCAATCTAAAATTGACTTTGCACATATTAGCTGATATTATTGGTTTTTTTTTAAGAAGCAAAGTCAACACTCCACTATGAGGGAATTATGTTATATGGACTCTTCATTGCCAGTGCCTAAATGTACCCGTGTTAAATGCTATGACATGGATATATGTACTTTAAATTTTCTAATGGATCCTCCGAAATGAATAAAACATACCAGTGTAGGTTTAATGTCTGAATCTAATACTTTTACCTGAATCCATGTTATAACCAGGGGCTGATCCACCCTAAAAAATGTGGTTCACGTGAACCCACTAGATATATTATGTACATATTTTTAAAAATATGTCTAATATGATATTCGGGAACCCATACCCTAAAAGTCAAAATGGTTCACTTGATCCAATAATAGTGAATACTTTCACTCTGGAGTAAGGATTGATCTCATCTAAATGCCCTTTAATATTTTTTTCCTTAATATATCATCATATAAAATGATATTTGTTCGCCGGTCACTTTTGGGGATATGTAACTCTGCCCTGACAGTGGTGAACTCATTCTTTTAAAATCCTAGATCTGTCTCTAGTTATAACCTTCGCCAATCTTCCCCTGCCCTTGTCACCCTTGAAGCCTTCAACTCCTGTTCTCTGAATGCTTTCACTCTCATTGTCTAACTGAACAACAGACATGAGAACCTCGTGTACCTTTCAGTCACAAAGTTTGTTTGATCCTCTGAAACTGGTGACAGATGAACCAGCGAACTGTGACTGCTTTGAGGTGAAAGCACGAGATGGGGTTGTAGGTCAATGAAGATTGAGGTTGTCACTGCCAATTATTAGATTGAGAAACATGACTTATTGACCCCGTCAACCGAATTTCATGACGGCATAACCCCTTATCCCTGACTGATGCTTCCTAAGGGTGTTCAATTCTTTAACAGTTGGTCAAAATAAGAAAAAGATTATTGTGGGAGGCCATACACAACACAAGTTCCACCTAGTTAAGTGGGAAAGAGTGCCCTGCCAAAGGACTATGGGGGCCTTGAAGTTGGAGAATTGGCGTTGCATAATAAGCTTTCTCATGAAATGCTAATGGAAATATGCAAGGAAGAGGAGGTCTTATGGAGGAAGATTGTCAAGGAAAAACAAGGGAATAGTTTTTGGTGTACTAAAATATCCTCAGCCCCATATGGAGTTGGCCCTTGGAAGTATAACAGCAAATTATGGAGTGATTTTAGCAGTAGGATACAAACTAATGGTAGGGAATGGAGAACATACCCTGCTTTGGTTAGATAAGGAGTTGGGTGACAGTAGACTCAAGGAAGAGTTTCCTAATTTATACAACTTTGTAAGCTATCTGAAGCCAGCATCAGACAGCTTAGAGAAAGAATTCATGGAGCATCAGTTTCAGGAGAAACTGCCAAGACGGGAAATGAAATGTATGCTAAGTTTTTTTGGGTAAAACTGAAAATGTTTCAACAGTGACAAACTACAACAGGGCATTGGAGGAAAAAATGTTTTTAAAGTTAAAGAGTGCTGCAAAGATATGTTGATACAACCTTGGGAGAACCATACCCCAAAAGCTAGCTATTAAGGTGAGAGAGTCCAAGGCTATATAAGCCCCACAACAGTCCCACAATTGACCGATGTGGGACTCAAGTCCCATACTTTGCAATAGATCATAACATATGTTCAGCAGCATATTTGAAAATTGACCTTGGAAGCTCATTTTGAATATGAAGACACCAACAATAGTGGCACGCTTTATAAGGCTAACAATCAAAGGACCCTGCTTGTCACAAGAAAGCCATACTAATAGAGGTTTTTGCCTTTGTAACAAATGTTACCTGTTTCTTGACCATGTAAGGAGACAACAACATATTCCTTCAAACAAATATGAAACATTTTAACACTAGGCAACCAGTCAATCAACTTCTCTTGGCGATAGATATTTTAATCGGTCAATACATCTATGGTTCGAGGTTACATTCTCCCAAAAAAAAAAACATGTATTTCTCGAGGTTTTTGAAGAACTCTAATATGTAGGCCAAAGTTCAAAAGAGCAAGGTTCTATGGATTCCCCTTAAGCAAGTTAAAGTTTTAACACAAACATTTTTATCTACCAACTTTGACCACTCTGCTATGTAAATCGAAAACACATTCACTGGAGGTATGTAAAGCCGTGTCTAGAACACGTCCATGTGCTTAGGGTGAAAAACTCACAGAGTGCTCAAGCTACCTCACAGAGTGGCATGCCAATTTTTCCCCAGCCTCCTTAACAGAGCTCCACCAAGGTACATAATTCATACAAATTTTCATCTAGATGAGCATTAATAGATGAGTGGACAAACACCACGAGCATATTTTGGTTTTACTTAAATCACAATTTAAGAAGGAAAAACAAGAGCAAGGTATGAGACAATGTTCCTTAAGCTATTTCGCTTAACACAAACAAGAGCAAGGACAACGTTATACACTGGCAACCAGAAATTATCACCTGCCTTCTCACCATAACCCCCTTGTGCCCGGAGGGAACAAAGAACAGACACTTTTGGTGTTTGTTAGTAAATTGTTGAAGAAAGTTAATAGAAGTTAACAAGAAAAAATCACATGTTTTGCTGACTCTGCTCCCCACTAACTAAGAGCTTGTCTTCTCTCCAAGCCTTGATGCATTTCATGCGATTGAAAGACCGAATCTACGGAGGCGTTTGTCCATAAATTTTTTTTCCTATTATCAAAAAGCATTTCAAAAACTTGTCTGGCCATGAAAACTTGTAAGTTTTTGGAGATCTTCTGAAAACGAGTTTTTCCAAAACCAAAAAAGTGCTTTTTTGACCACTTTTTCAAGTTTTCCTATAAAAAAAAAGTGCTACACTCACAAAACTTCAGTTTGTTGTCATGTAAAATAAAATACATGTCCAAACACAGCTTCAACTTCCAAATACAATTTTCCTAACTCAGCTCAAAAACTATTTTGCAAAAAAAAAAAAAAATAATAATAATAATAATACTAATAAATAAATAAATAAATTGGTATCTATAGCCAAACGCCTACTTAATAACTTCACTATTGGCAGAAAGGCTATGGTAAGATCCACCAACATTTAATGAGAAAAAGAATGAAAAAGATTAACAAAGAACTCTGAAACTTAACTGATATCAATTCACATTAGCTAAATCCAACCACTACAGCCATTCCCTTATCCGCTTCAGTCACTGTTTTTTTTTTTTTTAACTTTCTTACATACAGATGCAATTTTGAGTTATTTTTGCCGTTGATAGGTTGGGGTCTCTTTACGCTTCCGATTTTTATGTTTTCTAAAAAAAGATTATTGGGATAAGTTGATGGGTTAGACCGTTTTCCATTTTACTTTCCAAAATTCATACTGGGCTTTTTCCTTAGTCCTAGAACGTGCTCCCTCAGTTTCACATGTAAGATGATACTTGGCTGCAGGACAACAGTAAGGCTCTAGAACCACTACATGCATTGCTACTGGAGTGGACTATTATATCTTCTCCTATAGTGGATGCTGAAGGTTCATGCGACGAATTCAGGGATATATTCTCTTGAAATTCGTAAGCAGTTCACTTCCACTGAACTCTATCTAATAATAAATCCTAGAAGAGCAAACTCATTCCCTCCCCTTCAAATTGTCAAAATCCAAGTTAGCATCAGATTGTAATGTGATTGTGAGACGGACCCATAGACCTCACCCACAACCATAATGTGATAGGTTAAATTTGTTAGCCCAAGCTAAAAATAAAAAGACATAAATTTCCTAATAAAGCAGTTTAGATATCGGCTGATGAAAAATCAATTCACTTTTTCATTTCCTCTGCAAGGCTGAAAAGCACTCAAATTTAACAGTTAGAAAGATGTACTTAAAGTCCAATAGGATCTTAAGTGAGAAGTACCTCCCCATAACTGGTATAGCACCACTGCAACAGAGAGCTTCTGAATGTCTCTTGGTCTTGCATCAGCTTTTCCAGCTCATGTTTCCGGCTTTCTTGTGTCTCTGGATCATATTCAAAGTCGCGAATCTGAATCAAATGTACCATAAGACAATCCTTTAGCTGAGGCCTTCTCTATCAACAGTTCTTCCAGACGCAGTATGTATACATGTGTGTGTATGCAAACAACACGCATATTTTACACATAAAAGAGCTATTTTTCAGACTGGTGGGGGAAGAGAGACTTGAAAGAGGTAAAGGAACCTCACCTGGAAGCCTCTTTCACGCGCCTTAATCTTGAAATTGTCGGCATCACGACTGAATAATGTTACAGTATAGAGAGCATACTCATTGTCCTCATGGAGCAACTTAGAGGATCTGGGAACCTAAACAATTAACTCAATGAGAAGTAGAACTTGTAGGACAGCACTATATAGTGTTCACAAAGAAGATTAGCATTTTCAAAATTCCAGAAATAAGTAAGAAATCCAGCTTGACCTCAAAGGAGAATAATTTAATACAAAATGCAATGCCGCAACTAGAACCACTATGCATAGTAGAAACACATTTTAATAAAATAGAAGTATGCGACTATATCCAACAAAGTTCTTACCACAAAAGCGGTAAGTGTCTCGTAACTTGATAACCAGTCTTTCTGCGAGTATTTGGAAACAACAGCAAGGAGCGTTGTTAAGTGTTCCGAGGAAACAATATCCGTCGGTTTTACCAAATTGGACAGATCACGGACAGCTAAACTGAAACAAACACCAAGCACATCAGCAAGGATGTCAAGTAGTAGATACGCAATCAAAAAACCGAGATGAGTGATTCCAAAGATCATTTAAGCCACCTCCGCCACCCCACAATAGCAGAGGAAATTCCACTGATTAACCAAATAATTTAAACAAATTAACAATAAATAACAAAGAAACAAGCATTAACAAAGCACTCTCCTTGATCCTCCTATAAGGATAAGTACCAAGACCTGAGTACCAAACTTCAGCTTATTTCCAATCTTCTCAAAAAGATTATCAAGTTTCTACAAGCAATGGAGTTCCTAGTCACTTCCTACAATCCCTATAATTTCGTTCTGCTAGTGATATACAAAACGCAAAACTATTTACCACCGCATATACCACCACCATACATAACTAATTGAGATCATATGGATATACTCTCCTCTCTCTCTCTCTCTCTCTCTCTCTCTCTCGCTCCCTCTCCCCCTCCCCCTCCCCCTCCCCCTCCCCCTCCCCCTCCCCCTCTCCCTCTCCCTCTCCCTCTCCCTCTCTCTCTCTTTTATTTTGCCTGTGTGTACACAACTCCACCAACCAGATAATATGAGTGCCACCCCTATTATCTGGTGATCTTTAACAGAAACAATATGGATGTATTTCCATGGTTTATCTTTATCGAAGAAAACTTTCCGTGTCTAATAGAAGCCAATTTTGACATAGCCTTTCTCAAGTTAGCTGCCTCTCATCCTTCTTAAATTCCACTATTATGTTGATCTATGTTGTCAGTGTCTAGGACAAATATTTAGGTAGTAGTTGAAGCTTCCTTGATTATAAATCACTATTGAAATAGCTGATACTCAAAAATGATAGATCAACATTTACTGGATGTCCATGTTTATCCATTGAAAAATATATCATCTCTTACATACCTTCCTGTCTGCTTTCGATTGATGGCATTAAGTTGACTGCGCACATTATTATACTCAGAAACACGAACCTGTCACGGATAGCCAACAGAAATTGTAAGGGCAATCAGAATATCGTATTATTGGCACGTTTTACACATCATTTTGCATTAAAACAATACCAATTTTCGAACTATTTGATTAGGAAGCGGTATCATCTGTTAGCATATCATAAGGAACTGTGTCGAGCAATATAGCCAATACTATGATTGAAGAACTCCTTAATAGTAAATTCAGATACTCAACATTCAAATAATGAAGCTCTCATACAAACTGTAATAAAGACTTTCAAACCCACCAGGTTGTACTTAATTCTCAAGGAAGTGGCCTAGTGGTAACTGAAGAGGGTTAAGAATCATGAGGACTCCCGTTCAATCCCAAAGGAGGCAAAAACACTATGTGGTTTCTTCCCATCTGTCCAAGCCTTGGTGGACAGAGTTACCCGGAACCTGTGCGGGTGGGAGATAGCAGGTACCCCGTGAAATTAGTCAAGATGCACACAAGTTGGTCTGGACACCGCGGTTATAAAAAAATGAGCAAATGATGTTATTTGATGGTTTGAAGGATGACCACTTAGGTTCTTGTGAAGCACACTATGTGAATATGTGGAACCAAAATGTTTAACTAAAGTTGTTTATTTTTTCTTTGATAAGTACTAATGCAGCTCACAGTTTTTTCTTTTTTTTCGGATAAGGTAAATAATTTCATTAATGATAAGGTTGGGACAATACAAAAATTTCGGTATACAAGTAGTATACCAAAAAAGTAGTAAAACACAAAAGAACATACAAACTTATATGATTTTCTACAAATGCCACCAAATCTTTTATACAACAAGGAATTCGTGGGTGCACCAAAAAGAAAAAAATGATAAAATACTTCTCTTAAACCGAACGAAAGACATCTCTATTCCTTTGAAAGCTCTCATGTTTCTGTCTCTCTGTTAGACCTGTTGTGAATAAGGTCTATCATCGCAGGAAGAAGGGTGAAAATAAGACCTAATTGTGTCCATTTTAATTATTTATTATAGCAGTTACCTAGCAGTTTTTTAGCAGTTTGTCAGTTATTTTAAGTTATTTGTATTACAAATAAAGTCTGGACAGAAGCAGTTTAATTCTAGGGCTTGTCCGTGTGTTTTTCTCTAGCGGTTGGGAGGATAAGGTACCTCGAAATACCTCGGTTGTTGGTTGTAAACTTCATCTAGTTTATGTTAGTTTATTTGTAAACTTAATCTATTTGTTGGTGGAAATAAATAGTAGTTGAAGTGTTTAAATTCTGTGTTTGTTCTTTGTGCGTTTTTGAGTTAGGAAATAGACAGATCTCGATTAGGAAATTCTGGTTCCTAACAAATTTGTTATCAGAGCCTTGATGGTTTCAACCAAAATGGAGGGGAGGATTGAAGGATTAGAGATGACAATGAACGAAGTACAAAAGGAGATTGGATCAATTCGGGATTGCATAGGCCAGTTACGAGACTGGATGCTAAAAAAAGATGAACATGACGCTGAAATTCTTCGACATATTAAAGGAAAATCAACAGTTCAAGCAGATCCAAGTAGAGAGACGGAAGTAATGGCAGAGAATAGCGGCAATCGGGGAGTTGATCGACCTCGAGAAGAAATTCAGCCACATATTCGCAATGAAATGCATCCTAGAAGACTGGAACTACCAATATTCTCTGGTGATAATCTATATGGGTGGCTTAACAGGGCAGAACGCTATTTTAATTTCAATGAATCATTGACAAGGATAAGTTGGAGGCTGCTGTTGTTTGCCTTGAAGGGAAAGCCTTAAATTTGTTCCAATGGTGGGAAACAAGGACGCCGATTGTCACCTGGGATGTGTTCCGAGTAGCCATGCTCCAACGATTCACTCGATCGCAGTTAGGGAACCTATATGAGATTTTAATAGGGTTGCAACAAACTGAAAGTGTGGCCCAATACAGAGAAGATTTTGAATTACTTCCAGCACTTTTGAAAGATACAGATGATGATGTTTTAATGGGATTTTTCGTAAATGGATTGAAAGAAGAGATTGAAGCAGAGTTGCGTCTTAGTAAACTGGGAACCCTAATACAAATTATGGATCAAAGTCAGCATATTGAAGAGAAGAATTGGGCTCTTATCCAAGCCCACTTGCCGAGGCATATGCGTATGGCACTTCACAGGGGTTCAACTCATTTTCCAGTGACTAATAATAGCCGAACAACAAGTTTTGTAAGTCATGTTCGTGTTGCCACAACACCATTTAGTTCTGCACGTGATACAGCAGCACCACGACAATATCAAGAGCAAAAGCAAGGAGAAATGGTGCAAGCAGGGACAGAAACTTTTACAAGGCGTGGAGGAGCATACAAAAGGCTATCTGATGTAGAGTATCAAGAGAAATTGAGAAAAAGACTTTGTTTTCGTTGTGATGAAAAATATGGTCTCAATCGTAGGGGCAATTCAAAGCAGTTGAATCTGCTTATTGTTGCAGCAGAGGGTGATGAAGAAGAAGGCTTAAATGAGGATTCAAAGGAAGCAGCAAAAGGCATGACTGACCAATTAAATGTTCAAGAATAACTAGAATCACAAAAGTTATTGGAATTGTCCTTGCACTCTATTGCAGGGTGAAACTCTATGAGGAATTATTTCCGCAATTCCACCTTGAGGACAAGGTGAAACTCGTTGGGGCGGGTAATGTTAGACCTGTTGTTAGTAGTTACTATCATTGCAGGAAGAAGGGTGAAAATAAGGCCTAATTGTGTCTATTTTAATTATTTATTAATGTATATTTATTATAGAAGTTACCTAGCAGTTTTTTAGCAGTTTGTCAGTTATTTGTATTACAAATAAAGTCTGGACAGAAGCAGTTTTAGTCTAGGACTTGTTTGTGTGTTTTTCTCTACCGGTTGGGAGGATAAGGTACCTCGAAATACCTTGGTTGTTGGTTGTAAACTTCTTCTAGTTTATGTTAGTTTATTTGTAAACTTAATCTATTTGTTGGTGGAAATAAATAGTAGTTGAAGTGTTTGAATTCTGTGTTTGTTTTTTGTGTGGTTTTGAGTTAGGATATAGACAGATCTCAGTTAGGAAATTCTGGTTCCTAACACTCCCCAGATAACCAACATGAGTGCGAGTGCTAAAGGATCCAGGTTCTACCCCTTGCCTCTTCTTCTCCATCTATCAAAATCCAACTAAACATTAACTCTTTTACGGATCTTGACATCACCTATGATATGCCAAACTAATTGAGAATTTCCACCCAAAACCTTGAGGCGAAACTAGAATAAAGAAAGAGGTGATCGACATCTTTCCCTGTCTCTTTGCACATGAAGCACCAACTAACATAAGTGACCTTACGCTTCCTAAAATTCTAGGCCGTGAAAATCACTCCCCTAGCTGCGAGGCAAGCTAAGAAATACACCTTCCTTGGGACCCTAGAGATTCAAATAGATCGATAAGGAAAGGCATTCTCCTTCCTAGTCAAAAGCTTTTCATAAAATGACTTAACTGGAAAAACTTTGTTGCTCCCCAACCCCCACTTCCATACATCACGGCTACTAAGTATCGAGCGTTGTTGTTTTTTAATGAATATCTGATTGTACAGTGCCGTTTGTGCAAGTATCGAGCATTGTTTGTGAAGCAAGACTAGCAATCTTTGGAATTCTTTAAAAAAAAAAAAAAATCCCCATCTTGTATCTTCCAAATTTGATATACTACCAACTCCCTTAAGCATGGTATTCTAGGAATATCTGGACAATCATCTTTCAAAGTGGTCTCCACACCACCTATGTGTCCAAAAACTCACTTTCCTCCCACCTTGATCGACATATCACCACTAAATTATACTCATCCCTTTATAAAGTTTCAAAAAGGGAATTAGTCACATAAATTTGGATGTACGCAATATTAAGCACCTCTTCCTCAAGTCTTAACTATTTGACATAGAAAATATTGTTCATTATCTTCCTCCTTTATTGAAAACATGACTAAGAAATTGTGGATTAAAGTAGGAGGGTTAAACTAGAAATGCTGCCCTATTCAAAGATACCCTGTTCATAAGCAAACCACTTATAGCTTCTAGAATCCTAGGGCTCTGATAAACCATTTAATGCTCTAAAGGTCCTAAATTTATTGGACCCGAGGTTTGGTTTAGTGGTAGAAGTGCAGCGAGCGATGTAAGGCTAGGTGCATATCAAGGGTTTAAGCCCTGCCACTTTTGTCTGGTATTTAAGTGGGGGTGGAGTCGCGTCCATTATCCACTGAGTTTTGAATCGTGCAACACTAGCCCTTGGAGATTTTTCGATTTTCAAAACTCAGGTTCTTAATTACGTTAAATCTCACCCAAAAATCATTAAGAACATGGATGACATAGTAAACCAAACAGACACACATCTTGAGCAAGAAGACAGAGCGTTAAATTTTTTTTTATAAGGTAAATAATTTTATTATCTTTCTTTACGTACGACATGCTTCACCTGCTCCCTCCCGTGTCCACTAGCGCGCCTGTTTAGAGCGAAGAGAAGGCGAAAAGGCACCGCCGAAGCAACGGAAGAAGAATTGAGGGACATCAAAAGCAGTAAGTTGATTGTTGGTTTTAGTTCCTCACTCTTGTATAGGTTAACTTGTTAATGAGAAAATCTCACGTCAACAACCAATATATCAAGGATAGCTTCTATTGCAACCCCATAGCAATCTTCTAGTCCACTTTTTTGACTTAAAGAAGAAACTTCCATTTCATTGGTGATCAGAAAAGCCTCCTGATATTTAACCAGTCACACACACTAAGGCTTGATAGAATGGCACGCTAAGGCTTGATAGAATGGGAAGAAACACAAGATATCGTCCAGCATTGAGAAATTAAATGGCTGGTAAAATATACTTGCCCTTAAATGAACCTTCTTTAATTCAGTAAAGGGCAAACACATGATTTAATTGGGAAAAAAGTTAAGGAAAGCTAATTCATCTTTGCTTTCTCCCTCATCTACCATGCACTTCTTTCCTTCGAGAAAGTTTACTAGTGCATCAGTATGAGCTTAATTCACATAGCGAGACCTTATTTTACATATTAGAACTATTTCCATGCTTTACTTCACAATTTGCCACCTAGACATCCTGGCCTAATAGGTACTTGTATCATAAACATGTATGCACTGGATAGGAAATCACCAACACCACAAGAACAAAAAATAGATCAATAAGTTTTCGGACATTCTTATACCCAACAACTGCTCCTGCCAAAATTTCTTGTTTCAAATAACATAAGAGAATAGACTCCTAACCTTAAGGTCATCCTCAATCTTGGCTACTTGGGTGTGAATTCCATCCACAATCTCCTTAAGAGGCGACATTTTTGGATATTTTGCCTCGTCCCAAGCAAACCTATGAGCAAAAATCAAATTTTTCGTCAGGAAAAAAAAAAAAAGTTTTCAAATAACGAAAGCAGTCTAATTAGGTGATTACCAATTACCTAGTGAGGTATGAGTCAACAGGAACCCCATCTACAGTGAGAGAGCTACTGAGGACACCAGAAACCCTTTCCAATTCCTCAATTTGACGACGTGTCTTGGAACAAACCCCTTCAATGAAACTATTTGACTGCAAAAATACAAATTATCCACATAGATTCCCATCAACACCACATTAACTAACTAAATTTCTTCGATAAATCTATTCGACTCCAAAGATTTAAATTTTCCACATCGGAAGCATCAATATAAATAAAATAACTAAATTTCTCGATTACAAAATACAGCTTCTGCCAGTTGATATTCAAATTCCCTTACCTAATTCCAAAATTTGAAGCTAGTAGCTACTAAAATGATAAGAATCTATTATAGATCACACGTCACTAATGTTACGTATTTGAAATACAGAACACATAATAAATGTATAGAGAGAAAAATAAGTGACCTTGACGAGATCATCGCTAAGAGCTAGAAGCGAATCCAAGGTACCGACACGGAGATCCGGGATATTAAACTGCAAATTTCAATTAGAGAAAGTAACGTGATCCGAAAATTATGAAGTAGTTGATGGCAGATCTCGGTAATAATTAGAATGAGCTTACTCTATAGAGAGGAGTGTCAAAGGAATGCCTGGAGATAGACTCTTGAAGACGACTCCATAGAGAAGTAGCGGATGAGTTTTGCTGAACCGGAAGAGAAACCACCCAGTACCTCGATGCCATTGTGCCTTGATTGTTCTACAGTTGGTTCTGGTGATTTGATTAGATGTGTAGGAACAAAGGTCGTTGAACTTTTTTAGTCCCTGGATCTTTATGTACTTGTGAATTTTGTTTAGTTTCAGAATTACAAAAACAGCCCTTGTTGTTTGAATTTGTGGTGTCAAGTGAAGAGGGACCTAATACAATATGGGGGTTTGATCCGCGGGATTAAATTGTTCAAAGCCAGCTCATGAACGGTAGAAATAGGAGAGTTCTTAGATTGTTCGTAAAAGGGTCAAATTTACTTTCTGATGTGCAAAAAGGGTCAATTTTACCTTCCATTATACTATTCGAATAAAAATATCCACCGTTAATTAAGGCTAGTGTTTCAATTCCTAAATTCGCTTCTGTCTCCGTTTAGGCTATTCAAGGTGGACTCCCAATCCTGCGAGACATTGACATTTCGATGAGGTGGACATCACGTGGCATGTCACCTCACCACTCCATCTCATAGTTACCCCTCCACTCCATTTCTTCCGCAACTAGTAGCTCGACCTTTCCATCATTGCCACCATAATCAAGGATGGTGAAATAAATTGCATATTTGAAGTATGCCTTTCATCGATATTAGTTATTTGACTGCTCAAACCGTAAAAGAAACTTTCATTGTCTAGTTAATCCTTGAGCTAAATAGGATTTAGATCAAACTCCTACTAGCTCGTGAAAAAACTAATATATTGCTCATGCAGAAATTTTCTAAGATCACTCTAATTATTGATCAGAAACAATAATCTCATTATCTTGAATTTATTTCTTTTGCTTAACTTTATTCACATTTAGTAGCAGTTTGTAAGCATATATTCAAGTCAGAAACTCTTTAAGTCAAATAACCTACTGAAAATGATTATATTCATCTCGCTCCTTAGTATATTTCGAAAAGAAATTTACGTCAGTCATGGTTCTACTGTCTTTATGGAAGAAAAGTAATAGCACAAGTATTATGCGATAACCTAACTACTAATAATTGATTATACTTATACATTTTTTTTTTTTTTGAATTGTAAGTTCCTACTAGAGGTTCTGGAGTAGCCACCATTTAGACGCAACTTTAGGTAGTCGAATGTTCTAGCCAACCATTTACGCCACCTTTGAAGCTTTCTGCTTATGTTTAATCTTTTGAAATGCTTTTTAGTATCGTATGGTTCATAATTTCGTATATTAAACAATGATATGCATAATACCAATATAGTTGTTTGATCTATCTTTTTTTCAATAGTAGTAATTACGATAGTAATTAAATAAAACATCTTTCGTACAAAAGAAGAAGAAAACTACAGATATCAAAATAAATTGTACCCTCGAAATGTAAAAGATTAGATCTTATATGTTGTCAATTTAGGGTTTAAATAAGAACAATCCTTCAGTGCCATGAAGGAATATTGAAAGTTGAGGAGCCAAAACAGAAGTAAAAACAAGTTGAGGTGGCTAAATGAGACGCTTCTTAACTAATACGGTAAAAACTTAAAAAGAAAAAAGTAGTAAGGAAAGCTTCCGGTGCTTCACTGATTTTAGAGCGAAAAATTGAAGTGTTTCAATTTCCTACCTCCAGATCTAACGCTCACCATACAGAAAACACAGCAATAGATTCATTGATTGATCAATTAAAGTTTTAGAAATTGGCCAAGTAGTGAAGTATAGATTTAAATGAAGCTATTGAAGTTAGCATTTCTTATTGCTTTGGCATCTGGATTAGGAGCTATTCTCATCTACATCACTGGTCTCTCCTCTCCATGTACGTACACTATTTAATTACTCCTTCTTATATTCGCACTGAAATATAGAAAAAAAATATAATTTCGCATTGCACCGGCTTGTGAATGTAAATGAAATAATATAATTTGTTTGTTATATGTATAGATGGATCATATCATATCTCGGATGAGGATTTGGAGGCATTACAATCTCTACAGACTGGTTTCCAAAAGTGCGTGGTGAGTCGTGGTTTTATTACTTTATGCGATTTTAGTGTTGCTATTTAAGTTTGTTCTCATTGCTTTAATTAGGATTTAAAGTATCCGAATTGCTAAATGCTTAGCTGAATCTCACTGCATTGGCGATACATTAGAAAATGAAGGAATTTTAGGCTAAGATTGGTATATTACTGTTTATTTATTGCTAACTTAGATCTCAGGACGCTGAGTCTTAGTTTGTAATGTTAATCAAGCATATATACACTTGTCTGAAGCAGCTAGTTTTTACCTAATATTTCGTGTTAAATTATGGTATAAGAATTGGAACTTGTAGCTTGCTCTTTTATCCTGTGACGTAATATTGGTTAAGCTTAGGTCAGTGTTTGTTACCTCTTTCTGTGGTGTTTTCCGATATCATTAGTTCAGAGATGTCTGCAGCATTTCTTTTTGTTCAAGTAAATGGTATAACATTATTCATAAGCTTAAGATAAAAGCTGAAAAAATATTTTTTGCTATGTAAGCTTATGTCCAAAAATCCAAGCACTGAGCTAATGCTGGTCATTGCAAAAGAGAACTATTTATCTACGTTCATCTCTGTGGGAACAAGGATATGAAATCTACCAAATATTCTTATAATATTTGGTGTAATTTACACCAGAGAGCTAACATGCTAACTCTTTTTAGCTTAAAAGTGTGTATAGCTGCAGGCTTTCCTTAAAAATATCTCTGCTTTCTTTCGTTCCACAAAAGTCAAGCTGGCAGGCTGGTATTTTCCTCCACATCCCCTTCAACTCTTATTTGAACTTACATCCATCCCTGCAACAAAATAAGTCTTCAAGTGTCCTAGGCATCATCCGTTCAACTCCAAAAAATTGAGAAACAGTACTGAGCTATGAAAAAATGTGTCTGTTACCCATTTATATGCTCCACACATGTAGTATCTGTTGCACAATTGTAGCCCTCTCCTCTTCAAGTTCCTCTGTGTCAAGCAGGTAGCATGCACCATCAACCAACTGAAGCAAGCCAATTTATAAGGGGCATTAATCTTCCATATCATTTTCCACACCATCATAAATCTGAGTTCAAAGGTGCTGAGGTTTGTATGACTTCACAGTGAACCTTACACAACTGACAGCAGTCCAGACCAGTGAGTCAGGTTCGTGTGGGAATACACTAACCTGTGCCGAATCATGTATCAATGTTATCTGTTTTGCAATCAAGGAATTCCTCTAAAACTATCAGTCTGGTCATTCCTAGTACTGCACTGAGCAATAGTTGCTTTTATCTCTGCTGCAAAGCTAAATACTATACTTTGGCTTCAGGAGGGGTTGACCAACTGAAGAATACTATTCTTTGCAATATTTTGAGAGTTCTGCTCCCACCCACCCCCTTGCAACTTAATTTGCAAAAATAGTGAGGGTCTACTTTCTTTTGGGTATTGTGTTTGTTGTTTATCTGGATGTTACTGTACGTTAGCTAATTGATTTTTAAGATTGGTTGACAGCACATGTCCAACCTTTTTTTTAAAAAAAATTTCCTAACTGGAAAAGTGATGCAGAGTGCAAATGGATTAGGTTTACAAGCTGCGAGTGGCAGGGACTATTGTGAGGTTATAATGAGGTTTCCCAGCGAGACAGTTCCAAAGTGGGTAAGTTTTTATCATCCACTGCAACTCCCCCCCTAAAGAAAACCCATCTCTCTTCATGTCTCTTGCCATATAGTATGTATATATTGGGAAGCTGTCCAACTACCATGCTAGATTAATCTTCTTGATCATCATTAAAAGCCTGATGCGTAGCCCAATTCTCTTTGTTTCACAAGCACTTGATTTCCCTCTCACTTGATAATTAGTTCACAATATTGGCAACTTGCAAATGGTTGTTGAATATCCTCAGCCGTACCTAATCGCCTTTCTTATGTTTCACATATAATAGAAAGATCCAAAAACTGGAGAACTTGAGGGCTTGTCATATGAGCTGAACTTATGTGAAGCTGTGGCTACTTGGGAACAGGTCAGCGAGTTTTTCTCATGACTACTGGTTTTGATTTGTACTAGTTATGTTATTATTGAAATTACAGCGTTCTGCTTCTCTGACTAGAGCATTTGCTTGAAGTTGGCTTACCTAAACTTTACAGCTCGCGTATTGCTTTACATACTACAATTGATTTAAATACAGTTGGATGATTGCTCAGGTGAGGAACAGTACCACAGTGCTCACTAAAGAGTACATTGATGCCCTACCAAATGGATGGGAGGACTATGCATGGCGAAGGATTAATAAGGGAGTACTCCTGTAAGCGTTATCTCACTCTTGACCACATGGTTCTCGATATTGTTGGTGCTATCACACAGAATTCCCCTAGTATATAAGTGCATAGTTACCTGGATAAACATTGATTAGAATGATTGACTTTTGCTCAAACAGGCAAACACACTGTAGATACCTGTATTAAATTCTAATTGCAATACGTTGTGCTGCTTGCTTTTTGATCTAATATAACTCAAATATTCTCTGTGATCATACAACTGTGGAATTTATATTCGTATATCATACGATTTTTACCTCTTAATGCTTAGAAAAGTTCATTAATCTTCTTGAAGAACTTGAGAATTAGCATGATCATCAGCTTGCTGTTACTAAAGAATCTGGTGTTTGGCTGATTTTTGTGGATGCATCACTCCTCTGGTGCAGGAACCGATGTGAAAATAGAACACTTTGTATGGAGAAGCTATCTCTAGTACTTCCAGAACGACCACCATTACTTCCAAGGCAGTACGGTCGATGTGCTGTTATTGGCAACTCAGGTGATCTTCTGAAAACAAAATTTGGTGATGAGATCGATAGCTATGAAGCTGTTTTCAGAGAAAATGGAGCACCAATCGAGGTTTTGCAATCTGATCAACTTCTCCTTTCACTTGATTTTGTGTACCCTAAACATCTCCTTCTTTATTGTTTTCACAGAACTACACAGAATTTGTGGGCTCCAAAAGTACATTTCGCCTTCTTAATAGGGGTTCTGCTAAAGCTCTCGACAAAGTAGCAGAGTTGTATGGTATTGGCACCATTCCACTTGTTGTAGGGTTTGATCTTTTATTACAATCAGGCTTTAAATCTTAAAATTTTACAGATAAAGGAAAGGAGGTGTTGATAGTTAAAACAACTATACATGATATCATGAACAAGATGATTCGGGTGAGTACTTTCTTCTGCATTTGATATGCATGGACTTGTAAAATATCTCATTCTTTTGATGATGTACACTAACTTAGACTTTTTAAAGAACCATCTATCGGTGGATTGAGAAAGTATGTTCCGTGAAATTTCAATATTTGTACTGGATCCTGGTGCACTTAACAAACCCATGGCCAATGTTCACCTGCATGAGGATCCATGTCTGTAGACAGGAAGTAGCTTGCTACTTGTTATTCTATAGGTTATGCATCCACCAAGTGTCTTGCCCCAAACTTGATGTACCTGTGGCCATGCAATGCAATAAAGTTGTTTCTCAGGCAGACTGGAAACTATTTATTTACACCTTCCTGTTTGTTATGCCTTTCTGTAGGAAGTTCCAATTCTCAACCCAGTATATCTGCAATAAAGTTGTTTCAGGCAGACCAGAGATTATTTATTTACACCGTTCCCTTTGATGTCTTTCTGTAGGAAGTTCCAATTCTCAACCCAGTATATCTCATGTTGGGTGCATCCTTTGGTTCAGCAGCAAAAGGAACTGGACTAAAGGCTCTAGAATTTGCCCTCTCCATCTGTGACACTGTCGATATGTATGGTTTTACAGTGGATCCAGGCTATAAAGAATGGTAAGATGAAGCTAAAACATCTTATAGCAGATATTCTTTTTTTCCTAAATATTTCTAGAACATGGTGATCAGATTCAGCATATGTGAAGTGTTTGTGTCATCACAGGACCAGGTATTTCTCAGAGTCTCGGCAAGGTCATACACCTCTGCAGGGGAGGGCATACTATCAAATGATGGAATGCCTAGGGGTTAGTTATTTACTGCTTCATAGAAGATACTATTCTGTTTCTTTCCCCCAAAACTAAATTAACGAGGGTCCTCTTTCCTGTTGAAATAGTGCATTACCTCAGTTAAGTTACTTTGATAAGACTAAGGGTGGGAAGTTGGCCAGATTATTATGAAGACTAGTATCGTTAACTGCATACGTCAATTGTCAAAAGAAAGTAAGCTCACTTGTCACAGAAGAGACTGAGCATGGAGATGACAGATTTTCCAGTAACACACACTGAAGTATGGACACTGCATACAACCTGGAGAAACATTTACACCATACTCCTACAATTGACAACTAGAAAGTGGAAAGATTGACACCATATACCTAAAATAGAAACAACTAGAAACATTTATACCATAACCCTAAAATAGGGACCTGGGAAACAGTCATAAGACAACTAGAGTTTTCTTCACTGATGAATTGCGAATCTAACATTTATCAATTTTTTGCAGCTTATTAAAATCCATTCTCCAATGAGATCTGATCCAAACCGTGCTGTAAAGTGGTTACCCAGCCGCAGCACAATCACTGCTGCCCGAATTGCATCAGAGAAGTTGCTGAGGTATTTGGATCATGTTGCCTGATGCGGCAATAACCTTTACTTCAACTGTCAAGAAGATCCTGTTTCAATGTAGCTTCAAGTTTCTTCATTCAAATTGTTTTACAATTTTATTTTAAGCTATGTTTGAATGTCTCTATAGGAGGGTTGGAGCAGGATCTACCGATCTTTTGGCTACATGTTCCATCATCAAGAAGCAACAGAAAGGAAAGAATGTGGACATTTCAAACCTTAGAAAAGCAGCTGTTGAGCATCAAAAATATGTAAAAGGCACTACAATGTATCCCTTGGAACATAATCCAGGACATGGCCAACTCTGCACAGTACCAACAAGTTGATAGTCAGAAAACCGCACAGATATGAGTTTGTTGATTATATTGCAAGGTTGTGCAGTCAAAAGGCCTTCCTTGCTTTGGGAAGACGGTCCCTGCTAACCTTTTTTCATCTTGTACCACTCGGCTGTCTTCAGATTTTGCAGCTTGAGAGCTGAATGGTACGTTCAAAGTTGGTGTAAGCCTTACGATAAGGCACGTGAAAGGAATACCAAGTTATACACACACGTTTCCTATTAGTTTCATATTCTTTTGGCGGGTTGTAGTGAAGTGTTTTATTTTTAAGGATTAAACCTTTCAATGTATATCAGCAAGCATGAAATGAGGATCAGTCGCAGTAGCATTAGTTAGGGATCAGAAATTTAGGATTCTTGTCCATTTTATTGATTCAGCTGTGTTGTCATTGAGCAACAAAGTTCATCATGAGATATAATTATATATCTGTATCCCCCCCCCCCCCCCCCGGCTAGTCTTCTCTTTTCCTATCCATAATAGAGAAACAAACATAGCTAGAGCTTGATTTCTTTTTTCAGATGGTACTAAACGCAGTGACTTGACTACTCCCACTCCTGAGTTCTGCCTAATATAGCTGGGAGATAATTCTGATATTTGGTTCTTGATTTAACCTCCGAATTGAACTAAATATGTTATTTAGACTCATTTTGACACAACCCATTTGATTTGAATCCAAACAAACATTGAACAAATTGAATAGTAACCTGTTTATTTATTTACTCTGTTTCTATCAGCTCATTTGCAACTGAGAAATGACCATTTACATCCTTTTAAAATTATATTGAATTTGATAAAATTCATTAGAACGAATATTATATAACTGAATCAACCGCTTCAGCTCCCTCCAATTTACGAGGCCTATATTATCTGCACGTCGAGCTAAAGCATTCAAAGCCAGAGTACAGAATATTAATGATAATACACGAGCCATTATCTGTCCAGGATCATTGTTCACACCCTCGCAGGACTTCCGTCTAAGCCAGAAGAAAAGTGAGAAATCGTCTTGCCGTGGAAAAGCATTCAAACTAGAATTTCTTGCAAGAATAGAAACTGCACGCTGGCTCCAAAATATATGTAGGGTTCACAATTGTGGTGGACCTGCTTGTCCAGAACTCCAAGAAGCAAATTAAAGATGAGGTGAAGCACACAAAATAACATTAACAAAATGGTATCTGAAATAACCAATTCCTTTGTTTGAATAAGGTTTCTGCAAATTAAATATGGTTTCTAACATGTAACCTTACTCAGAAGAAGAAGAAAAAAAAAAAGCCAATTCCTTTGTTTGATTTAGACAACGAACATTCTGAAATCCATGTACGTGAAAAGCAGAAATCTCGAAATCTCAAAAATTCTCTGAGCCTGTTTTCCAGGAACAGGGCTTTTATTTACTGTAGATGTTTTTTCAACAAGAGATTCTGGATGATTAGCCAAAACTAAATGCAGGATTTCTAGGCTTACAGAATAATGAATACTGTAACATACTAGAGAAACTTGTTTGCACTGACCAGCAGATTCCTCTCTCCCAAAGCCAAAAACCAACGAAAGAGAAAGGAAAACATTTCTGACCCCAACTTCTGTCCACAAAGTGAAATTCATGGAGGAATGTTTGGGAGGAAGGACATGCAGGGGTGGACGCCAAAAAGTTGTAGTGGGCAGCCTCTACAAGTGTAGTAACTGTAGTTAACTAATTTTCAAAGATATGTATTTATACAAAGTCCACACCAACCGTCAATGTCACAAAGGTGTGCTCGATGCAATGATTACCAGAATTCACTAACCTAAAATCCTAGATCCATCTCAACAGGGAAGGGGGGTAACTAGATCCCAATTTTGGAGAGGATAGACCCGTCTGTGTGTGAGTGTGTTTGAGTTGTCATACAGGGGCAAAGGGGACAAAGCTACTTACTTCACCAACTTGTTTTTCAGCACTAATGGTGATGACAAGCCAACTGTTGTGATGGTTAACAAATGATCATCTTGATCAGGAGGCGAACCTAACCAAATTTCTGGTGGAAGCATCTCACAAACATCAATGTATGCAACTCAAAGTACTTTGCAGGTTTACTCTAACTCAAGAATGTACTTGTGTTCTTGTGCGACTCGTCCTTCTATCTGAAAATTTTATAGCAACATTTCGACATGTAAATGTGGTTTTTCCTGTGACAGTTTCATTCAAGCAAGAAATCTTTGAGACATTAACCATGAAGCTTAAAGTTCACATTATCATGCCATATCCCGAAACCAAGCAAAAAGTTATTGGTAAGAATCACACAGTTCGTATAAGAACAGAGGTACTGCAAACCACAGTAAGATCAGTCTCAGAATATTAGTTTCAAACAGATGATATAGGCTTGAGAAAGTAGCAAATCCCAATAACGTCCAAAACTCTGCAGCACCATGTACAAATTTGGCTATTTCCACACTAAGCAGATATTAGAAAATGACTGAAGAGAATGTTCTCTATAGCTCCTTCCAATCATCAATAGAATTACTTACCCAATAAAAAAGAAAATGTTCTCTAGAGCTCCTCATGCTACAATAGATTGAAGACACAATTCGCCGAATGCTGCAAGTACTCTTATAAAGCAAAGGAATGCCAAGGGCACAATCGCAGAATCATTTGGAAAGTAGCAGTAATGGGGATTCAGCAACCAAAGAGAAGCCGAAGCAGCATAAATAAGATTGCAAAATGAAGATTGGGGACATAAAATATATTAGGAAACTAAAAGAATAACTACCGTTCAATTTTGAATGATGCATCTCTATTATGCAGGTATCAAAGTCTTGATCTTTTTAGGACCAAATCAACAAAGATGTTACCAACAGTTTGAGCACTGTACACTACAAAACCAAGCTAGTATATCACAATTGCATCTAAACTACTAAAAAGCAAGAAATCTGCAAAAATTATGAGGTTAAGCTGCAAGTAATGCTAATGTCTGGCAAGATATCAACACTACGCCTACGCAGCTACAAAAGCCTTACAGGTCAAGCTCAGCCTCTGTCCCTAGTACAAACTCATGAGAACCCTTTATTTAGCTTCTGAATCGAGCAATACATTTTCCTCCGAGATCCAACTGCACCGATTCCCATATCTTTAAGATCCTCCAATGTCAGCATTGGTAAAACCTCATCATCAACCTCATGAATCTCAAACACAGGCGCATACCGACCAAGTCCCAACTCGTTCAGCCATATCTTAACCCCATTCCTCTCCGAACCCAAGTTCCAATCTCGCGCCTCCCCATCACTTATCGGGCCTTCCTCAGAAACCCTAGTACCCCTTTTCACATTATCATTAGCCGGGCTATCTCCTGAATGTTCATTATTCTCTGAATCTTCCACATAAGTAGTGTGCATTTTGTCATCTTTTTCGATATCATTGGGCTTGGATTTAAAAGAAGCCCAATTAGACCTTACTCTTTTAGTAATTGGGCTTTTCTTAGATTTACTTTTCCAACTACCAATAGCAACATTATCTAAATTAGCATTATTAATATCATCATCATCCTCAACATTACTCAAATTTTTCTTAGAATTTCTATCGCCATCATTAGGGTTAGTTTCAACTAGGGTTAGGGTTTGATTACTTGATAAGTTGGTAAAATGCCGATTCTTGGAAGCCTTGTTGGAACAATTCTTCAATAGAGACCTTGCAACCAATGCTCCGCCGTCGATTTCGGTTAACTTGACGCTGGGTCGACGGTGGCGTTTAGAACCGGCGTCGTCGTGTGCAACCATTGCTCCGCCGTAGTCCGGTGGAGAGATCTTTTAAGTTTTGATGAAAAATGCAGTGAGTGAGGGGGTTAGAATTTTTGGAAGGCTGGAGAATGTAAAGTGAAACATTATTTATAGCTTACTGCTTAGATTCTTGCCACGTGTATTTGAGATTTTAGAGTTGGGTTCCATGGGCCTTGTTAAGTTGCCTCCACCACATATGCACGGATGCCGTCTTTTCATTTTCTATTTTATTTTTCCATAACATATTTGTTCGACATACATACGTGACCCAAAGTTGATTAGTTATACAACAAATACTCAGTGTAATGAATCTCACAAGTTGAATCTAAAGATGTGAAATGTACACGGATTTTACCTCCACTAAAATAAAAATTGTTTCCGATAGACCTTTGGCTCATCTGTATATTTACTATATAGTTGGACTTATGGGATCAAAATCTTTGTATGACATGATGTACTGTTTCATGAAAAATAGGCAGTACTTTGCTACTTATAATATGATAACGTACTAATAATTGGCTATTATTCTTTATTATTTCGAAGTTCGTCATCTCATGCTACCAATTTTTAATGGTTTTAAATGTTTGTGTATCTTATTCGAATGCATTAGTAAATTTAGTACGGTGTTAAAGTTGTAATGACCTTTATTTCATCGGTGCAATTTGATTACGGCATTAGTTATCGTTTTTATCAAGTTAGCAAGTAATACATACAATATTGGTTTAACAGTAATTACTGATTGTGTGTAAATATTCTTCACACCATCCACATAGAGAACTTAAAATTCATTTGCTTAAGTATTGAATGCCGGACTTCTATAGTTGTTAGTCATAAAGAATTTTGCACACAGCCCGAGTTGGCCTCAGCCAATACATTTTTCAGCTCATCAATATGCAATTACAAGGATTTGCACTCTTTACGGTGGAGATGTGCTTCCTAACTGACATTAGCTTGGCTAAAAACTAACTTCTTCTATCGAGCTTTCCCTCTGTAATACAACTTTGGTACAACTAATAGAAGGTCAGTTTTTCTTCTTTGCAGGACTTGACTTCGATGGACTAGAAACAATTCGCACGAACAATACGATGAGGAGAACTACAGAAACATGGGATCCATACCGTGCGAGAAGCTTCTGCACAAAGACGACAAGTATTACAAAGAGATTTCCGAATCACCATGGCAAAAGAAAACATTAAATTAGCTCTATCGCTAGTTAATCACAAAGTAGTAGCAGTTATTCTTCACCATAGCAAAGTATGCTTTAAAACTATTCCAAATAGGAAACTTCACATGCTTTTTCCATTTTCTAACAAGTGAAACTGAGAGACTTTTGAGCAGTGGAGAAATGGTATAATATAATAAAGAAGATGTCTCAAGTTACCTTTGCCTGAGAAAGTGCAACCATTCCAAGACAGCCCCATTGGTAAAAGAAGAAACAATGCTTAGTTAGAACAGCGAGAAATCTTAAAAAACAATTACTGTATACGAGAACTACAAGTCATGCATGTGCAAGGAGGATATACTTACCAAATCTAATTTGTCGGCAGCAGCTTTTTCTGCGAAGGTTTCCAGTGGCGGAAGAGGGGTAGAATATGCTTGCTGAAAATAGTCAAAACATAGCAAAACAAGTAAGAAATAAAAGGTGATGGCTTCCAATAGGTCTCTTAACAGATCTTCCATTAATCAAACCTGTAGTTCTGATTTTGTGGGGATACGAAATGTAATGACAGCAGGCGCACTATAGTAAATTGTTTTCACTTTGGACTCCAACTCAAAAGAGTGTGAAACGTGAGTGCCACTGCCAATCACATTCAGCAACAGATTAGAACTAAATGAAACAAGCCAGAGAAAAAATTTGGACAGGTATAAATCCTCAAGGAATAGGAAGCGATTACAAGCTTGAATATGCAAAAGGTTTTACTTACGCATCAAGTCTTTCCCATGATTTGGAGGTGTTTTCAGCCGCAAAATCAAATACTTTGGAAGACCAGCTATCATCAGTAAGACTTACATCATATATAGCACTGCAGAAGTTCAGAAGAAGATGAATGAAGATTCTTTAGGTAGATTGCACTCATTATCATCTCAAATAAAGGGTGAAAGCAGGACCTAGTAATTGTGCATGACTACAACCATAAACACACGCCCCAATGTGTGCAGTATGATCCCAGATCCTTTACTACACAAATAAGGAATGGATTATGGTAGATTGAGACATGCGCAACGCAGGACTTGCATGTTTACATGCCATACATTTTTAGAATTAAAATAGGAGAACAATATGAATTATGATGATGAACTAATGAAATCCAAAAAGATTAAGGAATTTAGTATACAACGATAAATCTTTTCCTGTAGGAGAGTTATAATTTACGAATCGCTAGGAGGCTGACAGCATAAATTCTCAAGCACAACTACAAACAAGAATTAAAGAAAACAAGGTGCAGAATGACTACGGGGTGATCATAGTAATTCAACAATAAAGGGGGCAATTTACCAGAGACATCCATTAGGATATAAAAATCTCTAAGCACACAAAACATCTCTAAGGACACGGATGATGATTAGTAGAGCATATAGGAGTACTACTTACTTGGAGGTTTATAGATACAACAGAACTAAACAAAATATGATCCGGCGAACTTTAAAAATATTTATTGCCTGCAATTCAACAAAATGAACTCCCCCCCCCCCCCCCCCAAAGCAAGTGCTAGTATTTCCTTATCTGTTTCTCAATTCTAAGAGGTTAATCGAAAAACACCATGAAATGCTTTAAGGAGTCGGGATTCAGGAAAAAACCATTTGTACAAGTTAAAGAAAAAAAAAATCAGATGTTTGTCTGTTGTGATGGAAAATGTTCCGATGAAAATACATTCTTTGAAAATGGAAAAACAACTTCATCATTCATGTGTGGATCACACTTGCTTCAACAATCACTTATGCACCGTTACTATTCAAAAATATGGACAAAGTTACAGAGTGGATTTAGTCGAGGTATGCGTAAGTTAGTCAAAAAAATATAGTACACGTTATCACTAGTCTTGTACCATATACACTATTTATATTGTATAATAACCGAGCTGAGTATCGACAGTTACACATTCAAAACAAAATAAAATTTGAATTGATCCCCAAATTTCCATCATTTTACAATCATTTATAAATAAAACAAAATTAGGAAATAAAAGGGTACTTACAGAGATCCATGATTATAGATGTCAATGTTAACGGAGACACGTTCGGAACCAGATTTGAGCTTAATCACAGATGCCTTTTTGTGGGCCACCACAAACGGAGTTTCAGAAGCTGCTGTTACAGATGAAACTGCTAAAATAGCTAACACGGCCAAGATTGTTAATGCTGCTGCTGTCGCCATTAGGAAATGTTTGGAATTGAAAATTGACATAAACGTGTCTGGGGAAAAATATATTAATATTAGGGTATTTTAAGTAGGCTTTAATGGGCTACTAATTTAGTCCAACTACAGGCCTAACCTATTTTAGCACTGCTATTATAGTTACAGCCACTTTTTGAAGTTGAAGGCTGAATAAGCCTTCACTCCTTTTGCTCTAAAGTTGCAATCAATTAGATCTTTTTCTTATATATTATTTGGTCTGAACCTGATCCAAACTTCTCACTTTAACTCTAAATTTGGCTTATTTTCAAACTAAAAAATCCAAAGTAGTTTGAACTTCAGACTCGGATGGCTGAACTTGGATGGCTATATTTGCAAATAATTCTTAAAAATGACTACAAACTAAATGGCAAAGCAGATTTGGTCGCCCAGCAAAAACTTTACCATTATTTTGCTTTTGTAAAGTGTGAAAAATTGATGAGTAGTCAATTTGGACACCCTGAGTGAGTTTCATTCATTATTTTACAATTCATTGAAAAATAGCTAAATTACAACCTCCATACTTACAGCCTCTTGGCGTAAAACAATATCCAGACTAACCACAGTACAAACATCTGAGACTTCGAACTAAACTCTAGTAAGAAAATCTTGAGTTTTGATCAAAATTTCAGAAAAAAATCGCAGTTTTATATTTATACTGAGACTTTAAAATTTTGTTCACAAATCCAAGGATAAAATACTGAGATTTTTTTAAATTTGACTAGTATTTAATAAATTTTACACTACTTGCTAGTTTTTATTTAACACGATGCATACAAGCTACAAGCCAAATTTTTACTTGTAAAGTCCAGAGGAGTCCACTTTAACAAGCTTTTGTGTGAAATAAACACATCTGGCGGTGCGGTCACGATTTAGGCTCTAGTAAGAAAAGTCTTGCATTTTTTCTTATTATAAGGAAAAGTACTTGGCGATTGCCAGAAGTCACATAGGGCGTAGTTCCTGCAATCGTCGGGTTTTACTAATAAAAGATCTAACAATCGCCAACTAGACTCCAACGCGACTTCCTTGCTTATGACAACAATACCAAGTAGCTCGAATATGTGACAACTCCCATGAATTTGCATGATTTGACTTGAGCTATCTTCTTCAATTTCACCCATTCTAGCATATCACTCACAATTTCCTCATGTTGAGCCTCGGAAGTTTCAACTATTTCATGTAATCGAAATCTCAAAATACGAGCATCAAGATCAAATTGGTCCATCTTTTGTCCAAGATCTTCTCTTTCCACTTCAAGATCCCAAAAAATTTCATTTAAGTCTTGTAAGCATGTTTTATAGACTTCTATTCTTTGCTCTTGATCTTGTAGCCAAGTTCGGGTCGCAACTTCTTCTTCTTTCCAAACTTGATCTTCTTCAACATCTTCTTCTTAAAGTTCAAGCATATCTTCCATGAAGGGTTCTTCTTGAAAATTCAAAACATTCTTAACCTCTTGAGCATTTAAAGCTTCAACCACTTGCTTCATCTTTTCCTTCAAGTGTTGTATGGCTAAGTCATTTTTGTGAACCTCCTCCTTCATTTCCTTGTTGGCTCTAGCTTCTTCCTCATGACGCTCAAGCATCAGTTGCATTAACGATTCACACATTTGAATTTGATCACGTTCCTCTAGGGAAATGGATAAGTCCATCTCTTGTTGGAACTTTGCTTGAATACCTTGCCACTTGGGTTCAAACCTCATATCATATGCATCATTAGAGCTCTCACATTCTCAAGATACTTTGGCACCATTATTAAAGTCACTTGGGTAGACATATGAGTTATTTAGACACTCACCCCAATGACCTCCATGACCACCACACAACTCACATACATTCCCCTCAAAAGAATGAGAAGGTGCACTCAACTTACTCCCGGGAATGTTTGAAAAATTTCTCATATAGTGTGGGTCAAAGTAAGTAGGACAAGAACCATCAACCAAGTATCTATTACAATTCGGCTCATTTTTGTCCAAGATGTCATTTCAAGTTTTCAACACAATTAATAACTAACACAAATAAATATATACAATGTACAAGCTACTATTTACAATGTTTGGAATCAAAACCAATGAATTCAACTCCTCAATCTACCCTAATACACCACTTGTAAAAAATATTGCTATGTTTGGTAAAGTGAGTAAAATATTGATATGTTTTTTTAAAAAGGATCTTTATAATGACATGTGGTGTAATTTTTTCATGATAACATAAACGGATAATATTGGATATAACTCAATCCAAAAAACTTGTTCATACAATAATGAAGAAGGATTTAGGTCCGATCCAAAATTTAAAGGTCGTGGGTATTCACTTCCTTTAACAGAAAGTTGCTACCAATCACATAGTATTAGTGCACAACTATTCAAATGCTACAATTGAAAAAGTTAATAAGAAAACCATGATTACTATTATTATTATTACCAAAAAAAAAAAATTCTAGTCACAATAAACTACTATAATATTGTCATTACAAGAAGCTAGTCATAGGTTACAACTGTGCACAACATTATATTGAAAACATGAGTAATAGCATCATTGCTTACAGTTATGAAGATCATACCTTCTATTATATTCATTCAATTTACATTTAGTTCACATAATATTCAATTTACATTTAGTTCACATAATATGCTGCAAAAGAATAAAATAAATTAGACTTAAAGATTTTAGCTTAAACAACAGAAAATTGTAGGAGATTGTTCAATTTATTTTGTATTAGTGTACTATGAAGAATATAAGCCAGAAAAAATTAAAAGATCCTTGAAAAAAAAACAAAAAGAGACTTATTACCTTGTGTTTTTATTTTGAGTTTCTTGATGATAGCCTGTGAATCTGTGATTGAAAAGTAGTGTGGCAAGAAAAAGATGGTTGGGTTTTGTCTAGAGGAACTGTTCTTCTGTTCAAAAGGGTTAGAATTTTTTTTAAGCAGATAGTGTTTCTTTTTATACAACTAATTAGATAAAGTAAAAAAGGAAAATAAACACCAAAATTCAGCAAAAAAAAGTAGTAAAGAATTGGACTAAGAAGTAGTACAGTTAATGAAAGGTTCAAAAGTGACGATCTGCTGCTTAAAAATTTTTGCTTCAACTTGGAATCAAACACACAAGCAGGTGGTCGCGAGCGTCCAAAGCTCAACATTCGTGCTTCAACCAAAACACCAACCACACCTTTTGTTTCCCGGTGCTCGCTAGCTATATATTCATATTGAATTTCATAATATTTCCTAAATAATATACCTATTATATTCTACTTCGAGTTCAATCCTTACCATGTGGGTCTGTCCTTACGATTTGGCAACCATATAAAGAGACAAACTACTCGAGAAAAGGAACCTTCGGTGGTAACCTCGGATCACCGCCCAAAACACATACTATTATATATACAACAGCTCGCTCACTAGCTTAATTTTATGAAATCTTGAATTATGAGTTTAGGCAAGTCATCCTTGCCTACCAACGAAGACAATTTAGCTTCACACAAACACCTCTCTTGCTCTTAGCTATTCTCATTGTTGAGCAGAAACTTTACGCCATAGAAGTACGTACGTATGAATGGAAGAGAAGGGTCTTGCATGAAAGACAAGTGCCTCTTAGAATAGCCTGGGATGACGCCTACAATCCTATTCTGTAGGATCATATAAACCCTGCAAAATTGAGTAGGTTTTAGGCAAGTCATCCTTGGCTACCAAAGAAGGCTCTTTATCTTCATACTAGACCTCTCTTCCTATTTGACATTCTTCTTTCTGATTGATGATGCTAATGCCTCATCCACAACATACTATATATAGGCCAACAACATAATACTTTTGACTTTGAAAGAGTACTTCCCACAATTATTGCATTTTTCTTTTTAATAATTGGATATTGTATGAAGAATATAATCAATTTATCCTTGGAAGAAATAAACGGAACATATTCTTGTTATTGTGCAAGGGACCAACCATATCCAATTATTATCCATTTAACGTTCATTCAGCCCAAAATGTTTCAGTAGTGATCCACAAACGATTGTGCGACAGAAAATCCGTCTGTGCACTAACCACGAAAAAAAATAAAATCAAAACGTGGTCGAAGTGGTGACCGATTGTGAGACGCTGAAAAATTAAATTTTTTAGTCAAAGCTATGCAACCGAAAATCGATCGCATAGGCGGTCGCCTAAATCTGTATCAAAACGGGGCAGCAGCCCTTCCTCACCCATTTCAAAATTCCCAAATCCCCTCCAATCCCTAAAAACCGAATTCCCCCCCACCCCATAACCAACTATCCACCATTACATACCCCATATAACTTTAAATTACTACTCTATAATCTCCAACATAACATCTAACACAATCTACACCTACTAATTCAAGGTAAATTTCATTTTTTAGTAATTTTTGTTATTTTTTAAAAAACTCAAATAATGACTTTTTAATTCAATTTTTTTTTTTATAGTTATTGGGTGGATAGCACATTGGTGAATCATAGTTACATGCGATTGGATCCCAAACAAAGTTGAGGTAATTTTTTTTTTTTTTGGTTTAATAATCCGAATTTATATATATATTTTTAAATAATTCGGCCTATATGTTGTTTACATGTTAGTTGTTAGTTATAATTGGTTTATTCTATATAATGTGATGTCGAGTAAGTTGTTTTGGGTTGATGAACTTTAAATATAGGGTTGTGATGTTTGGGATTAATTATGGTAATTGTTGTGATTTGTTGGAATTGTTTGGTAGAGTTGTTTGCAATGTGTTGATGCCTTGTCATGGGTTGTGGTGTTTGGGATACTTGTTATGCATTTAAAGTTAGGGTTTTGGTATTGTTGTTTGGATTGTTCATGTTTGGAACATTTTATGCCTAAGTAGGATAAATTGTATGCGTTTTGTATTGCATTGCTAATAGTAATTAATATGGAATTCAAACGGACCAATGGATATTCAAAAAAGGCTAGGATTATTAAAAATCGTACCAATTAGATTGTTCTCAATTAGGCAATTTTTGTGTAGATATGGACTTTAATGCACGTCGTTTGTGGATGGACAATAGACTTTTCCCCAGTCGGCGGGGGATAAGGCCTGAATTTGAAGAGGGTATTCAGGAATTTGTTGCTTTAGCAAAAACAACCGAACCTTTTATAAGGCGTGGTACAATTAAGTGCCCTTGCATAAAGTGCAAATGTTGCACCCTCCAAGATATAATGACCGTACAACTGCATCTGTTAGATAAGGGGTTTATGCCAGATTACTATATTTGGCGTTATCATGGAGAGCCGTGGGATTTGCAGGGGCACATTCAACTGCTTCAAAATATTCATGGCACTAGTAGTTCTCTGGTTTTAGAACCAGACCGTAATGATTATAGAATGGATGATATGGTTCATGATGCTTTTGGTATGTACCCGGATAATGATCCCATGCAGCCGGGTACATCACAGCCTAACACTGAGCACATTCCCAATGTCGAGGCAAGTGAATTCTATAAAATGTTGGAGGAAGCAAGTCGTCCATTCCATGAGGGCTCGGTACATTCCAAGTTGTCTGTTGCTGTCAGATTGCAAAGTATCAAATCAGATTATAGTATTTCTCAAGCTGCCATGGATTCCATCATAGGCCTTATGAATGAACTAAAGCCGACTAACATGGACTTACCAACATCTTATTACTTCACTAAGAAGTTGGTTTCCTCATTAGGCCTTACTTCTCATAAGATTCATTGTTGTGTTAATGGTTGCATGTTATATTACAAGGATGATGCAGAGCTCGTGCAATGTAGATTTTGTGAGGAGCCTCGATACAAGCCCGAGAAAAATAAAAAAAAGAAGCCGAAACCTGTTAAGTGGATGCATTACTTGCCGCTTATACCCAGGTTAAAGAGGTTGTATGCTTCGATGAGTTCTGCTCCTCACATGAGGTGGCATCATGAGCGGACCAGGCAGGCGGGTATTCTATCACACCCCTCAGATGGTGAGGCATGAAAACACTTTGATCAAGTGTATCCGTCATTTGCTAGCGAACCGAGGAATGTAAGGTTGGGGCTGTGTTTCGATGGCTTCACCCCTTTTGATGTCTCGTCTACGCCATATTCTTGTTGGCCCGTATTTGTCACACCATACAACCTGCCTCCCGGAATGTGCATGACCAGTCCATATCTTTTTTTGAATTGTATAATACCTGGTCCACATAACCCGAAAACTCGTATTGATGTATATTTGCAGCCTTTGATTGATGAATTGCAGACACTTTGGCATGAAGGAGTGGAAACCTATGATGTATCAATGAAACAGAACTTCTAAATGCATGCTTCTTTGACGTGGACTATAAATGACTTTCCAGCTTATGGGATGCTGTCTGGCTGGTCCACTGCAGGAAAGCTAGCGTGCCCGTACTGTATGGAAGATACAAAGGCCTTCACATTGAAAAATGGAGGTAAAGTGACATGGTTTGACTGTTGCCGTAGATTCTTGCCAATGGACCACCCTTTTAGGAATAATACAAATGCATTCAGGAAGAATCAGGTTGATTATGAGGAGCCTCCTCGCAGGTTAACAGGGATAGAGATATGGAACAGGGTTAAGGACCTTCCTAAGGTAACTGAAAACTTGCAAACTAAAACACCTGGTTTTGGGGTCGAACATAATTGGACTAAGCAGAGCATTTTCTGGGAGTTGCCTTATTGGAAGGATAACCTTCTTTGCCATAATCTCGATCCAATGTATATTGAGAAGAACTTCTTCGAGGCAGTCCTTAATACTGTTATGGATGTCAAGGGTAAGACAAAGGACAACTGGAAGGCACGGTATGACATACAGGAACTTTGCAGGCGACCCGAGCTACATGCGGTCCGGGATGGCAACAACATTTTACTTCCAAAGGCTTGCTATACATTCGACGAAGATGAGAGAAGAATGATTTGCGAGTGGGTGAGTAACTTGAGGATGTCTGATGGATATGCATCTAACTTAGAAAGGTGTGTTGATATGACGGGCGGAAAACTCCATCACATGAAGAGCCACGACTGTCACATTTTCATGGAAAACTTGATCTCAATTGCATTCAATGGGTTGCCAGATAAAGTTTTGAAACCAATAACAGAGACAAGCCTATTTTTTAAAGAGCTTTGCAGCAAGACTTCGAAGGAAGAGAGTTTGAACTTGTTGGAACAGAACTTTCCTGTTGTGTTGTCTAAGCGGTCAAAGATCTTTCCAGCCGGCTTCTTTAATGTGATGGAGCATCTACCGGTTCACCTCGCTGAAGAGGCTCGGTTAGGAGGCCCGGTGCACTGCAGATGGATGTACCCTTTTGAGAGGTAAGCTTCCATATCTTATTCAATTACTCTATATTTTACGCAACATAATTCTACTAACAGATTACTTTTTGTAGAATTATTGGTAAGTGTAAGCGGGATGTGAAAAACAGAGGCCAAATCGAGGGGTCGATATGCGAGGCATATTTGTCTAGAGAAACTTCACATTTTTGCTCATACTACTTTGACAAGGATGTTTCATGTATGCGCACAAGGCCGGATCGCCATGATGTGGGAGATAATAATGATCCCTATTACCCAGTATTCTCTATATTCAATCAACCAGGGAGGGGAAGTACATTATCATCCAGAAAATACCAGTTCACTGAAACAGACAGGAAAGCAGCTACAACACATGTATTGTTGAACTGTCCCGAAGTCACACCTTATTACAAGTATGTTTTATTTTAATGGTACCCACTAAATTGTGACTAATTAACATAAGTATTCTTTCTAATATAAATTTCTTTGTTGCATAACGCAGTCACTTTGTTGCTGAATTTGGTCCAAATGCAGTCGGTGATCATTTTACAAATTAGTTTACCTCATTTGTAAGTGTTACGGAAACTCATATATTTTTCTATTGATTTAAAAACCTTACTACCGTCATCGAATTCTGACTAATTTATACTAATCCATCTAATTTTAATATAGGTAAACAATCTGGTGAATGGCATCAATTTTGATTTTTTGCGACATATATGTCATGGCCCATATTACGAGTATAAAAAGATGAATACATACTTCGTAAATGGGTACAAGTTTCATACACACAGCTGGTCAGAGGGTAAAAAAACCTACAACAGCGGTGTGTCCGTGAGTGCTGGAACTGGTGACCAGGGGGCCGACTCTGAGATCTACGGAGTGATTGAGGAGATCTTAGAGGTTGAGTATAGAGTTGGATGGCCTCATAAAAGATTGGTTCTCTTCAAGTGCAAGTGGTTTGATCCAGGTAGCAGGGGTACGCGGGTGGATTCGAGTTCAAAGCTAGTTGAGGTTAATCATAGAAGGTCATATGGAAACTATGATTCTTTCATCATTGCACAGAATTTAAAACAAGTGTGGTTTGTTCCTTACCCTCGGACGAAGAACGCATCAAAAGCAAAGGCCAAATCCAAGTGGTGAGCGGTTCTTAAGGGAAAACCGGTGGGATCAATTGAAGTACCGGATAGGTTAGATGTTGCATACTAGAATGAGGTCTCAACTGTTCCCTTGATAGCGGATATTGAACTTGCAGACAATTTGCGACATATTGATGGGACGTATGACCCGGTGGCTGCATCTGAATTTAGTCGTGCAAAAAACCCGGCTAGTTTTGGAGAAGGAACTTCAAGGGCATACGAGGATGATGAAAACATAGATAGTGACGAGCCATCCGAGGATGAAATTGCTAGTGACTATGAATCGGATGATGAAGTTGATTGAACCTATTTGTACTTTGTAGTTTAGTATTAATTACCTACTGTAATGTACATATGAACATAATATGATTTATGTATTCTCATTTTCTGATTGTGATGTGCTTACTTAGTTGATAAATTTATTTATTCTCAGCACTTTAGATTTATGTATTCTCATTATGTATTCTCATTATATAGTTGATAAATCAATTTGAATGTTTCAACAGGGATGGGCAAGTTATGCGCTAAAGTTTTTAAAAGATGGTCGGGCAAGAGACCTGTGGGCGAGACTTCAGCTTCTGCGGGTGATGACAGTCAGACCTCACAGGTCCCTCATTCGCTGCCTACTGATTCCCCATCTAGTTATGATCCATCTTTTTTCAGGCCCCCTGGCCCATATCAGGTACCACTTATTACCCCGTCTCAGTTGCCTCCTGTATGGCAGTGGACATTACTTAGCCTTGATTGTACTGAGACACAGGTCCCTCCCACACAGGGCGATCCCTCCCAGTCTGATGACAATCCTACTTTGCCCCCTGAATTCCCCTTAGATAGTTGTGATGGCCCACCGGATCAGCAGGAGCTCATGGTGTATGATCCGCATTCGCCTTATTACATTGGTGAGCCAGGCACTCGTGTAGAAGGCAGGATGATTATTTATCCCGAGGCGGATAAAGGGTAAGCTACCTAATTTCTTAAGTTCTTATCTATTAAATAATTAGTTCCTACTTTAATTGCTAGTAGTAGGAATAACTCTTGTTAATTTTTTTTGTAGCTTTTGCCCAAGCGATGAGTCCAGTAAGGTACTGACTGCGTGCATGAGAGCGCACTGGAACCAGCCTTGGCGAAACTGGAGCGATGTGCCCCAGCAAGTAAAGAAGCAGATATTGGTAGATTTTGAGGTGATACATATGCATTTGGTTTAAAACTAATTGCAGTTTTTAAGCCATGAATATGTTTAAAGAAATTATTTTGATATACTTTCAGGGCAAATGTATCTGGCATCAGGGTCTGGATTATAACATTCGTAACATCTTCCCCAAGAAATGTGCTGCGTTATTCAAGGGAACATATTACAATGCGCGGCATAAAGCTTCAAGGCACGGCTTCCTCGATGCTGCTCAGTGGGCGGAGCTGGTTGAATATTGGCAGTCGCCCGAGTTCGAGGCGAAGAGCGAACAAGGCAAGGCTGCGCGAGCGTCGGAAAAGGGTGGATCGCTCCATACCGGTGGCTCAATTAGCGCGGCTACACAGAAGATGCGCTTGGTGCAGTTATTTAATTGATTGATTATTTACTTGAACAGTTGATTTTTTGTCTAACATATTATGATTTTTAATTTGTAGGAAAAGAAAGAAAATCGCACTATTCCCGTGCTCGAGCTGCACAAGATCAGGCATACAAAGGGTGCCAAGAAGGGCGGTGGAGAGTGGGTCGAGCCCCGCGCAAAAGATGTTTGGGTAAGTTTGTAAAATTCGATCTTTAGTCGCGCCAATCCTTCAACGATTAGTCTTTCTATTAACATCATTAATATATTTATGTTATTCAGGAAAAGGCTACAAAGGCTGTAGAAGAGGTCACATCGACTCAAGCATCGGACGCCGGAAGCAGCACCCCGGCTCCCTTGACGTTTGAGAAAGAAAAGAAAATATGGGTCGATGCTGTTGGAGGGGTTAAGAAGTGGTCTGCTTATGGTCTTGGATCGCTATTTGCTTCGGATAAGCATAATGCTCCCTTTTTGGGCAATTCAGCTACTTCTTCTCCGTCGAGCTCCATTGATCCTGCTGAAATGGCTCAAATGAGAGAGAAGATCGAACAGCTGGCGAGAGTAAATCAAGAAACACAAGATATGATAAAAAAGCTCCTTGCCAAAAAGGAGAAGAAAAAATCGAGAAGAAATCATAAGAGCAGGCATCGACGCAACTCCTCTTCCGCTTCCGAGTCCGGGTCTAGCTCTGCTTCGACTGAGTAGTCTTTTCTGAAAGTGGATAACTGTCTGTTAAGCTTTATTGTTAACAATTTCAGGATATAACTAATGTTGTTGGATGTTTTTGAAATGTTAGGTTTTATTGCGTTGTGTTTGAATTACTGTTTTTATTGTCTTCGAAATGCAGTTTTCTGTTGATTCCATCTGGTTTTTACTGTTGCTACTGCCTGAAAACAGGTTTTTTATTGCAGGTTTTTTCCAGTTTGGCGACCGACTGTCAGTCGCCAAATCAGTCGCACGCAATATTTTTTTTACGACCAAGTCAGCGACCGAATATCGGTCGCATAGCGGTCACAGGTAATTCCCACACCTTAGACCAAGTATGCGACCGATTGTCGGTCGCATATGCTATGCGACCGATTTTCAGTCGCCTAAACGGTCAATGTTTCTATCCTATTATTATGCGACTGAAATTCGGTCGCATAGAGGTCGAAGTTTCGACCAAGTTTCGGTCGCAGGGCTTTTTGCTACCATTAATTCTCCGACCACCCGTATCCGTCGCCGATCGGTCGACTTGGCGACCGATATGCGATCGATTGGGTGGTCGGAGAACTGTGTTTTTTTAGCAGTGAACAAGATATGGATTTGAAGATAATAGTAGGGAGTAGAAGACGAATAAAGATGCGAAGAAGATTGAATGGAAGTAATAAGTACGTAAAGGGTTTGATCATCTTAACTTTACAGAATCCTATTGCTATACTTTAAATAGCTTCTACTGAGATTGAAGCATTTAGCTCAGTTTTTCGTAGGATATACCCTAGATTGAATACTTCATCTTCATATACTTATATAATTAAGGTCACTTTTTAGTTTTAAGCATCGTGACAATTAACCGAGAGTTGAAAGTCTTTATACCAACGGTGTAAAAGTATTTTTATATTATCATATCACTTATACTAAAGACAATATTAACCTGCCATCACATGTTAAAATTTATCGATAATATAATTTTATTTAATACAATATTATAGTGTATATATGACTTGTTAAGTCCACTAACGAATACATATTTCCCAGGCAACACATTTTTGGGTGACCTTGATTGGATCAGTAGTGGGACATTCAAGGCTCATATAACAGCCTAACTAGTTTTGTCATAGGTAATATAGATAACAATTCAATTTAAGCGCTACGGTCGTTAAAAAGAGATACATATATACAATTGTGTGATTCACTAGCTAACTGGATTAACGCAGAAAACAGATACATGCGACTCCCGACTTATATGACAACTCTAAACGAAGTATTATTTATTAGATCAAACAAACTTTTGTACCAGTAGTGGGGATGATCTCAATTTGGCGTTTAGACAGTTGGAGATGCAAGAAAATGACCGCATAGGACATCCCTCCAAATTGACTCATTTATATCGACAAGTGTCTATTCTTTGACATTCCTCTTAGCTTGAAAATGAATTTGACCCTTCGTTCAAGAAGAATCAAGAAGAGAATAAATCTTGGATTTGATACTGATCACTTGACTTGTAAAGCCCTAATAAGATGAATCGAGTCCCTTTTTACATCTCCACTTTTCTTTCCCTAACTTTCATCATTGAGTTCCTTATTCCAAAAATGTCTTTCTCCATTGCCATTTGTCTGCCTATGCACTAATAAAACGTCAAAACTCGAAGACCAAAATTTTAGCTTTAATTTGTTCTATAATTTGACTTAGAAACATGTAATTGATTCTTGAGTTTCCAACATGTAGCTTTCAATGTTCAAAACGATATTCCAAGCTTCTTTGTGAAAAAAGATTTAAACTCATGGTCAGTGATTGGTTTCATTTAGTCTTATTGGTTGTTCTCCTATGGAATTTTGAATTTGCTAAGAACTGAGAATTTTGTTCTCAATCCTATAACTTGTGTCGGTGCTAAGAAATATGTAGAATCGTAGATATAAGTATGTGAACATACAACTTTAGGATCAGATTCCCACTAGCTTAAGGTGTCAAGTAGCTCTATGCATTTATAGTAAATTCTCCATTTTTACTCTCGTTAATCTATCTGGGAATTTTGTTATTGACACTTCCGGATCGAAATGCAAAATTATCTAGAACCTATAACTCCCAGGAAAATGAAGAGTGTCAGGTAGAGAAGTCACAAGCTAAAATATATGAGTATCAGAAAAATACTCACTTCTCAAGTTACATGAAACCCCAATGCAATGTCTGGTTCATCTTGCAGTTTTAAATATCTGTGACACATGGTGCCATAGAACTTCTTAGTTATTTGGGACAAGATCGCCATTACTCAACAGTCAACACTTGTAAATTTTTTAAAACACAAAAGTTCTTTGTTATTTTATCATACGTCTTTTGTGTCCTAATGTGTACATCCGATCCTGTTTGAAAATTGAAATTGACCATCATCTTATGAGCTGAAGTCGTAATTTGTAAATATACAAAGTGATTCAAAGGTGGAAGCAATTAACCGACCTTATTAAAAGAATTTTAACTTATTTTCAATAATGATTGCATTAGGTTAGACGGTATGCATCACACCCATAAGGGTAGAGCCATTCCCCGGACATTATGTTAACGCACGATGCATGTTTTGTGCACCGGACTGCCTTTTTACAAAGAATTTGGATCAATTTAAATATTTTTCCATTTCGGGATTTTTTTAAGCAGTATTTGGAAGAGAGTATTGTATTCTAAGGAGCTGTTGCAAATATGGTGCTAGGTGGAGATTGAGCTCCCGTTTGGACATAGTTTTTGGAGGCATTTTTTGGAAGTTTTTGGGCCAAAAAGTGTTTGTTTATGTTTTTTGAGCAAAACTTGTTTCAAAAACTCCCAAAAACTGGCCTTGAGCTGTTTTTGGGCCAAAAACTAACATTTACACATCAAAATTTATTTTCATAAGGATCAAAGGCTCTTTTGAGCCAAAAAATTTGTTCTCAAAAAGTACGTCCAAACAGTTTTTCATTTTCATATCAAACTTCACCCAAAAAATGTTTCCCAAAAATTATTTGGGAATCTATGTCCAAACGCTAGCTGAGAAATGGTTGAAAAAAATAGCATTGGTATATGATAAGTTTATCTCCGTGAGTTATTTATCTACAGAAGCAGAAGGTATATGCAGGTGAGAGATGGTATAGTAGGGGGGATGAGGATAAATTATTTTTTCTATATTTAAATAAGAAAAGGCAAATGTGATATGTCAGTGTTCCGATTAGTGTTCCGATTAGTGTAAGAGGGAGGGCTGATGGCTTAGCTCTCGTTTGTTTATGGGCCGGGTGATTTTTTGGGAGTTTTTTAGAAAAAAAAGTGTATGTTTATAGTACTTAGAGCCCGTTTGGGTGGGCTTATAAGCAACTTATTTCAAGTGGCTTATAAGTCAAAAAGTGACTCCTTTTGGGCGAGACTGAGCTACTCAGTCTCGCGGTCGTGGAACTATTATGCCGGTTTGCTTACCCCACTCTAGCGGGCGGGCGGGATCTAAAAGCTCTCCAATGTGTTGCGGCTAAAGCTCGGTCTTCTCCCGGGTTGAGGAGGAAGGGGCATCCGGGCTTCAGATGGATTAAGCGGGGACAGGATTCGAACGATAATAGTAGTTGTTATTCAAATGACGAAGAGTTCGCCTAGCTCGCGAACCTTTCCGAACGTCTGTCTTGGCGGGGCGATTGGAAAAGAAAGGAGTCTTCAATTCCCTTTACTCAATCCCCCCCCCCCCCACGCTTACCACCTTTCTCTATTAAGTAAGTTAGTTAGTTAGAGATCAAAATTGGACCTGAGAGCTTTCATTATGGTAGACTGAAGACCAAGCCAATCTCGATTCAAAAGATCAAATCTGTTTATCAAAGTGCTTCTCCGATTGCTCAAGTCATCTCTTTTCAATCGAGTCATACTTTGGACTGCTTTTTTCAAAAGAAACTATCTGAAAGCCCCTATGGTTTGCTGCTTCCAAACCATTGAGCCGGGGAGACAATCCAAATCGTAGTCAGTGTCCATTATTGATAGAGCCACACCTTGATAAAACAGTGATGATGTGGTCAACCCTGGATACGGGTCGCCCCGAAGAGCTTGATGGGCAGGAAGCTCCAGACGAAGACATCATGCTATTCCGGACCTCGCTCTCGATCTTTGCTGAGGAACAAAGCTTCGTCTTTGAAATACAGTGACTTAAAAGCCACTTTTTGAGAAGTTGGGATTTCCTAAATTCTCAAAAAGAGGCTTTTAAGCCACTTATGGCTTATAAGCCCAAAAAATTTTAAGTTACCAAACATATATTAATGGGCATATAAGCTTATAAGTCACTTTTAAGCCCACCCAAACGGGCTCTTAACCAAATTTTGGAGCAAAAAACTCTAAAAACTCAAAAAGAGCTAAAAGGTTGATTTTGGGCCAAACAATGACCGTGGTAACTTTTATCAATTTTAAAAAATATCCCAAAATTTTATTATTTATAAAAACACTCACCTTCATTAAAAACATTCTCTTATTAGTTGCTTGGAAGACCAATTTTTAAGGTAATTAGCTAAAATTTGCTGGAATCTCCCTTTATGGAATTAATTAGGAACTTTATGTAGAAGGTCTTGAAGAATTAATCCATTTTTTATTTTTGAGAGAACATCCAAATTTTTAGATTGGAAAAAGAGTCCAAGATTTGTTTCACACAGTAATAACAGGACAAGAAATTCAGTCCGATGTAATGGTTCTAGCAAGATTAGTTTGCTTAAGTTGGGTATTTTTTAATGTTTCTAAAATTTATGGGTCTGATTAATGTTTCTATATTTTTCAAATCAAAAGTGAAATTTGTTTTCAAAAAAGTATGTCCAAACACTTTTCATTTTCAAATCAAACTTAACCAAAAAAGTATTTTTCAAAAATTATTTGGGAGTCTATGTCCAAACGCTAGCTTAATATGACTGCAGCAACAACAACACAACACAACAATAAATTTAGTGATATCTATAAATAGGGTTATTCGCGGAGGGTGAGATATATCTGACCTTATTACTACTTTAAGAAAGGTTGAGAGATTGTTTCCGTTATAGTTTAATATGGCATTTCACCAAAAAAAAAAAAAAAATTATATGGTTAAATCAGTTAACATATTTGCTTTTCTTTCTCGGGTTTTCAATTTTCATGGGGTTTTTGTCGATTGGTAGAACCTTTGGCACTTGAAGTTATCATTGAAAAATAAGAATTTTATCCCGGCGGTTAGCTCATAATATTTTACCTACTTAGTCCAATTTTTTAGTAACTAGAAAATTAATCTTCAAGCAGAGTGTCATTTTATTGTGGGGGTGATAAAAAAAAATTAGTGTCAGTGGCGTGGCAATGTGAGTTGGGTGTGGAAGGCGTTAGTATGGTTAAGATTCTTGGTGGTGTTGTTAACTAGTCGGGTTCTTTGAAGGCCAAGCAAATTTGTGTTGTACGTACAAAATTTGGGTAATGAGGAACAAGTCTGTCCGGAATGGTAGGGTTCTCCCTCCTTTTCATAAGTTCTCAAAAACTCGAAATTTTTTGAGTGATACAGTGAGATACTACAGTCAAACCTCGCTATAGTGGCAGCGTTTGTTTGGAACTTTTATAGCTGTTATAGTAAGGTGTTGTTGTATATGTATACTGGCATTCGACCTTTAAATGTCATTTAGATGTTATAACAAAAAAACTACGAAAAAAATATTGGAAGTAGTGCGTCAAATTCCATATAAGTGGTACCATACATTGTTTGATTGTATTATGAGATAGAATTTAGGCTACATGTGATGACACGCTACCAATATCTTCAACAAGTTCTAAATTTTGTTATGAATATTAGAGTTGTCAACGGTAGGTGGAATGCCAGTATTTTTTAAAAATAGAGAATGATTGAAGCCTTGACAATTTCATGCTTCCACAAGAGTTTTGATTGCTTGTGGTAAGTTGAGCTTGTCATCAATAGATAATGGGTGACATAGAATGTTCAACTAACTGTTTAACTTACAATTCGTACAATTTTTTTTATAAATATTTTTATGGTACGAATGTAAAAAAGGTATAATATATTTATGGTATTATCATAAAAATTTTGTATTATCTTTATATGTAATAAATTTTATATAAAATAATAGTACACAATATTTGAGTTTGGATGTTATAAAGAGGTAATTTTACAAAGAGTGTACTGTTATAATAAACGTCATTGTTGTTATAGGTAGAATGCTATTATAGAGAGGTAAAATATAACATGAAAGTTCTGCAGAAAATTAGACCGTTTTACTAAAATGCAGTTATATTGAGAGGTTGTTATAATGAGATTTGATTGTAGCTAGAAAACTCAAAAACTTCTGCTTAGCTTATTGGACGAATGGTTAGGCACAGATCAGTTAACATGGCGGATCCAGGATTTGAAGGTCGTGGGTGCTCAAGTCCACAAGTACAATTTGTTGTAAGAAAAAAAATATTTGTAGTCATTTGGATTTGAACACAAGACCTTTAGGGTGTGAGCACCTAAGCTCAAGCACCCAAAGCTCAACCAAAGCACTAATTGGACCTTTTGTTTTATGAGTGCTCCTAATATAGATATATACGTTTTCTACATACTGTCTATGTATATATGCATATTCCGTATCGGGTTCAATGGGTGCTCGAGCACCGTAATTTATCATGTGGGTCTGCCCCTACCTGGAATATCAATTTATTTCGTTTTAGCACTTTAAAACAGATTTTATGCAGCTCTACAAGTAACTCAAATGCTCAAGTTAGAAAGTCTAAAGTAGTTAGGCACAAAGCACTTTCTAAAGATGTTTTTCCAGCTAGAAATTTCCTCAAGAATCCTTTAATCATGTTGTGGACGAGCCACCCACAAATGAATCAGTACTCCAAAATAAGGAAGGAATTTAGTTCCCTGAACCGCTTAAAAAGAAACAACTTGATATACGTCTACAATGAGTTAATCAATTGTATGTCAACACTCTTTTGGAAACGTAGGAGACCAATTGCGCCCTTTGCTTGTTCATTGTAAATCGGTCATAACCTAATTATATTAAGCATTGATTATGGAGCATTGAGCGCAAGAGCAGATGTTTTGGTTGGCCGGTGATTCAAGTGAACCTATGATCATTTTGTTAAATCAGGTATATCATGTATATGTTTGTTGAAAATATGCCTAATATATGAAGCATGTGAACCCATAGTCTAAAAGATTGTATGGTTCACTTACACCCTAAAGCAATGGTGAACTCATTCTTCCAATATCCTAGATCCGCCTCTGATTGAGTGATACATATACTGACGAAGTAAAATATTTTTTAAACTATTAAGCTATTATAACTTATTGACAAGTCATTCATTAATGTTGATTTGTAAGTTTCCTATTAGACAGATCTGATTGCATCATTAAAGTACAGGCATACTAGTCTTCAAATTAAACAGCTTGCTATATGTTGGAATACCTATGAAGTTGGAAAATAGGACACTCTGGTGGCCTCTAACAATTTCGACACCATAAAAAAATTATTTAATTTATAATTTCAATAGCCAAAAATTGCTAGAAACTTATGGCGAGTCGCCAGGAACACAATGTATGGGCCAAAATCAGTTTTAGGTACACAAATCGAATTTGAATTCGAATATAAGCAAATCTCTGTATCAAAGTTTGAATAAATGCACGAAATAGACGTAAATGCGTAAAAATTAACTTGATTTCAATATATGATTGTGAGTACAAATTTGGGCAGAGTTTCGATATAAATTTCTGGATGCTCGTTATACAAAATGAACTACTATTTATAGGCCTAAGTCTTGCCCACGATCTCCACTATCAGCTGCCATGTTATCCCACGATCTTGGTGTGAAGTGGCTGAGTTATTGGGGTGAAGTAGTGGGCTGCAAAGCCGCTTGACCCGAGGGGATCCACCGAGGTGCAAATGATCGACCTCGATGGCAGGATCCCGTTGCTTGACCGAGGTAGTTACTGACCGAAGCTCAGCTTACGGCTCGCCTTCGGTAGCGACCTCGGTGCCATGACCTCGGCGATTTGCTTGTTCGCTTCCGTGTTTGCCTTGTTGGTGCGCGTTCGGTGGGTTGAGATTCACACGACCGAGGCGAATCATCACGAGTCGATTTTTGCCCAGTACAGATAGTCTCCCCACTCCTCGGTTACCTATCGAGGTGACCGAGGAGTGGAATGAGGTTTTAGCGGGAAAGCGACGTGGCTCGATCTTCTCCAAGTGTTTCAAAATTTGCCAACGGTTCGCGTCCCATCAGGTCATTTCTCGTGGACACATGGCGTCCATCCACTGGTCACTCAAACTACCGTGCCGTAATCCTCGTTTCTCCCAACGTTACAATGATGACGATGATGTCATCCTCTTTTCATCTTCCATATCTATAAAAGGGCGTTCCACCAAGCTTCATCCTCACTTGTTTCTGAGCGATCAACAGTAAAAAAGGCCGAAAAATTCTTCCAAACTCTTTCCAACTTTCTGATTTCGTAAAAGCTTCAACCTCCAGTATTGCCACCATGTCTACCACAATTTCCAGGCAAGACTCCAGCGATTCTGGCGAGAGGGCCAAAGCCGACCAGTGTGCCGCCATTATTTCTAGCGGCGAGTTCATCACCGCCGTGCCGCCGCTTCAAATGATAGAGGCAGAGGGTGGTGAAGAGGTGATTTCCGACGCTGGCGGCTCTGGGCAACGGAGGAAGAGGGCTAAGCACGACGTCGCTGCTGGAGGCGAGGACGTCAGCCTGGAGGATAATGATGCCACACATGGGGAAGAGGGTGCCGAGGGCGAGGCTGAAACGGGAGGTGACCTGCTCTTGGCTGAGGACGATCAGAGTACCGAGGTGGGACCACCGGGCTCGGCGATTCCCCTTGACCAAGATTTAGAACCTCACCACGTCATCCCTTCCCATTTCGACAACTCCAAAGATCTTAAGTTGCAACAACAATCAGCTGATCAGGAGGGGAGGAATAGAAATATCCCCGTGAACACGACGCCAACTCTCATAACTCAGGCCCATGTTGATCGGGTTCGGAGGGAATGTAGGTTTGAAACCGGGGTAAAGGTGGTGGTCCCCGACCCGACAAGCAGAGTTTGCCAGCACGTGGAGGGGCTTTCCTTTGCTTACACCTACCCCTTCACCCTCGGCTTCTCTCTTCCACTGCATAGGGTCATTGACGACTTCTGTCGAGCATACAATCTGTGCCTGGCCCAACTTGGCCCCGGTGTGTGGAGAGTAGTTCAATGCTTGGATTGGCTAAGTACGGCAGCCGAGGTAGATTTCACACTGCAACACCTTCTTTCCCTCTACTATCCATATTTCCATAAAGCCGGGGTTGTGGCTTTAAACAACCGAGGTAAATACGGGCTCTTTCACAAGAGCGAGGATCACAGGGATCGAGGCTGGAGTGAGCGGTACGTCCTTCTAGAGACCGATATTCTATCCACCAAGCGCAATTTCCCCGATAAGTGGAATAACACCCGTAAGTATCTTCTGGGCACTCAAATCTCTCCTCGATTATTGTTTACATCTTGCTAAACTTGCTTCGTGTTCCTTCAGCTAATAAGGTCCCCATCGTTCCTCCCGAGGGGCTGACCGAGTGGGTTAGATCAGTGATGGGGGCTCGGAAGCGTCCCATTCGAACGTGGATGAAGATGGCTGTTGACTTCGGTTGGCAGTGCAAGAGACATGGTAAGTTTTTTTTTTTTTTTTTGGTGGTTTCATTTGGCGTGCTATTTTGAGAGTTTGTTTTGACTACTGGCATCTCCCTCGGCTCCAGGTTTTCCCAATCGCACCACCGGTGCGAAGAAAAGTAAGAAAAAGAAGAAGGCGGAGAAGAAAATGAAGGATGGGGAGGAGACCGAGTCAGATGATGATCTGGCTACGGTGGCTGGAGAATATAAAGGACTGAAGGCTTCAAAGTCTTCAAAAGCAACAAAGGGAGTTCAAGATCAAGGGACTTCAAAAGGTGAATCTTTATCCTCGGTTAATCGTCATAAAGTACCGTTCCTTTCCCGTTTTCTTACTCTTTTAACTCCTTCCCTCGTAACTCCTTCCCTCGTCGCAGGCGTGAAGAGGAAGAGGGCAACCTCAAAAAAGCCACCCCGCTCGGTGACTCCTCGTACCGAGGCAGAGATTCCTTGCCAGCCCAAGGCAGTAGTTGAAAGGCGCCGGGGACTGGTGGATGAGCCCGAGGACGCAGCTACTGAGGCTTGGGTTCGAAGAGACATTGACGTCATCGATCTTGAGGGCCAAGAACTCGAATCCGACACAGTTGTGGAAAAAGCCAAGGGCAAGGCTAAAGTCACCGATGCGGGTGCTGCTGTATTTGTAGAAGAGGCTGGCACCAGGGCGATAAGGGCACACTCCGAACCCGCGAGGATTTCATCCTCGGTGGGGTCTTATCGGAAGCTTGAGGTGCCAATCTCCTCGAATTTACTGGCTTGTAGCGCCGAGGACCTCTTATGCCTCACACCCTTGCTGGGGCCAACCGAGGACAAGCTGATGCAAGAGTTTACCTCTGGCCAGCTATACAGTACCATGGCTTCCAATGCAATAAGGGTAAGCTTTGCCATATTTAAAACCAAAGAATTTAATTTTGATCTTTACTTTCGGGTTGTCTCTGACCTCGGTTGTTTGATCTTTGCTCAGAGCTTCATCCTCTCACTGAAGGCCATTGAAGTCGAGTCCTCGAGGACTGCCGAGGTTCGGCGCATAGCTCGCATATGGGACCAGCAAAGGGACAAATTCAATGCCCAGATAGCTTCGTTGAAAGCTGATTTAGCCAAGTCCCAGGCCGATCTGCGCGAAGCCGAGGCGAATTCTAAGGCCAAGATTAAGATCCTCAATGACGATTTTCAAGCTGAACGCTCGAGGTTGGGGGAAGAGGTCGCGAGGCTGGATGGTGAGCTGTCTCGAACTAAGACCGAGGCCGTGAACATGGCCAAGAAGCATCACGAGCAGTTGAAAAGTCATCTGCTCCATATCAAGGAGCTGGAGAGTGAGAACTCCAAGCTTTCAACCAAGGATGCTCAGATTGCCGCCCTTCAAGATGAGATCGCTTATCGAAAGGGTAGGGCTGCACTCAAGTTCAAGAGGGCCGAGCTTGACAAGCGGTGGGCCATCATCAAGTCTCGGCTAAGGTTGCTCAAGCGGTGTCGCGCCGGGGAGATCAACTTGGATGAAGAGATTGAGAAAGCTGAGGTCAAGGTAGCCGAGGCTCAAGCCATCATCGATGAACTTCCGTCAAGTGAGGCCTCGAGCGGCGACGAGGAGAAAGAAGAAGATGAAGATGCCGAAGGGGGCTCCGAGGATGGAGGTGATTCTCCCGAGGCATAAATTTCTTATAGCGCTTCTTTTGTAAGCCTTCGGGCTTATAAGTTTGTATTTTGGACCTTCGGGTCATTTTTGAATGTAAATGTTCAGCCTTCGGGCCTTTAATTAAAGTTTTTGCATCTTTACTTCGTGTGATGGCTTTTTGCATATACCGAACACTTTGATGCGAACTTTACTATTTGCTTACAAGACTTAAGTGGAATTTGACCGATGCAAACTTAGGACGACGTCTCGCCCTCGAGTCGAGGCATAGTGCAGCTTCGATGTGCAAGATTTGTGCAGATAAAATGAATGAAACCAAAGTTCATATGAATGGAAACAAAGTTGTTTTATTGATATCCACGAGCCCGAAAAGGCTGTTTACATGAAACCAAGTCGAATCGGACCTCGGGTAGAAAAAGTAAAAACAACTTCCAATAAAACCAGATTGATCATACGCCACTATCGGGCTAATTACAATGTACTAAATCTAATCCTCGGGCATGAGTCCCCGGTTGTCGGATAGATAAGCTTCGGTTAGGAGGCTTGATGTCGACCTCGCTATCAACCCTTCTCTCTCCCCCCCAGTGTTCGGTTCTGAATCTTGGTGAAGATCCTAGCACTGGAATCGGTTCGGTTCGCTTCCTGAAAAGGTCAAGCAGAAAGATGGAACGAGGAGAAAGTTAGTACATTTTGAGAGCCATGGGAGTGTCATTCGGCTCGGGGCTGTTTAATTGAAAAGGAGTTGAAAAGATATTTACCTCGGCTAAAAGTAGTATCGCTTCAGATGGGAGATGTTCCAATTCAGAGGTTCGGGTTCTCCTTGAAGAGACTCAATTTGATAGGAGCCTTTTCCAACGATTGCTTTGATCCTGTAGGGTCCTTCCCAATTTGCAATGAGCTTTCCTCCATTGTCCTCCTTTGTTGATTGGTTCACCGTTTTCAACACATAATCTCCGATCTTGAAGTCCATAAATTTAGCTTTCCTGTTGAGGTAAGCCTCGATCTGTCTTTTTTGGGCAACAAGCCGAACCAAAGCTAATTCCCTCTTCTCTTCGAGCAAGTCTAACTCAATGCGCATTTCCTCTTGGTTAGCGTCTTCGGCTGTGTGAGCGTACCGAAGGCTTGGTTAGCCCACTTCTACGGGATGAGAGAGTCCATGCCATAGGCTAGTGAGAAAGGAGTCTTGCCGTTGTCACAAGCGATTTCTCTTGGGACACCGAACCTGTAGATGATGTTCTTTTTGATGAAATCGATTACTTGCTTTTGCTTTACCTCGGTGAGAGCCGCCGCTTCCACCCATTTTGTGAAGTAATCAGTTAACACTAAGATGAAGCGAACACCACCTTTTCCTTTGGGTAATGGTCCAACAACGTCCATTCCCCATTTCATGAAGGGCTACGGTGATACCACCGAGTGTAGAGGCTCGGCCTGATTGTGGGCCAATAATACCCAGCTCTTAACAATTTACGCACCAACGAATTTCCCCCCGAGTGGTTGCCACACTCGCTTTCATGCACTTTGGCCATCACATATCTTGCCTCATCGGGACCCAAACATTTGACCATCGGGCCGCAGTATAACCTCTTGTACATATTGCCCTCGATCATGTGATACGAGGCTGCTTGGGTCCTTAGCTTCTTTTCTTCTTTCTTATCTTGGGGGACAATCCCCGAGTTGAAGTAGGAGATGAATTTACTTCGCCAATCCCATTGGTTGTCCACCGAATTGACTTGCAACTTCATCTCTCTCATTTGCGCGGACAGCAGCCGAACCACCGAATCAGTCCCCGAGTGAGCTTCATCGATAGCCGAACCAAGATTCGCCAAAGCATCAGCTTCGGTATTTTCCTCCCGAGGCACTTGTTTAACTTGCCATTCCTGGAATTGGGCCAAGATCCTTTGTGCCCGATCCAAGTGCAATTGCATTCTGGGCTCCCGAGCCGTATACTCACCGAGGACCTGGTTCACCACCAACTGTGAGTCACACCTTAGTTCGATTCTTTCAACCCCCATTTTCTTGGCTAGCTCTAAACCCGCTAAAGCCGCCTCATATTCTGCCTCGTTGTTGGTTACTTTCTTGAACCGAACCGAGTGCCTGACTTTCTCCCCGGTGGGTGCTCTCAAAACTATGCCTAACCCTGAACTTTTGGAGTTTGTTGCCCCATCGGTGTAGAGTATCCATAATCCCGGGGTGGTTCCTTTAACCACGACGTTTTCCTTTTCAGCCTCGGGCAAGATTCCAAGACTAAAATCGGCCACGAAGTCCGCCAAGACTTGAGACTTAATGGCAGACCGAGGTTGATAAGTGATGTCATACTCGCTTAACTCTACCGCCCACTTGGATAACCTCCCCGATAACTCTGGTTTATGCAATATATTTCTTAAAGGGAAGGTTGAAACTACTGTTATTGGGTGGCATTGGAAATAGGGTCGTAGTTTCCGAGCGGTAACAAGTAAAGCAAGAGCTAGTTTTTCCAGATATAGATACCTGATTTCAGCGTCGAGGAGTTTCTTGCTCACATAAAAGATGGGTTGTTGCTTTCCATCTTCTTCCCGAACAATCACAGCACTCACTGACACCTCGGACACTGCCAAATAGACTAGCAATATTTCACCTTCTTTTGGCTTGGCAAGCAACGATGCGTTAGCCAAATATTGCTTCAGATCGTTCAACGCCTGTTTACACTCCGGTGTCCACTCGAAGTGATTGTTCTTTCTCAAAACGGAGAAGAATTTGTGGCATCGCTCCGAGGACCTTGAGATAAAGCGACTCAAGGCAGCGACTCGGCCAGTTAAGCGTTGAACTTCCTTTACCCCAGTTAGCTCCTCGGGGATTTCTTCAATGGCTCTGATTTTATCTGGGTTGGCTTCGATTCCTCGTTCGGAGACAATAAAACCCAAGAATTTGCCCGATCCTACGCCGAAGGCGTACTTCTCAGGGTTCAATTTCATACCATATTGTCTCAATACAGCAAAAGCTTCCCTCAGATGATTCAAATGATCCTCCATTTGAATCGATTTGATGAGCATGTCGTCTATGTAGACCTCCATAGACTTCCCGATGTACTCTTTAAACATGCGACACACTAGCCTTTGGTATGTCGCCCCCGCATTCTTCAACCCGAAGGGCATCACCATATTTTATGCGACACATCTGATTGTGACACATCTGATTGTAGCCCGAATATGCATCCAAGAAAGTTAATAGTTTGTGTCCAGCCGTGGAGTCTATCAACCTATCAATTTGGGGCAATGGGTATGAGTCTTTAGGGCAAGCTTTATTCAAATCGGTGTAGTCTACACACATTCTCCACTTGCCATTCTTCTTCGGCACAACCACCACATTTGCCAGCCATTCGGGGTACTTCACCTCCCTTATGAAACCATTTTCTTGCAACTTCGTGGTTTCATCCTCAATTGCCTTCTTTTTCACCCCGGCGTGAGGTCTCTTCTTCTGTTTCACCGGGGTGAACTTTGGATCTACATTCAGCTTGTGGGTCATGATCTCTGGATCGATACCCGTCATGTCTGAATGAGACCAAGCAAAACAATCGTTGTTGGACTTTAAGACTTCGATAATTGCCTTTTTTGTCTCCGGGTCCAACTCCGAGCCAATGTATACCTTTCTCTCTGGGAAATCTTTCATTAAGGTGAAAGAATCCAGTTCTTTGATGGTAGAGTCCTCGGCTCTCTGCTTCTGAGGCTCTTGAACGCATGCCGGGATCTTTTCAACTTCACTTTGGAGGTTCGCCTCGCTCGACCCCGGCGGCGTTGGTTGCTATTTCTTTGGCCCATTCGGGGGGACTCCACTCTTTAAGGCAACCGAGTAGCATTCCCTTGCTACTCGCTGCTCCCCTTTGATTGATCGAACTCCCCAAGGTGTAGGGAATTTAATCACCTGATGCAAGGTGGAAGGAACAGCTTCCATGGAGTGGATCCATGGTCTTCCGAGGATCACATTGTAAGCTAAATCCTCGGGCATGACTTGGAACAGTGTCTCTTTAGTAACCCCCTCGGCGAATGTCTTGAGTGTGATCTCTCCCAATGTTTTCTCCGTGGAGTTGTTGAAACCTGCTAACACTGTTGATTTGGGGACAACTTCCCCTTTCAGCCATATTTTCTTAACTGCCCCGTAGCTGATTATGTTTACTGAGCTCCCGGGGTCGATCAAGACTCTCTTGATATCGGAGTCGTTGATTCGTAACATGATGACTAGAGCGTCGTGATGGGGGAACATCATCCCATCACAGTCATCCTCGTCGAAGACAATATCTTTACCCGAGCCTCCAACTCGAGTTCTCTTCTCCATTGTGATGGAGAGCTTGGCGAATTTCTTGACCGCGGCGAAGTTGACGCCGTTCACCTCTGATCCCCCGGTAATGACATTCACTACTCTCTCCGGGGGTGGTGCTCGAGGTGGCTGTCCATCACCTCGGTTCTTGGAGAAGTTATCTTTCCCTTTATCAGTGAGGAAATCGGCCAAGACTCCCTTCTTCAGTAGGTGGGCTACCTCGAGGCGCAAAGCTTTGCGGTCCTCGGTCCTGTGGCCATAATCTGCGTGAAACTCGCAATGCAGATGTGGTCTCTTTTGTCTGCCGGGGTCCTCATATCTTTGGGAACCCTTACCCCGGATGTCCCCTTAACAACGTCGACCAGCTCCGAGGTCGATATGTTGAAGTTATAATCTTGGATCCGAGGAAGATCCTTTCTGGGGACCGAAGCGGAGCTCGAGGGATTTCTTTGGTTCATATTGGGTTGAACCTTCCCTCCGAGCCTTTGGCTTATATGAGAGGCTGGGTATGAGTTACCGGGGGCGTTTCCCAACCTCTGGCTAACATGTTGCCTCGTCGAAGTGTAAGGTTCATACCTCGAATTCGAATTATTTCGTGGCGCCTCGGCGCGGTTTGAAGTATGTTATGTTGATGATAACCTTGGTTCTTGAACTCCGCTTCCGAAGTCAGGACCTGATATTGCTGCAACTCTTTACGCAATTCAGCTGTGGCGCCAGAATTGCGACTATTGATACCCTTTTCGAATGCCATGATGGCCAGGGTATCATCCATCCGAGGCAATTCCATGTGTTCAGCGTGGAACCGTGATGCAATACGAACCAGGCTCACCTGTTCGATTCATCAAGCTAGTCCACCGAGGAGTCACATGATGCCCACGATCAAACCGTGGCCGGAATGAAAGATGCCGAAGACTGCCTCGCCGAGAAACAACGATGGAAATCCACCGAGCAGACAACAAGTGATCGTTGCTGACACTGACTTCGGAAGATGTGAGCCCGAGGACAACTTATGAAAACTCAACGATCAAGCTCGAGCCCGAAGCTGAAAGCAACCGAACCATGGAAGAACGACTCCGGGTAAAGAATCGATCGAAGGGCTACAAATGTGCCCTAGGAAGGAGAGCGTTCGATTCCAAATGTGACCGAGGCAAACAAGTGTCCGACTCCAATGTGTTCGAGCTGAGCTGCCGAACACATAAAACTGCTCCAGCCCTGCGTGGCTTTATCTCATTGGTCGCCTGTGACCGTTTTACTATTTTGCCCTTTTATTGTTGTCTATATAAACTCCTAGCATAGCTCATTAGGAGAGGTTTTTTAGTTGATATTGAATTGAGAGAATAGAGATAGAATTGGCCGAGCCATTCTTGTTTGAAGCCTGAGGCTTCGTGTATGCCTTCTATGGCTTGGAACCGAAATGGATTTCATCACTAGTATGAATCCTTGTTAGGTTCAAGTTTCCTTTTCTCCCTTGGATAATCAATCATGTTTTGATTTGGATTATCCATTCTTTCTTCTATTTCCGTTCTCCCCCTTCCCCGAATTCTTGTTATCTTTGTTTATTATTGCTTCTGCGTCTCTGTCTTCATCGTTCCCACGTTTTGTTTGTTGTCTCCGATTGCAAAGCTTCAACTCCGGTTTAGCTTGCATCAGTTGGTATCAGAGCAAGGATTGGAATTCGTTCTTACGAATCCACGTTCCTTGTTCAATCTATCTTTACTTTCTGTTGTTCTTATTTTACAAAAAAAAAATGAAAAGAAGAAAATTCAAAAATTTGTGTTGATTGTTGATTGTTTGGATTAAAACAATCACATATTGGGATTCACCACTGTCTAAGGAATCGATTAAGTACCCGACGTACATCATTTGTAACTAGGGTTTCTTTTCCTTCGTTTGGACTGTGTTCTTGACTGTGCTGTTGTTGAATTAGAACCCCAGTTGTGTTTGGTGTTTATCGATTAAAACTGGTGGTTGTTGATGTATTTGGGTCAATTTTGTGCTTAAAAATCGAAGTTCCACTGCTTATAAACAATGTCCGTACGCCGAAAGCTTGTTGACATTGTTGACAGTGTACGGACGACGTGAGCTGTGTTCTTAGCTTCACTTGGAACTGGAGTGATCTCCGATGTTGTAAAACCGGAGACGACCCAAATTTTGAGCTTAAATCTGTTGTTAGTGGACTGTGAACGAATCTTGAAAATTGTCCGTACACCGGAGTAAAGGTTCACTGTTCTATTGAAGAAAAAAGGGGTAAACTGTTAAAAATCTAAAACCCCAGGTGAAAAGTTGTCGGCTAGAAAAGTGAAAGCGGATAAGGTTAAACCCTATCTGAACCAAGGAGGAAACACTTGTACCGAGGTCACGTGTTCGGAAAATTTCGAAGCGGAGCCGAGGAGGAGATAGATTCTCTTAGGATTTCACTTTTCTTGTGTCCGAATATTCTCGATAGTGGATCTCTGGAGTAATTCTTTCTACTCGAGGTCGAACTATCAAATTTGAGCTTAATAGGACTCGTGCGTGGGGTGACCGAAGTCCAATTTCGTAGATAATTCTTTGACTCCCCGTGCGCAGTTAAAATAGCTACCGTTCCATCGAGTCATATAAACTCCTTCCGAACTTAAGCTTGGAAAGTACTAGTTGTGACTTATCACTTCGGTTTCCCAACAAGAAGGCAAGGCCAACTTGAGTGGAAAAAGGCTGAGTGGTGAGAACAATAGAGTGAGGTCACAAAAGCCAACGACCTTGAGTGTAAACACGAGTGGAAAGAAAATTGAGCGAACATTACTCGAGTGATACACGTGAGGGAGTGAACTTGTGAGGTCCTTTACTCTTGCTTGTTACAGCTATGTCTTCGGATGATGATGACTACGGAGGATATGATTCGTGTGGAGATGATGGAGACTATGGTTCCTACGGAGGTGATCATTGTTATAACGACACCGGGGACTATGGCTCTTACGAGGATGAAGCGGGTCACTATGGTGAATACGAAGACGAAGAAGACTACGAAGCCTGTGAAGATGAACAAGAAGAATCTTTTGCTTCGGGTCTAGATTACGAAGATAGTGACGCTTCGAGGTATGCTGACTCTACTTACTCTCATTGTGATGACCTTGAAAACGACGAATGTGACATCGAGGAAATTGATGACGAAGTTGACCGAGCAAACTATTTGATGTCTTCTTCCTTCGGTGCCTCGTGTGGAGCACAAGGGAGTAGTAGAACCCCTTCCATCGGGTTGGGAGGAGGTGGTGGAGGTTGTTCCATGGGAGGAGGAAGATTTGCAACTTTTAGTCGTGGCACACGATTCAATGCTTCCAAGTCCTATGCAAAGGGTGGCTCGAGGAGCATTGGTGGTTGTGGACCCGAGGAGGGTGGAGGAGGTTTCTACCGAACTCCTTCTCCGAGGAGAAGCTCTTACGGGTTCCATGCTAAAACTCCATCCTCGACTTTCAACACTACTTATAATGTTGGGAGAGTGAAAGGAAATGGGAGTTATCATAGTGGTATTACTACTAGTGGAGGAATAAGGAGAACCCAAGGTGTTGGTCTTGATGGAGTGGGACACTCAAGTTCTTACTTAGACCTTCCTATACGAAACTTGGGTAGAAGTAGGTTCGCTGTTGAGGTAAATGATTATGGAGGAAATTTGCTCAAGATTGGAGGAACCGATGTCAATTGCATTAGCGCTTACTTGGTACGGACCCTAAAAATACCATGCTATAAATTGAAACATCCTTATACGTATAAAGGAGTGAGGGTTTCCCTTGAGGCTCGAGTGCTCATATCTCATAGAGATTATAGAGAATATGTTTGGTGCGACGTGTATTCCATGCCCGATGTTGATATTTGGCTAGGAGACCCATGGTTGTACAGCAGGCAGTTGCTATATATCAATGAAAGGGATGTGTACCTTGTGTACAACGAGGAGTTGCAAATGTTTTATGAGTTTACGCTTCATGGGTTGAAGGGAAAGATGTCCATTAGTGCGTATGCTTCGGTTTTAAAGATGAGAAAAGAGCGAGAACTCCAATCCAGGATCGAAAGAGTGCCATCGAGGAGTCCTACGAACACAAGGAGCAGTGGGAAAAGTGCAAGAAAAGAACCGACCGAAGTCAATACTGTGAACCCGAAGCCACAAGCTTCGAAGTCAAGTGGTTCCCCGATAATGGAAGAAGAGACCTCGGTTGATGAGTCTTCGAGTCCTAGACTTCGGGTCGATGTTAAAAGTCCACCTACTCCAGCTATGGGTATTCTTGGGCCTCGACCCAACTCACCCGAATATGAGAGACAAAAGATCGAGAGGAGTAAGGGAGTGACCGGTGACAACTCTGGAGAGGAAAAATGAGAGGCCGTGTTGAGTGATGTGAGTGAGTTGTCACCACCCAAACCCACACCTGACCTTGAAAAGAAAATGAGGGAAAAGAAAGAGGGAAAAATAATCATTGAGAGTGAGGACGCCCCTTATTCTAACCTTAACCCTTTATCTTTTTCTTCTACTTGTTTGAAATCTCTTGCAGGAACTCTTGGAGGCAAACCGAAGGAGCCTCAACTCTGTGCCGAAATAGAAAGACAAGGTGAAGAAAATCTTTCATATGAAGTCCACGGTGAAGAAACTACTTGTGAGACCTCGAGGACAGTGAGAGAGACCGAAGTCCACTCAGAGGTAAGTGTTCGATTTCCTTCCCGTGAGCATGATACTTCCTTGTCTTGTGAAATTGCTAGAGAAACCTCTATGCTAGTTGATGATTTGTATGATTACAATGTATTTGCAACTAGTGTAGAGTCGAATGGTCAACTTGTGAGTGAATGTGAACCACTAATTGAGAGAATTCATATGCCACATCATGATGTGAGCTCGATCTTCATCGAATCTCTCTTTAGTGATGAAGTTGTAGTTGACCTTACTTGTGACCCTTGTTATGACACACCACCAATCTTTGATAGAGGGGAAAGTGAGTTGCTTGATCATACCCTTATTGAAATTATTGCCTATGGTGGATCTATGTGTTGTAGTGAGGATGATGATACCCTTGAGGAGTCCCTAGTAAATGAGTTGGAACGGATTATATTCGATGACTCATCAAGTGTGGACGATGATCTGGGTTTGGATGCACCTTTGATGGGTAGTGAACTTGTTTTCTCTAATCCTTTATTCGAAAGAGATGGTGATATGCATTCGACTCGAGGAGAACCACCTCGGTTTGAAAGGCTTAACCCCGTAGATAATCCATTATTTGAGACCTTCTTCGGAAGTTTGTCTAAAGAGAAGGGTTGTCTTGGAGTTCATTTGGGAGGTGAAAAGCTCTCTCTTGGTGTGAATAAGATTGCTTTTAAGAAGGGGAGTGGAGTATTCGATGTTAGTTGTCGAGTCAATCTTTTTGTTTACTCCATTCCATATGCTGGTCACACCTCGAGTATAGTGCGTACCGAAGCCCATAAACCCCATGATAATGAAAGCAAATTGAGGGTTCGGTATGATGACCATGGGTTGGGAGGTAATAGGTCCTTTGATCACATCTTACATGCAAAGTGTCATATTGATCTCTTCGTACACTCACGTGTTCGATATAGTTCCTATTTGAGCCAAGAACTTGTTGTTTCCTTCGGAGACATAGGCTGTTTGATTTGCATTGATGCTTGGCTCTATCATAAGAGTGTGTTTTCCACACTTTTAAAACACTAACCTACTTTCGAAGTAGGAAGCTTTGTTTGTCTCTGCTTTGTTTGCAGGTCTTGTCGGTTTGATTTCGAGGACGAAATCCTTTCAAGAAGGGGAGGATGATGCAATACGAACCAGGCTCACCTGTTCGATTCATCAAGCTAGTCCATCGAGGAGTCACATGACGCCCACAATCAAAGCGTGGCCGGAATGAAAGATGCCGAAGACTGCCTCGCCGAGCAACAACGATGGAAATCCACCGAGCAGACAACAGGTGATCGTTGCTGACACCGACTTCGGAAGCTGTGAGCCCGAGGACAACTTATGAAAACTCAACGATCAAGCTCGAGCCCGAAGCTGAAAGCAACCGAACCATGGAAGAACGACTCCGGGTAAAGAATCGATCGAAGGGCTACAAATGTGCCCCAGGCAGGAGAGCGTTCGATTCAAAATGTGACCGAGGCAAACAAGCGTCCGACTCCAATGTGTTCGAGCTGAGCTGCCGAACACATAAAACTGCTCCAGCCCTGCGTGGCTTTATGTCATTGGTCGCCTGTGACCATTTTACTATTTTGCCCTTTTATTGTTGTCTATATAAACTCCTAGCATAGCTCATTAGGAGAGGTTTTTTAGTTGATATTGAATTGAGAGAATAGAGATAGAATTGGCCGAGCCATTCTTGTTTGAAGCCCGAGGCTTCGTGTATGCCTTCTATGGCTTGGAACCGAAATGGATTTCATCACTAGTATGAATTCTTGTTAGGTTCAAGTTTCCTTTTCTCCCTTGGATAATCAATCATGTTTTGATTTGGATTATCCATTCTTTCTTCTATTTCTGTTCTCCCCCTTCCCCGAATTCTTGTTATCTTTGTTTATTATTGCTTCCGCGTCTCTATCTTCATAGTTCCCGCGTTTTGTTTGTGTCTCCGATTGCAAAGCTTCAACTCCGGTTTAGCTTGCATCAAACCGCTCAAGAAACTCTTTAAGTGGCTCACTGGGCCGTTGCTTCACTTCACATATATCCTCCTTCCTCTGGAGGATCTTTTGCGCCCCGGTGTGAGCCTTGACAAAGGCGCTGGATAATTCTTTAAACGAGGAGATTGACCCCGCTGGTAAGCACAAATACCACAGAAGAGCTCCTTTTTCTAACGACTGGCCAAACTTTTTTAAGAACATCGACTCGAGCTGCGTAGATGTTAAGTCGTTGCTCTTTACCATAGACATGTATTCCCTTATATGCTCCTTGGGATCAGTCGTCCCATCATACTTTTTAAGGAATGTGAGTTTGAAGCCCGGGGGAGTTGGAGCTTGAGCTGCTTCGGGCTTATAAGGTTGCTCCCTATATTGCTCAATATCGAGGTCGCTTCCTCCTTACTTATCCCCGGCACTCTCTCGAGGCGCTTCTCCACGCGCGCCTCGATGCGCACCTCGATCTCCCTACTCATTCTTTCAACGTCCACCGAGGACGTTGTCTCTGCCACTGTGGGAACCGTCCCGAAGTGTGGCGTGGCAGTTGGATTGTTCCCCGAGCCCCCAGACGTGGCCCCGTTGTGAGGTCCCCCTATTATCGCGCCCGAAGGAACGAAGGGCGGGATGCCTTCACCAGGAGCCGAAGGCTGGGTGCTGTTCGGGGTAGCGTTGTTCCTCGCTTCCAACGAAGCGCGGAGCTCGGCGTTAATAGTCGCTTGCTCATCCTGCTTACTTTGGAGAGCTCTTAGCGTGGTGACGACATACATTTGGAATTCTTCAGTCGTCATTGGGGCGATAGGCTGTTGGCTCGACGGAACGCCAGGCTGATCGCTACTGTTCCCACTGTTGTCGTTATCAACCATGATGCTGAATCGTAAAATACTTGACAAAAAATGGATGTGGAACTTTGGAACAAAGCGTTATTGCTTATTTCCCCACAGACGACGCCAATTTGTATGGGCCAAAATCAGTTTTAGGTACACAAATCGAATTTGGATTCGAATATAAGCAAATCTCTGTATCAAAGTTTGAATAAATGCACGAAATAGATGTAAATGCGTAAAAAATAACTTGATTTCAATATAGGATTGCGAGTACAAATTTGGGCAGAATTTCGGTATAAATTTCTGGATGAACTACTATTTATTGGCCTAAGTCTTGCCCACGATCTCCACTATCAGCTGCCATGTTATCCCACGATCTTGGTATGAAGTGGCTGAGTTAGTGGGGTGAAGTAGTGGGTTGCAAAGCCGCTTGACCCGAGGGGATCCACCGAGGTGCAAATGATCGACCTCGGTGGCAGGATCCCGTTGCTTGACCGAGGTAGTTACTGACCGAAGCTCAGCTTACGGCTCGCCTTCGGTAGCGACCTCGGTGCCATAACCTCGGCGATTTGCTTGTTCGCTTCGGTGTTTGCCTTGTTGGTGCGCGTTCGGTGGGTTGAGATTCACACGACTGAGGCGAAGCATCGCGAGTCGATTTTTGCCCAATACACACAGTACAAATAGTTCCCCGTGGGGTTGGCAGACTCGCTAGGGGTTGTTGCAACTTCAGGTGACTGGGACTATAAATAAAATAGGAGGGTCAGAAATATTAAAGTGAAGCGCCAAAAGGCCATTGGGTACCAAAACTTGTATGAACTCTGTATAGAACAATACTTGTCGCCAATGGCATTAAAGGTAGTAAAATTTCGCATATGGCCTGGTTGGCGCGGGCTAATTGATTTGTAGCCGTCAAAAATAAATTCGCTGAAAAATAGTCACTTCCGGACAAGTCCCAGTATTTTATTATGAGATTTTATATAAAGTTTCAGTAAACTAACCCCAGTATAAAATACAGGGGCTTTGAACAAGTTTTATTCAAATCCCTAATATTTTGTTATGAGACTGAAGAATTCAAATGTTCCATTATTTTTTTATGAGACTTTATATATAAAGTTTCAGCCCCATAACAACATAATAAGACATTTGTTATGGGATAAATCTCATTATTTTGTTATGAGATAAAGTTTCATAACAAAATAATGGGGCTTTAAACAAAACAAAGCCCCAGTATAAAATACCGAGACTAGTCTGGGATGTTTTCCAACGCTAATGGAGCGTAAGTGTGGGCGCGAATTTTTGGTTATTTCTCAATTAATTTTGAAACGGTGGATAAAACTCATTGAAAGCGTTCAAAAATGGCTACACACGAAAATTTCACTTAAAGGTATATAAAAATTTGGCCCAATATTCTATTTGTACCGCGCTAAATGAAAATTAGTCAACGGTGCAAAACTCTTTTAAGACTAGTCAGATCCGGAAAAAACTATTATTTTACACTGGGATTTGTGAACAAAATTTCAGTATTTTATATTGTGATTACTTAAATATGAATCCCAGTAAAAAAGAATAAAAATTCCGAATATATTACTTCAAAATTTCAGTATAAAATACTAGGACTTTAAATATGAAACTCGGAATTTTTTTGAAATATTGAACAAAACTTCACATTTTTTTACTGGAGTTTAGTTCAATGTCTCATATGTTTGTACTGAGGCTAGTCTAGGTATTGTTTAACTCCAAGAGATTCTAAGTGTGCGGGGAATAATCTTGCTGTTTCCCAATTAAGTTTTATTATACAATAGATAAAACTTGCTTAAGACATCCAAAACTGGCTAGTTATCAATTTTTCACTAAAAGCATTGTTTCTTGCAATACCTAATTGAAAAAACTTCAAGGCTAGCTTTTCTAAGCAGAATCATTTGCAGCACAGTAACATTTTAGAATATTACTTGAGGTCAACTTCTGACTGTGGGAATGAAGTTGAGCCCAGTTTATTTTTGAAGTATGATGATCTGAAGTTGACAAAAGGGCTGGAGCTTAAATATTTTTAAAAAGTTGTACTTGAACAGAAATGACAAAAGTGGCTATTATTTGTACAGTTGACCCGTCAAGACGTACTTCGGTGGTAATATTAAAGGGTTTTTTACACTCTGTATCCGTAAAATTTAAAATATTTACAAGTCATACTCGTTAAAAATTACACTATCCATGAAATTAAAAGTATTTACTCAACCTACCCATTTATTACTGTATACTTTTGTTATACCTTATGGGTGTATACCTTTTAAGGTATACTGCAAAAATAATGATATACAAGTTTGGATGCGTATGACATGTAAATAGATTATGGGTAGAGTTGGTAAATATAAAACTTATGAGTAGAGATGGATAAATATTTTGATTTTAATGGGTATAAATGGACCTTGACTTACCCCTCACAAAACAAAGATTGATTTATAGAAATAGGACTCTTTTGGTACATCATTACAGATTTATCCACCGTAAGAAAAATGTTAGAAAAATATCCTTTTTAAGAAAGTTCCTGGAGATCACCAGAAATATTCCCCTTAAGAAAGTTCATGAAAATCACCAAATCTTTCTCTTACCAAAGAACTGAAAATAGCCAGCAGTTTTTCTATGGCGTAGCAACATTTCTTGATGTGGGCTCTTTTTATAAGACTTTTATTATGAGGATCGAAATTGTAGCAGTGCCGAAATTGTTTATTGTGAGCAAAACCTTCGAAAACAAATCAGTAGAAGTTCGAACAGGTAGTACGGGATAATTTTGAATATTCTTTTCCTTGGTCCCATCACTAGTTTAGCTAAGCTTTTAAAAAAGTTTAGCTAGTTTTATTGTATGCAGACGCCCAATCACTAGTACTTCACTCCTCTAATTAGTATGTGATCAGTTAAACAACAAATTTAATTAACTATTCCGTATTAGGTATTTTCAATATTAATATATGATTGATTCAGAACTAGACCGAATATAACTGCTTCATTTCAATTAGGGGTCGTTTGGTATGTTGTACAGTATTAGCTAATTCATGAATAAAAATTTGGATAAGTTAATCCATTATTTGATTGGCTGTATAAGAAGTATGTACTAATAGTACATTGTTTGGTTTGATTAGTAGAAACTGGTATAAAACTAAGAACAAACAATACATTGTTTGGTTACATTTTGTCATTTTCGCATTAATAATACCGGTATAAGTTATACATCAATCTATTTATTATTTTATGCGGGCTAGTGGGTGGAATAAGAATACTGTTAGAGATTGTTATATGTCTGCACTTTCGATAATGACCAAAACAGAAATAGATGAAGTAGAAAAATTCCAAGCCAACAGTATACACTGCCTGTCCTTAAGAAATCTAATCCCTTCACAGTTACCCAAGGTTTGTAGATTAATTTCTCCCAGGATAGAATGGAATTATCCTCACTGTGATAGCGGTAATTCAAATCACAGTAAACAGCGAACGCAAATACGGTAGCAAATCACACGACTCTAGAGGAGAGGAGAATTATTTTGTTGTGCATATAAAAAATGAGGAAGTGTCTCACTATTTATAGACCAAGAATAGTTGTAATGAAAAGGTGTGATACCTTTTCAACAAAGAGGTGCTTATGGTGCCTTTTCCCATTCACAACTATTCGAAAAATCCCCAACAAATACATGTATTAGCAATACATGGATTAAAATAAAAATTAACAAAAATACCCTCATCCATTTCTTCAAAACTCTTTTTTTGTAAATGCGCTATTTTATTCACTTAAAAAACTAACTATTTTAATAATTGTGTATTATAACTTTTAATTTTAACTAACCAAACATCCAACTAGAAATCATTTCTACATTGTAATCCATGTATTATAATCCCTGCATAACTTATCCCTACATTGTTAATCCCTGTATAACTTATCCCCGTCATTGTTAATCCTTGTATAACTTATTCCTACATTGTTATTCCCTGCATTGTTAACCCTTGCATTGTTAATCCTAGCATAACTTGTCTTCCGACCAAACCACCTGTTAATGGACTTATTCCAAATGTATAGTGCGTAGGCTATAGTCAGGGGCGGAATTAGGGGTGCAGAAGGAGGTTCATGTGACTCTCCCTTATAAAAAAATCATGCTATAAATACAACGTTAGATTTTTAACTCTATGTATAATAGATGCTGAATTCTTTAACGAAAATCCTGCCTGCGGTTCTGACTGCAGTATGAGTCACGGACAAAGAATAGTAACACCCATGGCGGAAATTTTTCTTTTAAGTAACAAGTGTATGATTAAGTTATGATTGACTTGTAAACTTAAACAGCAATGAAGCAATATAAGTGGATGACGTATATACGTTTTAATTATATGCTGTCTAACTTTTCTAGTATATATTTTCCTATTTTAATGACTAGATGTGAAAACTACGACAAAAAAATGATGCATGCAATTGTAATGGCCGGGGATAGCATGGCAAGTCCAAGTACGTAGGTTAATTATGACGTGCCATTTGTCACAAGACTAACAACAATCTCGCCTATTAGGGAGGATCTTGTTTCTTAATTGGTGTGGCTGCCTCATTGACTTACTCCCTCAAAATAATATAACAACAAATAATGATCACAATAGTTAATTATTGCTGTCATATTAATTTTATTTCACTAGTCAATGACGATTATAATAAATTGAGAGTCGGCTCAATATTCTAGATGTTGCAAATCTGTTACATTATTATTTGTTACATAGTCAATGTAGTAATGCGTACTCATTCTCGTCGGTATAAGGCCAGCTTCTATTTAATCCTTAATCAATTCTAATCTTAAAAGTAGTACTGTAATATTTAAGTTACAACTTGCATTGTTACAAACAACCTTATATTACGTGAATGTTTTCATTATTGTAGTAGAGCAAATATTTTATATTTTCCCTTAACGTCTTGAATGTTCTGAGTAAATAAATTAAATAATAGGGAAAGGTACAGTAACATGCATGGACTTTTTTCCTTTTGCTTTTTTAAAATGGAGATGGCAGATTGGCTAGTATTAGACCTTATTCATGAAAATAAAGAAACTCAACATATATATAAACCCACGCATAAATCATAATGCAACTAATTCGTGTTGTATTAAGTATTAACCTAACAATCACATGTGAACTCTGTACCTTTGTATCCAGATGAAGCAGCTCCAGACAGCTAAACCAGTGAGTGAAATATCATTTTAGTTTAATTTGGGGCTAAGTGTAAATTTTAGATCTGTGTTATGCACAGTTGCGTTATATATATACTCACGTGCATTATCTTAGCAGTTTATCTGTGACCATAAGTTAATTAATTACGTGTATTATGTACTTTGTCTCGAGTCTAGGCGTGTTTGCCACATAATGTAGAACATATGGAGTTATAAACTAAACTCTAAACATAATTCTGACGTATAAAAGTGACCGACAATACATTGACGCACTGTTTATTACTCAATGGGAAGGTAGAAATGGATGACACTTTGACTTTTTACCTAAAAGGGTAAAGAGGAGAAACTGTAAAAAGAAGTCCACGAGGGGTCCACATTTTTTCTAAGTATTTTTAAGTCAATGAAAAAGTAGCAGAGGGAGCTATAGTTGCTGGATACAGCACCATCGATTTTGCCAAAGCTTTTATTTATCGCACTTTTCCAATGTTTTCCATTTATCTTTTTTCGTTTGTTTTAATCTACGAATTGTCGTTAGTGCCCCCACTTTTCGCGCGAAAAATAAACTTTTTCCCAACCTTTTCTTACCCTTTCCCGCTCGTTTACTTGAACAAGTAGATTTCCGACAAACAACACATACAAAACACTCCCAAAGTGGAGATAGAGCTAGTACAGTATATTGTTTGTACCGATAGGGTCCATTTTGCATCAACTATAAAATGTAAGATTGTCCGCTTAAGAAAAAATACTACTAGTATTATTAACTATTTAGGGGTCGTTCGGTTTGGCTTTTGTTTTACGCAGATATTAACTATTAATACGAATATTAGTAATGTGGGTATTAATAATATGTGTATTAATAATGTGGGTATTAGTAATGTGGTATTAATAATATGTGTATTAATAATGTGAGTATTAATAATGCGGATATTAGTTATGTGGAATTTAATAATGTGGGTATTAGCCACACATATATTATAACGTAGGAATTATTTGTTGAATCACTGATATATTACAAATTAGCAAAAAATATTATTATTTAAAATATTTATTTACTCCTTAAATAAAATTTTAAAATATTCTTATTATTATGAGGGTTAATTTTGTCATTTTAAATTTTAATACCTGCATTATTAATACACACATTATTAATACCACATTCTACCCCACATAAAATAATACATAGATTCCCGCATTAATAATGCGAAAGATACAAAAACGCAACCAAACATTGCACTAATTTTATGCGGGTATTAAAATTTCACAAAAACTAACCGAACACTGCGCTAAATTAACGCTGAGTTTTGTGCGGGTATTAATATTTAATACCCGCAACCGAATGACCCTTAATGCAATATATTTTGTTGATGGTGTAGTATTTTATGCATAACAAAATATAAAAAGTAAATATATGCTTATTTGAGTATTAGGCTTGTATAAAAATAATTTATTCATTATTAGTCATCATATGAGGATTCTTTCATTATTAATCACTACATAAATAATGACTCCTGCATAATTAACTTGTCAACCAATTGATGTCTAGATGTTAGTACTTCATGGAAGTTACTCCCTCATTCTCGTTGTTAGATGTATGTAAAAGACTTGAATGAAGTTTGAATTTAAAGTAATCTATAAAATCATGTCATAGAGGTAAATATAGAGATGTTAAGATTTAGTAGTTCAAATCTACTCTAAAATGAAGTTTGTACTTGAAATCTACTTAATTATTTAGATTATACATTTTGTACTTGAAATCTACTTAATTATTTAGATTATCAATCCAAAAGCCAATAAAGCAAAAATGGATGTAGTCATGTATACTTAAAATCTTAGATTTATTCATGTCTTTGGGGGATTTCTCCAATCTAATGTTCAAACTCATGATCCTTAATTAAAGGAGAAATGAATTCATCCATGTTACCAGTTTCTTCTTTAATGGTAAATTAGGGTACTTTCCATTGGCAATCCAACCAATGATATTCCTTCGCGTACAATTACTCAATAATAATAGCAATAAGTGTGTGTGAACGCACTGTGAGTATATTGTAGCGCGAAATGACTTGGAAACTTTCCTGTGTACCTGTTATTGAGTTTATATAGCGACGGATATTGGAAAGTTTGGGCCCCGAAAGCCCACTAATCACAGGGCCCATGAAGGAAGGCCTGTGCTTTTTACCACTTGTCAGACTCTGACCAACTTTTGGCTCGTCTTTCCAGGCCATGCTAGTTGTATATTACACGGTCCTTTGCTACACTCTCACCATTAGCGCGTAAATGTCAGCACCTTAAATTTTATTTCCTCAAAATGTACAAACTGGCTGAAATGTTTATCCTTTTGTAACCCGTTAAATCATCAATAGCTTAGTTGATAACTTGACAACGAATTAACGATTACCGATACTGAGTTGAAAAGAATACTGAGTATGTAGAATACTAAATTATCAAAAGAATACTGAGTATGTAGAATAATACGTTAATGAATTGAAAAAAATTCAAAGTGAATGATCAATTTAATGATTTTGATTTTCAAAGATAGTGCAAATTTAAGCCTATGGTAATGTGGTTGAGAATATATTTTTTGCTTCTTAAGAGTCATTTTACTTTTATGAGATTTATACTTTTAAAATATTTAAAGAACTTTTAGTATTTTTATATTTATTTTGATATGCGATGAGTTTAAATATGTAATATGGTTAATAAATATTTATATAGCCTACTTTAAAGTTACTTAGAATTGTGGTGTAGGTGCTGTTTTTGTTGTTTTCAAAGGCAAGTCTGAATTTATAATCACATTGATATATTCTGATGCTCAGTCTCAATGGGTGAAACAAAATGTGTCTTTTTTTTTCTTCCCTACCTACGTTATTTCTCTCCTAACTTCCTATAGATTAGTAGGAGTAATTAATGGGCTGATGATGGAAGTTGGTCGAACGAGAAGCTAAAGCACTGAAGGTTATATAAGGAACTCTTCGAAGACCCCTGTCTTTATGGATTAGCTCAGACTCCCTATAGTCGTAACTGTCCACGATCTCATACTAAATGAGATGATGAACGTGCACCCTAAGATCAGACATGGAGAACATGGCCTCATAAGTGAAGGAAGTCATTTCGTTTATGGGTGACTATAAATACTTCCCCAACCCTACTGTAAAAGGCATTAACAAAAATATAGCTAAATTTTGTCAAATTGCAATCTCATTATTGTTGTGTTCTTGTTCTTACTGGTCTATTTTCCTTTGAATTCATCGGGTATTGTTTGTAACTCTATTACTAATTCAATGTAACCAAAAAATCGATTTTAGACCATACACCCAACAAGTTTTACTTATAAGTATGAAGTAAAACTAATTTGCAGTGTAAATTATTTCAATGTATACGAGTTAAACTAATTTGCAATGTAAAACAATGTATATATCCAACCTAAAATCGTCAAATTAACATATGAAATGTGTAAGCACGCGCATGAAACTGCGTCCGGAGTTGTCGCCGCAAGATTACATTATTTTCCCATTTTCTCCGTATTACTAATTCTTTTCCATGTTACTTCTGTAACCCAACTCTGCTTGCTCATCATCACTTTCCTCCCTTTCCCTATACCCTAAAAACCACACACACTAATTTTCTCTCTCTTTCTTTCTTTCTCTGTACAAAGAAAAAAGCCGCCATGAAAGTACCTGAAACCGATCCCACTTTAACAATTAACCCCATTACCTCCAACACCCAGCTTCTCCGATCCCTTCTTGATTCCATTCCCCACACACAAAGTTTCAAAGGCAAATGGTCATTAATCAAAACTAAACTTTTAACACTCCAAACACACCTTACTGACCTTTCTTCCATTTCATCCATTTCCAATAACCCTCTTTACAATGACCTCTTCAATTCACTTTCCACTACTCTGTCAACTTCCCTTTCACTTGCATCCATTTGCCATTCACCTAATCCACCTGAAGGCAAGCTCAAAACCCAAAACGACGTCGACTCGGTGTCTGCCAAACTCGATAACCATGTTAATGATTTACTAGTACTTGTCAAAAGCGGAGTGTTGAATGAAAATGTTGGTGTACCAACGACAACTTCGAAGAGAGAAACTATACGTGCTGAATCGAGGAATCTTATTACTCGATTGCAGATTGGGACCACAGAAATGAAAAGCTTTGTGCTTGATTCCATACTCGGGTTATTACAAGAAGACGACAAAAATGTTTTAATTGCAGTTGCACAAGGTATTGTTCCTGTACTTGTAAGGTTACTAGATTCCAGCTCAGCATTTGAAATTAAAGAAAAAACTGTTACTGCTATTGCTAAAATATCCACCGTTGATTCGAGTAAACATGTCTTGATCGCTGAAGGATTAGGCCTTTTGAATAATCTTTTAAGGGTTCTTGAATCTGGTAGTGTGTTAGGGAAAGAGAATTCGTGTATAGCTTTACAAGCATTGAGTCATAGTAAGGAAAATGCAATAGCAATTGGGTCAAGAGGCGGGATTTCATCGTTGTTAGAGATTTGTCAAACGGGAACGCCTAATTCTCAAGCTATAGCAGCTTCTGTGTTGAAGAATTTAGCTGTTTTTCTGGAAATTAAAGAGAATTTTCTCGAAGAGAATGCGATTATGATTCTTTTGAGGTTGTCGTGTTCTGGTACAGCATTAGCCCAAGAGAATGCGCTTTCTTGCTTGTGTAATTTGATTGCGAAGGATGATAATATGAAAGTACTTGTGGCTAGAGAAGGTGGAATTGAAAGTATTAAGAATTTTTGGGATTCTGCCCCTTCGGTTCAGAGTCTTGAGGCTCCTGTTATTATGTTGAGAACGTTATCGTCTTGTCCATCAGTAGCTGAGGTTATTGTGGAGAATGGATTTTTATCTCGAATTGTTGGGGTATTGAATTGTGGGGTTTTGGGTGTTAGGATTGCTGCAGCTAAAGCGATTTATGATTTGGGCTACAGCACGAAAACACGGAAAGAATTGGGGGAAATCGGGTGTATTTCGCCCTTAGTGAGGATGATTGAAGGTAAAGCTGTGGAAGAGAAAGAAGCAGCTGCTAAGGCATTGTCAAATTTGATGATATATGCTGGAAATAGAAGGATTTTTAGGAAAGAAGAAAGAGGAATTGTTAGTACAGTTATGCTTTTAGATCCATTGGTAACAAATTTGGACAAAAGGCATCCTGTTTCATTATTGGCTTCGCTTGTGTACTCGAAGAAATGTCGTAAACAAATGGTGGCTTCCGGGGCTTGTGTTCATTTACAGAAGCTAGCTGAAATGGAGATTGAAGGTGCAAAAAAGTTATTGGATTGTCTTGGTAGAGGCAAATTATGGGGAGTTTTTCACAGACATTGAGCAACAGTAAAAGGAGCATATGCAATCAATCTGTATGTATAATAAAGGTTTTCTCTTTTCTAAATTATATTCCGACCTGTAATTTTAAAGTCCTGTTTTTTTTCTTGATCATGTTCATAGATTGTGGTTATTAGTGGTAGAAAAAAGTAAAAATGTTTGATTAGTAGGCTAGATTGCTACTTGAAAGAAGTTTTATGTAATATCTTTGGTTTGTTGACCTAACTTGGTAGGTGTTTCTTGTTTTTCTACCAAAAAATCAATAAATTAAGTGAAGATGCCTTCTCTTTGACGTTCTTGCTCCGCTGTTACATTTATTGAGAATTTGTCCATTTATGAGAAGTTGTTTGGTGCTATGAAACTTCAGAGCTCATGTATGATGCAACCATAGGTGTGTCTTGAAGGAACTCAAATAGTTCACTCATACTAAATTCAACAGTCTTCGATCATGGTCCTCACGAATTTATTATGATGGTCTTTGTTTGTTTCGTGAATAAGGCTTTTGGCTAGAAAAGGTAGTCAAAATTTGTACAACTGTTATATCATCCTTGTCAAGAAAATGTAATATTGAACATTTTGTCTATTACAGTAAAGTCTCCATTGTATTTGCTAGCCATATTAAAACAACAATTGTGACCGGTATTCATTGTATTTCTATTGAGAGGTGAAGCAGATCTGTTTTGTTTCCCTCTTTTAATTAAGAAATCCTCAAGCACCCCTTGTGTAGGATTTGAAACGTGATGAAAAGTCCCTATCATTTTCCTCTTAAATATCAATTTTTTGTTTTTGAACCTGTGATATGTGCCTAACTCGTATATTTCTCTACCATTTGCCTCATAAGTATCAACTTTATGTCTTCGCTCATGATATGTATGTTAATGAAATATCGCAAGCAGTGTTATACATAGATTAATAATACATGGATTAATTATGCAGGAATTAGTAATATATGGATTATTTTGTGTTTGGTGTTTGGTACATTGCACAAAATTGGAGATGTAAGTTATCATTTACTATTTAATTTGTTTTGAAGTTAAAAAGAAATGAGTTTACAATTATGCCCTTTGATGCTTAACTTTAATTGGCTTTGGGGAAAAGAGAAGGATAGTTTTGTCATTTTGTTCCTTTATCCATGTATAACTAATACATAGATTAGTTATCCCACATAGGATGTGGGATAAAATAATACCCAAATTGATGTATTAATCAGTCATGGTATTAGTTAATACATGATTCAAAATTGTACCAAACAATGAATAAAGTGGATACTATTCTTAATACCATGCTTATTTTGCCCAATACAACCTACCAAACGACCTCTTATTACACTAGACAATAGTCCCAAGGGCCTAAAAACTCTATCCTATTGAAAGCGGTTTTTTAATTTCTTTTCCATTGGAAAGGTTTTGGGTGGATGGAAGATCTGTTAAAATTTCAATACTCTTGAATTTAACCATTGGGGATTTTTGGTAATCTAATACATCAACTATCCATCGTGACGAATCACTGACATTAGTGAACTACTACTATTAAGATAGGTTTGCAAGTTGCAACTCAAGAAGAAAAACGTGATAGTCGAAGTGTCTCGCGTTACTTTCATGTCTTCTTTCCATTTGATGAAAGTTTTGAGAAGGAAATATATGTTTAATTTTTGGAAGTTGCAAAATATCCATCACAACTAGGGACCAAGCCAACGCTGTCACTCTGTTCTGGTGCAGCCTCCATATGTTTTTAAACCACATCCATGCCCACCAACTATAATAATCAATGCCATTTGCTGAAATATTCAACATAGGTTAGCTTAACCTAATCACATTCTTTAATCTAATTAGGAATAGGGTTACCAAATCCTAATGCCTATTCTAGCCAAAACAGAGATACATCTAGGCAATACAGGTAGGGGTGGACTACATGGTCTGAAAAGGGTTCAATTGAATGCAAATGTGATTTCTTGGATTGAAACTTGATAGGTTTAACCTTTATAATAGCGTAATTGAATCCCTTGCACCTTTGCAAGAATGAGTTCAAAACTTACTACTAAATATTTAGTGATTATCACAGTTACATGCTATAAATATTCGGTTTAGTGATCCCCTTGAAACAAATGCTTCTGCCTTCAACCGAATCCCTTCATCGGAAGAATATACTGTAGGGTAAGTCGTCTCGACACTTTAGAAACTTCTAGTGTAATTTGTTTCATGTCACACGTTTGAGTACAATGTAAGTGTGGTTATTTCTGCTTGGGATTAGAGGTAGAATTAATTTTTGGGATGCTTTCTAACCGGTAATAGTGATGAAGACGGTTGATTAATACTCCATCTTATAAATTAAAGTATGCTTTCAAGAGTGTTTTGTGATGTAATTGTAAGTATCTACAGGGCTTGAAGTAAAAGTCAGCGATAATAGACAAAAGAAATGCAGAGATGTCATATTGTTGTTGCAATTATGAAAATGAGATATGTTGACGTTAGCTTGTGTTTAGTGTGTCTGTGTGAAAGTAGTAACGAACCGTGGGCCTCTCCGTCCGAACACACACTGCATTTTTATGGAAAAAAGGTCATTATTGCGTGAAGAAATCCTTCATTTCATTATCGTTAGACTAAGAAAGGAAAATGATAATACCAGAAAAAGATAAGAGGAGGGGGCCTCATTGAATTGACTGATAGTAATGTTTTGCCTTGTCCTTTACTTTAACTCTTATTTCATTGGTGTAATTTTACTTGAATGTATGTTGCTGGATACAAATTTAAGAATAAAATAAAAGAATTTGACTTATACCAAAAGTACTTTTAGAACACGTTATTTTATACATGTCATGAAATTTCTATAATAACATATTGTCCAGAGTAAACTCGAGATTAACATCGATAAATATTTAATTAGAAAACTGTCATTCTTTAATCATATAAATTTCAGAACAGAAGAGTAGTATGTATAATTTATCCACTTATTAATTTTGAGCTAATTCAATGACATTTTTTACCTTTCTTGTGTTTTCATTCTTATTCTTTTGTTTCAGCACATTATCATTTTTGAGAAGTCTGTTGTTTTGAATGCGGATCATAGTGATAAGGAGAAATGTATTCATAAGCATTGATAGAGGAATTCATCTCTATTCTTACAACTAAAGGTAGAAATAAAAGAGAAAATAAAGAAGGGAGGGAGATTCTAGAATTAATCAAAAGAAACTAATTAAGAAAATAAAGACATTATTCTTGCTTAATCTTTGTGAAGTATTTCCCCTTATATATATAGGCCCTCAAGCGATACATATGTTTTTTTTTAACCAGAATCTCACACGTAATTTTGATATCTTCCAAAATAGGTCCTCCCGTGTAGGTTCGTTCATAACATCTGTGATCAGGGATCACTATAATTATACTTCTCCAGTCTATGAATTCCAGTAGTAACGATAAATGTAGCAAGAATTTGACTTTCTTTCATAATATTACTTCTCCGAATATCAAGCAGGGATGAGTTTATTGATTAAGTTTGTATTTTAGTCAGGTTTTGAGATACTAGCACAGTAGTGGCTGGTTGTAGGTCATAATGTTTGATTTGGTAGAGTGGTACCATGTGCATTTGTCCTGTGTATTATCTACAAAATTAATTTTCTTGCTGGTAGTTACCCAAACAGGCAAGGATCTGATCTTCTAAATTTCTTCCCTTTTTTCATAATCTTCTTCCATCAACCAAGCATATGCCAGTAAATCTTTGCTGCCTGTAATGGCCAAGAATGGAAATACAGATTGAGCTGTCCAATCTCAAAGTAGATGCCAGAATACTACTTAGTATATTATGCTCAAGATGACACTTTATTGCATACGTATCTACTATTCTGCTGATATCTGTTACCTTCCACCACTAACCATCAACCATCAGTTAAAGTATCGAGTAGCTCTACCTATTTAGTTTTAAACAGATGCTATTATTTGAACCTACTGAGAGTTGCTTGGTGGGAATTAAACATCCTATTTCAAGCAATTTACTTTGCTTGTGGGGAATAAATTAGTTACCTGCTTGCTTCTATACTTTAGCTTCCAAAAAGAATGCTTCCCTATAGCATGAGCAAGTCTAGACGATTTGTGAATATTGGGAAACGATAGGTTGTTAGAAGTTAGAACCTATAAGTGTAATATCTCAGTTATATTACTACAAGTCACCTTCGGTTTCTAGTTGGGGTCCCACCTAAAAAAAATCTTGAATTAACAATTATGAAGAGAGAAGACCTTGTAGGTTGAGTGGAAAATATCGTGGGCTCAAAAATTCACATGTCCATGAGATTTATTAAACAAGACATATTTGGCTATTTATTGCTTTACATGCATGTGGGTTTTATCATAGAACATTAAGGTTTGTTATGTTTAGTAACAGTATTTTAATTGCATCAATAAATCAATCAATGCTTAAATTCGATGGGGTCGGAGCTCTGACGATGGGAATCATTTGTCTCCCTTTTCACCCTTTGCTGAGGTCCAAAATATTCCAATACTAAATAAAAATTCTTTGATATAAAAGATTCTCTAAATCTCACCATAATATTCATACATGAATATACAAGTATAGCTAACTAGAAGAAGAAGTTCATGAATCTAATGCAAGTGCTACAGAACAAATGCTTAATCATTATTATAGTACTTGTTTTTACCTCTATGCATCATTCGCTTCTTGATGTTTACAAATTATTTCAAGTAACCTTCTCTTGTTTAGTTCGTCATATATGAGCTTAAGTTAGAAAGAAAACTAATGGCAAAAAGAGACAATGGAGCTGTATTTTCAGACTTTACCTAAGTGAAGCTCTGCAGGGACAAGACAGATTATTTATTTAGATGATTTATCTAATGAGTCCTTCCTTAGTAATCATGCAAAACCACTTAATCAGATCTTTAGATCTCCCATTAAATGCACAAATATAATTGTTGAGATCGTTTAATTCAGTCCCAAGAGTTTCCATTCCCTCGTCCACTAAGATTATTATTTATTTGTTAGGAACCAAGGTAAAATTGAAGGGAGAATTACAGAAATCGGAAACTTCAGTGCCGCTCTCACACTTATGGCCACCATTAAAAAACCTTTTTACTGTTGATCAGCTGGCAATTCTCCACCAAACCATGCAAATTAACCATGGTGGTTAAAATTTAAAGTATAAATTCATATCATCTAACCATGATTAAGTAATATATTGATATTTGCAATGCACATGGCTTGTATTTATTGGCTTGGTGCATACCGTCTGCAACTCTGGTAATAGAAGCTAAAAGAGAGCGCTTACATGGTAAAATGAAACTAGGAATCAATTTTTGAAAAATAATACGAGAAAAGGTCAGCAAGTTGAAAGCCTAGGTTATTGATCGGCCCAAGTATTATTCTACTCTGAGGGGGGATAGTTTTGAGGATAAATTACACCACATATAACTTTATGAAATTTATTTACCAAACATAGAGATACTTTGGTTTCTTTAAAAAAATAGCGACATTTTTAGTATTTGTTACAAAAAATAGCAAATATGTAAAAATAAGATTCTCTCTCATAAACAAACCCTAGTTTTGATACATCTCTCTCAACCCATGTAGCTGCCCACCATCCCTCATCCACCACTACTCCTGTCCCATCACTTTCCCGTCACCGTCGTTACTTTCCCATCGCCACAACCACTTTCCCCTTCATCATAATACTGCAACGCTAAAAAAGATACTATTTTTGAGCTTTTAACAGGTTGCACCACATATATGTTTCTCCATTTTACAGGATGTGTGGCAAGCTATTTAGAAAGCTACTCAAGAATATTAGAAAGCTGGGAACACACAGTCATATCACGGAAGATGTTATCCAAGACAAATGCTACAGCCTAAAATCCTTCCATGGCTGCAATAAAGAGGTCTCCTCTAAGAGATTCATTATGGGTATTGCCATCAGGAAGCTTCCCAAATACTTCCAGATCTGAAGGTGTCCTTTTTTTTTTTTTTGTTACTGCTTCCAGATCTTAGAGCTGTAGATCTGTAGTTTTATGACTTGTATGCCAGTTGTATGGCATTTGTATACGAACTGTATGGCAGATGTATGTGACTTGTATATGGTTTGTATGCTATTTTTATTCATTTGTATCTTGTGTGTTATGCATGTGTGTATGCATGTTAGTTCTTCTTCTTCCCCTTATTTTATTTATTTTTATTTTTATGGTGATTATAATAGTGGTTATGGAGTGTTTGGTGGTGGTTTGATGGTGGAAGGGTTGTATGTCTATTGTTTTTCCATTGTATGTAAGGTGGTATATTTTACATACACTATACATAGAATGGACATACAAGTTCCATACAATGGTAAACATCATTTGTTCAACTATATGTTGTTGTATAGCATGTGTATGTCTATTGTATATATTGTTTATACAATGGAAAAACACTTGGCATACAAGTAAAAAACTTTTAGAAAGAAAAACTTTTTAAAAAAAATCCGGTGACCTATGGTAGCTGTCGCCTGCAGGCACGTGGTTGGGGGAAGGGGTAGTGTGGAGGAAGAAAGCAGATTTAGGGTTTTGTTTCCATCTTTTATGTACATTTGCTATTTTATGATTAAAAAAGTATTGCTATTTTTGAAACTATAGTAATATTGCTATTTTTATGTAAAGTAGAAAGCTGGTTTGTATAGTTGTGTAATTTAGCCTAATTTTGACGACTAGCCCATTTTTAGGTTGCTCAAAGAGCAACGATCAACAATTAGAAACTTTAGAAAATAGCCATACTTTTAAAACATGCATTTTTTGTAAGAAAGCCACTGAAAAATATTTGAAATTTGAACTGAACTCTAGAAAAAATTTCTGCGATTTAGTTCAAAGTTCTAAAAGGAATTTCTGGAGCTTTATATATTTGTGGTCAGAGACAACTTTCTTAGGACTTTGAATTAAAATTCAAAAAAATCAGAGTTCAATTCAAAGTCTCAGGGAAATATTTTGGACTTTTGGTGGTCAGTTTTCACATTGTTTCTGTCTTTTCTAAGTAATTGCAGTTTTCTATAACTTTTTCTCTGATGGCTATTAATTGTAAATGCAATATAAAGTGGCTATGGGGTCAAATATTTTCCATAAGGTGGAGAAAATTAATAACTAGCCAATTTTGAAAGTTCTAAATGAGTTTTATCCACTATTCCAAAATTAATTGAGGAATAATCAAATTTTTATGCGCACACTTGCAATCTATTTATGTTGACAAACACCCAGATTAGTCCCAATATGTTCAAAGACCTAGAGCTTCATATACAAAGTCTCAGTATTTTATACTGGTACTTTAAAATAAAATGTTCAAAATTCCAGTATTTTGTACTGGGATTCATATTTAAGTGATCCCAGTATAAAATACTGGATTTTTTGAAATTTTGTTCATAACTCCCAGTATAAAATACTAGAATTTTTTTCAAATTTGATTAATTTTTAAAGAGTTTTATACCGCTGACTGATTTTAATTCAATACAGTGCAAACAGGCTATAGGGCCAAATTTTTACCAGGTGGCAAATAGCCGGCCCGGAAAATTCGAAGGATCGAAACGAACTGGACCAACCCACATTAATAGCACTAAATAGGTAAGTTTCTGTTCACTTTTATATTTTGGATTCTCTATCCAGCTTTACGTCACAGAACATTTTTGTTTTAAATTTTGTTTTAAATGTTTAACTACTTATAACTTACATAATGTTGTTGTCGTATAGGTGAGATTAAGAATTTCTTGACTTAGGACATTATTATGTATATATATATACTACGAGAATGAGAGGTAAAAAACTGAGCAGGTACCCCGTACCTTTGCCTTTTCAATCTATGAGATTCTGTATCCAATAAAAACACACAGAATTGGAATAAAAGCTACTCTTGCATTTATATAAAAAGTACACTAGTCTCTTTATGCATATTACATGAAATAGCTAGTGATAGTGTTTATTCATTATTCTGCCTTTTGATGGCAGGTTTTAATTAAAGCTTAATCTGTCTTGATTGGTTTGCCGAGATGATAGTGAGGCAAAGGTAGCAAATAATGGCAATGTAAGACAACATCACACTGACTGTAACTCTGTGACAGAATTTAGCAACAAAGACACAGATTGGTTCCCAGCCAGATTGCTTCTGCCCATGTTTACCCACATATCCTATTGCTGTTGCTGCTGCACTTCCAGCCACCAGTAATCCCAGCACAAACTGCCAACAAATTAATTAGTTAAAATTTAATTCTTTTTAAAGTAACCAGCACGTTTTAATAAACATATCCACTTACATGCCCCTAGTGTTTAGACCGTGTTAAATAGTTTAATTTTGAGAGAGATAAATTAATTAAAATGAAATGGAGTACATAATACTTAATCACGATTAACCGATGAAAGTGTATATACATGACATAGCACATGTCTACTGTTAAATTATTCTTATATACTACCTTATGCATATTAATAAAGCTTATAAACTTTTTTGAGTCAGGAGCGGCTCAACAATATGAGAGGCCTAAAGACAAACTTAATATATCGTCATAACTTTTTTTAATAACATTCATATACATTTTAATTCAAAATTTACTTTTCTTAATTCTTTAGCAATACAACTTTTTAATTAATATTTTTAATCTGGAGAAATAGACACAATCATGATATTAGTAATGTGGAAATATTCTTTCCAAGATTTTTAAGTTTTTTTCCTTTTTAAAAAAAAAAATCTAAGCTTTTCATGAAAAAATTGTCTAATATTTTAGAATTCTAAATTAAACTTAGTATTAATTAAAAAATTTTACAACAAAATCAATAGTGTATTGGAGTAAATGACTAGCATTTTGTTCATTTTAAAAAAATATTATTAATATAAATAAACTGTACTAAAATTTTGGGGGCCTTAATGCTCGGAGCCACCCATGTTTTGAGTTTGTATTACAGAATTTTAATTCATTATATTTATACCTGTCGCTTGAAAGGGAATTATAAAGTTTTAGTTGGAATTTTATTTTCCGGTAAGCAAGAGCTAGTAACCGCATCACAATTACTACATTTCAAATATACTAAATGAATATCAAATATTTGATCATCACATAATCAATATATATGTCTCTAACTCACAGATCTTGTAATGAAGTTTGGAGAGATATTTACTACCATAATACACTAGTGGCCATCTACATAGGATAATGTGCATTAAGGATCGAAGTTTATTTGTTTTTTTATTTAATGCATTTCGTCTTAATGAAGGAAGCGCAAAAAGATGGTCACTATTGAATGTTAACGCCTTTTTCATCTTGAAATCTGACGGTGATGAATTTCCTGTTCTATATTTGTTCACTTATTTCCAGTGTCCCTTTTAACTTTTACCTAAAACGTATTTTGTATGTAAAAAAAAGGGAGACAAAAGAAATGTACGAATAGTCGCCCCTAATAGAGGGGAAACTGATAAATGAAAGAGCAATTGCTACTCACTTTGTTTCAACTTATGTCTTTACAAAAGAAAAAATTTTGAAACTTATCGCGGTTAAAAACATGCCACTATGGAAAAAGTAAAAATTTAAAATTAAATTTTATCCAATTATTATGATTTTTTAACTGACTATTGATTAAGTAAATTTAAAAGGGACGTACCAAATCATGCAGGAACATATAGAAGTATTTTTTGGAGTCGAGAGTTTCTCGACAACACAGTATCAAAGCGAGAAGTAGAGAAACAAGTGAAGAGACACATCCACTGATATTCGCATAAGCGAAAAATCTGCAAAAAAAGACGAGTTAAAACAAATCATACAAAATTGCTCATGATGCATAAGATTTATATTTTCAATCCAAAAGGGTATTTAATTTAGTACTCTAACTCACTTCATGGGAGGAGAATAGGTGTAACGGGCATCAAAGCCAAGAAACAGAACCTGTTTGCTTGTCACAATTCTCCATACTGCAGCCAAAGTGAAAGCAAAGCCCAAAATTCTCAATAAAATTTGTCCAATGAGCATGTGAGTTTTGAGAGTAGGATTCTGTTTATTCTTTGCTTCAAAGTTGTCCATTAATTCTCAAATTTTGGAAAAAACCCGAAGCTCAGGAAGAAGGAATACAGAGCTCTATGAAAACTGAAGGTTTAATTTTAATTTGCTTTGCTAGTATTTAAGGAAGAAGCTAATTAGATAAGAAGGAAATAATCAAGAAAATAATGGATCAGGTCAAATCTATGAGGTACTGAAGAGTGGGCTAAAAATTTATTAAGTTGCATTAAGTGTCACAAATTATAGATTTGTACAATTTTAAGTGTATACTTAGTCACAAAGAGCTTAATAAATGAATTTACCTTTACACCAAAACCCAACCATCCCAGCTACCCCTCTTTCTTAATGCTGAGATTTTTTTAATTTCTTTATCTATTTTTGGATGAATTCACGTTGAGGTTGAATTACGTTACTTGCTCACAAGCATCCTTTTTGTAAATTAGCAGCATTAGCAGTTGTTTATTCTTCTTCTTTTGGTGGTTTCCTTTACATTTAACTTGTTTTGGGAAAATTAGCAGTATCACTTACTATAGTCTGAATAAATATTCTAAAATTGAAGAACGATTTTGACAATCCAAAAACCTTTTTCATCATAAGCATCAAGCAAAATGTAAAAATAGTAAATCACTGAACTCTCTCCACGTACAATAAGATTTGTTCTCCAAACGTGACCAAACCCCTTTTACTAAACCACCTAGGATTAGTTAACATATGAAATGACCTTATCTAAGTCTAACCAAAGAGATTATTATGTATTTTCTTGCAGCAATAGAATCATCACTTTTGTGGTAATTGTAGAAAAGAAAATATAGTTGGTATGTCCAAAAAAAATAACCACATTGAACCATACTATCACATAGCTATCTATTCCAATTTAAACTTGTTTCCGTTACATACCACCCCACATTTTCTAGGGAAGGAAATGAGAAAGACAGCAAGAAAGAAGATGAGTTGGACCCAAAAAGGGAATGATAAAGACTTCACTATTGTGACGTTTATTGACTGTGGTGATGTGATCGAGTCCACAAACTACGCAAAGTGCCTTAGATTGTCCTTATAGCTCCTACAACTCCACTCTTTCTACTTCTCACTAGTTTCGTCTTTATGTTACATTGTGTGCAATTTCAGCCAAATGAATATAATTGATACGATTGTGTTAAAAGCATTGAAGTTAGAAGCAAGAGAGATTTTTGAATGGTATACAATTTACTTCTATACACTAATGAGTGTAAAAAACTTTTTTTTTCTTACGTCACTTGAATGATAAATAAGATAAATGATAAGTGGAATTAATACATAAAAAATAAGGAAAATAATTTTTTATATCAGGTTAAATTACATATTTAGTAAATTCTTTACATTGATTATAATATGAATGGTAAATTTATATTTTACTAGTACTTTAACGCTCAATCATCTAGTACTAGTTTATGCAATGTCCCCTGTTAACATCCTCTTGGTCACGTATACGAGTGTTCATGGGGCGGTACGGTTCGGGTTTGAACTTATCGGTAACGGTATATCGGTTAACGGTATGTAATTATGTAAAATAATACCGTACCAATAAGCTATCGATTATCGGTTCTTAACGGTTCGGGAACCGGTACACCGAAGTAATGCGCGAATTCTCGGTGGATAGTTATCATAGGTAAGATTTTTTTATTACTATTAACAACCACTAAAGTAACCGACAAACCATCCAAACAAATTAAGTAAATAAGTGCAATCAACAAGTCTTAACAATTTGCTAACATAACACAAAATAATGAAATAGAAAAAGATAAGATAATAAAGTCTGATCAATGACCCGAGAAAGCAAAATCAATTATAAAATGGGCCAGACGCGATAGTTAAAGTGCATGAGTATTGACATATAACCACCAATAATAATAATAGTTGAAGTTTAATCTATAAATTAAAGTTGTAAATTAGAATTTAAATGACTTAATATACTAATAATAAATAAAATAAAATATATAAAATTATAAAAAATATATCTTTATCAGTTATCGGTACGGTAACGGTAAAGAGATATAGAAACCGTTACTGTACCGATATCTTATCGGTATTGAAAATTAATACCATTACCGAACCAATAACCGTTATACCGATACCGTTAAGCTTGTCGGTAGCGGTAACAGTTCGGCTATCGGTACCGGTTCGGTTTTGCATACCCTTAGTCACGTATGATATCAGATAAAATACAAATAGTCATCAGATGACTAAATCTGGGTAAATGCAAAAGCTTATTTTATAGTGCGTCGGATAAGCAAGCGTTTTGTTGAGAAATTTTATTACCTAAGGGATTTTTACACAAATAGACTTTATTAGAGAGCTATGCCATATAAAATAGCTATACTATTTTGTTTACATAATATAGCTATATATATTTTACTCTTTATAAAATATTATGGTATCTCTAAATTGAGATTCATTCTATATTCTTCTTCCTACAAACCCTAGACACCACTATCTCATCCCTACCTCGCCCTCCGCCGCTACTTTCCACTGCCGCACCTGGAAAAAATCACCAAAAAAATACATATAGATACAAAGATATACACTTGCAGATATACAAAAATACAAAATAATACATAGTTATACAGAGTTATACGATGTGATATAATATAAAGATATACTAAGAAATACACTGGTAGATACATAGAAATATGAAAGAGTACATAGTTATTCAAAGTTATACAAAGTAAACATATACAAAGAAATACATTAGATATATAAAAATACAAAAAATATACATAATTATACAAAGGTATACATAAACAATAAAGCTTAATTGTTGGGGTGAAAGAGACGAGATTGGAAAAATATATGTTTAAGGTTAATAAAAGCATGATAATGGATAGAATCTAAAGGAAGTTAATTTAGGAGTGTTTTTTGTATTAATTCTTTCATAATAAAAGCTTATTTTTAAGAATTTTCTTCGTCTGTTTAATTTTGTAAGTAACTATGTTTTGTAGATAATTTATTAGGATTTGTTATGTTCAATAATATTTTAAAATGTAGTTATGTTAGAAAATTAAGTGTCATAACTAGTCTATTTGAGTAATTTTTTCTTTTGTTGTAAATTGTGGCACGACACCAAACATCTAATATGTCGACAAGGTAACCATACTCTATAGGTAAAAATTTAGTCCCGTAGTCTGTTTGCACCATGCTAATTGAATACTAGCCAGCGGCGCAAAACTGTTTGAAACTAGCCAGTTCTGGACAAGTCTCAGTATTTTATGCTAGAACTTTGAGCTAACATGTTCAAAGTCCCAGTATAAAAATACTAGGATCACTTAAACACTAATCTCAGTATAAAATACTGGGACTTTGAACATGTTAGTTCAAAGTCCCATTATAAATATATAAAGCTACATGGACTTTGAACATAAATCACAGTATAAAATAATAGGACTTTGAACATATTAGTTCAAAGTCCCACTATAAAATACTGAGATAGTTAAGGATATTTGCCAATACTAATGGAGTGTAAGTGTGAGCACAGATTTTTGGTTATTTTTCAATTAATTTTGAATAGTGAATAAACTCACTGAGGGGGGCGTCAAAAATTGGCTAGTTATCAAAATTTATGTATCAACCAAATGGTCCAACAAATAGAATGGGCTCTCTTCGCAGCCCCTAAAGGCGTTAGAGAAGATAACATATTTAGCCAAAATCAAATATGACCCTACATTCAAATAGACAAATGAACTCTTGAACAAAAGCTAGCCAAAATTACCTATATTAATATGTTTACAAATATTATTTTTCTAAAATAGTGGAACTACAGCAAAAGAAGTTTAAATTTGTGCCTATTTTTTGGGATATCAATCATCAGCCACATTCTCTTTCTCCATTAACTGTTATGACATGATTATCACCTAAAAATTGCAAAATATATATCTTTTGCATATATTTTATGTATACATTTTGCGTATACATAAAATGCATATCTTTATTATACATTTCGTATATATTTTGTGTTTTACATTTTGCATATTTTATTGGTATTCATTCTCCGTTAATTTTTTGTATTCATTATGCGCACACTTATAATTATATAAATACCAACTTAATTCTACCACATAAGTAATACATAGGGAATACTCATACTATATCTGTTGAACCCCAGAAATTACCCCGAAAAGGGTAAATTCCGGAATATCGACAGGATGGACTAACTCTTTTGGAGTTTTTGGAGTCGCCACCCAATTTAAGGAAAACAGGGAACCAAATTAACAAATGCGTGCAAAACTCCGCTTTATAAAAAAGACGGTCTTTCTTCCAGAGATTCTAAAAGTAAGAGGTTTTATTAATTTCGGAAGAAGGTTTTTAAGGCACTTCCGAAATTCCGTAAAATACGATTAATCCGACATGTTTCCAAAATATTTGCAAAATATGCTTTTCTAGAAAATTTATCTAAAATAATTAATTGAAATAAAACTTGTTTATGAAAAATATTTTAATTTGCACGCATTTTGCTAATTGGCTTCAGTTTGCAATAAATTAAATAACGACTTCAAAAATAAAAGGCAATGAACATAAAGTAAAGCAATCAACAAACAATTACATATTATTGATAAATAAATATTCTACACATTTTATTTACATAAATATCTCTAAGTAAAGAAAGGCAAAGTTAAAGATAGAACCGGGAAATTGATCAACTCGCGGGAGTCTTGACTTTCAAAAATTGTTAAGTTTTATTTCTGAATGCTCGGGTCCAGATTCAATCCGCAAATGCCTTTAATGCAATGGGTTATTCCCGTTCGTGAGTCAGCCAAAAGCGTTCCCGAATTGCTCGTGCCAAGATGTACCTCGCAATAAAATGAAAATTTAAACTAAATTAGTTCGATAATAAAGTGTAATAATTAATAAAATAAAATAAAGTAATAATAGTAATAATAATAATAATAATAATAGAAAAATATATATATAATAATAATAGAATAAATAATAATAATAATAATAATAATAATAATAATAGTAATATATAATAGTAGTAACGGGGGTTGTTTTGCAAAATTTAGGCTCAGGTGCGTATGGCGCGTCGAATAGAGGCTCGGGATTTGGTACGGTTGCAAACACGGAGCCCGGGCCGTGTTGCCGTGTCAAAGCACCAAACCCACTACTCTATTCAACTTGCGTAGCATTAAAATGCACTCATCATCGCCTTTTGCTTTAGGGACACGGGAACGGGACGGATCAAGTGTAGTATCGTGTTCAAAATCCGTCAATTCATTATCCGTCAATTCCTTGTGTAGGCCTCAACACGCGCATGTGTATTTTTTCATCGGCCGGGGTGTAGTATCGAGTTCAAATCAGTCCATAAGTCCCGAATGAATTATTTTTCATAGGCCTTGATGCAACATATGTTCAAAATCCATTGGTCAAACTGCATGACCACAACACAAACGAGTCAAACTGCGTAGAATGGATCAAACGCATAACCAAAAGAAACCAAGTGATGGGTCAAACTGATATTTCTCATAAGAAACAATAATCAGTGCAACCAATGAAATATGCAAGGCAAACAGAAAACCCAGAATCAATGACTGATGCGCAGAACAACTCGCCAAGATAACCAGATCCATAAACATAAATCAATAAACAACAGAAACGAGGGATAAGTGACCGGAAGTCAAATACTCCGGTGAGAATAGCTGCAAATCAGATTTTCCAAACAAACAAACAACAATACAGTTCTTCCAACGAACAGAGCAGCACCACAGGTACAAGGAGGAGGAGCGACTCCGACCTGATTCTCCGGCGAGGAGACGAAATCCGGTGGTGTCACTACTACCCCATCCCCGTTTTCAATCTGTCAATAATCTCGCACACCCCAAACCCCCACAGTTCCAGACGAGTGCTAAAAACACATATCGGGGATCAATCTTGTCCCTTTTTGACAAATTCGCATCTAAGAACGGTTCACAGAGTCTAAGCATAACGGCACTGAGATTTACAAACATGCCTGAACTAGCACAAGCTAATAGATCAACCTCCAAATGAGCCCTTGACGAATTTTGTTTATAACTGCTGCAAGCAGGGCTGTCAACCCCTTTTCCATCGATTTCTGTTTGTTTTTTTGGTGTGGGTGTGTGTTGATGGTTATTTGTGGAGGATGGGAGGGGTGTAATGGATAGTGGGTGAGGCTAAAATCTGATTTTTTGTTTTTGTTGTGGGAGAATATGGGGGTGTATGATTTTCGTGAGGGAGATGGGGAGATTTCTGAATTGGGGAGAAATGAGTGTGGGCTGAGGAAGATTTGTATGTAATGTATATGTTTGCACGCATAGGCTAGAATTTTAGGCTTCAAACGATTTTAACCCTTTTTTATATGATTAAGTAAACGGAGGAATTGCAAAGAGTTAGCTGAAATTAAGGCTATGCATTGCAATTTTATCCACTTTTAACTGAAATTTATAAATTACCCTTAATTTTCAAAATTAATTTTGATTTTAAAATTATTAGGCTTTTAATTGAAATTTTCGGGACAAAATTGGATGTCAACAGCTGCCCCTCTTTACCCGGAAAAGGATGAAAGAATTTTCCGGGTAAAGACGTTGACGGAAAAGCCAATTTTGTCACGATAAAGCCAAAGACTTTTGATTCCAAGAACCAAAAGGCGAGGCTTATGGCTGAACTCCGGTTTTTGAGTTGCCTACATATCTCGGGCTGAAAGAGAATCAGGCCATATGTAGTTCGACGACACTTAGACACGAAAACTCGCACGATTGATTGAAAAAGACGCACGAATAGGAAAGAATTCAAACTGACCCCTAATCTGGAATGAAAGATTAGGTAAGAATTTGCTTGTTCGAGTGCGATTCTTCAGATCCTCGTTGATGAGTCTAGCTCATATCAACGATTGCCCCAGTTCACTGCTAAGAAAAAGTTCCACGTTATGCTCCAAATGCTGCTGCGGTATGGCCAAAATTCTGTAAAGACTTAACAAACGGTAAGCGAGCAACTGCTAATAAACTATAATAATTGGAATAAGAAATAAATAAAGGGATAATATAAAATTATAAATGCAGGTTGCGATATCATCAATAAGTTCTTTTTTCGATCAACTGACGAGGCACTCCGCCCGGGGAACCTCTAAGCTGATCATTATTATCGCGAAACATTCCGAAAGGGGTGCTTCAGCCGACTTGTCTTGGACTATCAATCTACTTGAAAGAAACCTGCATATCCTATTTGTGGGTGGAAGAACCCAAAGTATCCTATTTGCGGGTGGAAGGACCCGAATATCCTATTTGTGGGTGGAAGAACCCCAGATATCCTATTTGTGGGTGGAAGGACCCAGATATCCTATTTGTGGGTGGAAGAACCCCAGATATCCTATTTGTGGGTGGAAGGACCCGAATATCCTATTTGTGGGTGGAAGGACCCGAATATCCTATTTGTGGGTGGAAGGACCCGATATATCCTATTTGTGGGTGGAAGGACCCGAATATCCTATTTGTGGGTGGAAGGACCCGAATATCCTATTTGTGGGTGGAAGGACCCGATATATCCTATTTGTGGGTGGAAGGACCCGAATATCCTATTTGTGGGTGGAAGGACCCGAATATCCTATTTGTGGGTGGAAGGACCCAAATATCCTATTTGTGGGTGGAAGGACCCAGATATCCTATTTGTGGGTGGATAAACCCTGTATCTTGCAAAATCTGTAATCGTCTGGCCTGTGCTGGTGACGCGATAATCGATCAAAAGCTAAAATAGAGTTGTTCTGCATATGCAATAAGGCAAATATTCTTCGAGGAACTAATAGTTGCGAGTTCTTCTCGTTTCGCTGCTTGAGATTTCTGCATTCAAAGAAAAATTGTAAGTACTATAAAATTTCTGGGAAGTTGCGACACTTTGCATTGCTCCTTCCATCTTGATGCTGAACTTTGCGGTAAATGCAAAATTTGCCCCTGTTTAATCAAAGAACAACTGTTAGTTTTTGATCAAATAACGGTTGGCTTGATTGGACACCTAATTTGGCTTCGAATCTGCATTTTGCTTGCATGGCGATCAAATGTGTTGTTGTTGCGAAAAATCTGACATTCTTGAAACTCTTCTCTTTGCACAAGATAAACCATCTATAACTGCTTTGGCTTGGGCTATTTGGGAAAAATGAAATTTCATTGATTTTGGGACTAAGCCCAATAGGAGTAGCAAAACATAACGTAGTTCATTACAACTAGGATGAATAATATTGCGACAGAGTAGTTAAAACATAAGATAGTTGGGCAATGAGATGCAATTTCAAGCTGCAAAATGCGGTCTTTTCAGTCTCCTTAGCTTGCAACCCGCTTTTTCTTTGAATGTCTTGAGGTTGATGCCTCGCCTTTAACAAAAATTGTGCCTGCGGGAGGAATGTTGCAATAACCACTTAATGGATTTTCTTGCACAATTATTTTGCCATTATCAATCAAGCTTTGAATTTTGTATTTCAAGCCACTGCACTCTTCAGTATCATGACCTTGGATATTTGAATGATAAGCACAATGCTTTGACGGATCAAAGTGTGGAGGCAGATGCTTGGGAATTATTCCTTTCCTTGGTTGCAAAAGTCCTTCAGCTTGCAATTTTTCAAATATGCTTGTCACAGACTCTTCTAGAGGAGTGAATGTATTCGACTTCCTCTTCTTTGACACCGGATCATCGGAATATGATTGTTGAAATTGACTTTGAGAGCCTTGCAAATTTGAGGGTTTCTCTGATTGAGTGGTGTACCCAAATAAACCAGAAGGGATTTTTCCTGTTGCTATGCCTTCTTCTATCATTTTTCCCACTTGGATCAATTCAGAGAAGCTGCTTGCATTACTGACGACCATTTTGGCGTAGTATATGCCTTCTTGCATGTCAATGAAAGCTGCTATTAACCTCTTCTCAGACAAGGGAGGATGCATCTTAGAGGCCTCTAACCTCCACCTCATAGCATATTCTGCAAAAGACTCATGAGACATCCTCTTAATGTTGCGCATATCAAACACATCGGGATCTTCTACTATGTTGAACTTGTATTGTTCCACAAAGTCATGAGCCATATCCTCCCAAGTGTGCCATTTGGAAAAATCTTGTTTGGTATACCATGCAAGTGCCATTCCTGATAAACTTTGAATGAAAAATCTCATCCGCAAAGCTTCATTTTTGCCAATTCCAATCAATCTGCTGCAATAATCTTTCAAATGAGCATAGGGATTCCCCTTTCCATCGAAAGTGTTGAATTTTGGTATCTTATACCCATGTGGAAGCTCAATGTCCGGGTGAATGCACAAGTCTTCATAACATAAACTCTGAATGTTCCTAGAGCGCAACTCATCTTTAATGACCTTGTGCAAATTGCGGATTTGTCTCTGCATGCTATGTAAATCAGTTGTCTCAACTTCTTTTCTTAGCAATTCTCGTGGGCGCACTATCGCTTGATTTGATTGACTCCCGACAGCAGGCATAGTGCTAAAAGGTGGTTGACATAAAGTTGCAGCTGGCCAAGCAATTGGATTGGTAAGATATTCTTGTGAGTTTTGTGGATATACAGTATGTATAGGCATTGGGTAGTTAGGCATTGTTAAGTAAGGTGGATTAAAGGTAAAGCTTGTATTTGGCAAAGGTTTGCTAGTGTTGACAAACTTGAAAATCCTATTCCTTTGGACCACATGTTCTTCAACATCATCATTCTGTGCTTGCAAGACACTCATACCAGACCTGGTTGCCTGAAGCTGCTTTGCCATGTTGTTTTGTCCTTGATGCAGATTTTCAGCCATTTCAGTGTTCAATGCTAGCCAACCTTTAACAAACGAATTCTACACATTGAACAAAAGTAAGTTAATACGTAAAATAGCAATGGATGCATAAGACTTTAAGTATAAAATAGGCCATTAGGCCGAATGGATGGGACCAAAATCTCGACTCAATAGAAAAGTAAAATATTTGAGAGCTTGAAACTTAATGATCAACAAAATTTGATTTTTGAAGACGCAAGTTGAGAAAAACAACTTTGAAAGTTTTTACTAAATCAGTATGCGTGCTAGACCATTTTAGCTCAAATTGCTAAAATGATCGGCTTATTTGAACATCAATGCTTTGCTCAATTATCGACTCTTGCTTGTAGAACAACAATCTGCACCAATCCTTGAAAACTGCTACTAATAACAACCAAACCAACTCAATGTCTTCAACTTGCTTTTTGCGAAATTCTGCCCCAGTTATGACTTCAACATTTCAGCTTGCTTTGCAAAATCTGCCCCAGTTATGACTTTCGATACTTCAAATGGTTTTGCAAAAGCTGCCCCAGTTGCAACTTTCAATACTTTAAACTGCTTAACAAAAGCTGCCCCAGTTGTAATCTCTCACGACTTCTACTTGCTTTGCAAAATTTGCCCCAGTTTCTATTTTGGGAAAATTAAAATTTAAATACTAAAGGGTCGAGCCCGATGGAGGAGCCTACGTATCCCTCCTTGGGAATCAGACCGTGCGTAGTTCTTCTTACATAGAAGAGATTTTCCAAATGATGGTGTAACCGAAACTCGATATGAGTTGCCTACGTTTCCCTCCTTGGGAAACCGGTTACAGTAGTTTGCTTACATAGGAATAAATTCAAACATTCATAATTTGATATTCTTTCTTTTCTTTTCTTTTAACAAAACTAACAAAAGGAAAATACAATAATTACTTCCTAATAATGCAAATAAACTAACTTCTGCTTCTGCAACTCTACTGCTTTTCTGGAACTTGATAAGCGCCTAAATGCCATTCTTCGAGGGATTTCCCTTTGCATATGGTAAGATTGCGACAAAAGGTTCGCCAATGCCGTTTGTAGGCAGAATTTTGACATGGCCAGATTTGATCAAGCTTTCGACTTTTTTCTTAAATAAAGTGCATTCTTCAATAGTGTGCCCCTGCATCCCTGAATGGTAGACACAAAATTTCCTCAAATTTTCGGGCTTATGTGACAGATACGGCTTTGATTTTGCAAGATATACTAAACCGACCCTCAGAAGCCTTTCGAACAGGTTTGCATAAGATCCTGGTATTGGTGTGAATGCAATAGCAGGTGCTTTGTGGCTGCTTGACTGAAAACCTGGATTGACAACCATTTTCTCGATGTCATAAGATTTTTCTGCTATGGGTGACAAAGAGTTTGGCATAACAGCTTTTCCTTTGTCTTTAGATTGCGCCTCAGTTAAGCCACACGCTCTCTTGTCAGTTATTGCAACCGGCTCATCTTGAAGCTCTGCATATTTTCTTTTCAACGGACTGCCCTTTGCAAGAATTGGGTTCGAGAATTCATAATGCTTGACAAAGTCCCGGGCTAGATTATCCCAACTGTCCAATTTCCAAGGACCTCGTATTGCAAACCATGTCAAAACTGGTTCCTTAAGTGTCCTAGCAAACATCATCAACTTGGTTTCATTGCTTGGTCCATACCTTGCGACCCAGCCAAGGTATGTTTTCAAGTGATCACGAGGATTTCCTGTCCCATCATACATTGGTGGATCAGCTGAGTCGAAAACACTCACATGTTCACTTTCTGCCTCCCCTAAGCTTACTTGAGATGGTAGAGCATTCTCAGCTATCATTGTGCCATTGCTATCTTTAGCATTGGGAAGCCCTTTCCCGTTGCTTTTCTCATTGCTAGTTTTTGATGAGACACGGAACCCGTTCTCCAACAAGAATGCATGCAGGTGGGGGAATTCTTGAGCATCACACTCGAATGCAGGAGCTACTCGACTTGAAGGAGGTGCAACAGTATGGATAGGAGCAACAGGAGCACTTGGTCCTGGGCTTGGCACATTTCGCACTGAGTTGCGAGCATCCATGAGTGCGACAACCAATTCAGTAAGGCTATTGAGTCTCTTTTCCAAACTTGCTACGGTTGCTTCAAGCTTGTTAACCTTGTCTTGGTGTGATTCCTCATTTTCAGTCAAGTCAATCACAACATTTTGACGAGCCATAGGTCCTGATCTTGATGTTCAAAATAATTAACCCTTTAGCAACGCATACCAAATTTAATAAAATTTATTAAAGATGAAACTGACGGGTCAACTTATTCCAAAATGGAGAAATTGAGACCGTACTGAAAAGACCCAAAAAGTTTAAGCAGGACACTCATTTTGTTGAAGCAAACCAGATGCAAAAATGCTTGTTTAATTCTGAAGCTATTTTCAAAAAGGGAAATACACTTGCGAATACTTTTAAAGTATGACGCTAAACAATGTTTTGCAAGATGACAAGACTGGAGTTAAGATAAACAAAATAACATTTAAAAGACGTTTTAAAATAATGGTATGCATGAATTCAGACAATAGATGAATAAACCACTTCAAAAAGCGGTTAACTTTTACATAAAATAGGTTGAAGTAACATAACGTTAAGCTTACCATACCGCTGAACAAATTCAATCACAACGCAATCAGTGCCAATAAATTTCAGGCAAGCAGCACATATTTAGCAAGTAATTGCATATTGGACAGATAATTTGACATGTGGCAACCACAAGTAATTGAGCGTAAATAAAAATGCGAACGTTTCCTACCCTGTAAGGTGCCTCTTTGTGCCAGAGGTGGGCCTAAGACGCGCAAACAAGTGGTAACGAAAAATAGTTCATGCCAGTTTTGAGCAATTCAGATTTAGAGTAAGCAATAATAATAACAATAAGTGATAATAATCAGCTCTCCGCCTCAACACTGCAATCCCGTTATCCCAACTAACTTTAAAAAGTTGGTGTCAACTCGAAATTCTAACACAGCTTATGCTCTCCACATCATCTGCACAAAATTCTAAACCCAAATGCCTAAAACCTGAAACAATCTTCCATACTCCTCCAAGCACAACTCCCAATTATTTTACAGTATCCAGGGGTGACATTTCCAACCGCCTTCACAATACCAGACTGCAAATCATGAAAGGCGCCAATTGGCCCTTCAAAGGTAAAAACCTCACTGGTCCTCGGCTTTAGACAAGCCTCTCAGCTTCCTAGGTTTTGCAAGGCTCACAGACCTTGTTCATAAGGCTCCTCACTGGTCCTCGGCTTTGATCAAGCCTCTCAGTTTCCTAGGTAGCCAAGACCGCACTGGTCTTCAAGGAGGGACCCCACTGGTCATTTTATAGACATAGGGGCTTCACTCTCCTAGTATGCGACAAGCATACTTCATTCCATAAGAATTTGCAGCTAGTTAGTCAACATGGGCCTGCACACACGCAAAGCCCTTCACGAGAGGGACCCCACTGATCCTTTTAAAGACACCAGGGGCTTCGCCTCTTAGATCTCACTACACCAAGCCATCTCCAAAACACAAACCAACCAAATCTGCCGAACTTTCCCCCAAACTAAGATGCATATGCATGCATGACCTAATCTCCTTCTAAGAGTGGGCTAACGGTTGAGGCTGATCAGACCTATGCGGGATAAACCTGGCCCTATAAACCAGTAAAACCGGCCATGACAAAACCAGGCAAACCATATCCCAACTAACTTTGGTGACACGAAAGAAATTCAGAGACGTAGGAAGGACAATGCCCTTCCTGTATTATGGCCAGTCACGCGGGCCCCCCGTGATAAAATCGAGGAGGTGAAAGAGAATTGACAGGCTCCATGAGGGAGGAAATATGAACGGAACGCAGATTATGCACAAATTAATACAATGCATGCTTTATAAGGCAAACCAAACAAACAGATATAATAAAGCAAATAAATTAGGCATGCTAGTTGCAAACAATTGGAAACCTTTATGGTCAAAACCTTTATTGCTCCCCAGCGGAGTCGCCATGGTGTTGAACCCCAGAAATTACCCCGAAAAGGGTAAATTCCGGAATATCGACAGGATGGACTAACTCTTTTGGAGTTTTTGGAGTCGCCACCCAATTTAAGGAAAACAGGGAACCAAATTAACAAATGCGTGCAAAACTCCGCTTTATAAAAAAGACGGTCTTTCTTCCAGAGATTCTAAAAGTAAGAGGTTTTATTAATTTCGGAAGAAGGTTTTTAAGGCACTTCCGAAATTCCGTAAAATACGGTTAATCCGACAGGTTTCCAAAATATTTGCAAAATATGCTTTTCTAGAAAATTTATCTAAAATAATTAATTGAAATAAAACTTGTTTATGAAAAATATTTTAATTTGCACGCATTTTGCTAATTGGCTTCAGTTTGCAATAAATTAAATAACGACTTCAAAAATAAAAGGCAATGAACATAAAGTAAAGCAATCAACAAACAATTACATATTATTGATAAATAAATATTCTACACATTTTATTTACATAAATATCTCTAAGTAAAGAAAGGCAAAGTTAAAGATAGAACCGGGAAATTGATCAACTCGCGGGAGTCTTGACTTTCAAAAATTGTTAAGTTTTATTTCTGAATGCTCGGGTCCAGATTCAATCCGCAAATGCCTTTAATGCAATGGGTTATTCCCGTTCGTGAGTCAGCCAAAAGCGTTCCCGAATTGCTCGTGCCAAGATGTACCTCGCAATAAAATGAAAATTTAAACTAAATTAGTTCGATAATAAAGTGTAATAATTAATAAAATAAAATAAAGTAATAATAGTAATAATAATAATAATAATAATAGAAAAATATATATATAATAATAATAGAATAAATAATAATAATAATAATAATAATAATAATAATAATAGTAATATATAATAGTAGTAACGGGGGTTGTTTTGCAAAATTTAGGCTCAGGTGCGTATGGCGCGTCGAATAGAGGCTCGGGATTTGGTACGGTTGCAAACACGGAGCCCGGGCCGTGTTGCCGTGCCAAAGCACCAAACCCACTACTCTATTCAACTTGCGTAGCATTAAAATGCACTCATCATCGCCTTTTGCTTTAGGGACACGGGAACGGGACGGATCAAGTGTAGTATCGTGTTCAAAATCCGTCAATTCATTATCCGTCAATTCCTTGTGTAGGCCTCAACACGCGCATGTGTATTTTTTCATCGGCCGGGGTGTAGTATCGAGTTCAAATCAGTCCATAAGTCCCGAATGAATTATTTTTCATAGGCCTTGATGCAACATATGTTCAAAATCCATTGGTCAAACTGCATGACCACAACACAAACGAGTCAAACTGCGTAGAATGGATCAAACGCATAACCAAAAGAAACCAAGTGATGGGTCAAACTGATATTTCTCATAAGAAACAATAATCAGTGCAACCAATGAAATATGCAAGGCAAACAGAAAACCCAGAATCAATGACTGATGCGCAGAACAACTCGCCAAGATAACCAGATCCATAAACATAAATCAATAAACAACAGAAACGAGGGATAAGTGACCAGAAGTCAAATACTCCGGTGAGAATAGCTGCAAATCAGATTTTCCAAACAAACAAACAACAATACAGTTCTTCCAACGAACAGAGCAGCACCACAGGTACAAGGAGGAGGAGCGACTCCGACCTGATTCTCCGGCGAGGAGACGGAATCCGGTGGTGTCACTACTACCCCATCCCCGTTTTCAATCTGTCAATAATCTCGCACACCCCAAACCCCCACAGTTCCAGACGAGTGCTAAAAACACATATCGGGGATCAATCTTGTCCCTTTTTGACAAATTCGCATCTAAGAACGGTTCACAGAGTCTAAGCATAACGGCACTGAGATTTACAAACATGCCTGAACTAGCACAAGCTAATAGATCAACCTCCAAATGAGCCCTTGACGAATTTTGTTTATAACTGCTGCAAGCAGGGCTGTCAACCCCTTTTCCATCGATTTCTGTTTGTTTTTTTGGTGTGGGTGTGTGTTGATGGTTATTTGTGGAGGATGGGAGGGGTGTAATGGATAGTGGGTGAGGCTAAAATCTGATTTTTTGTTTTTGTTGTGGGAGAATATGGGGGTGTATGATTTTCGTGAGGGAGATGGGGAGATTTCTGAATTGGGGAGAAATGAGTGTGGGCTGAGGAAGATTTGTATGTAATGTATATGTTTGCACGCATAGGCTAGAATTTTAGGCTTCAAACGATTTTAACCTTTTTTTATATGATTAAGTAAATGGAGGAATTGCAAAGAGTTAGCTGAAATTAAGGCTATGCATTGCAATTTTATCCACTTTTAACTGAAATTTATAAATTACCCTTAATTTTCAAAATTAATTTTGATTTTAAAATTATTAGGCTTTTAATTGAAATTTTCGGGATAAAATTGGATGTCAACAATATCTATTAGGGAATACTCACACCACATAGTTATTATAGATATGCAAAATATATTGCACTTGTATCAACAAAATATTATATATATAATAATATCAATATACTATATATTGCGATGTATCATAAATATGCTGAATATATTGCAATTATATCAATAAAAAATTATATGTAAAAATATTTTCGTATATTAAAAAAATTTATCATAATTATGCAGAATGTATTACATTTATATCAACATAATATTTTTATATAATAATATCATTATATTATATTTTAAAGCAATGAATATGCAATACGTAATTAATAAAATATGCAGAAGTATACCTTGGGATTAACATTTTATCATGCAATGCTAACTTAGATTTTGACCCACTATTTTCTCGCTTAATTGAATGATGTTTTAGTTAGATTTATTTCTATCAGCGTAAGAAAAGATTAAATACTTTAATAAATATTTTTAATTAGTGAGATAAGATTACATCTAAATATAACTGATAGTGATTTATTCTATTCCCCCAAAAATAGGCATAAAAGAGGGAAAGTATTCGGTTAAAAAGAATGTCTATAAAAGTAAATGACATATTATTAAATATCTATAAATCATAATAAAGAAAAAATATGTCTATTTTTTGTAAAGGACTCTTCTAAATGTTCAATTTTCTCAAGGCGTTATCCAACATATAGAATGGGCTGTACATTTCTTTCCATACATCAAGCCGAAAGGTGCTATTTACAATCTAACTACCGTTTGCAAATATTTGAATTAATCACTTTATGGCTGCCTTATGCCTTCTTGTACTACACTTCTTCTTCATCATCATCTACAGTTTCGTATTCTTCTTTCGATAACATATGCGTGTAAATAGTATCCATCACCCTCCAATTATCAACCTAGTAAAACAATCACGATTACAATTCGTATCATGATTAGCTGCGTAATGTTCATAAAATTTAGCTAGATAAAGCAAATGTTAGTTTGGTTTTCTCAATGGAAAATTTACAATGTCAAGATTATTTAAACAAAAAACAGTCATTTGTTATATATTTCATGCATTATACATAGTATGTGCATAATCTATGCATACTGATTAAAACTATTTCTACAGAATTTCAACACATGCCCAAAATATGCATCCATGACAAAATTATATTTTTGCTCTAACTCTGTAAAGTGGACAATCGAAGGATAGACCCCATGGATACAAATATGATAGACAATTCCGCATAAAACATTATACCTATAAATAAAAAAGGTGAAAATTCAACTCAAGTAGTTATTTTTTATTTTTTAAAAAAGACCAGAGCTGTAAATGGATGAAAAACATAATGAAAAGGCATAACTTCAGGACATTGACATATAATTTGACTATGACAGCTCAAACTTCATGCCATTGGCCTAAAGTTCGAAGTAGAAGAATTGAACTTCCGGCATTGAATTATGGCGTTCAACTTCATGCCAGTCATTATTATTGAGTTAAATTGTAGACTTTGATATTCTTTGTCTGATTAATACGCGTATTGGTATAGAAAAATATTGCAATATAAAAAATTCTATCACCTTTGGGACTGCAAGTGTAATTTAATGCAATGAACCAATGGTAGGACCCTATCTCAAGTGATATGGCATTCATTGTAAGAACTCTGATACCCTTGGGGGCATTATCAAATGTAGGATATTCTCGACTACTTAATTCCATTAACCGCCACCCTCCTCGTGACAAAATAAATAAAAGAAAGTTTAACTTAAACTTTTAATAGTGCAATTTATAGTACTAATTTATAGACATTCGTTTATGTACGTACGCAGTGTATATTTATACACAAGCCAAGTATTATCTACGTCACTGTCAGTTTGGCCTTGTTAGGGTTAGGTATTGTAGAGCTTCCGTTACACTTCAACATTTAGATGGGTTTACTGGAGGATCGATTGGCACATGGAGGCCATGCTTTTGAGGAGGCAGGATTTGCATTGCCATTAACAGAGCTCGCAAATTTGGTGGACTTCACATGTCATATTCTTCAAGAAAAATAAATCTAAGTTTAGCCCTCAACTTTTGAATATGGTTGAAGATTAATCAAAGGTTGGAGTCTGTTGGGTCATGGAAGAAAAAGCGAAAATTTTCCTAATTACTTTTGGTATCATTAGGCCAAAGGCTTAAAGAATGACAAAATTGCTCAATTTTGAATAGTGAATGAGCAAATTTGACATTTTTCTAATATAAATATAGAAAGAAAGGAGTTCAGATCTCATATGTGAACAATGATCCAAAGAATCCAAGAAAATTAGGAGCATCAGACACCTGCCTCCTAAATGTACATATGTAGGGAGTAGCTGCAAATTTAATAACGACTGTGCCTATATCAGTTTGACAATGCCATAGAAGTAAATACAAAGTCATTAATGATTCCACCAAATATCGTACAAGCTACAACCGTAAAACTTTAAGATAACTGCATTAAACAATATCACCTAGTATCGATGGTAAAATAGTTTTGTTGGAATACACTAGCTACTACTATTACTGATGCTATTCTATACTTCGCCTTTTTTCTTGGGATAACTGGTAAAAGGACATGTCAAACTTGGATCTGTCTAGATTGGTTTGCTGAGATGATAGAGAGGCAAAGGTAGAAAATAACCCCAAAGTAAGAGAACATAACACTCTCTGTAACTTTGTGGCAGAATTTGGGGACATGATCACAAATGGGCATCCACCCTGAATGAATCTCTCCATTTTTCCCCACATATCCAATTGCAGTTGCTGCTGCACATCCAGCTAGCAATAGTACCATCACAATCTGTCCACAACATACAACTGATATTATACTTCATATTTAATGAAACAACATGGAGTGCAGACTTTGTGTTGCAAACGTATTTTAAACATAAGAGTTAAAGTATATAAATGTGAAAAATCACTAAAATTTAAATAAATATTAGTATATCTGAACCCATGATTTCATAAGTACAATAATTTTAGTGCTAAAAATCTTGAAGATCGAACACACAAATTCAAATTCTGAATTCATCTCTCTTCATATAGCAAACCCTTAGTTGCTCGAGATTGAAGCGTAATTATTATTGTATTATGCGTAAGATTATGCTTTCGATGCACATGCATGGTGGCAATAAGCTAAGATAGACGAGTCACACTGCTTGAGGTCCCAAAAAAATATGAGATGATAATAATGAAAAAAGATACACCCTAGCCCCATTTATGTCAACATTCTTCTTGTATATCTCCCATATTGTGGACTATTGGAAGAATTTTCTCAACACGAAAGATGACCATAACAACTAGGAAAATGTAGAATAAAGGACGTCTAAGAAGTAAGTCGCACAAGGAAAAGTAAGAACTGAGATAAATTATGTGCTATATCTATTGCGTAAATTTTACAAACTTGTAATATCGGGAAATTGGAGAATTCAATCCTAAGGCTAGGGAGAAAGGTACGTTTTCCTGATTCTCTTAACTTACAAAAAGCCAAGATTACAACCTAACTATAAGGCATGAAAAGCATGTCTTTCCGTCTCACTGAACTTTAATTTTGTTCAGTACTTTTACTGCCAATTTGAAAATGAACGAACACCTTGAATAGTACTGGCAAAATATTGAGCTGAAATAACAGAAATCGCCTCATAGAAACTGAAATAATTGACTGTTTATTAAATAGAAAATGGTCAAATTTCCAATATATAATCTAGAATTGAGTAACTCTACCTCTAAAATTAAGAAACTTTGCCTCGTTTAGATTTTTGTTAGTATAATATTACGTTGGTGCCTTGGAGCTACAGTAAAGTTGTCTTCGTATGACCTAAAGGTCATATATTTCAAGCCGTGAAAATCAGCCACAAATACTTTGATCAGAGTAAGCTGCCTACATTACACTCTCCTGGGTGCGACTCTTTCCCGGACCATGTGATTGGGAGATAATTCATGCACCCGGACTGCCCTTCTAAGAGAAAAGTGTCACTTTTTTTTCTTGGACTTCTAATGTCCCTGGTGATTTGAGAGTATCTTTAAACCATTATCAACAGTTGACAGGTAATTATCTTGAAGATCTTGTACACGTATAACCAATCCATTTTGTGTTAGAGCTTCATTAGTATCGAGGGCTATATCTTACGACAAAGATATGAATGAACCAAAAATGCAACTAAAAGTAAATTTAACTAATTTCAAATAGTATACGAGTAAGTCTGGACATATTTTTTTAATTAAAATGGTTATAAAAAAAAAAGGAAATCAGAAAAGGAGGACGTACCAGATCATGGATGAACACGTAAAAATAGTTGTTTGGATGAAGACCCTTACGGCCAAACATGGAAACAAGAAATAGGGATAAAACAGAGAAGCCGCATCCAATAAGACTTGCAACGGCAAAGAACCTGTAAATGCAAAAAACAAGAAGAGTCACTTGATGTGAAAAGCAAAGAACTTGAGCAGTAAACATAAAGCCAAAGATCATTAATGCTTTGGTTCATTTACTTGAGAGCTGAAGAATAGCTATATCGAGCATCCATTTCAATAGTAAAAACAGTGACAGTTTCCTTGCTGGTTAGAATAATGCAAGCGGCAGTCAACGTGAAAACAGTAGCTAAAATTCTCAACAAAATCTGGGCTAGAATGAAGTATTTGTCAGTTTTGAGAGGTGGGTTTTCTATAGATTTGACTCCAAAGTTATTCATGTTTGGGATTTGTATTGATTCTGTTCTTTAGAAAAGAAAACTAAACAAGAGACTGAGCAAATAAAGGGCATGTGTAGTGGAAGAGTAGATATTGGCAGTGGTACTTATTTATAGAGGGAGAAGAATAGTGGGGGGAATGATAAGAATCTCCTCACTTTTAATTAGATTTTTTGTTTTTTTTAATAGAATTATTTTTAGTATAAAGAACTTTATCTTATAAGATATATTTTTTCGACACTAAATGACAAATAAATAGTTATTTACCATCCGAATTAAAATCTCAAATGGCCACTCAACTTTGGGAAATTAATCACCAAAATTACTTTGCGTTGGTTGGTCCCAAAATGTCACTCAACTTAGGAAAAATATCTTCAAAAGTAATTCTAACCAGTTTTTGCACCGTCACCCACCGAATGTCTGATGTGGCTTCTTAAAATATTGACATTTTTACGCTAATTGACGCACTAAGCATCAAAATTACAAAATATAACGACATTATTGAGAAATTACAAAATATGACGACATTTCTATTTTTATTACAAAACATATAATTTTCTCATTTTTCCTTCTCTCCAATACCAAACCCTAATTTCTCTCTCTCTCTCTCTCTCTCTCTCCCTTTCCTCCACCCACCTCCGCACCACCAGTCAGCTCCTCCTCTGCCGTCGATCTACTCCTCCTCCGCACCAATTTGCTCCTCCTTCACCGTCGTTTTGTTGCTCGAATTTGCAGGTGTTGCTGCGTTTTTGATTTGGTGAAGCAGCTGCTCCAATCTACTCCACTGGTGGTTGGATTTTGTTGCTGCTACATGGATGCTCCGGTGGAGCTCAGATCTGCTTCATCTACTTCTTCTTTTTTTTATTTTTTATTTTTGGGTTTTGTATGTGTATGTACGTGTATACATTGTGTATGTACGTGTATGTGTATGTGGTGGTGGTTGTTGGTGGCTGTCTGAAGGTGGAACAAATTGTATGTTTAGTTTTATACAGGTGTATGAAACTGTATGTTTGTGTATGCATCTGTATGTATATGGATCTCTTTTACAAGCGCATAGTATATGTATGTGTATATCATTGTATGAATGTGTATTTCTGAGTATATATTATATATTTTTGTATGTTTTATGTGTGTGTATGTAAATCCAAGCTTGAAACACATAAATTTGTATGTATAATTCATAGATCTGTAGATCCGGGTATGTATCTGAGTGTTTAGTGTATGTATAATATATTTTTTGTGTATGTATGTTTTTTTTTGTTTAAATGCATTTTTGCAACTGTATTTATGTGTATTTCATTTTTTAGATTCGAAAACACAAAAAAAAAAAAAAAAAAAAAACGGTGGTGGAGGCGGCGGCGGCAGCCGGCGGTGATTAGGCGCCGCCGCCGCCTGGGGTGGTAGCAGTGGGGGGGGGGGGCAGTAAGAAGAAGGAGGAACCTAATTTATTAGTTTTGTTGATTTTTGTATATAATGTGTAAAAAAATGTTGGTATTTTTTGTAAAATGGAATAATGTTGGTATTTTTTATAATTTTGGTGTTAGGATTGTATATATTTGTAAATCTCCCTAAAATATTTGTATATATCTATGAGTCCCACTTTCTTTGCCATGTAGGACTTTTTTTATATGCTCTCAAGGTTTTTGATAAAAGCTGATACTTGATAGTATCTAATTGCTTGTCGGAGACCGATGGAGAAATTTTCTCCAAAGCACGCATAAAATGTGAAGCCTTTGGTTTTAGGTCTTTTATTACTAACAAAAATATTCTACATGGCAAAGAAAGTGGGACCCATAAGTATATAAAAATATTTTAAAAAGCTATGTCAGATTTTTTGTGGGTGACGGTACAAAAACCGGCGAGATTACTTTTGAAGATATTTTTCCTAAATTGGGTGACTTTTTAGGACAAACGAAAGCGAAGTGACTTTGATGATTAATTTCTTAAAGTTGAGTGACTATTTGAGATTTTAACTCTCTAACACCCTGTCTAAATTTATTCTTTTTTTAAAATGAGAGATTTTTGTGGGCCATAATGTTTGTTTATATATTGGAAAATAACATCAACCGACCATCTAACCCTCTCCCCCACTTTTTTCAAAATAACCCTAAATAGACATTTAACTAAACCCACTAACTTTTTATAACCATTAGAATTTGAAATTTTTACGCTAGTTAACACATTAAACCCCAAAATTACAAAATATACCGATATTTTCAAATATTTACAAAATATATACCAGCATTTTTCAATTTATTACCCTACATATACCATTTTTCACTTCCACTCTTCCCAAAACAAAATCCTATCTTTCTCTATCTCTCTCTCTCTCTCCCTTACTCCACCCACCCCTACCCGCTCACCCCCTCATTTTCAGTGATCTGCTCCCCCCTGTGAACCACGGCGGCGCTGCTACATATCTGAGCTCGTCGTTTCTTCAGATTCTCTTCTCTGTCTTCTTCTCTCTCTCTTTTTTTTTTTTTTAAAAAAAAAATACATACATACATGTCTCCTTTTGTATTTTAGTGTATCTGCATATTTTTTGTGATTACAGTGGTTGTTAATGGTTGTTTGATGGTGGAAGAAAGTGTATGGTTAGTTTTTTTTACAAGTGTATGTATATGTATATTCGTGTATATACATGTATTTATTTCAAGTACACAAGTGTATGAACATGTATATTACTGTATGAACATGTATATCTGAGTATATATTTGTATATGCTTTTGTGTGTATGTCAAGTGTATGTGTGACATACATAAATTTGTGTGTTTAATTTGTAGATCTATAGATCGTTGTATGTATGTGTGTCTAGTGTATGTAAAACATATTGTTTTTGTGTATTTACATATATTTTTTGTTTGTATATATGTTGCAAGTGTATTTTCATAGAGAAATCAATGTTTATATGTGTATTTCATTTTTTAGATTAAAAAAAAAAAAAAATCGGCGGGTGGCCGGCGGTGACTAGGCGCTGACGCCGCCTGGGGTGGCAGCAGTGGGAGGGGGTCAGTAGGAAGAATGGAGGAACCCTAATTTGTTAGTTTTGTATATAATGTGTAAAAAATGTTGTTATTTTTTGTAATTTTGGTGTTAGGGTTGTATATATTTGTAATTAGCCCTTAGAATTTTTTAGTCTTCTCTTTCTTCTTCCCCTATTTCTAGGGTTTTTCCGATGCCGCCGCCAACCCCTACCCCAGTCACCCAAATCCCTCTGTCGGTTCTCCACCGCTGCTCCTTCACCTGTTGTCCCCGTTACAGATCCTCCACTGCTCCGCCCATTCTTCTTCTTCTCTGCTTGCCCTCCCTTCGCCCCTGGTAGTGGTGCTGCAATCTCCATCGCTGCTCCGCCCGTTCTTCTTCTTCTGCTCCCTTTCCCTTGTCGTCACTGGTGGTGCTCTGCCGTCCATCCACCGGAAACTGCTCCATCGAAGCAGCTACAACTGCTCCCTCGAAGTAGATTCTGGTGAGATCTGGCGGCAATGTTGACCCACTGTTGAACAGGAGCTCCGGTGAAGTCGAGCTTTGCTCCTGGGCTGTTCCTTTTTTTTTTTTTTTTTTTATAATTGGTTGTATACAATTTTATTCTATTAAAATGTGTATACACTGTAAAAAAAAAAGTGTGTATAATCTAAAAATAACTGGAAAAAATATTTGTATACATTGTGTATCTCGATAAATTTGACCGTATACACCTTATTTTTGGGTGTAAACACTGAATATACGTAAGGATACTATTTGTATACCTATGTTATCGTTTGTACACACTGTGTATTCGTTTTAGTATATACTGGCTATAAAAAGTAAGGACTAGTGAAAAGTAAGGGGATGGAGTTGACTGGCTGTTTTGGTAATTATTCCTTTATATATTGGCTTGCTCTTCGTGAGCCAAGACTCACTAACACTGCCAAAAGAAAAATAAGATACTATTATATATATATATATATATATATATATATATATATATATACAGAGACACACACACAATGTTTTAGAATACGTGGGTGTGAGGTGAGGCGTTTTAGCTGACACCGGATGAGGCGTAAGACCCGAGACACTGGGCGTAAGTCCCATGGATCTCTATATTTTAATATTTTATATATTAATATTGTTGATATAAATATTTTTTAACAATATAAATCACATTAAAGGGTAAAATTATGTAGAAATTCTGTAAAATTCAAATAATATGTAAGATTAAGTGTAAAAGGTTACATACGACTAAGAATTAATAAAAAAGTTTGAGAATTTAATCAGCAAGTTGATATTCGAGTGTAGGCTTTAAATAGACGATTTATTGAGAATAATTTTTTTCGGGACTTACGCCCCAAGACTCGCTCAACGCCTAAGCTTACGCCCCAAATACACCCCAAATTTTTGGGGCTTACGCCATTCAAATCTATGCCCTGTCCGAACGTCCCGGCGCTTTTGGGACGCCTACAATATTGAAAATTTCCGGCAGCTTTACCAAATTTGCGGCAAGGAGGGGAAAGGGTGCACCACCTACTGCTACTTAGTTTCATGATTTTTTTTGGGAGTTTATGACATTTAATCGTAGGTGGTTAATTACTTTTGTTTAAGAACAATAAGATTATATTTTATTTCCAACCATATTTTGTGTCACTGTTGTTAGTAAAAACTAGTTGGTTAACCACTTGATGGTCAAACAACGATTTAGATATTTGAAAATTTGGAAGAAGAATTTTAGATTTAGGGTTTAGGAATGAAAGAGAAATGGTTAAAATAAAATGGCTAAAAGGTAATAATTGGGTTAGGGGTGGAAGGGTCTGTAATTAAGTTGGGGTTAGGGAGTTTAATTGCCACATGTCATTTTCTTAAATTTTGTAGATATTTTCAGAAAATAGGAAAATCAATTCATCCAACATAATAACATTTTTAAGCCTTTATTTATACGTAATGATATTTTTGAATTCAAAGTATAACGATAGTGGCATCTTAATACCATATTTTATAGGGTTTTTTACACATATATACAAAACTACACACCTATATTACAAAAAATAGCAATATTTATCAAATTACAAAACATAACAATATTTTTTTTAGCATATTTTTAAAATAATAAAGACATTTCATTTTTATAATTACACTTACATCTGACTCTCCTAAAAATCCTAACACACTTTCTCCACTTCCCCCACAAACAAAGTAGCCGCCACCCCAAATATCCCCTTTCTGTGTATGTGTGAGAGAGAAACAAAAACCCCAAATTCCCCCGGTCCCCAGCGCCACCTTCACAGCCATATCCACTTCATCTTCTCTCACACAATAGACATAGCCACTATGGCTAACCAACAAGCTCAACTAGCCGCAACTCTAGGTCCTGATTCATCACAATTCAAAATCCTAATTTCCCATCTCATGTCCGCTTCAAACGAACAACGTTCCCAAGCCGAATCAATCTTCAATTTAATCAAACAAAACAATCCTAATTCACTGGGCGTAGAAGCGAGGCAGCGGTGGTGTTGATTTGAACATAGAGGCAATCTCGTGGTGGTGGCCGATACGACGAAAGCAAAAGTAAAGTTATCAAGTCTAAGATTACTGATTACTACTGTTAATAAGCTGTAAATAAAGGGATAATGATTCAAAAGGCAACTTGTTTGTGGAAAAGCCTCTAATGAGTATATTGTAAAGGAAAAGATCAGTGTGTGGGTGTTATTGAAATTAATGAAGAAATTTTTGTCTTTGGAAATGGCCTTAAAGTCAAAATATTTGTGAGTTAGTTTAGTTATTATAATGAGATCAGTGGCTAAGTTATTGCGGATTAGATGAGCATGGGTTTGGTTAAGGTGGGAAAGAGAAATGGCTTGGTTGATTAGTTGAATAAACAAGTTTCTGTCTCTTTGAATTGTGGTTGCTTTTGCTCTGTAAGTCATTTGGTTGATGTGAATAAATGTAATGTTTTGAGTTTTGACAATATATAGGCTTTGAAACAGTCTGAAATAACAATGAAACAGTCTGAAACGATGGTGAAACTGTATGAAACAACGGTGAAACAGCCTGAAATGATGTTGAAACAAGCTGAAATGGTGTTGAAACAATTAGATACAATGTTGAAACAACTTGAAACGGTGTGGAAACAGTTAGATACAGTTCGATAAAGAGCAAAAATAGTGCAGATACAACGCTGAAATAATCTAAAACAACTAGTGAAACAGTCTGTACAGAAAATATAAAAAATAATGTGAAACAACAAAAATAAGGTGAAAATAGCTTAGAAACGGTGAGAATCAACGCATAAACGGGATGAAACAATGATGAAACAGTTTAGAAATATTTAGATACGGTGCAAAACAACCTGAAACGGTGCATAAACAGTTAGATACAGTTCGATACGGAGCAAAAATGGTGCAGATACGGTGCTGAAACAATCTAAAACATCTAATGAAAAAGACTGAAACAAAATGTAAAAAATAATATGAAACAATGCAAATAAGGTGAAAATAGCTTAGAAACAGTGAGAAACAACGCGCAAACAAGATAAAACAATGCTAAAATAGTTTAGAAATAGTTAGATACGGTTGGTTGGTAGCTGAGATACGGTGAGATCGAACGAGATATGGTTGGTTGGTATTTGAGATACAGTGAGATACGAGATGGTTGTTAATTGAGATACAGTGAGATACACCGAGATACAATGTTATTGGTAGTTGAGATACAATGAGATACGATTGGTTGGTAGTTGAGATACAGTGAGATAGAACAAGATGCGATTGGTTGGTAATTGAGATACAGTGAGATATAACGAGATACAATTGGTTGGTAGTTGAGATACAATGAGATACGAGGTGGTTGGTAGTTGAGATACGATTAGTTGGAAGTTGAGATACAGTGAGACACAACGAGATACGATGTAGTTGGTAGTTGAGAAATATTGAGATACAACGAGATACGATGTGGTTGAGGATGAGATGAGAAAAAGTGAAATTGGGGAAATGAGAGGAGTAAAAGTGAAATTGGGAAAAATGGTGGGAGGAAAAGTGAAATAGGAGGAGCAAAAGTGATAGTGTGGGAAATAAGAGGAAGAATGTAAGACTTTGGTATGTTATGGGAATATATTGCTATATTTTTGCTATGTTTGTAATTAACTTCCCCTTTCCTCTATAATTGGTAATTTTGCTAAAATATTGCTATGTTTTGTAAATAACTTCTAAAACTTGTACTTTTATGTAAAAAAAATCTTTTTTTAACGAATAGGATTTTTAAATCTTTTTATATAATTCAGTAACAATAATTTCGACCTTTGTACAATATAACGAATGATCACCTAATTGTATTTTCAGAGTTCTACCCATTCCAAAATGACTAATAATATATTACGGACATGTCCATCTAATTTTCACATTAACTTGTACCCCAATCAAATTAAAAGAACACATCCACATATTCTGAACAGGATCAATGGTCATACTCAGTTTTCGTATGAGATCAGTACTATGCCAATTAAGTTACAGTAAAACGATTGGGTTGAAATTTGAAAAAATAAATAAATTAAAGTTGAGTTGAAAAATAATTTATGAAAATTGAAATTGTGTTTGGACATAAATTTTTATTTGAAAAAATTGAATTTTTGTAAGTGAAAAAGTTTAGTTAAAAAAAAAAAAACTCAAAAAAGTGATATTGACCAGTTTTTGATTTTTAAAAAACTCTTTTTCAAAGTACTAGCTCATAAAAATTCATGCCCAGCATTGTTTTCAGAAAATATTTTAAAAAAATGATTTCAAATTTTATAAATAAACGAGAACAAATGTTTAAACTAGTGAAAGATATGGTCTTAACCCATGCGGACGAATATAAACATGATACATATTTTTTCTTTTTAAGAAAACTAGTATAGCACCTGCGCGATGCGCGGTCGGTATAGAAAGAAATTAATTGTAGCATATTTATATACTATAAAGTAGCATACATAAAACTTTTGTATGATTTTAGTATTTACCAGTGTGGTTCCTTATTATTATTTTTTTAGTTGAAACCAAACCCTTAAGATACCACAATAAGAAAATTTAGATATATCAAATGATCCTTTATTTGATATCAATTAAGTTGTGATTTTGTATATTTGAGCACTTTAATTTAATTACTTTATTAAACTTTAACTATCTTCTTGATTTTATACGGATGTACACCCATTAACATAAAATGATATAAAATTAGAGGAACGAATTTTATAATGAATGAATTAATAACCATTTGGTAGAAATTACCAATACAAACAACCCTATACAAAATTGTATTTTCAAATTAGTTTAAATCTCAAATAGAGAACTTATATTTAATAAATGGAATATTCATTAATGTTGTTGAATACATTTGTGTATTTCCTTATTTTATTTATTTATTTACTTATTCCTTAAACTCTGTAACAAAATTTTTTTACTTTATTGCTAAACTTTTTTGTTACTCAAAATTCTTTCAGTGTTTAGAGTCATCAAATAATATTTGAGTATCATTTATTTTATTTATTTTATTTTTTAATTATTTATTTTAATTTTTATATTAAGTGTTCTAAGTTTAATATATACCTTTTTGAGCTTTGATTTTGTCGTTTGTATTATTTTTTGTAAAACCAAAATATTCTCATCTAATTTCATTTTAGTTTAAATTCTAATCCTGATATACCTAAATCAGCCTATGGGTATATTCTAAGTTTCGATAGAAATCTCACATAGTCATTACAATCTTATTGATGTAATTATTAAAAAATATATAATGTCATTTTCAAGATTGCTATTTTAGTATTAAGTGCACTAAGTATGTACACGTAATGTCTCTCTCGGTGTATGTATGCATATTTATCTAAATTTTACTTTATATCTTAAGTATATAAATTTTTGAGTTATGATTATCAGAAATGAAATTAAACGATAATTCTGTTTATCTCTTCATTCTTCCCTTTGGTTTGTTATCCATAATTCAGAAGCCTTGGTGGCGTATTTCTCGAACGTAGAATTTTTCGCATCTCCTTAATGTATTTGATGATCAAGAAGTATGTAGCAACACTCTATTTGGATCTTGAATATTGCTAAATTTTGAGAAAGTCATATTTGACATGTCTTTTAATCTCCTTTTGAATATCCCAAGCGTTATAGGATGCATGAGATAAAAATATGTAGTTCTCCATTGCTATTATATTACAGTGCTTAAATAATAATCCTAGTACATAAGCTTCCGACAATGGGTAAGCTTTATTCTTATCGTCTCAAATTAAACCGGTATTATCTATTCATATTTTAATATTTGATTTGAGTTCCTTTTTATACAATTCCTTTGTCAGTTTTTCTTCCGTTATCATAATTATATGTGCTTATAATAATAAATAATAGTTATTTGGTTGTTCTAACTAAATTTTAGTACATTGGATAATAATTTATGATACACTTAAATTGATGAGATAGGTATTGACTATATACTTAACCCATTTACATACTCTCTGTTACATTTAAACCTATTGTAAAATAAGTATTTTCCGATTTGTGAAAAAATAATAGTTATGATATTGTTTCTGGGACTGATATTTTTATTTGACAATTAATAGTATTACTTTAGAGCTATTGATATTAAACTGATCAATGTAAAAAATAATAACTGGGATAGTGTCTTATTGATTTGATTAATATTACATAACAAAATTATTCATGTTTATTTAAATATTTATTCCATTATTGTATACTTAGTTCATCTTACTTTAATTCCTAAATTGCTGACTAAAAATATAATTCTGTCTTTTACGAAAAAATATCTTATATTGGTTTTAAAGTATGGATTGTAATCTTCATTAAAAAATATATTTAGAAATCTATGTACATGTGAGGAAGGACAAAACTAAAGAAAAAAGTAAAGATGCCAGTACGTTATATTTTAATTACATATATCTCATGAATCTAATAAATTATGTACATCTCATGAATTATAAATTTTTACTAAATAAGAGATCTGAAGAAAGTGAAAATGCTTAAATTTGAAAAGATGAAGATAAAAGAATCTTCTAGATTTTATTATATGAAGAATTTAAAGTTGTCTAGATGTACATAGAAAAGGATTTAATGAAAGTCATAAGGAAAAAAACATATGAATATAATTATTTGACCTAAAATTGAAAAAATAAGAGATAGAAACAAAAATAGCTTCTAGAATTATGATTATCTAATATGACTTTTCAACGCTTGGTTGAAACACCTCACATTTCTATATAGTAGTAATTTGAAATGATATTGCTCTTCTCAAGTTTCTTAAAGTCCCAACCTTATCAACTGTATTACCATAGTTGAGAACTGGGGTTGATTTGATCTTTGATTTATCTTCAAAATTTTGAATAAACAATTTTATCTTTTAATTCAAAAATTTTACTTTTTTTAATTTTTTATGTTTATATATGAAATGATATCGCTCTTCTTAGGTTTCATAAAATCTTAACATTATCAATTATATTGTCCAGTTGAGAATCCGTCATGTTTTAATTTCCAACTCATATATCTTGAAAATTTTGAACAAAAAATCTTTATCTTTAAATTCAAAATTTTAGAAAAATCTTCATCTCCCAAAGCTCTATCGAATCAGATCAAAAGGGCAATTCAAAAATCTCATGAAAACTACTAATTCTATTACATTATATTGTCTTAAGAGTTCCCTATCTACTATCCTAACAAACATAACTCCTACTCTCTTTATATATATATATATATATAGAGAGAGAGAGAGAGTGTGTGTGTATAGCACCGCGCGATGCACGGAGAACATCAAAAGAGTTCATCATGAGAAGGATATACATAAGTATTAGCAGAGAACTTTATTGGTAATCTGAATCATTAAATAACTGGAACGGCTTTCGCTGGTTAAGTAAGTTAGATTTTGAAGAAGCAATATATCCAAGAAATTAATCCTCCAGATTAAATAAATCAAATCAATAACAAAAATTTTTTTAATAGAATTGATCAATTGATTTACCTTGAAAAGCTGATCTTTCAATAGTTTCTTCAACATGTTGAATGTCGTGCAACATGGAAACAATTATTCTCGACACTGCATATGGATTATAGAAGAAATGAATGTAAATAAATTAGAACACAAAAGAATAAAACCAGAAACATAGAAGAAAGGTCTGTTAAGTATTACTAATAGAGAGCAAGAGACATGAAATGTAGACCGTAATGATAAAGCAATAGTCATAATGGTAATCTAAACAATTAGAAAATATATATGTCTTCAATTTAAATTCAATCGGTTTTCAGCTCCAATCCAAATTATAGATAAGTTTATGTGGCGCAAGCTAGATATAATTTGGTTATTATTCACTGTACTATCAGCAAAAAGTCTAATGTGATCCTTATCACATAGGAGCACTCTAAATATATGTTGTATGGATATGTTTTGGTTATTCACGTTACTATTGCATAGAAGCCAATGCGATCTTTATAACAATTTTAGGAGCACTCTAGTTAACTCTAAAAAAAAAAAAGGGCATCTTTTGTTTGAATTCAAATTTCAATTCAGTACATATCCATCAGAGTAAGTTCAAAAGCTTTATCCTTAATAAAAGGTTTATTTAAGATAGATATTTTTTGAATTCAAATTTAGAAGAATTTTCATTATTCTTTCAAATTCATCTAATTTAAGATGCTGATTTGGATGCGATATTTACTTCGAATTGTTATCTCAAAAACATTATCATTCAGTTCAAATTCAAATTTCAAAGTAACTACATTTTATTTAAAAGTCTTATTACAATAGTTGTCCTAATGTCTTATTCTACTTTATGTCCTGAGCGTTCTTTGTTTTTATATATATATAGAATATAGATAGGTCCGCTTGGCCAGGTAGATTCACTAACTGAGATGGAGTATTTTTAAGCCAATAGAAAATGTTAGAGGCAATGTTTGAGCCGATAGATAAAAGGAGGGCATATTTGTCCCCATTTGTTGGGAAATTTTCAAAACTAGGCACCCCTCAACACAAAATTACAAATGAGAAGCCACATTTCATCCATAACACCCTTTATTTTAACATTACATAACATATTACCCCCTTATTTTCAAAATTACACAACATAGCACCCATTTAAACTAAAACCCTAGGAACCACTCCCTCACCCTCCCCCACCACCAGAAACCGGCCTGCCACCGCTGCCGCCGCCGGCCGGCGGTGGCCGAAAATCAAAAATTCACCGGATTTATTTATTTTATTTGTGGATTTGTTTAAATAATTATTTTTGATAATTTTATACACCTAAATCTATCAAAATAATAAATTATACATGTAAATACATATAAAATTGTGTATGCAAGAGGAAAAATAAAAAATATACACAAAAAATATAAATTTTATACAAAACATCCATAAAAGTGCACGAATCTGAAATTTATACTATTTTATTCATTGTTCATACACACATATACAACTTTATACAAAATTTACAATGCATAGAATGTGTTTTATACACTGTTAATGCGTACATATACAGATTTATACATTTTTATACACATTTACAGAATTGTATAAACTTGTATAAAAATGTATAAAAGTGTATAAACTCGCAAAACTGACTTTAAACAGTGCTTCGGGCAGCTTTTACACAAAAGCTTAACAAACATCCCAGATCTATACAGTTTTATACAAGAAAAACACTAGATCTAAACATCAAACAAAAGTTTTAATAAAAAACTAGTAGATCTCAATGAATTTTTATGATAAAAGTGAAGAAAAAAAAGAAACTCGATAAATAAACTCCTCACCGGAGTTTGGATCGGAATATACAACGAAAATAAACATTGCTATTCAAAAGCAAAAAAAAAAAAAATGAAAAGAAGAAGAAGAAGAAGCGGCGGCGGCGGTGGTGGTGGTGACGACCTCGGCGACGGCGACATCGGTGGTTTGGAGGAGAGGGGATGACGGTGGGGCAGTGGTGGAAGAGTGGGGGGGGGGCGGATTATGTGTAATGGGGGAGAGAAGAGAGAAAAATGGGAAGGAGGGAAGGAGGAGAGGAAAAATGGGGGCTAGGGTTTTTTTTCTTTATAAAGGGGGTGCTATGGAGTGAAAGAAAAAATAAAAAAAAGGGAGGGGGTGCTATGTCATGTAAGGTAGAAAAATATGGGTCTTTTTTGGTAATTTTCATGAGTGGGGTGTCTCTCAATGTAATTGCCCCATATTTGTTCCCTTCTAATACATTAAGGGGTCGTTCGGTTACTGGGTTAAATAGTTAATACCCGCGCAAAACTCCGCGTTAATTTAACGCAGCGTTCGGTTGGTTTTCTGTGAAATTTTAATACCTGCATAAATTAATACGACGTTTGGTTACGTTTTTGTATATTCCGCGTTATTAATACCTGCATTATTAATGCGGGAATCTATGTATTATTTTATGCGGGGTAGAAGATGGTATTAATAATGTGGGTATTAATAACGCGGGTATTAAAATTTAAAATGACAAAAGTAACCTCATTATGAGAATATATTTTAAAATTTTATTTAAGGAGTAAATAAATATTTTAAATAATAATATTGTAATATATTAGTGATTCAAAAAATAATCCCTATGTTATAATATATGCATGGCTAATACCCACATTACTAAACCCCGCGCTAACTAATACCCGCATTATTAATACCCACATTATTAATACATACATTATTAATACCCACATTACTAATACCCACATTATTAATTAATACCCGCGTAAACAACACGAGTAACCGAACGACCCCTAAGGGCATTTTTGACCCCTTTCTATTTAAAAATTGCGTTATCTTTTTTTTCTTTTGTTTTTTCTTTTTCGGAAAATAAGTTCACGGGATGCCTATTACCAGAAAATCATTAACTAAAGATCTGAGTACCATTGACGGAAATCATAGGATATAAAAGTATGTCTTTAAGTTTGAGCTAACTTTGGGCTGTCTAACCTAATCTCAAGCTTAAGTTAAGCTAGTATGTCCACTTATAGTACTAATTAATAACTCATTTAAATGGTTAACGAAGATGCTTGCACGTAAGTGTTCACAAGAAGCACATTAAATAGTATTGAATCAAAATGACAATATAAAAGTAAAGTACCATTATATCAATCATGATTAGTTTAGTGATAATTTCGTTTTTCTTTTTTCTTTTTTCCTTTCAGAAAACACATGCACATGTAATATTGGGCTGTTTTAAATATTGAGTGTAGTCATCAACCTGACTGCAATGAATATTCCATTGTCTAAAACGCTAATCTACATTTCATCTTTGTAGTAAATATAGAGATTAGACTTAATCTTTTGAGAAACAGATTTATAAGAATTTATTCTTCTTCACTAAAATTACAATCAACCCTGTTGAATTTTGGAGAAAAAGAGAAAGAATACATAATTATGAATTTATTCTTCGTTGTTACTATCACATAATTTCACGTATTCAATGTCAGAGCCAACAAACATGATAACATGTTTTCCTATTATTACCCCTCCCTAAGTGCCTCTATCTTCTAGCTAGCAGTAATCCTATATTAGTATGTACTTAAAGAGTTATTATTGAGGCAAAATTTGAAGGTTAGAAAAACTGAAAAAGAACCATGTTTTATAAATTATATACTATAGGGGTTTGAAAATATAAGAGATTTGATTTGCACTTCACTCTCTTTCCCCATTGCCGTTTTAAGATCAATTCGTGTTCTTTTTGGGGGGTGGGGGGTGGGGGGACGAGAGGCGGGTGGGGTGGGGGTTAAATTATTTTTCTAAACAGTTATTATTAGTGTTGCTTTAACCACATCAACTAATGATCAACTGGAATTAGAATGTACGTATTCAACTGGAATTAGAATGTACGTATACAACTAAAAGGATAAATGCTTGTGTGAAATAATTGTAAAGAAAATTTTCGTTACCTAATATTTGCCATACTCTTTGTACAATTAAGAAGAAACAATAAATTCGTCGTAAAAAAAAAAAAAATCGTCATTATTCCGTTCTACTGCGTTTACCACTCATTCTTCCGTTCTATGGCTGCAAGCAAAAGCCATTTTTACACTGATACCTATGGAGCAATCAACGAAAATCGAACCATTAATTTTTTTATCAATCAAAGTGTTACTTTCAACTTTTTACATGTTCCTTCCTTTCTTTGCAACTTTGTTCTTTTGTTTCAAGTAACAGCTTTTGCCTTTATTCTATTTCTAATTTATGTAATGTGTAATTTGTTTTGGCACATAGTTATATAAGAAAAGACTTTTAAAACTTATTATTTTAAAAATGTCATAATATTTTTCTTTGCTTAACACTTCTTATTAATGGTAATTAAGTAGTAGTATTCAAAGTAAATTATTTTTAAACATATAAATGTGTCCTTATTTTTAAAGGAACTAAAAGCAAAAATAATGTCAGATACTAATTAAAATGAAACATATGGACGTAGCTTTTTTCTTTTTCTTGCAATGGTTGCATGTGATCAGCTATGTTCTTTCCCAATTAGTAATATGAAAGTTGAGGTTGCCCTTTAGCAAACATTGAATCAACACCTTAGCTTGTAGAAGTTGTATAAGTCTAAAATGGGGTGTTTTGAGTTCTTAATGCGTCGATTACCTAACAAAAAAACAAGCAATGTACCATTTTTAATCGTGGATTATTACTTAATTAAATCGGCTTGGAGTTGTGCAAGAAATGTTTTTAAAGATTACTGAAATCATTTATATATGGTGATTGGATGGACCAATTTTGCATTTTGCCTAGTAAGTTAATTTAATGTTGCTCATTTGTACCTGAATTGTCTTCATCTTGCGTATATATTTTTAAAGGTGCCTGGATGAATGATTCTATCTTGAACTTTATGGTGTTGGAACATCAATATACCAGCAGAAGTGAGTAAATAGTCTCATCTTTTGACCTTCAAAAAAGAAGAATCGAAGAAAATTTAAGAAATTAAAGATTCAGCAGACTCTCAAATCATAAGCTTATTTGCTTGATGGGAAAACCAATTTAAAAACAAAAAAACTGGTCCAAGGAAACCTCATTAATTAAGTACCAGCTGTTTTGGTCGAACAACCTATTTTTTTTCTTTTTCTTTTTCTTTTAAATAAAAAAAATAACACTATCGGATATTCGGCACATTCTGATCCGACCAGTTAGTAGGATAAGACAAAAGAATTTCATTCATCCCATCACTTTTCTTGGTAGTGTGGAACAACCTATGTGTCTCAATGCAGAATTTAGCATGAGTTTCGAATTTTAGTGGCTCATTTAATTAGTTGGACATCTATACTCTCAATATCGAAGCACAAAAAGAATTGTAGGAAAAAACCGACCAGTAGTCTATATATGTGTGGATTTGCCAACAAGATGAGTGCCACTCACCCACCTCCAGCATTTTGGTGCCAGACCATTATGAAAGAATTAATATTACTGCTTTAAATCCTACTGTTTCTGGCTGATTATAAGAGGCTCTTCTCTTTTGTACAGTTTAATTTATTTTGTTAACGACCTTGTCTAAGAATCAGTGGCTTGTATTCTCTTGGCAAAGCTATGTTAAGAATAATATGCATGTTGGGTGATGTGAGAGGATTAGATTATTATTTTCTGTTTGTTTCTTTTTGTCGTGTCACCTTTATTTCTCATGATAATAATAAGTGAGTTTAAGTTTTATATAGTGTCCATGCATAATTATTGTTGTAGGTAAAGTTGACAAAGTAGTAATTAACTGTATATGCCACATCATGTTTGATATGATAATTTGGAAAAAAGAGTGATAATTTGCTATAACTCTATATTTTTTTTAGTTTCTCAATCGGTCTCGGATATTTTTATTGGAGCCCCGACTAATTCAGATTCGCACCGCGTAAGGTCCATTTCTGGGGAAGCAGCATCTTTTTTATTCTCAAGACTCGAAGCCGATACCTCTAATTAAAGTAAAGATATCACATCCATTCCACCACAACCATTGATGGTACTGATCGTGTAACCTGGCATGCCTTTAGCATGGAATAATACTCCTCCATATATAGGAGTTTTAGTGGCCGTTTGGCCATAGATTCCAAAAAATATTTGAAAATTTTTTTTTGGAGTTGAGTTGAAAAATAGTATTTGGAAGTTGAAGTTGTGTTTGGACATATATTTCACTTGACAAAAAGGTAGAGTTTTGTGAGAGAAAAAATAATTTTATTTTTTAAAAATACCACTTTTTGGTTTTTCAAAAACTGTTTTTCAAAAAAGTTGAAAAAGTGACAAGATTTCATGGACAAACAGTTTTTCAAATTTTTTTTGAAAAAAAGTAAAAAAAAACTGTATGGACAAACATGTCCTTAATGTAGCACTAGTATTTTTGAAGAAAAATAGAACTGGGGAGCCACGTGTAAGTAGAGGCATTTAATTCAGAGAGAAGCCTATTGTCTTAGTCAAATGACCACTTAGTCAAAGGACTCGCCCAACAATATTGTTTTCAGATTTGGGTTATGAAAAATATTTTTAGATGCTGAAATTTATTTTATAAATAGTTTTAGATCACGGTTGGGTGAGTTTAAAGTGACTTATAAGCTTACAAGTCAATTAATAATTTTTAGTAACTCAATGTGCTTAAAAAAAATAAAAAAATGAGAAATTAAAATTTCGCAACTTCTCAAAGTGTGACTTACTGCTTAAAATAAACTCACCCAAACAGGTTCTTAGTGTTTGTATGTTGCACATATCATCTGACGTAAATAATTTAAAAATTCATATAGCAAGAGAACATAATTTTAGTAGATAATATAGTCGTTAAAAGTTATAAAAATTAATTTATGTAACTTATTACAAAATTATATTGAATGATTAAACGATCTAAACATAACGAAATAGCGAAATTATGAGGTTAGGCAGAGCAGTATTCATACTTATCTTATTTGATGAAGCCGTATATTATCATCTATTTTAATCTTGGATGTTTTACTAAAACGTGATAGTTTTGACAGTTTATAATCTTGGCGTCAAACGTAAGGGTGTTCACCGGGAATCGAAAAATTGAATTAAATCAAAACTCGACTCAAACCGATCGAACAAAATATTTTTAAGATTTGATTTGATTTTGGTTTTTAATTTTAAAACCCGATAAATTTTGGTTTGATTTAGTTATAAACATAAAATATCCGAAACAACCGAACCAAACGATTAAATACCTACTTAAAAATTATAATTACACATATAATTACGTGTATTTTTATGAATCAACAAAATATATTAATTTTTTGCACTCTGAATTCTAGTCTAGTTCCTCATAATTTTTGCCTTTGTATTCTAGTTTACATTCTACTCTTTATCTTGATATGTCAAACAATCTAGTGCATGTTAAAAATAACTTGTCATGTAGTCCTTCATTATTGCTTAATCAAATATCATCAAGATATCTTGGCGAATGATCTCTTCAATTTCTCAGGCATGAAAAAACCGTTGTAAGAAGTTTGATTAAGTTAATTCGAAATGGCTCATACGATTTTTCGATGAAACTACATATATTTAATTACATGTATTGTTTATTTTTTTAGGGGGTACTTGGCTTAGATGTGTCATGATAGAATATAGTTGCTAGAATATGCGTTTGATCCTTAGAAGTGTATGTTGCATATTTAGAAAAATAAAAAATTGAACAAACCGAAATAACCGACAAAAATCAAACAAGTGAAAAACTTGCTTATTGATTTGGTTGTGGTTTAAGCATTTGGAAAATTAAATTGATTAGTTTGATTTCTTTTAGAGGAAAACCTATTCAAACCGGCGCATGAACACTCTTAGTTAAACATTCTTATAAAATAAAATGCACAAGTAAATGTAATACCAACTACCAAGGAGAGCTTGAATGCCAGTAATGGTGGAGGCACGCACACTTAGATTTTGGTATAGACGCCTTTACTTCTAAGACAGGTGTGATCAATTTGATTTTAAAGTCCAAAAATTTAGTGTTGAAGTCGTAATTCTCTAAAAAATATCAATGTTTGAATGAATGTATTTCTGAATGATGAAAAGACTATTCAAGTTATGATGTGCATTACATAAGTTAATTTTGCATTTCGGAGATTTTTATTTTTAATTTAGTAAAAATAAATATAATATATATTTTTTAACATTAGATGAAAAAAATGAAGAAGATTTCCAGAAGAATAACAAATTTTTATTTTTTAGCAAAAACAGAAACAATCAAAACATATTAAAAGGTCACTTACTAAACATAAATAAAAGTACTAAAACAAATCACAACAAGACAATATTGCAAAGTTGGCTACATAAATACAGAAAAATATATGAATTTTTTCGACATATCAATCGTTCAACAAACCTGGCTAACCGCGTACCTCTTTTTACAAGCTCAAAAAGTGAAATAGAAAAATAAATTATCATAATTATCGTCTCATCTTGCATTATAAATGGCACCTAATGTTAAAAGATTATCATAACCATATATGATTTCTTTCTCCCCTTGCTAGTTTGATCAATGAAGTGGAGATAGGAGGGCAATTCGAGATACTTTTTCTTCCTCCTGTTCTTTCTTACTATCACAAACACATTAATACACTACTAGAGATAATTATAAGCATTATCATATGTAAACAAAGAGATTAAGGCATCAAATGTTGTGATCGTTAATTCTAAGTCATCCGAAAAAGAAAAAAAAAACCAAAAGCTAGTGCTAACCCATTACCTCTAATCATCGAAACGAGAAAACGATGTATCTTTTGGAACTTTACAAAATTTTGTTGTGTGTACATTTACTTATTCCCTAAAAAGTTTCAAGTACATGGATATATATTTGTTCTGAAAGACTAAACCGATCGAGTCTTTAGGATTGATGTTAGAGTTTAACATGAACTCCACAAGAAGTTCATTATCAAGTAGAATTAGTATATAATTGAACCGTATTTCGTCACAAATATAAAGACTTCTATTATAAGTTGATCTCAAAGCTCTAAAGTTAGCTAAAATTATACACATTAAAAATTATCTAAAATTATATTAGGATTAAATTAGAGTAAATAAATGTAATAAATAAAATATACGAAAATAGTAAATGATAATTTTGTATGTCGTAATATTTTTTAATAAAGGACAAAAAGCTCAATCAACATTTTTAAGGGTCTTCGTGTTTTTAATATAATACAGATAAGTAACTTTGAATAAAAATGATGAAACTGATAAAAATTATAGTTGGCGTGCGGTAAAAATGTATTGATACGCACTTTCTCTAATAAAACAATTAAAATATCCTTAAAGTTATTAAACAATAATATAAATTTAAACATGTGTTTTCATGAAAAAGGACAAATAGCTAGATCAAAATAAAGCTGGAGTTTGAGTTTTTTTTAGAGCACGATATTTACGTGGATTATAAATATTTAGAGTATTCAAAACAAAAGTACTTTAAGCGAAAAGTTATAAGCTGGGAGTGACTAGCTTATGACTTATATGGACTTAATAAACACTTTTGATACTTGTCAAATAGATAGACAAGCCAAAAGGGTGTGTGAGTCAATTTGACTAGATTATACATTTTCTCATCCTCCTCGTTCCTCTTCCTTTTCCTCCCCTGCTTCTCCTCCTCCTCTTCATTCTTCCTTTGTCGGAAACTTGGTACAACTACTACATTGGACTTCAGACTAGTCTAAAGTTCCAATGCAACATTAAGCTGATGTTCAGATACAACAGTTCAATATTCATGCTTCTTGTCTAAAGTTCGAACTGATGCACCTAAACTTCATTTTGCAATAGATGATAGTGCAATTGTGGAGGCCTCACATTTGTTGATAATTCGACGCCCATCCACCAAGTACGATGGGCTTCAAAAGTAAGCTTTATGTTTACATGAATTTTCAAAGAAAACGTAATTACATTTATCTGATTTTCACTTATTTTTATGCTTGTTTCTACCTCAAGCTGATTTTTTCTCCGATATATAGCTTCTGGATGAGAAATTCCCTAACGCTAGGTTAAATATAAGTAACTGCAAGTTATCAGACACGGGTGTTCTTTCATACCATTAGGCATAAGTTTTTTCTTTTTTCGGGCCAAACCTTAGATCAATGATATTGTAGAAGAAACTGAATTACCTATAACAAAATTTATGACCGTATTTAGGACCACTGGGCTAACACTTCCAGAAACTGTATAAATTTTTCATTCTTCCGATTGTGAAACACTTAAGACCGTTCTGTATAAAACTTTTTAAACAAAGACAAACTGGAGATAGCGGCCTCAAAAGAGGCTATTAGGGAAATTCGGTAGTCTTGTTCAACCAACTGTCAAAAGTCAGGAAGTCTTTTGAGGCTATTAGGGAAATCCTGTAGTCTTGTTCAGCCAACTTTCAAAAGTCAGGAAGTTGATTTACACCGTCACTTCAGAATAGTAAAAAGAAATAAGCAACTTTTTCTTTTCCTGTTATTTTTCCATTGATGGAGAAAGTTCTTATGTACAATTCTGTACAGGTCAATGATAGAACTATTTATTGGAAAGATTTACAGGTGGTTAAGGCCCCTCATCTGCCAGATAACTGGGAATAACATGTACATTATGTACAGAAGAAATAGTTGGTGAGATCAAATAAGTCACCATGTCACTCGCTGATGTCGAAATACTTGGGATCTCTCGGATAATGATGCTCCACATGCAACTGCAATTTCAAGAACATGGTTTCCAATTAGTACTCATTGAACTAACTGGACTTCTCTGATATCATACAGATGAAGCCCTCTACAGCGCCAAACAATATGTATTCTGCATCCAAAAGACTATAGCCACTTCCACAGAAAGATGAAGACAATAACCAAAGATTGGCGAAATGCAGGCATTTACGAATGACGAACGCAATTATTAAGTTATGGGGAATCTTATACCATTATGTTTGAAGTCGAGCAATGCCAAAATTACATATTAACGACCATAAGCATGCCATTCCACCACAAAGACATCAGATTAGCTTCATTTGGATCTGGCTGAGAAAACACAGTTTCTTCTCCATTGGGAGGAAGTAGGCAGAGCAGAGATTGGATGGTTGGCAGTACGCTATTCTTGCTGTAGTAGCAATAAATGGACAAGTTGGCAATCAACTGACAATGGTGGTTCTAGTCTGATAACGAAATGAAATTCCGTTCTTTCTTTGTAGATAGTCAAGTTTCATTAAGTTCCTGATGGCTGCCAATATTTAACAGGATGACTGCGGAGTAGCAGTGGTCACGGAGTGTACAAGAGCTACTAAATCATAATATAGCTCAGGCTAACATAGATCGTACCAGAATCAAATGAGAAATAAGTGAGTTGATTCAGATATATAGAGTTGTGCCAACAAAGAGATGAAACCAGATAATCATGTACATTACCATAAGACGCGGCATGAGACATGCGAATACCGCATCATCTAAATTCCTAGACTGTTAGTGAAAGACACTTTTATCAAATACTTTACGTCTGCAACAAACAGGATTTAGTGCAAGTCTACTTCTTTTCTTGGGCCAACTATTTAATATTTTTTATGCTAGGTCTCAATAATTCTCAAGCCAAAGCATCTAGTTGATCGAACACCATGTTAAATTCAGTGAGAACCTCATCTAAAAACTTAAACTGTTCGAGAAAGAACGATTAGAGGCAAAAGCAATCAAAGAGACAGTCAGACAGGTAAAGCACGAAGACCCATGGTTTCTGACTCGAACTCTTATGTGTTTATATAGGTCATTCGTGACAAGTATATTGTATATTTTTCAAGTGAACACCCATGGTATCAGAAAACCATTGGGCGCATTGGATGAGAGGGCAGACAAACATGCCCAATAGCATTACATTGCAGGTTCTGATACATCTATGAAACAATGTCTTACTGCTGATTCCTCTTTTCCCTTCACAACCCATCACCCCTCCCTCCCCCTCCCTCCCCCCCCCAGGCCCACGACACGAACTCGTGAAATCTGATTGCCTTGATTCTTTGTTTTTTCTTTCTTTTGCTTGCCATCTACAACCCACTAAACTCCCTCTCACCAAGGACACAAAATCATGAAGTCTGATGGTTCTCCTCTCATGGTGGAGCATCTGCGGCCTTAAGATCCTGAATCCCCTAGTGAGAAAAATTACTTATGGAGTGTTAATTAGCTCTATGAAACACGCCCTCATATGCTGGTGTCATTCTTCTTCTCAAACCAAAAACATGGAAGTAATTTTTGCCAATGGACTGCAGTGTGACTTAAACCTAAGAAATTGGTTACTTCAATACCATGTTGAATTATATGAACCGTCTAATTCAAAAGACTAAGCTAAATGTCCAAGTCTCACTGCCACCTGTTAAAACAACTATTATCACATACTTTGCATAAGAAACTAAATCACACCCACACGTGAAGGAACATGTTGCAGACATTTGCAAACATAAAATTAATAAAACGTTTCTCCTCTCAATCAGTCAAACTGAGAAATTATATCTATGCACATACAAGTCTGAATTAGTGAGACATACCTTGCCTTCATCAGCATCTGAATGTCGCTGAGGGAAAACCACTCTCATATCATTGTATAAATAAAATCGTCTCCCCCCCTCAACGTCCATATCATTTCTTTCCGTCAGAGAGGACTGATCATCTTTGCAGTGAAGACCTGATCTTGAGCTCTTCTTTGGATAGGGGCACAAGAACCAGAGATGTAGAGCATAACGAAGAACACCAGAACTAGCAGTACTCTCATTCACCTTCGAAGTGCTATTTACAGGTTTGGTTCCAGGATTATTTGCCTCGCCACTACCATGAGATTTGCTAGAATGAAGAACTGAACTCTTATTTAGAACAGAATCATCAATGCTAGTAACTGAAGGTAGTCCATTATCCATCTTTCTATCTAAACTCTTGTTTCCAGCTTTATCCAGAGCCAAATTAATCTTTTGACGTAAAAAAGTCTGCGAACACATAACGTGCGTGAGATCACCGTTGTCAGGTGTGGAATCACATAAATGCAAGTTGTATGACTTTAATCTAATGGTCCATGTATCTCCAGGTAACTACTTAAAGATCATAGCACAAAAGCGTGTTAGTTGTGCACAATATCTCCCATTTTCCTGTTATACATTTATATGCATAGATCATCCCAATCCAATCTGAGGAAAATACATATTAAAGTCCATTGAACTGAAAACAGTATTGTTCTTAAAGATTGTACAGGAGACTGAATCATCAGGACAGGAAGAATCAACAAGCTACAATTAGGCTGCAACAAACAGTTGCATGGCTAGTGGTCCCCCCTTGCACTACTTTGGATGCAGTACAATGCTTCATACAATGGAGCTCAAATAGTAATGAAAACATGTTCAAGGCTATACAAAATGGCATAATATTTGGTGAATTATTTAGTTTCAACTTCCCATTTCACAGGATCCTCTATACTGAATCGAGGACCAAGAGAAGCAAAGACATGGAAGTTTAAAGTACTTGAAGGATATAACAATCTAATAAATTCCGCTATTTCAGCAACCACACGGAACGGTTACAAGAAGCTCAGCCGATGTAAACCACACTAGGTGATATTTTCCTATTGCCTAAGTCTTGGTAGGCAAAGTTACCCGGTACCTGTGCTAGCGGAAAGCAGCAGGTAAACTCGACGGAATATTCAAGGTCCGTGTAAGCTACCCCGGACATCTCCGTCATTTAGAAAGAAAAGGTTATAAGAAGCTTGACAAAAGATTTACACCTAGTTGTTGCTATTTACACCTCATTCAGTGATTCTTACTCTTCCAGCCTAAGGAATTTACTTCTAAAAACGACAACAACCATGTAGTCAATCACCAACCAAGTAGTGATCTGATATATGAATTGTCTATGCCATTCTACAAATCTGTTGGCTCCTTTCATTCAAATGATCAATAACTTATATTTTAAGAAAAACTAGAGGCTTACTAAAGTTAGATATATTATAAATCTCACACTTTACTCTACATTGATCTACAAATCTGCAATAATAAAAACTCATGTATCCCAACTAGGTTATATTGCCTACATGAATTATTTACTACCATTGTTTTCCAATCTCGCTAAATCTTAATCGCAACAAGTTAATCCCACTTGATGTGCTGTTACCTCCATTAAATAAACCATTCAACCACAACAATAATATTTAACATTTAAACTGCATATCCAATTAAGCACTGCCATATAAAATGGAAAGGAGACTCATCAAAAAATATAAAATGGAATGTAGGGAGCGTTAGAAACAAGAAGCATGGTGAGCATATCAAGCGTGATTCAAGTGAATAATTGTGGAAATGAAGCTTGTGCACCATTACAATAAAACAGTAAATAATCTCCATAATATCGAAGTTGCATAGTTTCCCGACTTCAACTTTACCTTGAACATAAAAATATAAATAAAAAAAATACCCCCCTCAAAGTGGTAATACAGCTTGAACCTACCTTTGTACCAGCAGGCATATCACTCAAATCATAGCTACAAAGGAATGTGTGGATAGGTGTCCTCTCAGGATTGCTGAGAACCTGCCAATAGCAATCAAAAGTTTGTATTATACATGATGAATTCAGCAAAGATGGAGAAACATTTATGTTCAAACCAGATGCAAATTGAGAGAAGTGTGTCTCCTACAACTAGATGTAACAAAGAGCTGCAGCATTCACAAAAAAAGAAAAAAAAGGAGAATTTCTATGTTGAAGTATCATATTATATCTCAGCCTTATAGCCTAAATTTCTAGAACTGCATTCATGTTCATTTTCTTTGAAGCAATGACTAAAGCGAAACACTTGATGAGGAATTCACACTAGCAATTTCATGATCCATCTTCAACAATATTTGATATTCTCCTAAACAAACAAAATATCACCAAATTCCTTGTATGTCTGGCAAAATAAAATGGTTACTGAACAATCATAGCCATCTAATTCCCTGCTTTAAGCCAATAAAACCAGAAAGAGGAGAGTATTTATTTGAGCAAGCTAGAAAGGGAAAGTAGACAAGGCATGGAGCAAACAAGCTACTCTTCAACACTAAGGCCCAAGCAATAACTCGGAAGGCACCTCCTGCCAAAGTGATAAAAGTAAGTGGAAAAGCCTATTCATGCAATCACTTTATGCTCAATGCGAGAATAACAGGCTAAAAAATTTGCGACCCAGATAGATTTAACAATCCTCCAATTTCTATGTTTCTTCATCTTAGAGTAAGATGTCAATCAATCAACCCTTAAGTTCCCTTTTCTTATACAATGATGTCAATCATATAACCAACTTTAAGAGACTTTGCTCAAGCACAGTCTACTGCAGAAGGCTTCATGCGCCGATATCAATGAGGTTGGCACTAAGAAACAGTGAAAATTAGCTAACACATCATGGAAGACAAAGGTAGATCTGCTATAGGAGCATAAACTATGAAATTCTTATCATAAAATCATTAATGATGTAACCATGATGCATAAGATTTCCCTTACAAACAAATTGCTTTACCTACAAGGTTCTCCTAAGTCTCCGGTACTAGTCATCCGGACAACACACAAGAGAGAGAAAGTAGAAGAAATAGAGAAAGGGAATGTTGGCCAGCCTAGCCTTTGATTCCAGTAGATTAAAATTATTACTTCCTCATCCGATATAGGAGTATGTAACAATGTAACTTCCACGTTTTCCAAGAAATCAAATATGTTCCCCTATTCAAAGTTGAAAAATTGATGTGTTTTTTCTTTTCTGTTATTTTCAGTACTGATGAATAACTTTGACTTGCCAATTTTCTATCAAACTTCCTAAGTTTTCACCTATTTGTTTAATAATTTCTTTTAATGTCACTAATATAATACCTAAGTCAATATAAAATCTTAAATTCTTTGTCAAGTACCCCCTTATAAAACGGACAAAGGGAGTACTTTTTAAGTATTCATAATACAACTACAGTACATGCAGCGGTTCTAAAAAGTTCAGTTTTCTTTTTATCAGGAAAGTTGGTTCCAATAAGCTTTTGATGATTATAAAGATATTACTTAGGTTGACAATATGAATAACCAAAATAAGAGTCCTCGTCAAAATGATTTCATTTCCCTTGCATGGGAGTTTGGTGCAATCACAGTAGTCTCCTGCTTTATCACCTGCTATGTCCAAAAACTCAGTTCACTTTCTTATAATGAAACCAGCTTATCAAAACTCTTTCAGTATTGTATTAGCATTGGAAATGATGGAGTGCTTAGAACTACAAGGATGGGTCCCTTTTGCCTCAGAGCAGAGATGTGTTTCAGGGCTATCTATTTTATGTGAAAATTACACGCATCAGAATGAGGCATTTTTGTACACAGGCCTGCCTGCACATGCACACACACAAGCTGAAAGGACAGAGCAGAATACCAGTTGTATGCGCCCTTTCATCGGTATACGTAGGCGGCCCTTGTTTGTTGGAGAACCAATAGTACTAGAGTTCCTGATTCGCGGGCTTTTACCGTCACTACCTGGTCTTCCAAGATCTATTGATGAGTAGTACAGCAAGAAGTTATCACCATCTACACTAGTTACTGCAAATGGAAGTTTCTTAGGATGTGGTGAGAAATTTCCTCCAGTGATACTAAGGACGGCAAGAAAACCATCAATTCTCTGCAAGAATATTATAAATTGTCAACAAAATCAATATGCTGAACCTCTTCCATGATCATGGCATGAAGGCTTAAAGACAGAGATCAAGGAAACTAATGCTCAAAAGGAAGCCAAGGATAAAGACGGATGACATCTGAGAAAATACTTATAGCATAAAATTCAAGATAATTGAGGCACTAAGATCCACCTGGCTCACAACACTGGATGTCAAACGACCAGATAAGAGTGACTCCTCAAACGAACCAACTAAGGACCTTTTGACAGAGAGTCCACTAAGACTTCTACCAAATCGGGCACATTGATTTGTAGGTACTGAATTTTGTGCCTTGGACTGCCTCATGGCACTTATACTTTCAGGTGTGGGACGTTCAAGGTTCATCTCAAAAACTTCAACATCTTGGAAAACTTCACTTCCTGTTTGGCGATCCTGTTCTTTTCGGGGAGATAAAATGTCTGCAAGACTTCGATCAAGTGAGTGTTCCACATCCTTCAAAGTTAAGTAGTTATCATCATCTTCCTCCCAATAATTCCTTAACTTTTCAAAACGTCCCACCCTCATATGAGATTTTGGTCCAAGAGGAGAAAGAGACAGCGGAGGCGAGCATGTAATTTCTGCAGGTATGCTCATTGCCCCATCTTTCAACTGTTTTTTTATCATTTTCGCACAAAAGCTAAACCCAGGGGATGGGGGAGTACAAGGAATCTCGGATTCAGGTGCCCCATCATCGAACAAAGGGCCATCTGTGAAAAAAGGGGAGACTTCTCCACAGGTTTCATTTGGTGAATGATTACCCCTAGTAAAAGATGGCATGCACCAATTTTTATTACTATAGTTGTTTGAGTTGCCTATATGAGCCTTCTTATGTTCTTGTGAGGGAGCACCATATTTATCAAGCGTGAAGTTGGAATTTTTCCTAAAAGCAGTACTACCACCAATATCCAGAGATTCACCTGCAAATTTATCAGGAAGAGCAAGGCCATTCAAAGGTGACAACAAGCGTTTCCTAACTAATGAACCTGTGGTCTCATTCATTTTGTCAGTGTCCCGAACCACAGTAGATGAGTCAATACCATCTGATGGATTTGCTTCAAACAAATTAGCAGGGATTTTCACTGCACTTTTTGATTCGAACCCCACAATCCTTGACGCAGGACTCTGGGTATTCCTACCAGCATTATGAGTCAAGAAGCCATTTTTTTCTGCAGAATCAATCCTCAATTTATGCATGTTGGTCATACCATCTTTATGGATACTAAGAATATCAGCATCCCTCGTAGAATCCCTAGACGAGACAAATGCAAAATCCGGGGATGTACGATTGCTCAAACAACTAAAGTGCATTCCACTCATATCACAGCTGCTCATGCCACCAAATCTAGCAGGACTTTGAACAAATGTGCTCAACGATGTAGCCACTTCCTCAGCAATATTGCTGGAGGGCACTTGAGGCAATCCCATTTCTACGTCTAACTTAAATTCGTTACTTCCACAAACTTCTCGACAAATGTTCAATATCTAATCTACTACACTACCTAAATTCTACTTCCTTTCTAACAGCAATCCAATATATAATGATCTCAACCCCATGAAATTCCCAGCAACTCTTTCTCCTATCAACGGAACAAACCTAACTGCAATACAACTAAGCTACAGCATTATCTATCATCACACCAAACAATCACTACCTATCTATCAACGGAATTCCCAAAAAGGTTTCATCAAACAATCCAACATCTACATTCAACCCGTCAACAAAACTAGCACAATCGACACTGCTTCCAAACCACTGTAACATACCGAACCTGCTACCCATGATTCGTTCAACACGATCAAACCAAATCCTGAAAAAAAAAATGTCAAAACATCAGTCCTATCTCCTAGTCATATTTAGTCATCTGCATAATCCACTTAACATACATTGCTATGATCACCCGATTAATCGCAAATTTATCGATAAAAGTATCAACTAATCCGATCTAAAACATATACTGATCTTAAACAAAATTGCTGGGAACAGTTTCAATAACATATAAAATTAATATTTGATAACTTATACAGATTATCTGAGCTAAAAATAGCGATTAATTACAATTAAACATTAAAGTTATCAGTTAACAAACATGATCATGTTTAGTTAACAAGTTTATCAATGAACAAAGCCCAGAAACTTTGAAACAAACAAAAATTAAACCGATTGATGAATTTAATTAAGTGTTTAATTAATCATAAGGAAAATTAAAAAGATTAAATTATACCCATACGGAAGCAACAGTAATCATCATCTTCTATGAACACACGAGAAGAAAGGAGAAGAAATATATATATATGTAATATTGAAAGTTAAGTTATGTATTTATATATAATCAGCAAATAAATTGTAAAGGGGAATGAATAGATAAAGAGAAATGAAATTTCTTTGTTATTTAATTTTTTCTGGTTTTGTTTTTTTGTATTTTTTGTTATAGTGTTCCTTCTTCTTTACCTTTTAACTGCGCCTCCTCCTCCCTTTCTCTCTTTTCAAAGTGTCCCAATACCCACCATTTTTGTTTTATTTATTTATATTTCTGTTTTTGTATTCATGGGCTTGGATTATTAGTTGGAAACAAATGGTGCCGGAACAATGCGTACCCTATGCTCCATTGCTTGTACTTTGTCAAGTCAAGATAAGTAAAAATACTAAAATTAAATTTATAAATAAAAAAGTGATTTTTATTTCTCGTATAACCATCTCATTGATTTAATTTATTCAAATTCCAGTAACGTAAAAGCTTATTAGGAGTTTCTACATTCTCATAATCCGAATCTGATATCTCTATAAAAGATAAATGATTATCGTCCATCCGTTACATATTCGAGATAAATAATATTTAATAATGATTGTCAAAACATGTATATTACGCACTTGATCACATTTTATTTACACTTTTAGGAGATGAAATTTAAGATGTTGCTTTGACTTTTAATTTTATGTAATACGGATGGTATAATCTACTTATAGAAGTTCGCTAGAAAAGTATTAATACTCCTACTATTTACTTCTTCGGGTAATGGGTTACGTTTACCCTTGCACATTTGAAAGTATATATATTCGCTCTCCCTTAAGTTTTTAAACAAAATTGCCCTTATCGTCAATTTTTTTGATCAAATATGCCAGTCCCCTGACGGAGCTGAGGAAGGTGGAAAGTATAGGGATAATTTTGACTTTTTTTTTTCAAAATAAATGTAGATAATTTTACAATCAGCTCTGGTGTTGTTTTGGGTCAAATTATAAACATTTTATGAAAATATACAATTAATATAATTAATGTTTTATTGCCTTTATTTATATTATTATAGTCAGAAAAAAGAAAGAGAAAAAGCAAAACAACAAAAAAGGTGAGCCTTTCTTTTTCCTCTTCCATGTTTGAATAACGTGAATAAAATATGGCACGGGGAGTATTTGATACTCGAAACTATGTTTAATTTCAACTATTTCGGTTGATATTAACACACTAGTGATGGATATAGATAACGAAAAGGGTCTACTATGAATAGCACGAAGATATTGGGGCCTCCTTCTCGATGAATACAATAAAATATGATATGTTACTTAGGGGCAAGAAAATGAGAGTTGAAGTGCTATTTATATTGAATAAAAAGCAAAATAGTGCAACAATAGAATTACTTATATTTGTTGTCTTGCTCGATGGCTTTTGAAGAGAAAGAAGGTCATGCAATACTAGTACGTGTTTTTTGTATAGAGACTCCTAGTAGCGAGTTGTCTCATATTCGTAGGCATTTGTGGCAGTGGCTCTACCTTGTGTATATGCTGATTGTGATATTGCTCTTATCCTCTACTCTTTTCAATATTCCAATATACCCATGGTTTTAAGAACCCTACATATCCACTCAATGGATTGCGCTACCATTGACTTGAACCACTCAAAAATTTCTGACTTCCATCGTACCAATTTATGTATTTTAGTAGTAATTGATTTAGCACGGGTAGTGCAGTTGAAACTTCAACGTTTTATTGAGTTATATCTCTTCGGTTTATTTTAAGTGTCACCTTTAACTTTTAAAAAATAGTCTAAAATAAATGTTACGTTACAAAATTAAGAAAGCATTAATTATTTTTTCTCCAATTTATCCTCACTTATCCCTATATATTTATTTTAATTGAAGAGAAATAGAGGGTAATGTAGTCATATGATCAATTTATTAAATATAATTATTTAAATTTATGACCGGGAGGGAGTAATAGTCAAGTATGTCTAATGTGTCCATAAGTAAAGAGAAGTCACCGAAATCTAAGAACTTTCTTTGATGAGAAGTAAGATCAGTGATACATTTTATCACTCTCTATTTACTTGTCACATGTTTTACTTGGGACGAGATTATTAGAAAAATTTGGTTCACCTTCAGATTATCGAAGACATAATTTAAATAAGAATGTTTGGGGGTCAAAAATTACGAGAGAAGGTTAGATAGCAGCTGAGTGATTTTTTTTATATTGTACAAGTTATTTATATCTCATTCTTTATTGTTAGTATTAGTATTTTTGTTTTCCTTGGATAGTTATTACTTTATGTCAACACTTATGTTAATATGTTATTTGCATCTTTATTTGTTTTAGACATGTTTTCATTATATTTTTCGTTAGCCGAGGATCTCTTGGAAACAGCCTCTCCACCTTGGTGGAGGTAAGGTCTGTGTACATCTTATCCTTCCAGACTTCACTCATGGAATAATACTGGGTATATTGTTGTTGTTGTTGTAACATGTTTCACACTCTTTGGCAAAATATATATAATGAGAATGACTTTACTAAACTACCAGTAATTATATTTGATTGCAATCTTTTCACTTAACATATTACTATAGTAAGAGTGAAGTTTTACTAATTATCTTTGATATTTCTTCAGACACACCACTTCTGAAGAACCAGTTCCTTCTATGTGTTCCTTTACTAATTAAGTGCTGAATATGTAAAAGTAAGTAAATGAATATAGAATTTTAGCGTGGAAAAACCTCTTTGACTTGGGATAAAAAAACCATGACCTACTCTCTCAAGTAGGATTTCAACTTCACTATTTGAAAGACTCACTTGGTTACAAGACTCCCTTCTTACTAACCTAGGACTAACTCTAATCCAATAGTGACCCCTTTCACAATCAGTGAAGTTTCTCCAAGTACAGGACTTGAATGACGTGTACTCTTACAAAACTTCTATGAAAGTAAATAGTACAACTCGGTAGATCCTACTACAGATGAACTAAGACTGAGAACAATGTAAACTCAATCCTAAGGAACAGGTTCTTCACTTAGTTCTATGTAGCTAGACGACTGCTCAAATACAATTCAGAATTACTTCAATGTTATTGCTCTAAACTCTCTGTATTTGTGTGTATCTTCAACAGCGGAAATAGTTCTCAATTTATAGACTTGAGAAGTCTTGAACAATTAGAACTCCAAAGTCCTTCAAGTGTTTGAGTCCTAATTGAACTCCTTGCTTTGGTTGCCGAAATCTTCAAGCCTTATCCCAATCTTTTCTATAGTGTACATCTCTGCATGATTATCAAGATAAACATTAGATATTAGGATAACAATTAATTTTCTGCTTAATTGATTTTGCATAATTATTTATTCAGCTGCAGTGATCCAAAGGAACACGTCCTTGGATCTGTTCCTTCGTCAAACTTCCAAGCTTATTCAAGCTAACAATCTTAGAACCATTATAGTTAAGTTGTTGTTCACCAAGACTTCGGTCATCCCTCTCCATCATCAAGTCATCAACATGCTCGACCTTTTGGTATTCAGCAAGCATCGACCCTCATACATGGTCTTCTGTAAGAAGTAACGTTTTATATTGAACGTTTCATAATGTGGTCAGTTAATATAGGATAAGTTAATATAAGATAAGTTAAAACAACTTTCGTCAATTTTTGAATCTGCCCACAACATTTAGAAACTGATGCCCATCAATTAATTGATAATGAAACTGTTCTTGATGGAAGAACAATATAAATGTACATCTATTGGCATGGTCCCTAAGCTCAACTTTTTAATCTAAAATACACCATCTATAGTTAGGATTTAGTGCTTAGAAGACCTACCAATTCCAGGAATATACTCACCGAAGTTTCTCGGACGCCGACGACGATTCGACAATAATAGCTGGAGGTAAACCGATTCCTTATTTCGTTGTGTATTTTGCTCTTGATATGTATTAGAAATCACAGAAATACTTACACTTACCTCTCTATCATTAAGTCATCAACTTCCTTGACCTTCCAGTATTCAGCAAGCATCAATTCTCTTATATGGTCTTACATACGACTTTGCTAAGACTTATATTATTTGTAAGCAGTGATCAATAGAGTATGCTCAAGTATTTTATTTATCTACCACCTCTTGCTCTGACAAAAATTAATTATTGATTTTTTTACCGATAAATATTTTGGAACAATACCTCAGCAAAATATTATGAAAAATTTTCAAAACTAGGCAGCCCACAATATAAAATTACAAATGAGGAGCCACATTTCATCCATAGCACTCTTTTATTTTTACATTACACAACATAACACCCCTTTATTTTCAAAATTATATAACATAGCACCCATTTAAACTAAAAACCCTAGGAGCCACTCCCTCACCCTCCCCCACCACTGCCCCACCGCCAGAAACCGACCTGCCATCGCTGCCGCCGCCGGCCGGCGGTGGCCGAAAAATCAAAAATTCACCGGATTTGTTTATTTTATTTGTGGATTTGTTTAAATAATTATTTTTTGATAATTTTATACACCTAAATCTATCAAAATAATAAATTATACATGTAAATACATATAAAATTGTGCATGCAAGAAGGAAAATACAAAAATATACACAAAAAATATAAATTTTATACAAAACATCCATAAAAAGTGCACAAATCTGAAATTTATACAATTTTATTCATTGTTCATACACGTATATACAGCTTTATACAAAATTTACAATGTATAGAATGTGTTTTATAGACTGTTAAATGCGTACATATACAGATTTATATATTTTTATACACGTTTACAGAATTGTATAAACTTGTTTAAAAATGTATAAAAGTGTATAAACTCACAAAAATAATGTTAAACAGTGCCTCTGGCAGATTTTACACAAAAGCTTAACAAATATCCAAGATCTATACAGTTTTATACAATAAAAACACTAGATCTAAATATTAAACAAAAGTTTTAATAAAAAACTAGTAGATCTTAATGAATTTTTATGATAAAAGTGAAGAAAAAGAAGAAACTTGATAAATAAACTCCTCACCGGAGTTTTGATCGGAATATACAACGAAAATCAACATTGCTATTCAAAAAGCAAAAAAAAAAAAAAACGAAAAGAAGAAGAAAAAGCGGCGGCGGCGGTGGTGGTGACCTCGGCGGCGACGGCATCAGTGGCTTGGAGGAGAGGGGATGACGGTGGGGCAGCGGTGGAAGGGTTGGAGAGTGGCGGCGGGGTTAGGTATAATGGGGAAGAGAAGAGAGAAAAATGAGAAGGAGGAGAGGAAAAATGGGGGCTAGGGTTTTTTTTCTTTAAAAAGAGGGTGCTATGGAGTGAAAGAATTAATAAAAAAAAGGAGGGGTGCTATGTCATGTAAGGTAGCAAAATAGGGGTCTTTTTTGGTAATTTTCATGAATGGGGTATCTCTCAATATAATTGTCCCAAATATTATTATGAGTAAATATGACAGGAGGGAGTGTTAATTTCACAAGTGACTCTAGAAATACACTTAGTATTATTTATGTGTGCCGTATTTATAAGTCTCTTAGTGAGGCAGTTTATTAAATGATGGAATTGGTTCAGGCACGGCCACTAAATTAATGTGAAAAGGCTGCAGATGAATACAACATTTATGTTACAAGAGTTCCACTTCTTTTTTGAAAATTTACCATTACTCGAAATATAACAAATCCTTCTTTCTCGTCGGTTAGTCCTTAATTTCAAATACTCTTACGATTAATGTTTTAAAAAAATCTTTGTTAAAGAGATAAAAAATCCTTAAAAGACAGATACTTGTATAACCGAATGTAGTGGCAATTAACTATATATTGCAATTTACTCTCGCTAATTTGTTTTTTTTGGGGGACCATTTTGGCGTTAAATTGTACGGGAAGTGGCAAGTTGCTTTGCCAGTTGAGGGACTGGCAAGTTGATACTTTACCTGTTATTTGGCAACTATAATACTTTTACTTTGTCTAGAGAGGAGAGATCATCAAGGAAGGTCCAACACACACAACTAATTAAGCACACCCTACTAGTATTCTAAATGAAGTCGTAGTACTGCCGAATTTGAATAAGTGACCTTGTTTTGAGATATGAGAAGCAAATGGCAAATGCATGTGCAAAAGAAAGTCGCTTTGAAGAGTAAAGTATTTAATTATAGGTGCATCAGAGAATACAGATTTTGAAGTGAGTTAACTATAAAAAAAGATGGGACCATCGAAATAGTGAGCTTAAGCGACTAACGTGTAATTCCTTAATGGGTAGAGATGTTAGAAGCTTAGGCATGACATGACGCGTGCCTCCCAAGTCACTCACCTTCAATCAAGGAATTCATTTTTAGGGTTGCCGTGTTTCATTTCTCGTCTTACTCTTTTTACTTGTGTCTCTTCTTAGGTATAACTATTCGCTAATTTGGTTTTATTAATTTGATCAAATTTTAATGAAAATTTTATATAAATAGCCGTGGTAGACATTATGCATAAATTATGTATGCATCAATTATGCAAGAAAAATGACTATTTTTTATTAAATTGATCTAATATTATTCATGCAACATAGTTTTTTCAATTTTTTTTTTTTAAATTTGACTGTAATTTAATTAAGTCGTTAATTATAGAGGAATTGTTTGCTACGATAAATTCTTCATGAGAATCCCAAATTTTCAGATTAAAAATGAAAAGATTATATCCATTATTATACTACAATCTATATTTGGTGGAATTTCTAATGTCTTCCTTGAAAGTTTCAAAATGATAAGGTTGTCATTCACCTTAGAGCAGAGAACGTTTCATTGTCTCCGCCCTTTGCGATATTCTTTACTTTATCAAAAGAATATCTCAACTAGACAACAACTAATTAGGTCATTCAAATGTATAGATCTTGAAATTGACTGTCAAGTGAGAAACCGAGTCTATTTCCTTAAGGCTGCAAAAAGCTCTCACCATTAATTTATTGCAAGAAACTGGAAATATGCTTTTCTACCATAAAATGAAGTCCAAAACGCTGATCAATTTGTTTTGTTTACCTAAAAAGAAAATCAGATTTTTATTTAGTTGGGTCACATTTAATAATGATATATGGACATACGCTATATTGCATCACATGCATTTCGAAAAGTTTGTAAGGGAAATAATCATGTCTATACGTAAAAGAAGCCACTATCTTATAAATGAATCTTCTTTAGACTTAATTAAATGTATATTTACTTGAAAAGGTAGATTCACCTTAATTATATGGCGTAAAACCTGTCTCCAAATGCAATGGTTATTCTTTTCTCCAAATTAATAAATTTACTCATTGGGAGGTTGGAATATGTTGATGAGATCCTTTTTTTTTTTTTTAATCAATGAACAATAGATATAACGGAAGAACCAGAGCAACATAACAAAGTCACGGAAGCACCAAAGTAGTTAACTTCAAAGCCAAATACTATGCTACAAATTAAACTTTGCGGCGGCATATCTGCAGATATTCTGATCAGAAACAGTTTTTGGTTAAATTCTCTATAGATGCGTTTTAGAAGAGTTTCCTGAAAGAAAGGGAAAAAAAAACTTCTTTGAATAATTGTCATTTTGAAGTTAGAATGGTTTTATTCGAAAACAAAAAGAACAAGATAAAAGCAACTCTTATTTGAAAATTAAACAGTTTCTTAAAACAGCTCTGTTTTCAATCTTTTTGACGCTTTACGTTATTTCGTTGCAGTCGAACGAAACAACATGCAAATTCAACAGATGAGGACAGACCAACTATGGTTGAAGGCCTACATTGACTATGATTATCGTGGTCTGCAAAAATAGGACATTTCTGTGTCACTGTTTACGTTTGAACCCCGATAAAATTTCCTTCAAGAAAATAGCCTTGGGAAAATTTTCAAAAGTAGCCAGTCCACACTAAAATATTATCCTACTATGGCTCAAGTTTTGTTTAAATATTTGTAGCCACAGAGCCATAACATTGGGTATATTTTTGGGGTATCAATCTTGTATATCATTGGGGTATACGTAAAATAGAAAGGTATACAATAGAAGATATTGTATATCCGTTAGAATATACTGTGGCTATGGGGGGTATACAAGCTTGTGGCATATGCGGCTATATAATGAAATATTTTTAGCCATATGATCATAGTAAATATTTTTAAATGACTATTTTTAGTTCAAAATAAAAGTCACCGAACATAAAGGGTAAAAATCTTTGATAAATTTGAAGGGATTATTACCCCATATAATCATTCCAAATTCTTATCTACTTTTTGTAACCATATTTTGCCTTTTCTTTCTTTTTCTAACATATTTGTTAGATATAATTTGATGATATAAATATTTTAAAAATATATGTGTGTGTATATGTGTATAGAAACTATATATAAAGAAGATCAATCTAATTATATGTCATAGGTTAATTATAAATGAAATTTATATATAAATATTGTGGCTAGATTATGTTAATGCTAGTTAACTTGTTAATATAGTATATTGAAGTTTATTTACGTGGAAATTCCAAATTTGAATGCACGAAAGGCCACTGGTCTTTGGGCACAGGCTACTAATACCAAAATATTTAGTTTGTGACCACCTTTGCTTAAAGAGATAGAACTTCAGTCCAGAGGCCAGATTGAAGTTCAGTGCTTAAAGATTGAACTTCAATTCAGGGGCATATGGACTGAAGTTCAGTCCAATCCTTAAGATGGAACTTCAGTCCAGGGCCATATGGACTGAAGTTCAATCCTTAAAGATGGAACTTCAGTTCATGGCCATACCATGGACTGAAGTGGCCATATGGACTGAAGTTCAGTCCTTAAAGATGGAACTTCAGTCCAGGGGCCGTATGGACTGAAGTTCAGTCAATTATCAGAACTTAAGTCAATATTTATTTAGTAAAGGCCCAAAAGTGACCTCTAGTGTAAGACTAAAGAAAATAGTAGTCTCAAACCAAATACCAGTATTAAAAGTGGCTGCTGGGCGAAATTTTTACACTTTCTAGCAGAATCATAACGGATTGCCGGAATAATTCAAGAAAAAGGCTTGGCACTAGCCAAACAGAAAGGGACACTTACAAAAATACCCACAAAATCTAAAATAATTACAGTCACTACCCACTACTTTCAAATATTACCCGACCTACCCACTAAATTATTTACCCACTCTACCCACCCAGACTTGTATACTATAGTTTATGCAGTATACCATAAAGGTATATACCTATAAGGCATAACAAAGGTATACAGTAATAAATGTCCCTCCAGACTTGTATACCATAATTTATGTCGTATACTTTAAAGGTATACACCTATAAAGCATAACAAATGTATACAATATTAAATGGGTAGGTTGGGTAAATACTTTTAGTTTTATGGGTAGTATAATTTGTAATGAGTATGACTTGTAAATACTTTAAATTTTATGGGTATAGAGTGTAAAAATCCCAAACAGAAATGCCAAGAGCCCATAAGGCCGCCCAACGTATAACAACTTGTATGACACCGATAACTTATTTGAAGTTAGAGAATCTGTAAAGAAAAACTTCATTTGGGGAATTTTTTGAAAGACTTTTCATATAAGTTCCCCATTCCCCCTCCCAAAAAAGTAATGTTTGGTTTGTATTTTGATAAATTCTGTATTATATCATTGCTAAAAATATATACTTCATGTCCTTTAAGAAAGGTTTTTCTTCGAACAAAACAAAATCTGTTTAACTATAGATAAAATTCAATAGATAATCTTGGAGTAGATACAACAAAGGAGTTTGCTTCATCGATCTCACTGTTGTTATGATGCTTGTCGTTCTTTAATTTATATTCCTTTAATTTTTGGAGACTAGATATCATAATAAGGAGTGGTTCGGTAAAGAAACGAGTTATACATTGATTAATAATGTATGGATTAGTAATATTGGGATTAATAATGCATGGATTATTTTTAGTCACGTGTTTGATTTATTGTATTAAACTTAAATAAATATTGTATAACTTATGGATTGTTTTTAGTCACGTATTTGGTTCATTGTATTAAACTTGGATAAATATTGTATAACTTAAACTTTTATCTGGTATAAAATTGTATAAAGTTTTGTTTTCAATTATACTCTTGAATTCTTATCCATATACTAAAAACAAGAATTTGAGGATTAGTATTTTTGTCATTTCATTGTTTATCCATGTATTGATAAACATGATATTACTAATAACATGATCAGCTATGTATTAAGTTATACCACTATTGAGGTATTAAATAATACATGCATTAATAAAACTTTAATTTTTATTCGAAACAAAGAATAAAACTTAATACATGAATTAAATTAACCAATATATCATACCAAACCACCTCAAATATTTTACAAATTTTGAACTATAGCAATTTTGGTAAATGTGCATGACAGCAAGAGAATATTACTCCTTCCATTCGGTTTCACTTGTCCACTTTAACAAATCAAGGAAAAATTATTTATTTTCTTTCAATTTGACCCTTATGATCATCATCAGGTAATTCCCAAACTTATTGGAGTACTAGTTGTAAAGGAAATATTTAAATAATATTTTTAAGAGGTGTGCAAAATGCAAACTAGGCAAGTAAAAACAGGGAGTGCGAAACATGTGAGATGAAAAGCAAAAAATTTTACTGCATACCCTTCAAAAGAAATGGTTTTACAAAATTGTCCGTGCTAAGGAATGTTTTAGCAAAATGTTCTTATTTAATCCAGAGCCAAGACTTCAAGGCAAAATTTTTGTAAGTCTTGGAATTGGCTATACTTCAAGGACAAGTGCTGTTTTGCCAATACTTCAAGTTATATGGCGAGAATGTAGGGAAAACTAGAAGGGCCAAGACATACCAACACTTGCCGTTCAAGTGTTGGCAAATCGAGCAGGGGTCAACGACAAGTCTTGCCTTTTTGCCAAAAGTTACGGCCAAGTGCGACAAGTATTGCCTATTGTCAATACTTGAAGGGATAAGTGTTGAAAAGCGAAAAAATATAACGGCAAGTCTTGGCCTCATATTTTTTTTCCATTAAATCTTAATAGGGGCATTTTTGCAAACCATCTGTTAGCGTGGGCAAAAAAGCAAACCATTGCTTCCCGTGTCATATATTTGCAAATCGCCGGATGAAAAGAATAAAACATTAAAATGATATCCGATAAGGGAGAACAAGAAGTATTGATTTATGCTAAGAAGTTTAAAAAAAAATATTGGTGATTTACTTTCATATGTACAATTAAACCTCGTTATAACAGTCCCTCCTTATAACAACATTTCAGTATAACGACTATATCTTTTCGGAACCGATTTTTCATGTTATATTTTACCTTCCTACAACAGCATACTAACTCTAACAACAAAGACGTTTATTATAGCGGTACATTTTTTTTTATAAAATTACCTATTTATAAAAATGATACTCAAATATTGTATAATAATATTTTGTAAGAGTAATTTATATATAAAAATAAAAATAAAAATATTCATGATAATTATTTGTACCATAAATATAGCATTTTTGACATTCGTACCATTTATAAAAAAATTGTATGAAGTATTGTTTAACAATGGAACTAACTTTCATACTCTTTTCTCTTTATACAAAGGATATTGCCTTTATTATTTGTATTTTTTTATTTGGTTAAACTGGTTAAAAATTCACTTTTTCTCGGTAATTTGTAAGTAAATTCACTTTTTATTTATTTAAGGCATGTACAATAGTTTTCATAAATATTAACTATCGTAGTATGGGATCTCTTTGACTTGTTAACTTTAAATATATTAATATTTTTTTATTAATGAAATATGAATATGTATTGAGATTTTAAATTTAACAAGTATTCAATTTTTTTTTATAAAATAAAATTTACAAAAAAAATAATTTCATATTTTTTTGTTTATAACAGCTAAATAAGATCTAAATGTCAAATGCTTGTATACATGCATAACGGTTCTCACTACAGCAGCCATAAAATTACTAGACCTAACGGTACCTCACTACAGCATCCTTAAATTACTAGACCAATGTTGTCACTATAGAGATGTTTTACTATATATGTCTAATTAAGTAGCCAAAGTTATCTAATATTTGTGTTGGTAGGAGGTAACCGATAATACTATGGTTGAATACTTATGTGTGCATAAGCCGGCCTCAATATGTAACCATTATTTTATCTGATTTATGATCTCGATGGACATCTCAGTAATTCATCGCAGAATATGGTGAAATATTTTCTCGTTCTTCTTATGAGCAATGATATCTGATCATTTACGAATAATGATGGGTCCACTAATTACTATACAATTATATACACATGTCAAAGAAAATTACAAATATGGCATGGTTTGGTGATTGGAGACGACTAGAGAGTTTCTAGTTGCTCAAGCACACATTTGCAACCATACAATCAATTACATCAACTCTATGTCACGACAAAACTTAATCCCATCACCATATACACTCCTCCAAAATGAAAAGAACCTATAAAACCATCTCCCTCAGGGAAAAAAAAAACAGTAGAATCATCAGTTTTAGCAGTTATCTTCAATGCATTTGATGATTTCATAATCACTTTAATTCACTTATCTTCCTTAGAGAACATAATTTTGCATATTCAACAGAAGATCGCAATGGAGGATAAGTAATTGGAAGTGATGGTTTTATAGTTACGAGTAGTGTTTGGTGATGCGTTTGTCTTTTCTAGTGGCAGAGCTGTGGTTGTTTTGTCATAGTGTTGTACGTGGTTGTTTGTGGCCTTTCTTCAATTTCTAGTAGTACTGTTATTTTTCTTGAAGGAGATGAATTGAAATATTTTGCTTCACTTTATTCGCGAGCCACCACTAGCTAGCGAGTAAAATATGTTACAAATTTCGTGCCATCATATATATATATATAGCAAATTATTGCACGTACAGGATGATAAAAATCTTGATTAATTCTGTGAACTTTAAGTTTATAGTAGTACTATCTATATACTGTAATGCCACCCATATACCTTATACCACATAGCGGTAAATCAGTGGCGGACACTAACATTTTTGCCAAGGGGTCTCAAAAAATATAATTGTTATGCATGAGACTCGAACTAAAGACCTCAATCATAAATTTGATACCCCTTCAGTACTAGATTGGAGAATCTTTTTACCTATATAGACAGTACAATTTTTTGGCGAAGGGGTATCAATTGGTACCCTCCAACACAGCTAGGTCCGCCCATGGCGGTAATAAGGTTACTTCATGTTTTCTGGCATTGTGTTTAATTACTGGAGAATTCTGAAATTTGTATTTCTTTCGCACCCTTTCTTTAATTAGATTTGTTACGACAATTCGTTGACAGATCACTCGTATGTAATTTTGTTCTTTAATTCTTTTCTATTTGAATTAAAAAATTGACTAAGGTTCTTTCCAACTATTTCAGTTTGTTCGGCTTCGAAATCTTAAAATACGAGTACTAAACTAATGATCAGTTTAGACGATGGAAATGTCAAGGACTTGTAGTTCGATTGAATCAACTAGTCAATGTTTGGAATCTCAGTTTTATATCCTCGAAAGCATATGTTCAAACACTTTGGTTTCAGGAAAGATGCATTTTGTAATACTCCCTCCGGTCCATAATATATGATGTTTTAGCATGCTTTTCTTGGTCCACAATATTTGATCTTTACACAAATTAAGAAGGTTTTTTCCCATATCACCCTTGCTAATAAATGACTTAAAACAAAACTTTAGGTAATAATAGCTTGGATAGGGGGCTAATATGGTCAATTACATTGCTAATTAATGCTAAAAAGGTGATTTTCTTAATATATGTGAAAACACCCAAAACATCGTAGAAAATGGACAGGAGGGAGTAGTAGTTACGTTGAGACAGGGCCATTTATTTGAGGATATTCCAGATGAATTGTGGGTTCTATACAGGTGTGATGTTGTTTTATTAATGACTGTTCCTGATGTAGCATGCAAATTTGGAAATTGTTTTACCTTCTTTCTCCCTTCAAATTTGAAGATTAAATCTACTTAATAAATGTTTTACCATTTTGGGACTGGAAAGTTTTGGTAAATGTGAATGACAACATGAAAGTAAATTAATGTCATATCCATTTCATATTAGGAAGAAAAGTTATTCACTATAAATGATCAATCAAAGTTTCTGATTGATCTTACCATCAAAGTGTATAGTGGATCTCCTCAATCTTACAAATATGGTATCATAATTATGACGGTCCTCTAATTTTCTTATAAATACAGATCTAAATTATCAGAATACAACACACTCAAAGAAAAAACACACAAATATGGCATTGTCTAATAATATTGGAGATGAAACAAGAGAGGTACTTGTTGCTCAGGCACACATAGTGAACCATGTATTCAATTACATCAACTCTATGTCACTCAAATGTGCAGTTCAACTGGGAATTCCAGATATCATTCACAATCATGGCCAACCCATGAGCCTCTCTGATTTAGTGAATGCACTCCCTGTCAACAAAACCAAAGGTCAGGATTGTATTTACCGTCTCATGCGTATTCTAATTCATTCAGGTTTCTTTATTCAAACCAAGGTGAATGGAGAAGAGGGTTATCTACTTACTCCGAATTCACGTCTCCTCCTTAAAGATGAGCCTCTGAGTCTAGTCCCGTTTCTGCTAGCGCAATTGGATCCAATTATAATGGATCCATGGCATAGTCTAAGCAAATGGCTCCAAAATGATGACTCTACTCCATTTGCAACTGCTCATGGCAAGCCATTATTTGAATATGCAGGGGATGTACCTAGGTTTAATAATTTATTTAATGAAGCTATGGCTAGTGATGCAAGGTTGGTTATAAGTGTAGTGATTAAACATTGTAAGGGAGTTTTTGAAGGGTTGAAATCATTGGCAGATGTTGGTGGTGGCATTGGAACTGTGGCTAAAGCCATTGCCAATGAATTTCCAGAGATGAAATGCACTGTTTTTGATTTGCCACATGTTGTTGAAGGCTTGGAAGGGAACAAGAACTTGAGCTATGTGGGAGGAGACATGTTTAAGTCCATTCCTTTTGCAGATGCAATTTTACTCAAGGTAATTACTTAACATACATGCTTCTTTTATTTAGCTATGTTGATTTAATTATGCTAATTTTGATGAATGACAAGCAGTGGATATTACATGACTGGAGCGATGAAGATTGTGTTCAAATATTGAAGAAATGTAAGGAAGCAATTCCAAGCAAAGAGAATGGAGGAAAGGTGATCATTATTGACATAGTGCTTGATAACAAGAAAGGAGATCATAAGTCATTCGAAACTCAACTTTTCTCGGACATACTTATGATGGTTCACGTTACTGGAAAAGAGAGAAGTCAAGAAGATTGGGAAAAACTCTTCACTGATGCTGGTTTTAGTGACTACAAAATTTTTCCTATTTTGGGATTAAGGTCTATTATTGAGGTTTACCCCTGATGTAGCTTGCTACTAGAAGCCTTAATACAAAGGGAGTTAGCAGCCAGATTGAATGAGGATTTGATTTAAGCATTTTGAATTTCTAGAATAAGGTAATTTACCATTAATAATAAAGAGCAAGAAATTTGGTGAGTTATAAGCTGTAATGGACAAATGCGACGATAAGTCACCTATGTGGGATGGCTTACAAGTCGTGTTTGACGATTTAAAAGTCATTTTTAGCAGATGTTATTCCATATGCCATTCAACAAATGCGATTTTTCTTGGTTGGTTCTTAATTTTTTACTTTTGGGTGGTTTATAAGATATATTTAATATTCATTTTATATGGTAAATAAAGACGTTTCTGTTATAGATCAAATAGGAGAATTCAAAAGATTAGTCTAGTAGGTGGGGAGAATTTTTAAGTTTTTTAAAACGATATTTATATACTTGGAAACCACATAAAAAGTACTATAAGTCACAATAATTAATAATTCAAAATATTTAAAAGATATATGAAAATATTACGGTAAAAAATAAACTAGTTTGTCTCTCTATATTCGAAATATGTCATCCATTGTGGAACGGAGGGAGTAATAGTACAGTCATTATTGGGCTTGTGAAATGGGAAGTTATTATTTGTAAAGGTTTTTAATAAGGGAAAATTTCATATCTAACCAAATATATAACATGGCCCTACAGTTTAATAGACACAATTAATATACAACAATGGCTAGCCAAAAAATATAAATAAATAGGTTTATGTTCATCCTTTATCCTAAATATTAGCATCATTCACTGATTTCTTTCCTAAAATTTAGCATAACTCACACACAAATAAGGTAAATGAAGATTTACCTATACAAACAAAAAATCATCACTTAATCTGTAATGCATCTCTCTCCACTTTCATCAAATTACGATTTCTCTTTCTTTCTTTTAAGTTTTTCTTCCAAATTTATTCATCCTATTTTTTTTCTTAGTCGTTATACTTGTAATTTTCACCAAATATTTAGTCGTTATTAATGTGAAAAATATAAAATAAATATTTTGGATATGGTTCAATACGTACAAATATGTACAATAAGTTAAATGTATTTCAATATATGCAGATATATACAAAATATGCAATTTTTAGTTTAGATATATTATAATATATTAATATTTTAATATATAAAAATATGTACAATATTTTAGATGTATTTCAATATATGCAAATATGTCAATATTTTAGATATATTTCGATATATGCAAATATGTACAATATATGCACTTTTATTTTAGAAATATTTTAGATATATTGTAGATATTTTTGCCCTTTCAACGAGATACAAAAGTTATATTTGTGATAAATTACTGGATGAATATTCAGTCGCCTATTACAAGAGGAAATGTTTTCCTACAGATTCAATGGTTTTCTTTTTATTTTTTTTTTAAAAATAATAATCTTAAGTTGTTCTATATTTGTAGTTTGAACAATGTTGATGGTAATATGTATTGGTTCCTTGAATCATGGAGTTAGTGATAAATGATGACCCTAAAAAATTGCATGATATATATGCAATAAATAGAATCCCATAATTTTAGTTGGTAAATATATAAAGAGTTCCAATTTTTATTACATCAATTTTTTAATTATATCTTATTAAATATATTATTCATATAGTATCAATTTTTATTTATAAGGTATTCACTATTTATTTTTAGAGTATTCACATTTTCAAGAAAAATTTATTTTTTTATTCATATAATATTGTCATTCATAATTTATACCTCATAATATCACATACAAATTATGAATACAAAATATATACATAAGTTATATCTCAAATATATAAATTACTATCTCCATGTATACAAACTTTTAACTTCAGATATGCATTGATCATGTCAATACACAGTGTCGAGTTTTTTTACTCATACTCTATTATGTTTTTTATTCCTATAATATTCACATTTTATTTAAATAATATCTACTGTTTTTTATCTATACAGTGGTCACATTTATCCATACCAATTTTAAAAAAATTATTGTAAAGACATAATTTATACCATTATATTGACGATTATTGAAAATATATCACAAATCTATTAAATAAATATCAAGTGTATCGGCGTATCTCAAATACAGAAACAACCCAAATATGCATATCTTTACGTCATATATATCTCAAATATACATAAACATCACATGTATGCATATCTTATACGTCAAATATATCTCAAATATACATAAACACCCCATGTATGTGTATCTTTGCCATTAAAACTGCACAATTGTACCCAAAAAATAAAAAACGGTTAAAAATTATGAATACCAACTAAAACTCAGAAAAAATTTATGATATTTAAATTGTATTAAAAAATATATCATCAAAATAATCAAATAAAAATAAATACATGCAAAATTACCAAAAATTTTGAAATTTTTATTTATCGCTTTAGTTATGATAAGAGCAAAAAGTTAGGAGATAACGCATATTCTCAATGAGTAATTAATTAGAATCTAAAAAAATATTAAATGCAGTAGGCACACTAATAGGGAAAATCGCAAGTTACTTAAAATTAGGCACGATTAGAGGGAAGTTGATCAGTTTTTAAAAATGGCTACTAAAAGATAGTTAAATAAGTCTAAATGTCTATATACTATAAATTAGAATAAATGTATCTATTTTCTGTTAAATACACTTCTAAATGTCTATACAATGTAAAAATTCCTTTTAATAGGGGGGGGGGGGGGGGAGGGATGCACGAAAGACCACTTTTGCCACTGGTCTTTGGGCACAGGCCACTAATACCAAAATATTTAGTTTGTGGCCACTTTCGCTTAAAAGATAGAACTGCAGTCCAGGGCCATATGGATTGAAGTTCAGTCCTTGAAGATAGAACTTCAGTCCAGGGCCATATAGACTGAAGTTCAGGAGAGTGAAGTGCACGAAATGCCACTTTTGCCACTGGTCTTTGGGCACAGGCCACTAATACCAAAATATTTCGTTTGTGGCCACTTTCGCTTAAAAGATAGAACTTCAGTCCAGGAGCCTGGATTGAAGTTCAGTCCTTAAAGATAGAACTTCAGTCCATGGCCATTTGGATTGAAGTACCATGGACTGAAGTTCAGTCCTTAAAGATAGAACTTCAGTCCATGGCCATATGGATTGAAGTTCAGTCCTTAAAGATTGAACTTCAGTCCAGGGCCATATGGATTGAAGTTCAATCCTTAAAGATAGAACTTTAGTCCAGGACCATGTTGACTGAAGTTTAGTCTAGTTTTTAAAGATGGAACTTCAGTCCAGGGCCATATGGACTGAAGTTCAGTCCTTAAAGATGAAACTTCAGTCCAGGGGCCGTATGGACTAAACTTCAGTCAATGATCAGAACTTAAGTCAATGTTTATTTAGTAAAGGCCCAAAAATGATCTCTAGTGTAAGACCAATAAAAATAGTGGCCTCAAACTAAATACCAATATTAAAAGTGGCCTCTGGGCGAAATTTTTACGGGAAAAGATAAACAGTGGCCAAAGACAATCATCCTGTTAATTTTCCAAAAATTTAGTCCAAACATCCAGTTTTTGACATCTTCATTTAGGTTTTAGCCAGGAATATGTTATTTATTTATTATTTTTGTAGAAAAGGCCTATTTCGGGTCTTTGCCCTCTTTGCCCATTAAACAAAATCTTGATATGCCTCAACTTCATACCTGTTATGCTTAGATTTGAAGGAATATTTGAAGTTGAAAGTTGCTATTGTTTGAAGTTGGAAGTTGCTATGCCAAACTTCAAACTTTGAAGCTGCATTGCCCAATTTTTTGAAGTTGTTTGGCCAGATTTGATGTTGTACATTACTTATAGCCAATCTCAAATCTAAAGGTTTGAAAGTTGAAACTTATTATGCTCAACTTCAAACCTTCAGATATGAAGTTGAACTTCAAACTTTCAATACTTAACTTCAACCTTGAAGGTCTAAATTTAATCATTAAAGGATCAAAGTTCATATATGTGGCTATATATTAAATATTTTTGTTAAACTTAAAAGATATACCCAAAATAGGCTATTTGTGTAGTGGGAGATGTACAGAAATAGGATATTTCAATGCGAGTGTATAACTTTTGACTCCACCTAAAAAATCATTTAATTTTTAGCCCTTATAGCTAAAATTTAGAGTACTTCCTTACGATCACCGTGAATCTAGTTCGAAATTTTTTAAAGAATTTTCAAAACTAGGCAGCCCACAACACAAAATTACAAATGAGGGGCCACATTTCATCTATAGCACCCTTTTATTTTTATATTACACAACATAGCACCCCTTATTTTCAAAATTACATAACATAGCACCTATTCAAACTAAAAACCCTAGGAGTCACTTCCTCACCCTCCCCCACCACTGCCCCACCATCAGAAACCGACCTGCCGCCGCCGGCCGGCGGTGGCTGGTGGCCGGAAAACTAAAAATTCACCGGATTTGTTTATTTTATTTGTGGATTTTATTAAATAATTGTTTTTTGATAATTTTATACACCTAAATCTATCAAAATAATAAATTATACATGTAAATACATATAAAATTGTGTATGCAAGAGGGAAAATACAAAAATATACACAAAAAATATAAATTTTATACAAAACATCCATAAAGTGCACGAATATGAAATTTATACTATTTTATTCATTGTTCATACACGCATATACAACTTTATACAAAATTTACAATGCATAGAATATGTTTTTATACTCTGTTAATGCGTACATATACAGATTTATATATTTTTATACATGTTTACAGAATTGTATAAACTTGTATAAAAATGTATAAAAGTGTATAAACTCGCAAAACTGACTTTAAACAGTGCTTCGGGCAACTTTTACACAAAAGCTTAACAACACATCCCAGATCTATACAGTTTTATACAAGAAAAACACTAGATCTAAATATTAAACAAAAGTTTTAATAAAAAACTAGTAGATCTCAATGAATTTTTATGGTAAAAGTGAAGAAAAAAAAAGAAACTTGATAAATAAACTCCTCACCGGAGTTTGGATCGGAATATACAACGAAAATCAACATTGCTATTCAAAAAGCAAAAAAAAAAAAAAACGAAAAGAAGAAGAAGAAAAAGAAGCAGCAGCGGTGGTGGTGGTGACGACCTCCGCGACGGCGGCATCGGTGGTTTGGATGAGAGGGGATGACGGTGGGGCAGTGGTGGAAGAGTGGGGGGAGGGGGCGGCGGATTATGTGTAATGGGGAAGAGAAGAGAGAAAAATGGAAAGGAGGGAAGGAGGAGAGGAAAAATGGGGGCTAGGGTTTTTTTTTCTTTATAAAGGGGTGCTATGGAGTGAAAGAAAAAATAAAAAAAAGGAATGTGGTGCTATGTCATGGAAGGTAGCAAAATAGGGGTCTTTTTTAGTAATTTTCATGAGTGGGGGCGTCTCTTAATGTAATTGTCCTATTTTTCTAAGAGGTTCCGGCGGATCGCCATAAAACACTAGTACATAATCACTTCTTCTAGTGGGGCTAAAAACTAAATACTAACGATGGCGAAGTTTACTAATTCATCAATTAAGTAAGTCGATAGAATAATTAACCTTCTCAATCTGGACAGCATCTTAGTTTCATGTAAAATGGTATGGCGTATATATAGTCTTTAGTCTTTCGTTTTCTTTGCACTCTCACTCCTTTCTGAAGAAATCTTCTCATTTGACCTAGTGATTGATTTGGAGATCGCCGTGCCACCTGTTTCTATCTCATAACTCAATCATCTTTTGGTATTTGGATGTAGACTAAAATTCTAACCTACAGCTTTTATTGATCAATTCATGTAAACTTTTAAGAAAAAATTAATCATTTCATGTAACTTTCGAAGTGTCTAATCCATGAAAACCTTTCTCTCTGTTACAATTCATTCATGTTTTCTATTAGTTTATAGGCCCATGATTCTTTTTAAAGAACAAACAAAACAATAATCTTCGCTATTCTCGCCAACCTTTTGGCCATTATTGAAAGATAAGGCAATTAGTACAAGTAGTTCTTGATAGCCATTATTTTTCTCCATCCTTCACTATCGCCTCAACCACTGCTCACTGTTTTCTATTTTTTGTTCTAGAAATTATGTGAAATAAATTATATTTACAATTTGAAATATACACCACAACTTACTTTTTATTGTTTATTCTTCTTTTTTATTTTTCCCAAAAGATTTGATACTTGTGAGGTTGCTTATGATTGGCCATTATGTCTTTTTAATGTTGAACATGTGGGCTGAAGCACTTGAATGTTTATGCTCAAATTGCGTAATTGATGTATGTCCTGAGAAAAGCAAATAAGAGCATACAACCTGGACTACAAAAGCATCATGATTTTGTAGCTTGATTCGCTTTCTCTACCTTAGGATTAGTTATTGATCAATTTAATATCTTTCACTTTTCCAGTGACAATTTCTGTTAGCCAGCCATATCCTTCACCATGTAAAGTGGTTTGATTTTTGTTATCTCCCTCTCTAAATATTTGGGATTCAAAATTTAATTACTAGTATGGGTGTTTTAAATTTTCGTCAAGTTAGTAGGCACACGAAGGAATAAAACACTCTCTATTAAAAGATTTTTTATTCTCAAATACTCCGGAATCATGGATATTTAACTAACATGAAAGAAATTCAACAATTTCACAACTCATGATTGTTTTGCTTTTCATTAGAATACAATCACATGACTATCAAGATTAGCCAATGATTACTTATAGAAGAGAATGGAGAAAGCTTGATTAGTATTGTGATCACCAGTACTAGCTTCTTGTTTACTCCAATTTATCAATCTACCAATGCTATCGTGCCAACCCTATAAGAAACCACATTCGAATAAGGTGACTTTCATGATTCTCCCTTGTTGCTTTTCTTAATATATACTTTAGAAAAATAATTGTGATTGCGATTTAAAACTCATTTAAGTAGTGTCTTTGCATATTGGATGGAAGTTCTATGAAAAAGAAAGTCTTTTTTTTTTTTCGAAAAATTGTATAAATAGCCGTTTTAGTCGGGATGCATAAATTATGCACATATTATGCATATACGCATAAAATATGCATCAAATATGCAACAACAAAAAAAGACTACTTTTTGTTAAATTGATCTAGTATTGTTCATGCAGTATAATTTTTTTTGTTGACATTTTTACGCTAATTGACATACTAAACCACTTAATTACAAAAAATACCAATATATTTTAATAATTACTCTATATACCAACACTTTTTCACATTTTATAAAATATACAATTTTTCATTTCCTTTCTTCCCTCTCTACCCAAAACCCTAACTTCTCCCTCTCTCTTTCTCTCCTCTCCTCCAACCCCCACCCACCTTCCCGCCGTCACCCCCTCCCCGTGCCTCTGCTCCGCCGTCGCTGCCGCTGCATGGCTCCACCACGGCGATTGTAGCAGATCTGCTCTTCTTTTTTCATCTTCTCCTTTTTTTTTTTTTTTTTTTCCATTTTGTACGTGTATATGTGTGTATTTTTATGTATACACATGTATTTTGTTAATACAAGTTCAGATCTGCTTCTCCTTCTTCTTTTTTGCATCTGAATATACACATTCAAATTCAGATCTGCAAGTGTATGTATCTGTATGTTCGTGTATATACATGTAATAATTTTCGGCACACAAGTGTATGTACGTGTATATCACTGTATGAACGTGTATATCCGAGCATCTATTTGTATTTTTTGTATGTATTTTTGTGTATATGTCAAGTAATAAATGTCAAACACATAAATTTGTATGTTTCGTTTGTAGATCTGTAGATTCGTGTATGTATGTGTGTGTTTAGTGTATGTATAACACAATTTTTGTGTGTATTTACATGTATTTTTGTTTATATGTATTTTCCAACTTTAATTTAAAAAAAAAAAATCAATGTTTATATGTGTATTTCATTTTTTAGATTAAAAAAAAAAAAAAAAACTGGTGGTGGATGGCGGCGGCCGGCAGCAGCCGGCGGTGACTAAGCGCCGCCGCCTGGGGTGGTAGCAGTGGCGGGGGGGGGGGGGGGGGAGAGGGAGGGGGCAGTAGGAAGAAGGAGGAACCCTAATTTATTAGTTTTGTTGATTTTTATATATAATGTGTAAAAAAATGTTGGTATTTTTGTAAATGGAATAATGTTGGTATTTTATGTAATTTTGGTGTTAGGATTGTATATATTTGTAAATCTCCCTTTTTTTTTTTTCCTTCCTCGAAAGTGTTATTTTTCCACAAAACCCTTTCTTTAATAAGATTATAAAGCTTTGACATTTTTTCACTGAGAAAAAAAACGTAATTCTACTCTTCCTAATTTTGTTTAAAACTTTATTTGATTGAGGTACTTGTCAAATTTTCTTAGTTGGTTCTACGAATGACTTTGTATTACCCATGAAAATAATTGTCTTGATTCTGTTTATTCTTTAATTAAAGTTCCTAGCTTGACAATGAAGTAGCACCACCAAATGAAAATGGAAATCTACCTACCTTGAGAAGCTTATTCTTTTCTCCTTCTTCCTAATTCTAATTGTGGTCCTCTAATTATTATTTTTCAAATCCCCTACTGCTGAACCTTCTTTTTCCTTTTTTTTTTCCTTCACTATTTTACGTTTGGGGGCTTTTTATACTAAGTTCTGAAAATTCAGTCATGTTCAGTCTTTCCAGCGTCTTTTAGATTTTATTCCTTTCAAACAACAAAAGTTATCTTTTTCTTCAGGTCAAACAACTTTTAGTTCACAATTTAGATCTAAGTAGTCAACATATGCAGCTTATTTAAAGACTCTTTCCATTCATTAAAGTGAATATTCAGTTCGTCAGTTGTTATTATTTATTAGGAGAATGAGCGAGAGGTGCATGTTCCTTATTATTACAGCGTTATTATGAGGAAAGAATTTGTATGAAAGAAGATATTAATATACATCGCAAGCCACATCTTTGTAAACTAAAAAATGATGTAATGCATGTCAACAAAAAAAATCTCAAACTTGTTTGTTACAATATAGTACGTAATTGATATTTTACAAAATTTTCCGGGGTATATGGTGAAGTTGGGGTCCAATTTCAATTGGTCTCACCCAAAAATGCTGTTCGTAAATCGTAATAAATGCAAAAGATGCTATATTTAAGTATGTCCAGAGTGGTAGGTGAGCTTCTGACCAATATATACACCATTGTCCATATATTGTTCTGATCCAATTAAATTACAAGCGTCCAGAGTTTACTTTAGAAGTTGTGGTACTCTTCTTCTTCTTCTACTATTATTATTATTATTATTATTATTATTATTATTATTATTATTATTATTATTATTATTATAATATATTTTTTGTATTTTATATTTCTACTAATAAGTATTGTTGTGTTAGTTATATAAAGTAATCGTTAGACTAGCTATGTATTATGGAATGAAGTGTTGGCCAGTCAAAAAATCACACATTCAGAAAATGAGGGTAGCAGAGATGAAAATATTTAGGTGGATGTGTTGGTATACTAGGATAGATAAGATTAGGAATAAGATCATTCGTCACAAGGTAGGAGTGGTCTCGGGTGGTGGACAAGATGCAAGAAGCGAGTTTACGATGATCTGAATCCACCACTTCCTATGGATTGTTTATAGCGGTATGATTACGATGCTTGCTCCGAATGGAAGAGGGGCGATTTTCCTTTCAGATGTCATAAACGCACAAACGAAAGACCTTAGTCAGCGGAAAAAGTCACTCTCAATCCGATCTAGCAAGAAATGCGGTAAAGTAAAGCGAAAGACAATTGATTCTTTCTTATAGAGGAGAAGCATAGGTGCATCGGTGAGGAGGTGCGAGGGGTTGACAATGCTGGGTCTATGGAGAATTAGAGGTAGACCGAAAAAAAACTGAAACGAGGTGACCAGACATGACATGACTCATCTTCAGATAACCAATGACATGATCCTAGATAGGAAAGTATGGAGGTCGAGAATTAGGATAGATAGTTAAATTATTAGTTTTAGTACTGATAACCGAGGACACGACCATGTTGTGTTAAGTGCTCCTATTTATTAAAGCTTGACAATGTTAGGTCTTGTGTTATTTTTCATCAAGCTCCAATTGGGAACTTTGGCCACTAACTAGTAAAAGTCAGTTTATTAAAATGCATTAAAGACTTTTATCCGTTGGCAAATCAGTCTTGAATGTTATAATTCATGTAAAATTGAACAATAAATCTCATTGTAGTTTCATTAACTCATTATCTGCAAGTGAAACCAAAAATTTTATTTCCCCCGTTCCCATTTAATATTTTCTTTTTAATCAATTTAGGAATAACTTATTCAAAATTTATCTCTATATCTTTAATGAGATGATTTATAGCCACACAAATATCAATAATTTATTTTAAACCACAAGATTCAAAAGTCTTATTTACTTTATTAAGCTTTGTGTCAAGTCAAACAGGTTCAGATAAATTGAAACAGGTTAGAGCCACATAAATCCAATTTGACATTTAAAGTAGTAGTAACTTATAAATAGCATTTTAAAGAAATATTTTAAAAAAATTATAAATAAACAATTGTGCACTTAAAAGCCATGTTTCCTAGTTGAATGATTATGTATTTATGCTTTGCATCTTAAGCAAATTCTCAATTCAGATACATGTGAAGGTGTTCTATTTCAATGGATTAAACTAATTTTACCACGAAAATGTATATGTAGATGATATTACAAATAGAGAACAGCTAAGTATACGTGAGTAGTATCCATACTAATCGTAGAGTCAATATTAAGACATCTAGATTAACACTTGTATTTTGCTTTTCCCATTTCATTACAAATTGAATTACCATCATATATCATGTCATCATCAATTAGAGAAGCATGTTTGACAAAAGATGATTGAACTCAACCAAAAAAAATGAAAGAAAGAGTCAAAAGTTCCTTAGTACTAACAAAAAAAGGTTGCATTTTTCTTTGCATGTCTTTCCAAAACCAACCCACCCTTTGACTTTTCACTTGTTAACATTTTACTTATAGCCTTTTAATCAAATACCTTGACCTAATATTTGACACAGACTAATCAGTTGTAAAAGCATAAAAAAAGTTATACTAGTACGGTAGTAGAAAAAAACCAAAGTCACTTCAACTAAAAAACTGACACCCTTTTTCACTTCAACACCCCCCCCCCGCTCTCCCCCCCCCCAACTTCCAAGATTATACACAGTGGCATTAACATATCCAACCCCCCTCCCCTCACCCCCACCCCACACTCCATCTTTGTAGTACTCCTAGTATGTAGAGTTATATAGAGTACATAAGGTTTGAAATAAAACCCAACCATTGATCAATCATAACTTCTATTCGAATTCTAAATAAATGCGAGATGTTCTATACATCGAAGATTATTCATATATTAATAGACTGAGTTTTTTTTTCCTGCAATAAATGCTGGCAAAAAACCAGTACCTATTTTCATCTGCCTAGTTTTTATTATTTTTGTACACCCTTTTCATTCTTGTTTCTGAATATTCATTAAAAATGGCTGATTAAATTTTGAACCCACCCCCCTCCACCCCACCTCATTTTTAGCTCTTCACTGATTATGGGATGTGTTCTTGGAAAAATAGCTGCCGGAAAATCCCGCCGGAAAAACAAGAATTCTAATGATGGTGTTGGTGTTGATGATGTTGAGGCCAAGATCACTGATCAACCTCCACCGCCGCCGGCTACGGAGGCAGGAGCGGCGGTGGACCGCCGGAATTCCAGTGAGTGTTCTTACAGTATAAGAACATCGGGTTCTTTCACGATGAATAATCAACAAGGGTGGCCGGCGTGGCTTGTTGCTGTAGCCGGAGATGCTGTTAAAGATTGGACACCTCGCCGAGCTAATACTTTTGAGAAACTTGATAAGGTACTACTGTTTTAGCACAATGTACTACCCTTTCATGTAGCACTGTTATGTGTGTAATGAGTGATGTTCCTTGTGTGTATTGCAATGATGATGGATTGTTAAGGTACAAGTTGTCGTGCGTGAGGTACAATGTGTTAAAGCTTGCTCCTTTTTAGTACAATCTTGAAATGCTGCATTAGTAATGCACAAGGAATTGATTATTAACTGATTGGTTGTAACATTTTCGACTAAAGCTTACAAGTGTGTTATTTTTGTGATTTTGATACGAGAAAACTATTATAAGAGTAATTGTTAATTCGATCTTTGAGTTTGCCATTATTTGTGCTGGATGCAGATTGGACAAGGAACATATAGCAATGTATATAAAGCAAGGGACTTGATAACGGGGAAGATTGTTGCATTGAAGAAAGTTAGGTTTGATACATTAGAGCCAGAGAGTGTGAAGTTCATGGCAAGAGAAATACTTGTGTTGAAAAAATTAAATCATCCCAATGTTATTAAGCTTGAAGGTTTGGTTACTTCAAGAATGTCTTCTAGTCTTTACCTTGTTTTCGAGTACATGGAGCATGATTTGGCTGGCCTAGCTGCTGTTCAGAAGGCCAAATTCACTGAATCACAGGTATTACCAACGTCTCTTTTCACCTTCATAAAAGGTTGTCGGTCGATACAGTTTTAAATTCATGTATGCACCTGTGTGTTTGAATGCTTTCGTTGCTTTTGTCTTAATATATTAGTCACACTTAATGGCTGTTTCCCCAAAAACACTGCGCTTACCTGAGTAGTAGTACCTATAACCTAATCTGGTACCACCCTGCCAAAGCGCTTAGTTTTGTTTTATTATCTTGTTTCTGTAATTTGGTTTCCCTTCTTTAAGGAACCTGGTCTATTTTATCTAATAATGTAATGTCGTTCGTCTTCTAGCTTTCATTCTTGTGCTTTCTGATGTTACTGCTTGTTCATTATAGGCCATTGGGCCCGATCAAGGTGGTTTGGGAATCCAATGCTGAGCTGTTTCCAGATATTTGGATTTTAGTAATGCTTTTGAGTGAAGTAATGGCATCTTCAATGTATTGGAAATTTCCATTAACTGCTCAGCAAAGGGTTATTACCTCACAATTTTTTATTTAACTTCCCTGTAAAAATCTCTCTTTAGACAATTTAGCTCCACTCAAGTAGAACAGTGCGCTGAAAAGATATTGAGTTTCATAGTTTAATGTAAAAGGCATATGGGATTTTCTTTGTACATGCTCTTCTTGGATCTCCTTTAAAGTCATTCGAATTGGGATATATTACTTGAACTATCTGCTACGGAAATGGTATGGGCTGAAATCCTGTTTAGATCATAGTCTATGCATTTCCCAGGTATGTTGCCTTCAAACAATGAAACGTGATTGTTAAAGTTATCTGGTAGACGATGGATTTATCATTCTCCCTGACTAGTTTGGGGATTGAGACGTAATAGAGTATGCCTACACTAATTACTCCACGACTGGTACGGCCAAACAAAGATTCTATATTACAGAAGAGTACAGCAATTGAAGAATACCATGTAATAATACTGATTAAGAGAGAGAAACAATTGTAAATAGTCAGTATGTAGTTACACAGTCATTCAAAGTTTATGTAATTAGAGCTGGAAGTTGGAGGTTTGGAGTTCTTGATTAGTAGAACTCCTGAGTTCAAGATGTCCCTTCCGCTTCTCTTTCACTACTTTCCTCATTGGGATTGGTCAAGCTCCTTCACTTATTGCTCGATCCGATCCTGGATGCTCTTTAGGTGTAATGGTTTTGTTAGTTATGGTATTTTTCACAGTTTACCAAAAAAAAAAAAAAAAAAACTGATTAAGAGGAAAAAGATACATGTAACAATATTTTTCTAGCTACAAGAATAACATAATTGATAGCGAAGCAATTATGTTCGTCTTTGGTCATGAAAGACACTGCCCTATTCATTCAACTTTTCCTCATGTACCTGAATGAATGGGTTGGTATATAGTGACTAGCTGAGTTGTTTAGCTTATATATTATTGCAGGTAAAATGCTACATGAAACAGTTACTTTCTGGTCTAGAGCATTGTCACAATAATGGGGTGCTCCACCGCGATGTAAAAGGTTCCAATTTGCTAATTGATAACGAAGGGATTCTGAAAATAGCTGATTTTGGGTTAGCTGCAAATTATGATCCTGAACACAAGCAGCCCATGACTAGTCGTGTTGTTACACTTTGGTACCGCCCGCCCGAACTTCTGCTTGGAGCTATTCATTATGGTGTTGGTGTTGACTTGTGGAGCGCCGGATGCATTTTGGCTGAGTTACTTGCAGGGAAGCCTATCATGCCAGGGAGAACAGAGGTGTTTTACTTTTGGTGTGACTTGATACGTTATAAACTGCCTCCTTATTCCCCCAGAAAATCAGCTGTTGAGACTAGATTATATTCATGGTTGCCCAAATTTTGATAAACTGACTTTCAAGCTACATATCCTCTTTTACAATTTTCAAGTTAACTTGCTTTGTGCAACTTAAGCCAACAGTTAGATTATTTTTTTTAATTAAAGAAAAAAAATCTGAAGCAAGTTATTAGATTTATTGCGGAAACAGATAATTAGGTTTATTACTTATTTCTTTTTTACTTGAGGCATAAGGGTAAAGATAAAAGTGACTCATTTGACATTCTTTGTGCTTAGGTTGAGCAACTCCACAAAATATTTAAGTTGTGTGGCTCTCCATCCGAGGAATACTGGAAGAAATTCAAGTTACCAAATGCTACTCTATTTAAACCGCAGCAACCTTATAAACGCTGCATTGCGAATACGTTCAAAGATTTTCCACCCGCTTCATATCCTCTGGTTGAAACACTTCTTGCTATTGATCCCGATGAAAGAGGCACGGCTACTGCAGCTTTGAACAGCGAAGTAAGTCATCAATAGTTGAATATTTCTGAAAAGATAAATCAATGCTGTTAAATCTTAGAGGTGGTTTACTTGATCTCTGATGCTCTGTGTCGCTGTTAACCTGTCTTTTATTTTTAATTTGAAAGCAGCATTTATTTAGTTTCAGCGTGCTTAGATGTTACGTTGTGCAATTCCATTGCTGTATTCTATTTCTGATATTAATGCTTCTATTGTACAGTTCTTTACAACTGAACCATATCCTTGTGAGCCTTCAAGCTTGCCAAAGTATCCTCCTAGCAAAGAAATGGATGTAAAACTGAGAGACGAAGCAGCCAGGAGGTGTGTTCAAGAAAATTAAAATTTTTGTCTCCATGGCTTGTCATCAACTGACACTTTTTTTCCTTTTAGGCAAAGAGGTTCGCACGGAAAAGCTCATGCTGTTGATGGCACCAGGAAAGTGAGAATTCGTGAGAGAGTTAGCCGTGCAATTCCAGCTCCAGAGGCAAATGCAGAGCTCCAACCAAATTTAGATGTAAGTGAGACAAATTATATTTTCTTTGTTGTCCAGCTTTTCTCCCAGTAAAAGTGGTGCTAATTGTTGTTTGTTAGCCACATTTAATCAGTGGCGGAACCAAGGGTAGACAGGCAGGGATAGCTGCTCCCCCCCCCCCCCCCTCCCCTTCCTGCCAACAGTTTTTCATATTTCAAATTTTTTTCCAAATATACTTTCAGCCCCTTAGTTTATTTGTTAACTTATCGCTTTCCTCGTTATTCTGCACATTGCTCCTGTCTATAAATCCCGGCTCTGCTGCAACATGTCGTCGAATTTGCTCATTTATATTAGAGAATGGGACAGCCGAAGACAGAGAGCAAAAAGTTCGTCATCTGATAGATTTTTCTTGCAATTTTAAACTCTGATACGGAGATGTTTGCTCCTGTTTGTTGCTTCTAAATAGTGTCAAACATGCCCTATTTAATTCAAATCTCATCCCACTTATTTTCTTCCAGAGATGGAGAGTGATGACACAGGCCAATGGTAAGAGTAAGAGTGAAAAATTTCCTCCACCACATCAAGATGGAGCAGTTGGATACCCTCTTGATGCACACAATGGCCCTGTATCGTTCAGTGTAGCTGATACTTCTTTTAGTTCATCCAATTTCGATTCAAAGTCACGATCTTCCAGAAGTAGCACAACTACAGCTGGGACGTCGAGGCAGAGGAGAAATAAGAAAGAAGAGCCTCATACGGCTCCTTCACGTAAGCTTATCCATGCATTCCTTCCATCTTCTGTTAGGCTATCCATAGATCTGAGATTGAGGGGTAGAGCTTCTGTTTCAGAGACATTTGGCCACCATAGATAAGAGAAAGATTCCCAAAGCAATACATTTTGTGGCTTCAAGGGATTTTGCTTTCCTGTTTCTGGTTGCATGCAGCCTCCATTTTGTTTATCATTGTATTACAATTTTAAGCTTTGTAATTATTCAGCATTTTTGTGTATGATCGAAAATAGATGTATCATATGGATTTGGGGTTAAAAGCTACACCCTACATCCATTGTACAGTTGCAAGTCATAATCTGATTGAAGCGTTCAGGTTGTTATTCTTTGCCTCTTTGGTTTCTCAGTTCTTCCAGCTTTACTTTCGTCTACCTGTAAAAGACATTTTTTTTTTTTTTTTAAACTTTCCCAAGCCTAAGTAAAGAAGTTATAAAGCTTGATTTTAACTGTGGGGTACAAGTAATGGTATATGGAGTTTAGGACAAATATTGCCTCAGGAATTCAGTGTAATGTTAGAATTGTATGACTAGAAGTATATCCTGCTCGAGAGGATTTTTGTGAAGATCGTGAATGTACCCTTTATACACTCTAAAAGAGAACATTTCAAGGTAACTGTATATCTATTAAGCTTACCAATTTTTTATACCAATCGTCAAATTTTATAGCACTCTTGGGTTATTCAATTAACAGAAAATTGACTAGTTACACCTGAAGTTATGGACATTTTCAGGCCTAAAAACATGACATATGTTATTGGAGATCCACTCGCTAGAATTCTCCTGGTTTTGTAGTCCATGTTGCACACATGGCAATGCAGAGCTTGTGTTCTCTTGAACCATTTAGTATCAACAACAGCTGCAATAGGGACTACCATCTCTTCCAACAGTAGTCACGTGTTTGTCTTACAAAACATTTGGCTGCTATTTTGTTTCACTTTAGCTTTTTGCTGCTGCTGCTGCTGCTTCTTCTTTTCTGATGGTAAACTGAACTTCTCGGAGGATGGTAAAACCAGAAACATCCACTCACAGGAGGACAAAGAATCAATATCCACAAAGAGGAAATAGAATGCTTAAAACTGGCTTGGTAGGCTTTGTTACTACCATGCCTAAGCAGTTGCAGCCATTGGAGCTGATTTTGATTCTGCTCCGTAACATGTCCTTTTTGCTGCACGGACGATATCTTCAACCTGTACAGGCAAATTCAAGTATTTCAGGGGAAGATAACTTGTGACGGCGAACAATTATTAGCAATTCACCAATAAAAGATGTGAAGATATATTCCCCATGAGCTTCTTGGTTATGCACTGATTCCAAAGCTCAGTTCACACCTTCCATTTTTCGCGCATATAAAATAGTGCATAGACATGATTTTTTAAATTTTTTTTTTTTTTTTGCATGGACATGACATATGACCCTTGTTTGGAAGTTAATGTAATATACTTCATGAATTGCCATATAATTGTGTTGAACTCTCCGTAATCTGTGGCAAACTTTTACCATTCCTAAGCTTCAACTCAATAAAGATGAAGTAAACATCACATTTTACCGCATGCTACAATTATCAAGTAGCAGTTCATATCCCAGTTCCCATTCAACATTCATTCAAAGTATTCTCCCCTAATTGGTATTTATCTCCATAAATATTCCAGCTCTCATCATAGATATTCAGAAAACTTGTCCTCCAGATAGCAAAATTCTTCATTCGGGATATTTGCTGGCCAATTGATCCTAATGAGTCATTCTACCAGCAGATCTTCTGCCCAGAGTACATGATAGTTATCTTTCAACATAATTCAGTTATGTCATCAATTCGGAGAATAGACAGTTTAACGGCTTCTCATGTCTTCTTTTCACAACCCCCCCCCCCCCTCCCAAACACGGTGATAAAACACCCTTGTCAACCCAGTTAATGGTCATATGTTCCATTTACCAGAAAGCTATGACAAGAATCAAACGAAAACTGCTCCTTTTTACCGATAAGGGAAACAAAAAAGGTTGAGCACTAACCTGTGGAACAGCCATTCTTTCCAAATTTGCTGCATATGGCATCGGAACATCAACCCCAGATATCCTCTCGACGGGTGCATCCAGATACTCAAAACTTTCCTCAACAACAGATGCACTGACGCAAACAACAGTAGGAAGTCTGTGGTAAACCAGATCTCAGCTCCAACACCATGCTGTGGGAACCCTTCTTCAACAGATACAAGTCTGTTGGTTTTCCTCACGAAGCATTAATGGTTGGTCTATCAAGTGGCCGGATCGAGCGCAAATTTATGACCTGTTGACCCGCAAAAAATTGAACGACAAAAGGAAAAGAAGTTAAGTGAAGCTGGAACCTTTTCCACACTTTAACAATTTAAAATTTAAACGCAAAAGTATACGAACTCCTGGAGTCTCATATACCTCAGCACTAATTCCTTCCTTTGCAAGAATTTCAGCAGCCTTCAAAATTCAAACGTGCTTTAATTCATGTGCAAATGAATGATTATAGCTACAAACAGTTTCTGCAGTATCTAATACTAAATCCAAGCAATAATTACTTTTGATGAAATTTAGCAAAAACAAGGACAGGATTATTCAACACTGAGGGCATGTCACATCAAAAATTTAATTCTTCATTGAAGATTAGCGCAATCCATGACAAGAAAAACAAATAGAAGATGTTGCTAACCCTTTGACTTCGAGCCAGTTTCAAGATTCCTGATATCACAATAAATATCTCACATCCAAAAGGAGACTTAGATAACAATCACGCATCAAAGCTTTCACACCTAAATTTTAAAATTGTGATGGATACTCATAATTATGAAGCAAAAGTGATTTTAAGATAGAACAAGCATTGTTCTCAGATTTTTCCACAGGCATTCAGTTCTTTGATTGCTGGCAACGTTGTTAAAACATCCATGCAGTGTACACTAATTGCTATTATAAAAGAAGCATGATATTCATCTGGTTTTGAAACCATTAAAATTTCATGTTGAGGCTGAAAAAGGAATGCGTTCGGGGATACACAAAAACTGTAATACAAAAGGACGGACGAACCTTAAGAGCATAACCGACCATCTTTGAGAAAGCTGTAATCGTGACATCCTTTCCTTCACGTTCTATCTGTCAAATGTTTGTAAAGTAAGGAACACTGGAAAAATATAAAATATGAATTAAAACGACAGAAAGCAGAGCGTATCTTAGCTTTTCCAATGGGAAGACAGAAACTAGAATCAAGAGCTTCAGCTGAAACGGGAAAAGACTAACCATATCTTCATCGTTCAAGTCAAACGAATATGATAGATATTTAAAGGAGACAAGTATACCACACTTAAAATAACTAAATCACAACGCAACTCACAGCAATTCATTTTCCAGGAAAACAACAGGATCTGGATCCCTGATAGCAGCTTTTAGCAGGCCACGAGCATCTTCAAAAGAGTATGGAGCTAGCACCTTCAATCCAGGACATGCACCAAACCACGCTGCATAACACTGGAAAATAATATAATGTAATTTCCTCACCATTACAAAAGAGTCGCACCAAAGTTACTCGACGTTTCATTTCTTATCAATTCATCTCTAAACATGAACATACCATTTCTAATTCATGTGTACCAATCGCTTTGAGAGGCAAAGATCAGAAAGTAGGGAATTTTTGAGAGACTAATCAAATTTAACAATGTAAAATGACAGAAAGACTAACATCTTGTCACCCAGATGTTACAAATTGAAGTATTGGTTGTGGTCAGATTAATGTACAATGCGGTTTCACAAGTTGTTGGCATGTTGCCTCATTATCATTAAACCAAGAAGCAATTAAATTGCAATTCACCAGGCAACTATTAAAACCATGTCGCCATCTACTCAATAATGGAATGAGTATACCAAATACCACATATTAAGTGTAGAAGATTTAAATAGCAACAACTTTTTACACGTCCAATAGAAACCAAGAAAACGGCATGTAACATCGAGATTAACATTGTCGTATATAGTTCTTCCAATTTATCCACAGATCCATTTATTGGCACACTAACACTATAACCTTCAGTCACAAACAAAGACCAAATATTTACTGCGCCTTTTAACAGTATAATGATGTGATGCTTAGCTTGGTTTAATCTAACTAAAAGGAACTCAAAAAATAGCACCAAGAAACACAACAAGCTGCACTTCAGTTCATAGAGATACCTGAGAATGTTGGGACCAACTCCTAAAAAATTAACAATTGAAACTGTAATAGTACAAATTTTAATCTGAAAGACCCCTAAAAAATTAACAATTGCAATCTGATTAGCTATTTCACCTCCATTTAATTAGTTATGTGAGAAGATAAACCCTTGGACCATTTAATTAATGTAGTTAGTGCTTTGATGTTCATTTTGGTATTAGAGTAATAGAGTACTTGAGAGTGGGCATATGAGTATACAAAGAAAACAAATTATGGTTCCTTCCTGTTCCATCTTTCTCCAATTCATTGGTTATTTTTCCAAACCGATAGTTGAATTTTAAATACGGAAAATGGCCAAAAATATCCCTATCGTATCAGAAATTGTTCAATTTTACCCTTCGTCCACCTATGCGTAACTAAATACCCTCGCCGTTAATTTTTTGTAAAATAATACCCCAAAAACTAACAGACATGCCAACTGTATATGGTGGGCCAAAACTAATCCTATTTGGCACAATATGACTGGTCCACATGAAAACTAAATCCTAGTCAGCTATGTGGTTACACTAACTTAACTCAACCCAACTTTACTCTACCCAACTTGACCCACATTAACCTATCCCGTGTAAATAACCTTTCCCTCTGCAATAAAACTCAATCCTAATACAATATACTCCATTTCACCATTCTTGTTTCTTCATATTGGTTAAAACAAAATTCAGAATTTGTAACTATGTCCGAGAAATCTGAATGTTCAGGTGACTCATTTCAACCTCGTAGATGTAGGTGTGGGATGCTTTCTACTCAATTAACGGCAAAGATGAATAATAATTTTGGACGTCGATTCTACAAATGTCCACATAATATTTTTCTTGTCAATTAATTTTGGGATTTTTACACAAATATACAAATTTCCACCCTTAATTACAAAAAAATAGCAATATTTTTTTAATTACAAGACATAACAATATTTTTTTAGCACATTTTTACCATAAACAAAACATATCATTTTGATAATTACACTTACACCCCCACCCTCCTAAAAACCCTAAAATACTTTCTCCACTTCCCCCACACCAAATCAGCCACCACCCATTTTCATATCTAAATATACAACGCAACCACCACAACCACCGTTCAAAACAGAAACAGAGCCGCCACCACCACCGCCTGAATCTCCACCGGAATCCAGTACATCGCCACACAGAGAGAAAGAAGGAAGGGACAGTGGCGGAAAACGCCATCACAACCAGCAGAAAAACGGAGGGATAATAACAGGGTGAAACGAGTCCCATCTCTGATCTGCCAAAACAGAGGGATAATAACGGAAAACGCCATCTCCACTGCCAGTCCACGTTAATAAACGGCGGAGAGCAACCATTGTTGATAGTCGAGACAAGTTGGAATCCCTTTGGGACGATGGATATGGAACTCAAACTGTAAAGGATTTCTCCGCTAAGAAGATTCTTAAGCCCGATGGAGGTCCACCTCGGTGGTTTACTCCCATATCAGCTGGTCCTCCTTTAAAAGATTCTCATCTCCTTCTTTACTTGCCTGGTAATCTTTAAAAAATGAAGATAAATAGAATGATCGAACAGAGATTTTCTTGTAGTTTAGTGGCACAAATTGGGGAGTTAATATCAGTATAGTAGTCCCGAATTTCGATGAGAAGCCTTTGAATCAATCAGGTGTAACAGTACATTTCACTAAGTCTCTTTCACTTTTGATGGAATCTGATGTTTAATTTACTTTCCACTAATTTCTAATGCAACAGCCGAAACAGTCTGATACAACTATTGAAACAGTCTTAAATAGGTTGAAACGGTCTAAAACGGAGTTTGAAACAATATGATACGGTTTGAAAAATCGTTGAAACAGTTGTTGCAACAGTTTGATACAGTCTGAAACGATGTTGAAACGGTATGATACGGTCTGAAACGAAATTGAAACAATCTGAAATAACTGTTGAAACAGTTTGATACGGTCTAAAACAGGAGTTGATACAGTTTTAAACAGTATGATACAGTCTGAAAACGGGACTTGATACAGTTTAAAACAGTCTGATACAGTCTAATACGGAGTTGATACAGTCTGAAACGAGACTTGATACAGTTTAAAACAGTGTGATACAGTCTGAAACAACATTGAAACACTATGATACGGTCTGAAACAGTCTGAGACGGTCTGAAACGGGAGTTGATACAGTTTAAAATAGTCTTATACAATAAAAAAAAAGAGTTGATACAGTTTAAAACAGTTAGATACAATGCTGAAATGAACCGAAACGGTGCAGAAACAGTTAGATACAGTGCTGCAGAAACAGTTGATACGGTGCAGAAACGGTGCAGAAACTGTTGATACGGTGCAGAAACGGTGCAAAAATAGTTGATACGGTGCAGAAATAGTGAGATTCAACGAGATACATTGAGGATGGATGAGAAAAGTGAAATTGGGGAAAATGAGAGGAGTAAAAGTGAAATTGGGGGGAAATGGTGGGAGAAAAAGTGAAATAGAGGGAAATGGGGGGAGCAAAAGTGATAGTGGAGGAAATAGAAAGAAGAATGTAAGGGTTTGGTATGTTATGGGAAAATATTGCTATGTTTTTGCTATATTTGTAATTATCTTGTGTTTTTCTCTATATAGGGTAATTTTACTAAAATGTTGCTATGTTTGGTAATTAAGCTCTAAAACTTGTACTTTTATGTAAAAAATATATTGGTCAATTTTTTTATCTATGTTTATGTTTATTTTTAATACCCAATTTTGTCCCTCCGTTTTTCGCAATTTGGCTATATTTAATTAAAATTTATAATAGTAATTTTTCAAATAAAACTGCATTAGATAGCATGCATTTTACGTATGTAATGTTATTATTAATCCCCTATTTATATAATATTTATTTAATTGTGACTATATTACGTAATTGCATTCATTTAGGCTATTTTCTAAAATACGTATGCTATTGGTGTAATTTAACGCATTACGATATCATTTAATAATTATTTGTGGCTATTTATATATCTAATTAGTATTATTTATGGTCATCTATATCTATTTATGATTAAGTACATTTATCTATAATTATTTACAAAATTTTTTATTTTTTATATTAATTATTTATATTTATAAGTATTTTAATTAAATACTAGCCACCTTGTTATTTTATACGCGGGTTAGGTTAATGTGGGTTGGGTTGAGTAGAGTAAAGTTGGGTTGAGTTAAGTTAGTGTAACCACATAGGCTGACTAGGATTTAGTTCCCACGTGGACCAGTCACATTGTGCCAAATAGGATTAGTTTTGGCCCACCATACACAGTTGGCATGTATGTTAGTTTTTGGGGCATTTTTTTACAAAAAATTAACGGCGAGGGTATTTAGTTACGCATAGGTGGACGAAGGGTAAAATTGAACAATTTCTGATACGATAGGGATATTTTTGGCCATTTCCGTTTTAAATATTAGTATTGCAACAATAAAATTATGATCTTTCAAATACAAGTATGAAAATTACACTTTCTCATAGTTGAAATGAAGGTTTTGGGCAATGTATCACACCATCGTAAAAATGTCTTTCCTTTAACCACGTAGATACTCCTATGTCACAAGACACAGCAAAAGGGGCTAAGTGCACGAAAGGCCACTTTTGTCACTGGTCTTTGGGCACAGGTCACTAATACCAAAATATTTAGTTTGTGGCCACTTTTGCTTAAAGAGATATAACTTCAGTCCAGAGGCCGGATTGAAGTTCAGTCCTTAAAGATTGAACTTCAATCCACGGCCATATGGACTGAAGTTCAGTCCAGTCCTTAAGATAGAACTTCAGTCCATGGCCATGGACTGAAGTTCAGTCCATAGCCATACCATGGACTGAAGTTCAGTCTATGGCCATATGGACTGAAAGTTCAGTCCTTAAAAGATGGAACTTCAGTCCAGGGGCCGTATGGACTGAACTTCAGTCAACTATCAGAACTTAAGTCAACATTTATTTAGTAAAGGCCCAAAAGTGGCCTCTAGTGTAAGACCAAAAAAAATAGTGGCCTCAAACTAAATACCAGTGTTAAAAGTGGCTGCTGGGCGAAATTTTTACCAGCAAAAGAACTAAATGTGTCATTTCACGCTAATTGTACATTATATATATCATATCATCATATTATACTACTATAAAAATATGTACTAAAAAAATCAAAAGTTAGATTACCAAAATATTCTTCTAAATAACCTAAATCTGACAATAATTAATAATATTTGAGGAAATATTTAAAAGTATCTTTTCTTGAATAATTGTGTTCTTTCAAATTGTTTGACAATAGTATTGCTTATAAGCGTATAGTCATATATGAATTATGAAAAGGAAATTTGTAACAGTTGCCAAGAGCCCCTAATCTTCAAAAGTCATGTCTAACTTGAGGAGTTGCACAGTAGTACATTACTTTGCTTCACTTCATTATTTCTTGGAAATTTTACAGTATGTAGACATCTTAAAGTGTTATTTAAATAAAATAGATACATTTTAAGTTATTTGCTTTATATAGACTATTATCTTTTGGTATTCTACATTAATAGCCATTTTCAAAAACTCATCAAATACTCTAATTAATTCCTATTTTTCCGAGTAGTGCATGAGTGGGAACTGAGTTAATTTAGGCAAAATCATTAACCTGCATTTAACCACTTCACACGCCTAATTTATTAACCTGCAATTAACTACTTTCACACGCCTAAGTGATTCCCTTTTTTTAGGTCATTAAATTAAGCAGTAATCGAAGAGTTTAATTTTAAAAATAGTTAAGTCTCAACATTTTCTAGTGTATACAACTTATATCTAATGTATATGCAATATTAATAACATAATTATTAAAATTATTTGTATGTATACTTTATGCATATTATATGCATGCATGGGTGCCTCATATTCATATATATTTTATGCATATAAAATGTAATACAACTTATATTTATGCATACCAAATGTATACATTAAAAAAATATGCAATGGATACTAACTGATATGCATAAATTATGCACTCTATACTTCACATAGGTGTCTTCAATTTATTTACTAACAACATATGTTTACAATATAAATGTGATGTATAATATATATTAAGTTATCTAATTTTCTATATATCATACTAATATAAAAGTGGGAATCCCTAAAGTAAAAAGTGAAAGACCAAAATACCCATAAAAATAAACCTTTTTTCATATTTTAATAAAGATAATAAAAAATACAGGAAAAAAATTAAATTGGAAGTTGGAAAATTTAATCGTCATGTTCATCATTTATTGATAAAAAATTAAAATCTTCTCATAATTAATTGAGCCTTTTGAGTTTCCAGATACATTTTATATGAAAATATCAAAGTATAACCATCTGATGTATTCCTTGAAACTAGAGAAATCCTTTAGTATTCCCTAATACATCAATGTTTATTTGCTCATAATAGGTTTTACTCTTTTGAGCCGGTGTTCTACAATCAACAATCTCTTTCATTTTACATTTTTAAGACAAAAATATGGTCAACAAGATTGGCGATTTGGCATGTTTTTTTGCTTATCAATTTACATGTTTACCCGAAAACTTTGTGCACGTACTTAATTTTCTTGTCTTTAGGTTTGTATGTTATACTTTTTATACATACATACCATAGTTGCATATGCTAATCTTTGAACTATTTGTGCAGGTTGTGAGATTAAACAACGAATGAAAACATAAAGCGTAATTTCGTATTTTTATTTCTGTTAAATTTATTTTCTCACGTAAATTCAAATTTTAAGTTGGGATAATTTGATGGCACATCTTCTTGACAGATGAGGCCAGTGACTAATGGCCTTTGTATGTAAAATGACATATATACTTTGTTAATTGATTATATTAGCCAACTGAATATATAGGAAGCAGATTATAACCACTTCTTTCTTGTATATATTGACGTGAAATAAGACATATTTTTTAGTTTGATTTCTCTGCTTATGTTTTTACATATCTACCAAGTGGTTGTAAGGAAATAATGAAAGATTAACTCTTTGATTGGTAGATACATGAATCGATACAAGCGGAATTATTATAAGCTCAAACAGGAAACAAGAAGTTTCGGCAGAAGAGATCTCAAGGTTGGACTTTAATTTTCCTATTTCACTTTCCATTTACAAAGTTCGTTAGAAGTTACGAAAATAAACAGTTTTCGTAAAGTAGATTTACATCAGATGGTGCCATTATTTTTTATTTTTCTTTTCCCCCTGTTCTATGCTGCACATGCACTACATTTTTAAGTTCCCACTTATAAGTTATTTAAGGTGATCATTTTTCATTCAATATATAAGGCTATCGTCTTACTCAATGCACACATGTTTTAATCGTGTTGATTATATTACTAGTATCTATATTATTTTAAATAGATTTGTACCGACAATTCTAGGATACACGTGCAACGCACGTGTCCAGAAACTAGTATATATATATATAATATATATATATATATATATATATATACACACACACACACACACTTACATACAACATACATATTGTGTATCTAATTAATAATACAATTTATTTGGAGATGTTAAGTGTATGTTGTAATGGGAAAAAAATCGCTTAACTACCAAATTTAAAACAAAATCTGTAACTGATTTACTAAAGGATTTCCATTGTAGTTGGGATTCATTTTTCTCCCTATATTTAAGGAGAAAAAAATGCATAGACCTATTTATATTGGGTAATATTTGGCTAGCCTTTGTTGTTTGTTACTTGTGTCTATTTAAATGTAGGGCCATTATTTTTATTTGGCTAAATATAAAATTTTCCCTTATTTCTTTGTACACTAGAAGATAGCGTCTCCAAGATTAAATCAATGTGCTTTGATCAAATGTCAAAAATAGCCACAACAAATTGGTTTATTAATAATGCCATTTGGGGTCCTTTTTTTTCTTTTTTTTTTTCATTTGGTTTCCAATAGTGTACGAAACTGCTAACACACCATGACTTGAAGATTGGAATGATTTGAGGACAACTAAACCAGGTTATGTAATATTTTTCCCTACTCATATTTTCAAATTTTCTTCTCATTGTGTATTTGGACATTCAATTTATAAAACTGCTATTACAGTAGATGTTTACAATGAGCCCATGAAAATGTGTTATTTAAATTGCATGCATATGTCATGATTGAAAATAACATGTGCTTAAGGTTAAGTTGTAACTTTTACCCATAAAATGATATCAGTTTGTTGATATACTATTGAGTAATTAACATGCATGAAAATATATGTGGAAGACTTTTTTCAAGGTTATAAGAGATGAAATAGACTTACAATAATATTGAAAAATAATTTTGAGATCATGAAGATGACACAAAGCTTTTGACCTTGACAAACAAGTCTATCATATGACAATCCATATTGATTATTCATGAAAAATTATCATTTATTTTTTAAGAAGCTTTGTTTCAATAATATTAATATTATTTCACAACATCGTTTATTACGAGACTCAACGCATAATATATATAGGTGTCAAATTGAATTATCTAAATACCCAATAATAATTAAATATCTTGTAAATATCATTTAACTATTATAACAGTTGAGGGATGGAAATAAAGAAACAATTCTGAAAGGTTGTGATTACTCTAATTAGCTATTAGTAAAACCAAATTTGAAGTGCCTTTATGTAAAGGTTGGCTTTAAAGAGTATCTGCCTAAAATATGAGGAAAGGCACAAGAGTGAAGAGTCCTTCGGCCTAAGCAGTTGGTTTGAGAATGACATCGCAAGTTTTTTGAGAAAATAATTGACGTTAAATGATCAGTTAGTTATACAAAGCTAACTAATCAAAAGTATATGTACTGCATCTAAAATCCTTCTTCTTCATATTTGTTGATTTTCTACGTGTACAACACTCCCCAATAAATTGACCCAAACTAGAATTACTTGGATGATTATGAGTGGATGATAATGAGAGAAGAAAAGATCAATACAATATGAATTGAGTAATTAAGGATAATAAAACGTAAAATTAATCATTGTGATACATAAATTTTCACAGCTTATGAAAAGGGAAGGCAACATTTTTTAACGTGCAATAGGTGAAGATTTTGTGGCCTTCATGATCAGATGCCTAATTAGTATTGGGATATTTATGCAGTATACCCATAGAACTGATACTAATTACCTGCTCTACCCACTTGAAAACTTACTACCCATAGATTTGATAATAATTACTCACCCTACCCATTTCCCCATTTCTCCCCAACTACTACCTGATCCTTTATCAAAGTGTCTTCTCCATTACACCAAATATCTTAGTTCTTCTCAATTTCCAACCCAAACTCACCAAATCTCATTCCTTAATCCTTAGTTCGCTTAATCTGTTTGTTCTTCTCCATTTTTAAGACCAACTTCCAAAATATCATTCTTCTTAACAAAATATATAGTCTCGTACGTTTTTGAATTTTTCCAAATTTGATCTATAATAAGAGCTTGCAAACCTCTTAATTTCTTAGTGTAAATTCTGCTCACTGTATATTTTGCATGGTGTTGAGCTTGAAGCACTTGAATATGAATATGAAATTTCAAATAATTTGTTGTTTGATTCGAAGTGGGTGTTGCAAAATAATTTTTCCTATTATCTTTGGAATGTTGATGCTAAAATTTGGTCTTAATCAAAATTAATTTGAGGTGCTTGAAATCAAATTTTTTGAGCTGCAAATCAAAGAAAAAGATCTGCATAAACTGTATACTACAATGGTATACTGTTATAATTTATTTGTAATAGTATACTGTTATAATTTATTGTAATAGTATACTGCTATAGTATACAATTTACTACATGTGTACTTCAAATGTATATTGCTATAGTATACTGCTATAATTTACTAAAACAGTATACTACTATGGTATACAGTTTAATACAGTTGTATACTTCAGTGATCATTTCCTTGATCTAACTAATCATGTTCTTATTAATATAATTCATTAAATATATTTATTTATTTATTCGTAATATGGTAGATCTGTTTATATTTATTTATTTTGTATACTCTCTTTTCACTGTATACCTTCATCGTATACTTCTATCCAAAACTACACATGCATAATGTTTGGTGAGGTGAGGTTATAGTTGCTCTATATACCTTTACAGTATACTTTGTTTTTCAATGTATACCTTTATGGTATACTTCTATCCAAAATTTTACATGCATACATTAGGTGGGTAGAGATACGTTTACACTGTATACATTTATGGTATACTTCTACCAAAAGTATACATGCATAAATTAGGTGGGGTAGAGATACATTTACATTGTATAACTTTATAGTATACTTTTATCCAAGTTATACATGCATAAATTAGGTTTGATGGGGTTATCTCCTGTTTCATTGTATATACCTTTACAATAACTGGCATATATACCACGCCTTATGAATTGGAGCGTTGCTGACATGGAGTGTGCTTCTAGTTCTCAACTGCTCAACATATTTGATAACTCAGTTGAATTGGTTAGTTTTCTGCATTTCTGTACTTTTGAAGGTATTCTTTTGTGTATTAGTATACAGTACAATTTTGTTTGCACAAGGATGCTTTTCATTTTTGAAGTAAACTGTGAAGATATAGTTATTTATTGCAGTATACCTTTATTAGTCCCACATTGCAAATATAATGTTCCTCACATCAGAATTTGATTTCTTTCAGATAAGTAAGAGCCCAAACAAACCATGTCAAAAAAGGAGTAAAATACAAGTCTTAGGTATCTATATAAGGACCCATTCTGGTGCATTATGTCCTAAGACATTCCCGAGGTCTGCTTTTGAATCATAAAGTAACCAGCTTTGAGTTCTTCTAGTCCTCACTGAAGTATAAGTTTTTTCTTTTTTTCTTTGTGTTCGATACTTGGTGCGACTGATGTTAAACATGCTCGCTCACATAGATGAGCAGAACACCATGCTGCTCATAAACTATAATTCTATCTTTCATCGAGCGAACTAATTGTACTTAAACCTGACTATTTTTTGTTTGTTTGTATGATTGCAGCATTGACGCACCAACGATCACATTTCCCTGCAGCTGCCCCCAAGTTACGGATGAGTCACGCACTTGAAGAACTCTGTGTGCAAGAGTTTCAGTTTGTAGCTTGTTGATTTACTCAGGTAATAATCATTTTTCTTTCAAGAGCCAACTCTTTGTCTCTAATAGATTGCTACTGCAAACCCGCGCATAATCATAAGAATTATATCTCGATATAGGGATGCCCGAATAATAAACGGCTTGCAGTGCTGAATAGCTGGCTATTTGTGCTGCAACTCATATAAAAATCATGATCTGAACACCTCAGTATTAACACAGCTAATTATTTGAAATTCAGACCATAAGTTCTAAAATACAGCTTGTTTCAGCTTTTGCGCACCCTGACAAAAAAAATTGTATCTTGATGCAAGAATATCCGAACCACAAGATTTTTATGGCGTTTGAAAGGAGACTCACAGTGCTACAACATATCCCAAAACCATGATCAGATAGTTTCTAGATTAAAATAGTTTATTATTTGAAATCGGACTATGAATTCTGAAATACTGCTTGTTTTAGTTTTCGCGCATCCTGACGAAAAAAATTGTATCTTGCTGCAGGAATATCCGAACTACAAGCTTTCTGTGGCATTTCAAAGAAGACTCACAGTGCTACAACATATCCAAAAACCACAATCAGGTAGTTTCTAGATTGAAACATTTTATTAAAACTTCCCAACTGATGCTGAGCGGGAAATGTTATGCCTAGATGCTGAGTGGGTTGCCTATTCCTAAGTATTAAGAGGTTCATATTTAAGGTGTATGTAATACTGGTCTGTGTATAAAAGAGAGCACTTCACACCTGACTTACATCAATGCCTTGTGGTAACTATATATATGTTATGATTTATAAACTGTTATGGTCTCATTAGTTTTGTTCAATTCCTACAAAACTTCTGGTTGATATCAAACATAACCAGCTTCTACGTCCTGTACAGATCAAGTCTTATGGGGAAGCAACACTTGCACTTTGAGGCCTGTTGGTGATGGAAATACGGATGAGAACTCATCTGGTTCTTTTAAAGAGTGTTTAGCAGTTGTTCCCTGGGTTCCATCTCAGCTTCCTTCAACACAAGGAGCTAAAGATCTTGGTCAGACGGACGTTTTAGATATGATGGAAGCTGAAGACTCAGAGGGGATGACAATGGATGTGGAAGACAACAATGTCAGTGCTGAACAAAGTTCTGTTGTCGATGCTGGTGCACTTGGTCTGAACGAAGGGCTACATCTGTGGCAAAGACAACATTGCATGATGCCACAGCCACCCCACAACACATCAACTCCTATTGTTTGGTATCGCTGATGGTAGCTATTTTTTGTATACTAAATGATGTATACTAAAGGGTATCCAGTAGCATATTTTTTTGTCCATTTGGTTTGAAAAATTGAAACTCAATTGAACTAGTATACTTTTATTTGAGAGTGGTATAATTGTATACAATAGGAAATTATTTACTTTTTCTTGTATTTTGGGAAGGCTGGACCTGCAACATTAAACTGGTATATCATTGCAATATTCTCTAAGTTTGTCCGACCCGAAAAGGATTATATAGCCGCGGTAGGAAATTAAATTTGTTATATCTATACCAATTGAGCTTTTATTAAATGGCATAATAATTTCTTAGACATACTTGTTAATTACATTGTTCATTCTTTTCGGCATTAAGGGTACACCTAGTTTCACAAATGTAATGACCCCAAAATTTCTACTAATGGTTTAGTCATCTAATAAGTCATTAAGGGTAGAAATGTAAATTTATAAGATGGAAAAAAGTTTACTAGATGACTTTTAGATCAATTTGATACTTTATATGTTAATTAGGCTCTATAATAATTGGACAATTCATTAATGGTAAAGTAGTAAAGTAGGCCCATTATCTTTTGCTAGCCCATATTATTAGAAATATAAAAAGACCTTGTCTTGGCATTAGGGTAAAAGAAAAGAAAAACAAAATAAGAAGAAGAGCTTTGGATAAAAAAAAAATGAATCGGCGGCTGTAGCATCTAATCAAGAGAGCTCTCAAAATATTTTGTTCAATCATCCGGTATTATAAATTGAACTAATCCATTTTCTTGTCCTGGTTCCTACTCTGTTAGTTCATATAGTAGTAGTCTGTTAATGTAGGAACTAAGCTTTATCTTATTAGATTATGATAGAAAATCGAATGGTAAAAAAATTGAGTAAATAGTAATGATTAAGTTCATGATGACTTGGATTGGTGGTTTAAAGGTGGATTCTAGTTCTGTTGTAGGCATTTCAATGGATTGGAAAGTATACTACTGTATCTACTTTCATTTCGTTCATTTTTTATGATATTTTATTAAGTTCAATTGTGTTAATGGGAGGCATAATGATGGGATGACAACTAATACCTTTGAATGTATAAATGTGATTTAAACTAGTGAAGCTTCTCTGTTTTTCGGTTGTTCTGGCGTGCTATCTGCAGGTTCTGTTCAATTCTATTAGGAAGTAATTACTATTTTCTTGTGTGTATGATTTTCCCAGATATAACAGTAATATATTGGGTTCATGTAATGGAATAATGAGCATGTTAGTTTACTAGTATTTGAGTGGTATGAAGTGATATTTGGCTCTAAGTTATCCATTTAGTATAATTGAGGGTCAACATCCCAATTCTTATCAAGATCGAGACTTGGTTATATATGTTCTCTCGTGGGGTTGTGGGTAACGTGATAGTAAGCTCAATTTTGGGGTTTGATCATGTGGGTCCGGGGTTGACTTTTAAGTTGATTTCTTAACCCCTTTAGTTTAAGGTTTGTATTGTTTAACCATTGGCCTTGGTATTGATTGTATTACGTTCCTTTAATAGAGAAAGAACGTTTGGAGGAGATTCGAAAAGGGAAAACTATTATTGAGTAGCTAATGAGCTTCGGATCGAGGTAAGTGTATTTCTCTATCTTTGTGGACTTGCTCCACACCCTATTTATAATATATCCTTCTATACATATTATTGTGGTACGATGTAGTTCCGTACATATTATTGACGTACGATGTAGTTCCGTACGTATTATCATAGCACGATGTAGTTCCGTGCATATTGTTGTAGTATGACGTTGTTATGTGGTTATCCTCGAGTTACAAAGAAAGTGTCGTGGTACTTGATGATGGAATATGAACATTATGTGATAGTTGATTGAGCGGTTTCTCTTTACTTTCGATTATCTTTGAGTTATTTTGCCTTGCTTGCTAGTTTAATTGGAGCCCCGTCCCCGCTTATTGAGTCACTCGACTCACCCCTCTCCTTTTCTTTGTTGGTTTATTTATGTCTTGCAGATTCGACACCATCTATTAGTGAGCATCGTGGTTGACCGAGGTGGAGCATTCCTTTATTAGCGGTTAGCCAACCCTTCGTCCGTGGTGGCCACCTATATAGTTTATATTTCCCTTTGATATATTCCCAATATTTTGGAGTTGTATAACTTAATCGGCACTCTTAGATGTTCATGATTCGGGAAGTACTTAAACCTTTCTTTGTTGGTATTATTTCTACTTTATTCTACGGTATTGAGATATCTATATTTTTCATTGAGAAGCTTATATTATTCATTCATAGTCAAGTGGGTTCGTCCGACAGGGTTAGTTGGGTGCCCTCACGACCTATTCGGATTTTGGGTCGTGACAAATTGGTATCAGAGCCATAGGTTTAGAGTGCTCACGAATCATGAACAGTGTCTAATAGAGTCTTGCTGATCGGGCGGAGACGTCCGTACCTATCTACGAGAGGCTATGGTGACATTTAGGCAACATCCCTTCTTTTCCTCCTTATCGTGCGTAGTATTTCCATAACAAGACTAATCTTTTTCCACTATGTAACGCGCAGATGGTGAGGACTCGTTCTTCAACTCAGGAGGTGGAGGTGGAGCCGGAGGCACCACCTGATGCACCAGTTGTCGTAGGAGGTGGAGTTAGAGGTGTCGGCCGAGCGAGAGGTCGAGGCAGAGGACGTGGCCGAGGCAGACGTGGAGTTCAGATTCGTACTGCCGCCCAGCCTAGGACTAGAGCTGCTAGGGCCACGAGAGTTGTAGATCATGATGATACAGAGATTGAGGATCAGCCAGAGGTTCAGGTTGATCAGGGATTTATTGCTACACAGGTACTTCAGGATACTATGTTGAAGGTTTTGGGTGTCCTACAGACTCTTGCACCTCAGGGATCTCCCGCGACCCAGGTAGCTTCTCATGTTGGCCCACCAGCGGGTACTCAGATGCGGGGTATGCAGACCCCAGTTCAGTTTGTTACTCCTGCTATGCAGACTCCAGAGGTAGTAGCTGTGGGTAGTGTACCCCAGGTTGCTCAGGCAGGTCAGCCAGGGCAGATTGTGGTTCCGGAGGTGAACCAAGTCAGACTTATTCACTTCACTAGGTTACTGCCCCCGACATTTGGAGGACTTCCATTCGAGGATCCACGGGCCTTTCTGGATCGTTGCCAGCGGATATTAGCTACTTTGGGATATCTTGAGGAGCATGGAGTTGATTATACAGCTTTCCAGCTTGAGGGTCCCGCTCTGGTTTGGTGGAACACACTTACTCTAGCTAGGCAGGGCTTGCCGAAGCTGTCTTGGAGTGACTTTTCGCAGAGGTTTATGGATAAGTTCCTTCCGCGTAGTCAGCAGGATGAGAGGCGCAGGCAGTTCGAGAGGTTGAGACAGGGCCATATGACTGTATCTGAGTATGAGGTTCGATTCTTAGACATGTCTCGTGATGCTCTTGATTTGGTTCGTCCGGAGTCAGAGAAGGTTAGGAGGTTCATTGATGGTCTTTCTGCTACTTTGAGATCTAGTATGGCTGGGGAGATAGAGGCTGGTACTTCATTTGATATAGCGGTGGATATTGCTCGCCGATATGAGTCTTATAGAGCTCTAGAGCAAGAAGAGTTTGAGAGAGATAATAAGAGATCTCGTGGATATGGTGGGCTTCCTATTGCCTCATCTGGAGGCAAGGGGGTTCAGGGGAGGTCTTCTGATAGGCCAGCTCAGTCTATGGCTCACAGCTCGAGGAGCACATTTGTACCCCGTCATGAGCAGACTCGATTCTCTCAGCCTTCTCAGCCAGGCCAGTCTGTTTCACGACCTCAGCAGCACGTACCTCGCAGACCCAATTCTGGGTGCTATCATTGTCGTGAGCTTGGTCATCATATAAAGGATTGTCCTAGACTACTTCAGGGAGGTAGTCAGTCTTTTCCTCGACCCCAGGCATCTGTGCAGACTTATGGTACTACATCAGGTTCTCAGCCAGCTAGGAGTGCACCACCGCCAGGCAGAGGTCGTGGGCGTGGTGGTAGTGGCCCTTCAAGGGGTGGTCATCAGAGTACTAGTTCAGCTCAGCCTCAGAGGCAGTTTTATGCTTTGCCAGCCAGACAGGATGATGTGGCATCCAATGCAGTGGTTACAGGTACACTTTCTATTTGTGGACGTGATGCTTATTCCTTGATTGATCCAGGTTCCACGTACTCTTATGTGTAGCCTTATTTTGCTTCGGGTTTTAATGTTGATTATATGTGTATTCGTGATCCATTTTGTGTCTCTACTCCTGTTGGAGAGTCTATTGTGGTGGAGCGGGTGTATCCTGGTTGTACTGTATCTTTTTGGGGGGGGGGGGGGGCGTGAGACCATAGTTGATTTATTAGTTCTGGACATGGTGGATTTTGATGTGATTATCGGTATGGATTGGTTGGCATCATATTATGCTACTCTCGATTGTCATGCCAAGATTATTCGGCTTTCTTTTCCTGGCTCAGTACCGGTAGTGTGGCACGGTTCTTGTTTTCCACCTACCGGACGTGTTATCTCTTTTATGAAAGCAAGGAGGATGGTGAATAAGGGGTGTTATGCTTATCTTGCCATGATTCGAGATACTAGTATAGAGGTTCCGTCTCTTGATTCTGTTCCCGTTGTGAGGGAGTTTACTGATGTGTTTCCCGATGATTTGCCTGGACTTCCTCTAGATAGGGATATTGAATTCCGTATTGATTTGGTGCCCGGAACTCAGCCTATATCTATTCCTCCGTATCGTATGGCTCCAGCCGAGCTGAAGGAGTTAAAGGATCAATTGCAAGACTTATTGGATAAGGGGTTCATTCGGCCTAGTGAGTCGCCTTGGGGAGCTCCAGTGTTGTTCGTCAAGAAGAAAGATGGCTCTATGCGTATGTGCATTGATTATAGGCAGTTGAACAAGGTCACTATCAAGAATAAGTATCCCTTGCCTCGTATAGATGACTTGTTCGATCAGTTGCAAAGAGCCAAGTTCTTTTCCAAGATTGATTTGAGGTCTGGGTATCATCAATTGAAGATTCGGGAGTCTGATATCCCGAAGACAGCATTCAGGACTCGTTATGGTCACTATGAATTCTTGGTTATGTCTTTTGGGCTTACGAATGCTCCAGCAGCTTTTATGGATATGATGAACCGTGTGTTCAAGCCTTATCTAGACTCGTTTGTCATTGTCTTTATTGATGACATCTTGGTCTATTCGCATAACCGTGAGGAGCATGAGCATCATTTGAGATTGGTTCTTCAGACACTTCGGGAACGTAAGCTTTATGCCAAGTTCTCAAAGTGTGAGTTCTGGTTGGACTCTGTGGCTTTCTTGGGTCATGTCGTGTCTAGTGAGGGTATTAAAGTCGATCCTAAGAAGATTGAGGCCGTTCAGAATTGGCCACGACCTACTTCCCCGACAGAGATTCGTGGTTTTCTTGGTTTGGCTGGATATTATCGGCGATTTGTGGAGAAGTTTTCTTCTATCGCTGCTCCATTGACCCGTCTGACTCAGAAAGCGGTTCAATTTCGTTGGTCAGAAGAGTGTGAGGCGAGCTTTCAGAAGCTCAAGTCATTGTTGACTAGCGCTCCAGTGTTATCTCTTCCTTCTGGAGCTGGAGGGTTTGTAGTTTATTGTGATGCTTCTCGTGTTGGGTTGGGATGTGTCTTGATGCAACATGGTAAAGTCATTGCCTATGCTTCTAGGCAGTTGAAGGTGAATGAGAAGAACTATCCAACTCATGATTTGGAGTTAGCAGCTGTGGTATTTGCTTTAAAGATTTGGAGACATTACCTGTATGGCGAGCCTTGTGAGATCTTCACCGATCACAAGAGCTTGCAGTACTTGCTTACCCAGAAGGACTTGAATGGTAGGCAACGTAGATGGCTTGAGTTGATCAAAGATTATGATCTTACTATTCATTATCATCCGGGGAAAGCAAATGTGGTGGCCGATGCATTGAGTAGGAAGTCTATGGGTAGTCTTGCATTTCTTGATATTGAGATGAGACCTTTAGCTCGAGAGTTGCTGACTCTATATAATTCGAAGGTGAGATTTGATAGTTCGGACTCGAAGCGGGTATTTGCTTGTATGGTGGCTCAGTCTTCCTTAGTTAGCCAGATTAAGGAAAGACAGTTCGAGGATCCTTACTTTCTTGAGTTGCGAGGGCGCATTCAAAGTGGAGGAGCCCCTCCTTTTGAGTTGGATAGTGATGGTATTCTTCGGGTTGGGGGTCGTCTTTGTGTTCCGAATGTTGGTGATTTGAGGCGGTTGATTCTTGATGAGGCTCATAGTTCGCGGTATTCCATTCATCCCGGTATCACCAAGATGTACCAGGACCTTCGGGAGTCGTATTGGTGGAAGGGGATGAAGAAAGATGTCTTTGATCATGTATCTCGGTGTTTGAACTGTCAGCAAGTCAAGTGCGAGCATAGGAGACCCGCAGGTTTAGCCCAGGCACTACCTATTCCTGAGTGGAAGTGGGAGAGGATTACCATGGATTTTGTAGTTGGCTTGCCGAAGACATTGAGGCATCATGATTCAGTTTGGGTCATTGTTGATAGACTTACCAAGTCGGCCCATTTTATTCCGGTGAAGACAACTGATACATCAAAGAAGTTGGCTCGGATCTTTATTGAGCAGATTGTTCGGCTGCATGGTACTCCATTGTCTATTATCTCTGATCGAGGCTCTCAGTTCACTTCTCAGTTTTGGCAGGCTTTTCAGCGAGAGTTGGGTACTCAGGTCCAGCTTAGTACCGCATTTCATCCGCAGACTGATGGACAGTCTGAGCGGACTATTCAGATCTTGGAGGATATGTTGAGAGCATGTGCCTTGGATTTTGGCGGTCATTGGGATGATAATTTGGCTCTTGCAGAGTTTGCTTATAATAATAGTTATCAGTCTTCCATTCAGATGGCGCCATTCGAGGCATTATATGGTCGCCGATGTCGATCTCCAGTTGGTTGGTTCGAGTCTCGAGATGTTGAGGTGTTGGGTCCTGATATTGTTCGTCAGACTTTGGATACGGTTCGTATCATTCAGGATCGTCTTCGAACTGCTCAGAGTAGGCAGATATCATACTCGAACAAGAGAAGCCGAGAGTTGGTATTCGAGGAAGGTGATATGGTTTTCTTGAAGGTGTCACCAATGCGGGGTGTGAAGAGATTTGGGAAGAAGGGCAAGTTGAGTCCTAGGTTCATTGGTCCTTTTAAGATTATGAAGCGTATTGGGGAGGTTGCTTATCGACTTGCATTGCCAAAGTCTATGCCTGTTCATCCCATTTTTCATGTTTCTATGCTCCGGAAATATGTTCGAGATCCCACTCATGTCATAGAGGTGGACCCAGTTCAATTGGATGTGAACTTAGCTTATGAAGAAGCTCCAGTTGCTATTGTAGGAAGAGACACACGAAAGTTGAGGTCTAAAGAGATTCAGTTAGTAAAAGTGCGATGGCATAATCGTCCGCACGATGAGGATACTTGGGAGATTGAGTCGAGCATGCGGGATAGATATCCCCACTTGTTTGAAGCGTGAGGTAAGTAAATATTTAAATTCTTGCATTTAAATTTCTCTTATTAATTGTGAGTTATGGCATGTTTACCTCCTCGTCGGAGTTTTCTGGTTCGTTAAAGTAATTTATCTCCTTGCCGGAGTATTTGATTCATTAGAGTGATTTAGCTCCTTGTCGGAGTGTGTTTGATTTATTATTGAGGTTTACCTCCTTGTCGGAGCGGTTGAGGTTATCTTGAGCTTTGTTTGGTGCCTATGCATGACTTAATATATTGTATATGGTGGTTGTTGGTATTTGAGACGGTATTATTTTTGGATAGTCCAATTTACAAAGGAAACTCTAGCGAAATTTTTGTAAATTTTGGGACTTAGCCAAATTTTGAATATATATTGAGTTTAGTGGTGAGTGGTAAATGGTTTGGTGTTGGATATATGTGTATAAATAGATGATTGGTATTGGGTGGATCAAGTTCGAGGTCGAACTTGTGTTTAAGTGGAGGAGAATGTAACGACCCCAAAATTTCTACTAATGGTTTAGTCATCTAATAAGTCATTAAGGGTAGAAATGTAAATTTATAAGATGGAAAAAAGTTTACTAGATGACTTTTAGATCAATTTGATACTTTATATGTTAATTAGGCTCTATAATAATTGGACAATTCATTAATGGTAAAGTAGTAAAGTAGGCCCATTATCTTTTGCTAGCCCATATTATTAGAAATATAAAAAGACCTTGTCTTGGCATTAGGGTAAAAGAAAAGAAAAACAAAATAAGAAGAAGAGCTTTGGATAAAAAAAAAATGAATCGGCGGCTGTCGCATCTAATCAAGAGAGCTCTCAAAATATTTTGTTCAATCATCAGGTATTATAAATTGAACTAATCCATTTTCTTGTCCTGGTTCCTACTCTGTTAGTTCATATAGTAGTAGTCTGTTAATGTAGGAACTAAGCTTTATCTTATTAGATTATGATAGAAAATCGAATGGTAAAAAAATTGAGTAAATAGTAATGATTAAGTTCATGATGACTTGGATTGGTGGTTTAAAGGTGGATTCTAGTTCTGCTGTAGGCATTTCAATGGATTGGAAAGTATACTACTGTATCTACTTTCATTTCGTTCATTTTTTATGATATTTTATTAAGTTCAATTGTGTTAATGGGAGGCATAATGATGGGATGACAACTAATACCTTTGAATGTATAAATGTGATTTAAACTAGTGAAGCTTCTCTGTTTTTCGGTTGTTCTGGTGTGCTATCTGCAGGTTCTGTTCAATTCTATTAGGAAGTAATTACTATTTCCTTATGTGTATGATTTTCCCAGATATAACAGTAATATATTGGGTTCATGTAATGGAATAATGAGCATGTTAGTTTACTAGTATTTGAGTGGTATGAAGTGATATTTGGCTCTAAGTTATCCATTTAGTATAATTGAGGGTCAACATCCCAATTCTTATCAAGATCGAGACTTGGTTATATATGTTCTCTCGTGGGGTTGTGGGTAACGTGATAGTAAGCTCAATTTTGGGGTTTGATCATGTGGGTCCGGGGTTGACTTTTAAGTTGATTTCTTAACCCCTTTAGTTTAAGGTTTGTATTGTTTAACCATTGGCCTTGGTATTGATTGTATTACGTTCCTTTAATAGAGAAAGAACGTTTGGAGGAGATTCGAAAAGGGAAAACTATTATTGAGTAGCTAATGAGCTTCGGATCGAGGTAAGTGTATTTCTCTATCTTTGTGGACTTGCTCCACACCCTATGTATAATATATCCTTTTATACATATTATTGTGGTACGATGTAGTTCCGTACATATTATTGACGTACGATGTAGTTCCGTACGTATTATCATAGCACGATGTAGTTCCGTGCATATTGTTGTAGTATGACGTTGTTATGTGGTTATCCTCGAGTTACAAAGAAAGTGTCGTGGTACTTGATGATGGAATATGAACATTATGTGATAGTTGATTGAGCGGTTTCTCTTTACTTTCGATTATCTTTGAGTTATTTTACCTTGCTTGCTAGTTTACTTGGAGCCCCGTCCCCGCTTATTGAGTCACTCGACTCACCCCTCTCCTTTTCTTTGTTGGTTTATTTATGTCTTGCAGATTCGACACCATCTATTAGTGAGCATCGTGGTTGACCGAGGTGGAGCATTCCTTTATTAGCGGTGAGCCAACCCTTCGTCCGTGGTGGCCACCTATATAGTTTATATTTCCCTTTGATATATTCCCAATATTATGGAGTTGTATAACTTAATCGGCACTCTTAGATGTTCATGATTCGGGAAGTACTTAAACCTTTCTTTGTTGGTATTATTTCTACTTTATTCTACGGTATTGAGATATCTATATTTTTCATTGAGAAGCTTATATTATTCATTCATAGTCAAGTGGGTTCGCCCGACAGGGTTAGTTGGGTGCCCTCACGACCTATTCAGATTTTGGGTCGTGACAACAAATCAAATCAGTATACCACTAAGGGTATACAATATGGTAGAAAGGTATACAGAAGAAAAGTTGTATACTGCTGCAACCCGACAATATGTTTATTACAGCAGCCTTGACTGCTCTTACTAAACCTTGTACACTCTTGCAAAATAGTGTATACAGTCATGTTAAGCAAAAACATTCTAACATGATTAAAAAACTAATATGTAGACACTACACATTACTAATCAGGCGGGTTAGAGTCTTCATTGACTCATTCCTACTTGTGTTTTCTTTCTTTGACCATCTGTAATCTTGCTATGCTTCCGGGTTGGCTTCAGCAACGTGATATTCAAAACGCTTTCTTCATGGTTCATGTTTTTGTTAGAGTCATACTCCCACAAAAGTGCAGCATATCTATTCCGAAATCGCTCAATGTTAAAATCACCAGCTTTAATAGGGATTTTCTCAATGAGATGCTCAGCAAAACTAGCTACAAACACTCCACAATTCCTGCACACAAATACATTAAACAGAATGTCAAAGCCATATAATTAAAGTGTGTGAAGAATATATATGGGTGAAAGAGTGCTTACGCTAATGATTGGCTTGGAAGATTTTCAACAAATACAACTTTGTATGGGTTTGTCAACGCCTGGCTAATGTGTAAGCCGTTGTGCAAGACAATATCTTTCTTCTTATCATAAAACTCAATTTTGCATAAGAATAAAGGAACCACCAAGGTATAAGTCTGCACCATCCCTTCAACAGCTTTAGATTTCTACCGAGACTGCATTGGGTCATATACAACAGATTTTATACTTTCTGAGAATGAATAAGAATGTTATGAAGTACTATTTATTCTGATACCTGAATGTAGTAACCTCCTGTGAAAATAAACAACATCAATATAAGGGACGCGACCATCCCGACCCTTCTAATGCTCATAACTGAAGCTCCAAAAAGCTCTCCAGCTCCCTATTATCAAATAATCCATTTATTGCCAAAAAGAGACTAGAACGTCATTCGATTCGCGAAAATTGACAACATTTACCTGGCTGGTTATTGCAAATAATAGTGTTGCACCCAATGTTAAGAAAAAGCATTCGATAGTTCTCTTGAAGCCAGCCATGAAGTACAGAATGCACATGAAACACGTCGGATATAGAAGATGAGCTACCATGTCGCACATTATGTTGCAGACATAGTAGACACTTAATCTATACATGTCTGCTTTCTTTTCTTTCACCAAATACATCTATTCAAATGGGAAAACATAAACTGCTCCGAAAATTGATGATGAAGTCCAGAAAATACAGATGTAGAACATTAAACCAATCTACAATGCAGGTTAAATATTTAAACGTATGTGTTATGCTAAAAGGTATACCAGTAAAGTATGTTGTATGCTAAAAGGTATACCAGCTAAGTAATAAAATTACCAAATTTGTGAAACGAAGTAAATTGGTATACCAGTAAAGTATACTATATACTAAAAGGTATACCACCTAAGTAAAGTATACTATATACTTAAAGGTATACCAACTAAGTGATAAAATGACGAAAGTTGTAAAACAAAGTAAATTGGTATATAAAGTATACGGTATAATTAAAGGTATACCAGTTACGTAACAAAATGATCAAATTTGTGAAACAAGGTAAATTGGTATACTAATAAAGTATAATGTATACTAAAGGTATACCAGCTATGTAAAGTATAAAGGTATACCAACTAAGTAATAAAATGACAAAATTTATGAAACAAAGTAAATTTGTACACCAATAAAGTATATTGTATAATTAAAGGTATACCAACTACGTAACTAAAAGGTATACTAGCTAAGTAAAGTATACTGTATAATTACAAGTATACCACTAACATAAACAAGGTAAATTGGTCTACCAGTAAAATATGATGTATACTAAAAGGTATACCAGCTAAGTAAAGTATAAAAGTATACCAACTAAGTAATAAACTGACGAAATTTATGAAACAAAGTAAATTTGTATACCAATAAAGTATATTGTATAATTAAAGGTATACCAACTACGTAATAAAATGATCAATTTTGTGAAACAAAGTAAATTGGTATACCAGTAAAGTATACTGTATACTAAAATGTATACTAGGTAAGTAAAGTATACTGTATAATTAAAGATATACCAATTAAGTAATCAAATGACGAAATTTGTGAAACAAAGTAAATTTGTATACCAGTAAAGTATACTGTATATTTAAAGATATACCAGCTAAGTGCAAATACTTACTGGCCAAAGGCTCGTCATCACATTCTAATGTAATAGACATTTTAAACGGGAACCGTCCGGTCGCAATTTGTTTCTTCTTCTTCGAGAAGTTGCAAAATGAAACTTAGACAGGTGGATCTTTTCTTTTTCAGTTTGATTTCCAGAACTCAAAAGCTGAAGTTGAGAATCGGACCAATCTGCAATATCAAAACTTCAACTTCCATTGATACGATATTATGTAGAAAGTATACCGAATTTGTAGAAGAATTACAATTATGTAGAAAGTATACCAAAAGTATGTGGTATTATGTAGAAAGTATACGGTATGTTTGAATTTGGGGAAGATCAGGGTAATTTTCGTGGAGATCAGCTGAATTTGGGGGAAATTAGGGGAATTTTGGTAGAGATAGTTTGGAGATGGAGGATTGTGTTCGCTGAATTTTGGTGGAGATAGTTTGGAGATGGAAGACTGTGTAGGAATTACTTGAATGGGTAGGTTGGTAATATTTGAAAGTAATAGGTAGTGAGTGTAATTAGTTTAGTTTTAGTAGGTATTTATGTAAGTTCCCCATTAGTATTGCTATCTTGATCACAATACACCTAATTATTATTAGGGTGCCTAAGGGACATCAATGTCCATAATCTCCACAAAATTACCTTACTGCTCTTTATTGAAAAAATATATATATATATTCCATTATGCTTATTACATTATACCATGTATTGTAAATTACAACCTCAAGAGATAAAGCTATATACAATGACCAAAGTTAGTGACAAGAAATGATGGTAGGCTATAAATACACCTTTGGGTTGTTAGGTCAGTGGACATGTTATTCTAGAATTATAATATAGTGATTGTATACGGGGTAAATAATAAAGAAATTATTCAATAAATATATTATTTTTATATATGTTATGTTTTCTGCATTTAAAAAGGGACCTATTGGAAAATTTTATCAATTGCTCCATCGCTTTCCTACAACAACAACAACAACAACAACAACAACAACAACAACAACAACATGTATCTAATTAAATTTTACTAAATTGTTCATCTTTATTATATATTTTCACTCATACTAACTCGACAGACAACTCATTATACGACAATGTGTATTAATCATTCACATAAACTCTTGGACATTATCCTTTCATGTACAACTATTATTTACTCAACAAGCTTGCTCTATTAAAATTGAAACTTTGCTCTATTAAAATTGAAACTTTACGGGTCGTTTGGTTAAGATAGAGTTTGTGCGGGTATTAACAATGTACGTATTAGTAATGTACGTATTAGTAATGTGGGTATTAGCAATGTGGGTATTAGTAATGTGGGTATTAATAATGCGGGTATTAGTAATGCGGGTATTAATAATGCAGATATTAATAATGTGGGTATTAGTAATATATGTATTAGCTATGCATATATTATAACGTAGGGATTATTTCTTGAATCACTAATATATTACAAATTAATATACAATGTTATAATTTAAAATATTTAGTTAGTCCTTAAATATAATTTAAAAATATTCTTACTATTATGAAGGTTAATTTTGTCATTTTAAATTTTAATACCTGCATTATTAATATCTGCATTATTAATACCACCTTCTACCCCGCATACAATAATACATAGATTCCCGCATTAATAATGCGGGTATTAGCTATGCGGAAAAGTAATTGTGAACCAAACATTGTATTAGTAATGCTATGTTTTATGTGGAAAAGGAAAAGACCAACCAAACATGGTATTATAATGCTAAATTTTGTGCAGCTATCAAAGAGGAAACCAAACAATGTATTAGTAATACCAAGACTTTATGAGGGTATTAAATTAGTGCCAGTGCAAACCAAACGACCCCTTAGTACTCAGTACACCTTAGTACTCAGTTGTGTACTGTATGATTAGTTACACGTGCCGAGAAACTATATATATATCCGATCTTCGTACAATTGGAGAATAGCAAAGACATGGAAAAGAAAGATCCCATTGTCAAAGTTCAAAAGGCCATTGGCAACTTTGTGATTTTCCCAACACTATATTCTGGAAAAGGAATAGCAATGACCCCACAACTCAACACTGTTAGTATGAACTTATGACAATGACTACAAAGACTCTCTGTTAAGTCTTCAGCTAGTACTATATAATGTGGTTTTATATTTACTATAAGCCCAGCCTCCACCACTCAGAAGTGTAACGAGACGTTAGTTTGAGATCTTTCCACTTTTAACTAAATTTTTTGTGTTTGTCCTGCAAATATAAAACTTTTTGTAGGAAGTAGTTTACCTTATAATAAACGTGGAATACGAGTCTGAATTTATTGGAACAGTAAACTACTTCAAAAAAAAAAAAAACTACTATAAATATCGGATAGTTAAACCAAAAGATATTATAAGCGTCGCCGCCTTCCCTCCCCCCCCCCCCCCCTCCCTGTCCCGTTTACCATGCACGAAATACCTAAAGATGAACTAATTGTAAAACAAATTATGTCCTTCAGTAACTTGTGCTACGAGTATATTTTAAAAAAATTAAGAGTCTAACAATAATCTTATCCACCTTGATGTTTTTTTCATTGGTGTGACAAAATCCCAATTAATGACCTGCTCACCAGCAAGAAGTATTTGAGAGAGGAAGAATAAGTGTTAAATCATCAAACGACATGGTAATTAACGTTTACAGAAAATTTGTATAATTAAAATTAGCTTGCTATTAGTGAAAAAATTACACTGGGAATTGGTGAACGTTAATGGCTTATAGCCTGTTTGGGATTGCTGCCAAAAACTGCTTATTTTGAGAAGTACTTTTGGCATAAGTATTTTTGCCAAAAACTGCTTATTTTGAGAAGTACTTTTGGCATAAGTATTTTTGGATAATAAGCAGTTTGTGTTTGGACGACTCATTTGAGAAGTACTTTTGATAAATAATTTGTGTTTTGGTTAATCGTTACGAAAAGTACTTTTCAGTGTCAAATTACGAAAAGGACATCCAAGTTCATTTTACATTTGGATTAATAAAAACAAAAAAATAATAATTTTGAATATTTATCATAAAAGATTTTAATTAGAAAATTTATTTAGTTAAATATAAAACATAACGTAAAAGATATAAATTTAAGTTATTGAACAATATAAAATATAGTTAAATCAAAGTGATAACGGAATTAGGAATTTTTAGTAATCACTTATTTTTAAAAGATGATTTAAAAAGTAGGACATCCTATATACGGTTGATAGTAATACCTAGAAATAAAAATTAGTCCTGGAGGAAGAAGATTTGTAAAAGTACGTATTAAAAAAAAAGGAAAAAGGAAAATATAATTGTATTTTGAAAGAGATATGGTTAATTTATAAGGAATAATATGGTAAATATGAATTCTTGGTAAGGATATTTCTGTCTTGAAAAAATTAATAAACTGCTGCTGCTTCTTGGAAGAAGCAGATATTTGTAGCTTCTCCCCAACAGCAGAAAAACTGTTTCTGCTTCTACCTAAAAGTACTTTTTTTTAGTTGCCAAACATCTCAAAATTCTAAGAAAAGTACTTTTGTTGAAAAAAAACCACTTTTGACTTTGGAGAAGCAATGCCAAACAGGTTATTAATACCGTTGCTTCGGTATACGCTCTGGCCAAAGAAATCAATAGAAACGTTGGTCAATGGTCATTAATCAACTTCAGAAACTGAATGGCTAGTTTCATGATTGTATTGATCGAGGAAAAAGGAAAGGAATTATACAGAAATCCTTTTATTTAAGCATAAGTTTGGAAATATTTTTTTGAGTGAAACTTTTGTCAAATCAAACCTCATTATAGTGAAGTCGCTTCCAATACTTAATCTGATTCATTTTGTTTAAATTTCAATCTTTTGTACTAGGTCTAAATATAGCTATTTTTTTATTTTTATTTTTGAAAAAAAGGGAAGAAAGTTCTAATTTCTTTTTTTCATAGGTACTCGAGTCTAATAATGCTTAAACAGATTTCTACCAACTCTTTTATTTAATAGTAATAAAGGTTAGTGATATAGTTGTTAAAATCAGAGGAATTGAGAGCAAACTTTCATTTCTTAACTGTGAAGATTACAGCACACTCCTTCTTAGCTCAGCTAGGAGCAGTTATATACAGCTTTAATGAGGCTTAGGGCCCAAGCTAACTAACTGTTAGTTACTAACTAACTGACTATTTAGTTTACTCCCACAGTTTTAACTTGTGTCATTTAGGCCCCTTAACTTCTAAAATAACAGCTCACTCAACACTCCCCTTCAATCTGGTAAGTGAAATACATCATGAACTCCCAGATTGGACAACAACAACTTATGCTGAGCACTCCCTAAACCTTTGGTCATCAAGTCTGCTATCTGCATTCTGGTAGGAATGTACTGTGTGTCAATCAGTCCATCCTTAAGTCTTTCTCTCACAAAATGGCAATCTATCTCCATATGTTTGGTTCTCTCATGAAAGATGGGGTTTGCTGCTATCTGAATAGCTGCTTTACTGTCACAATGCAAGTCCACAGGTCTTTGTACTTCATTGTCCAGTTCCTCCAGTAGACCTACTAACCAAACAATTTCAGCTACCACAGCTGCCATGCTTCTATATTCAGCCTCAGCTGAACTTCTGCTCACTGTCTGCTGCTTCTTAGACTTCCAGGATATCAGTGAATCCCCCAGTTTTATGACATAGCCTGTCACAGATCTTCTTGTGTTGGGGCATGCTGCCCAATCTGAATCACAATAGGCTGTGAGTTGTCTAGTACTTCCTTTCTTCATCAGAATTCCTAAACCTGGTGAACCTTTTATGTACTTCACAACCCTCAATGCTGCTTCCAGGTGTGACTGTTTGGGTTGCTGCATGAATTGACTCAGCACCTGCACTGCAAAGCTGATATCTGGCCTTGTGATTGTCAAGTAGAGAAGCTTTCCCACCAGTCTCTGATAGGATCCCACATCCTCTAACTCTGCATCATCAGTCTTTCCTAAGTGCTTGTCATATTCTACAGTAGTCAGCCTTTGGTTCTGTTCCATTGGGGTTGACACTGGTCTGCAGCCTCCCAGACCAACACCTGATATCAGTTCCAGTGCATACTTCCTCTGGTTCAGTAGGATTCCCTTTTCTGATCTCAGCACCTCAATGCCTAAGAAGTATTTTAGTTCTCCCAAATCTTTCATCTTGAAATGCTGATGCAGGGTTGCCTTTGCTTCTGAAATCAAAACATTGCTGCTGCCTGTTATTAACAGATCATCCACATAAATCAGGATTATGACAAGGTCAGTCCCCTCTCTTTTGGTAAACAAGGAGTGATCATAAGCACTTTGCATAAAACCAGCCTGCATAAGGACAGTGGTAAGCTTGATGTTCCACTGCCTTGATGCTTGCTTTAAACCATAGAGGGATTCAACAGCCTGCACACTTTGGTCTCCCCTTGGCTGTGAAAACCCTGAGGCAGAGACATATAAACTTCTTCCATGAGGTCACCTTGTAGAAAAGCATTGTTGACATCCATCTGGAAAAGGAACCAGCCCTTGGAAGCAGCAACAGATATGACAGCTTTTACAGTGACCATTTTGGCCACTGGAGAAAAAGTTTCATGGTAGTCAAGGCCTTCTTGCTGAGTGTATCCCTTGGCCACTAGCCTTGCCTTAAACCTGTCAACTTCACCATTAGCTTTGTATTTAATTTTGTACACCCATTTGGACCCTATAGGCTGTTTACCAGGGGGTAAAGGGACAATCTCCCAGGTGTTATTATCCTCAAGAGCCTGTATCTCAAGGGACATGGCCTCCATCCATTTCTCATCTTGAGCTGCTTCTTTGAAGGATTTAGGTTCAGTATAAGTGGAGAAAGCACTCAAATAAGCTTGATAGTGAACAGGCAAGTGATCATAGGAAACATAGTTGGCTATAGGGTATGGAACATCCCCAGAGCCTTTGTTCAGTGTCACAAAGTCCTTGAGCCAGATGGGAGGACCTGCATTGCGTTTAGGTCTAGTGTGCAGGTTTGCTGGAACTGGAGAGGGATCAGCTACAGCAGTATGGTGCTCAAATTCAGCATTTGCTAGGTCAGGCTCAGCTGACTCAACTGACTCTGCAGGAGCATGCAGGTGGCCTGAAGGTGCAGCATCAGCTGAAGTGATATGATTTTGGGTAGAATGAGTCCCCAAAGTGATATCCTCATTGGCCTCTACAATGTCAGGAATAAGAACTGGAGTATCATCATCATCAGTATGAAAGCTGGAAGGAAAAATATCATTATACACTAGCTGCAAAGCTGTATCTTCAGAGCTAAGTGAACCTGCTCGAGTGAACATATCAGGTTCATGGGAGATGGACTCTTTGAAAGGGAACTGAAACTCTCTGAAAACTACATCCCTGCTCACTATGATCACCTTATTATCCAAGTCATACAACCTGTAACCCTTTTGAGTCTCAGAATAACCAATGAAGATGGTTCGCTTGGCTCTAGGTGCAAGTTTGTCACCTTTGGGCAGTGTTGCTGCAAAAGCAAGACACCCAAACACTCTCAAGTGATCAAGCTTGGCATGTTTCTGATAGAGTAGTTCATATGGACATTTGCCTTGTAAGATTGGAGTAGGGAGTCTATTGATCAGGTATACAACAGTCTTGACACAGTCTCCCCAAAACCTGGTAGGTACACCACTCTGAAACTTAAGTGCCCTTGCCATCTCAAGGATGTGTCTGTGCTTTCTCTCCACAACACCATTTTGTTGTGGTGTGTAGGGACAGCTACTTTGATGAACAATCCCAAGAGAGGCCAGCAACTCATTACAACTTGAGTTAAAGAATTCAGTACCATTATCTGATCTTAAAACTTTAACAGCAATACCAAATTGATTCTTTATTAATAGAAGGAAATTTCTCAGTACTACACTTACTTCACTTTTAGACTGAATTAAGCATAACCAAGTGTATCTGCTGAAATCATCAACTATTGTGACAAAGTATTGCTTCCTATCATAGGTGGGAGTCCTATAAGGACCCCAGACATCCAAGTGCAACAATTGAAAGATACCTGCTGCTTTAGTACTACTGTGGGGAAACTGCAGTCTGCATTGTTTAGCCAGAGGGCAAATATCACAGCTCTTGGTGTCCTTATTTTCTACCTTATCCTGCAATTCAGTAATTTGATGAATGTACTTTACTGAAGCATGCCCAAATCTAAGATGCCACAATGTTGTTTCTGCTTCTTTCCTGACTATACTGCTTGCTGTTATTGAACTTGTACCACTCTTCATTACATACAAACCATTGAGCTCCTTACCAGTCCCCAATACCTTGCCACTGTGAAGATCCTGAAATACACAGTAACCAGGATAAAAAGTGACTGAGCAACTGAGGTCTCTTGTGAGCTTGGAGACTGAGAGTAAGTTAAATTTGAATGCAGGAGCATGTAACACATTCCTAATGCATTGTTCTGCTAAGACCTTTGCCTTTCCTGTGTGTTTTATGGCACATCTATTACCAGTAGGTAGCTGAACACCACTATCTCCTTCCCACTTCACCTCTACAGACTCACTCAGTAAATCCTTATTAAAGGTGATGTGATGTGATGCTCCTGAGTCTATGATCCATTCACAAGATGATATAGAGGACATCAGAGAGACTGTACCTGCCAAAGTGTTAGAACATTCAGCTTCTGGTGTTCTTTTCAGCAATCCAATGAACTTATTGTATTCCTCCTTAGTCAGGTAGTGCCCTTGATCCTCAGCATTATTACTGTTGGCACTGTTGTTGACCTCTGCACCAGCATTATTTGCATAAGTCTTATGGCCTCCATTGTTGAATTTTTGCCTGTTTCTAGAGTCATCAAATGTCTTCTTGCTCTTAAAATCTTCAGGATATCCAATTAACTTATAGCAGTTCTCCTTCAGGTGTCCCTTGCATCCACATTCTTCACAAATCATGCCAGACTTTCTTTGCTTGTAATTTTTGTTTCTTCCTGCCATCATTGTTAAGGGTTCCCTGTTTCCATCTAGTACTCCTAGGGTTCTTTGGCTTTCTTCTTGTATAACCATGGCATATGCCTCATTCACATTCACAGTAGGATTTCTCAGCAAAATGTTACTCCTTACCATACTATAGGTTTCATTTAACCCCATCAGAAATTGCAACAGTCGCTGCTGTTCTAAATGCACAACATAAGGCCTTGATTCTTCACAATCACAAGCAGGTGAGGGAACTAGTACATCCAATTCATCCCATAGATCTTTCATTTTAGAGTAATAAGTAGTAACAGAGTTTGTACCTTGGGTTAGAGTTGCTATTTCAGTCCATAATTGATAAATTCTAGTCAAATTTGATCTATCAAACCGTTCCTTAAAGTCATTCCACACCTTCTTTGCACTTGATGCATAGACTATACTAGGTAAAAATTCTGCAGAAACAGTACTCCCTATCCATGATAAGACCACTGCATTGCATTTCTCCCATTGTGCACTCAACTCTCCTCTGTACGTGCTTTTCACACAACTTCCATCTATGAACCCTAGCTTTCCCTTTCCGAGAAGTGCCATCTTCATCGATCTGCTCCACAGTGCATAATTCTCAGGTCCTGTGAGCTTGATCGGTATTAACACCAGCCCCGGTGCGTCTGAAGCTTGTAGAAATAGTGGATGGTTGTGATCCAAAGCTGAGATCCCAGTGTCTGCCATTGTTGCTGAGCTTCGAAGCTTAGTAAGAGGTGAAGAATTGAAGTAATTTTGTGTCAATATCTTCTACGAGCTAAGCCCTAATCGCCCGCTCTGATACCATGTTAAAATCAGAGGAATTGAGAGCAAACTTTCATTTCTTAACTGTGAAGATTACAGCACACTCCTTCTTAGCTCAGCTAGGAGCAGTTATATACAACTTTAATGAGGCTTAGGGCCCAAGCTAACTAACTGTTAGTTACTAACTAACTGACTATTTAGTTTACTCCCACAGTTTTAACTTGTGTCATTTAAGCCCCTTAACTTCTAAAATAACAGCTCACTCAACAATAGTCAATAACCGTCTTCATTAATGTACTCTAGTGAATTTCTTAATGGACAGTAAATATTTAAAAAAAAATTAAATACAGTTTATGACATCATTTGTCTAGATTTGATTGTTATTGCAAAATGCTGTTCTAGAAACATATTAAGTACAACATAACTTAATAATCGATTTACAATAAAATTTACTTATTACATACATTGTTGTTATAGAGAATAAACATTATAAAAAAGGTCTGATCGATATCGTATATGGGAGGGAGTAACAGATTTCTCAGCATTTTTTTTTAAAAAGCGCCATCTAATTAAATACAAATTGTGTTTAAGGACAGTATGAAAATAAATAGTTGTACTATTTTCTTAGCACTTTCCAAAAAGATAGTCCGAACAAAGTAGACTCATGCAAGACTAAAGGAAACGACAAATTATGATGATTCTTATGTGCCATTAGTTGCTAGGGAAAAAGAGGATTATTAATAAAGAAAGTTGGCCAAGACCTCACAAACCAATGAACGTTAAAAGGTCAATATGCTCCGTACTAGTAATATCTTTTTCACCTTTTCTCTCCCTTGGCTCCTTCTCCTCTTTACTTAAAAACTTGCTTACCAAGTTTGATTTTGTACAACACTATTTAGGCATAACTACAGTACCAACACGAGCTTTCCAATTTCTTGCTCCTTTCCTTCCATTTTTCACATTGCCGTTCGTTGACTAATAGTGTCATCTATTTTGAAACGGAGAGAGTATATACTCTCTTAGCTTGTTCGACAATAAACTAGCGATCAACAAGTTGTACTCGATATGCAAAATTAAACGCAAGCAATATATGTCTATAATCACACTTTAAACCATAATAATATCATAACAAGTTTCAGATATTCTCTAGCTCACTAGTCTAACTTATATACTTGGAGTGCGTGAAGTTAGTGGTAAATAATTGTCCTTCGTAATAGTCGTTGAAAAGGACATGAATTGATGAAAGGAAATCTATCATGCACTCCTTCCTGGCGAAGTTTCTCTCTTTTTCCATTAATTACACATACTTATTAATTAGTGTGAAAATGGAAATGGAATGGCAAGAGTTGTTCACATTGATGTTTACGAGTTTGACTGATATGCCAACTTAATGCAACATTAATTATTTGGTTCCCACTTTTTACTTAAAATTTAAGAAAAAAGGGAGAAAAATGAAATTGTGCAACTGTTGGAAAATTAGGGCCTCTATGAACTGTGAAACTCCCAACTCGCCTCATTTATTTCTTTTGTAATAAGCTAAAGGGTTTTAATTAAATTATTATGTACTCCCTCCGTCCCAAATTAGTTGACACTTTAGCAATTATCATTTGTCCCAAATTAGTTGACACTTTAGGATTTCAAGACAAAAATTGTTAGTCTTTTCCAGCTATACCCTTAATATATAAAAAAATTCTCAACAAAATTTAATAGTCAAACATTAAATAGGATAATATAGTAAAATACACACTCTATTTATTAGTTTTCTTAATGGGCGGGAAGAAGCTAAAAGCGACAACTAATTTGGGACGGAGAGAGTACATAAGTAACTAGCTCGTTAAACTAGACTATCATGTGAATGTCATGATATAATGTTGTGATTGACGAGTTATATCCACTTGAAATTGAATATTTACTAATCTGGTTAAAGCTAGTTAAAATTTTCATAAAGTACATGGTAAAATATATATAGGTCCGCGTACATATTACCCTCCCCAGATCGTACCAGTGAAATTACACTAAACTTCTTGTTGTTGTACGTAACCTGGTAGGTATATTTGTTTAACCATTCAATATTTAAAACCACCTATCCATTAGTTTGACTTTGTGACTATAATTTAATACCTATAAAAGAAAAAAGCGCTCCTTATCAGATATATTTTTACTCTCGCAAGCTCCAATTTGAAATTTTTAGTTGAGGATTGATAAGCTGAATCAATTTCACTACATCCGAGGTAATAGTTTATACTAGTAGATCTTCAATTCGACCACCGAGAATCCGAAATAGTTGATCAAAATATGGCTTTTACTCACACTTGGAATAAACAACAACATATTCAATATAATCCCACATGTAAAATTTACTCACACTTGGAAATTAAAAAGAATACTATAAAGCAGACAAACTTGAATAATATAAAGAAGTTAACTTTACCTTTTGGAATTCCAATCAAATTCATAAGGAATATATGAAAGATTTACATCTTAATTAAAGAGAGAAAAGTTGCTAAAGTTTATTAACTGTTGTCCGCCATGATCTAATTAAGTAAATTTTTGATACAAAGTGTTCAGTATTCAGATGATCGCAAATCTCCAATTTACTTTGGTGCATATATCATTATTATTTACAAGGACTCCTATATAACCAAGGACCCACCCCGTCAATGCACAGGAGTCCACGAGCTTTCTTCACATAGTTGGTTTTATTAAACTTTCCATCTACTCTACTTGTTGCCTATAAATTCCTGTAAAGTCGAGATACATTCCCTCATGCAAATACTTCTTCTCTGCAATATAGCACAATCATATCATCAGTAGTATTTTGACAAGTGTGTGATCATAATGGCGACGCCAAAAGAGCACATAGAAGAAATAAGGAGAAAAAAGTTCTCAATAGGAGGTGAATCAAATCCACTTACAGAGGATCTTCATCAGGCTGTTAAGAATCTCTCTGCTGAACTTTATGCTAAGGATGTTCACTTTCTCATGGAACTCATCCAGGTTATTTTTTCTCCCACGTTGGTGTGTTAATGGGTTCTAGGACTCTTTATATGACTTGTACTTTTCCTTCGAGTTAGCTTTTGGGTTCAGTTAGATAATTTATCCGTTTCTTTAATATAATATATATACGTATCTTTAGGTTTCCCATCCATATATATATATATATATATATATATATATATATATATATATATATATATATATATATATGGATTATGAAATGGAGCAATATAATTTAGACTTCCAAGAAATCTCTGTAATTGAGTTTTGTCAGTTATAACATCTGGAAATTTAGAAGCAAATTCTATACTTCTATTAATAGGAATAATTTTCCCCTTTTCAATATTATGGCCAAGAAATCTTGCTTTAGTTTGAAACAAAAACATTTTAGATTTAGATATAACCAAACCATTTTGTATAATAATTTTTTTAAATAATTCTAAATGCTTAAAATGCATTTCGATAGTATTAGAAAATACTAAGATATCGTCAATATAAACGATAATAAAATTACTATAAGGGATGAATATGTCATTCATAATTTTCTGAAATTCAGAAGGAGCATTTTTTAAACCAAATGGCATAACGTTCCATTCAAATTGTCCTATTGGAACGTTGAAAGCAGTTTTGTACCTGTCAGTTTCAGCTATTTGAATCTGCCAGTACCCTGATTTTAAATCAAATTTAGAAAATATAATAGCATTATGAAGCCTATCTAATAAATCCTTTTTATTAGGAATTGGATACCTGATCCATTTCAAAACTTTATTCAAAGGTTTATAGTTTATTACTAACCTTGGAACTCCTCTTTCCTGTTCAGCATGTTTATTAACATAGAACGCTGTACAGGACCATGGTGATTTCGATGATCGTATGAGACCTTTATGCAATAAAGAATCTATTTCCTTTTTGCATAATTCCAAGTATTCTGAATTCATCTGGCAAGGTCTTGGCTTAGTAGGGATACTATTAGCTTCAGAAAACTCTTCCTCATATGGAAGTGTAACTACATGTTTTTTTCCTATTCCAAAAAGCATTTGGATGTTCACTACAAATTTGTAATGAAAACTGATTTATCATAAAATCAATTTTTTCTCTCAATTTAGGATTTTTTAAAATCTCATCGATATTTAAAGTATAAATTTCTTGTTTAAGAAAATTGATATGCTGACTCTTCTTAGCTAGCATATCTTTCAACTGGTTTAAAACTCTAGTAATAGGTTCAGTTATAAACTGAAAAATAATAGGTTTTCCTTGAAAAGTTCCTATTATCCCTTCTTTATCAATCCTAGTAATAGGAAATATTTTTTGTAAAAAGGGTGTTCCTAGTATAACTTGGTTAGACATATTTTTTATTAAAACAAAGCTTTGAGGTATACATACCTTATTTGTGCATATAGAAGCTGTTGGCAATTTGTACTCAATCTGCATTTTCTCACCATTAGCAGACCTTAAACTATGAGTAGTCTTATGAAAATATCGTGAAGGAATTAATCCTTCTTGAACACAATTTAAATCTGCTCCACTATCAACAAGAGCTATAAATTCTTTTTTGAAATTATAATCAATAAGAAGAGTAATTTTTATAAAAAACTTTTGAGAAGTAAATACTTCTAGTGTAGTTAAAAACTCTTCATTCATATCGCTAAAAATATTATCAAGATTTTCAGAATTAGAAGGGGTAGTGGTTTCATCTTTTTCTTTACCTTTTCCTTCAATTCTAGAAATCCTTTGATCTAATATCTTATTTTCTTTCTTGAGATTATAAATCTCTTTTTTGAGGTTATAAACCTCTTTTTCCAAATCCTGAGACGTAGTAGGTGAACCACTATGACTCATTTTTCTTTGTTCTAGAAGTCTTTTAACTTCTTTCATGGTGTATGGAGTATTATCCATAGGAGCATAGAAACCCTTTTCCAATCCTTCGGATTCCTTCTGTTCGAAATTTCCTTTGATCTGATCGATAAGTTTGGATCTCACTTTGGAATCCTGTACCATTTTCAATAATTCTATTAAATTATCATTATCCAAAGTGTTAAAGACTAAATTGAGAAAATAAATTATAAAATTCATCATTTTCTTCATTATCACAAGGTTGTCCAATCTTGCAAGGATCACATTCATCCTCAGAACTAGTGACAATATCACTTTCATCCTGGAAGACTTTATTTAGATCTTCCTTGGTAGGGATATTTTCCTCACCTGGATCCGATATTTCTGGTTCAGAATTTAATAAGATCTTCAATAAAGAATCCTTCAGATCTTCATCTATATTAAGAGCTTTGATTCTCTCTTTGACCTTGCAGTCTTTATATCGATGACCAAACCTTCCACATTTCCAACAATTTAGTGGATTCTTGGCTTTGGCTTTAATGTCATCCTTTCGCTCTTTAAAAGCTTTTTTTCTTCTAGTACACTTTTCTGTGCGTCTTTCTAAATATTTTTGTCTCCATTCTTGGTAATCATGTTTCTTACCAGTCTTGCTTTTATGAAGCTTATGAGACTTTGATTTGGTTCGGGTTCGTGGATCATCCATGCCGAATTGACCACAAAATTCACCCAACTGTTGTCTTTCATTAAGACGATGGCGTTTAAGCTCCTGATTTAGCTTGATATCATTACATAACGCCAATCCTTCTTGGATACATATTCCAACCAAACTTCCATAAGTATGGTCATCATAGTTAATATTGACTCCTTCTTGCCTAAGAACTTTTTTAACTCTTTCTGCAAAGAGGTTAGGAAGTCCATCTATAAATTTAGATTTCCAATGAGTGCTATTACACTCTGGTAACTCCATGACTCTACAAAGAAATGTATCTTTATAAAGTCTAAATGAAGTTAAAGTCTTACATCTCATATTCTGTAAGAGGGTTCGAATAGTCTCACTATTATCAGACCATCTTCCTGAAAAGTGTTCAATTATATTAACAACCAAAAAATGAACAGCATTAGTATTATCAGCTGTAGAAGTTCCTGGTTCACTTTTAACTGCATTCAAAATTTCATTTCTCTGGTCAACAGTGAGATAATTATCCCACCACCCTTTTAATTGACCAGTAAAACCCGAGGTAATCATATTGGCAACAGTTTTATCACTATTACCATTAGTCTTGCAAATCGTGCTATACATCATCATTCTATGCATAACTACATACATTTGCCTACTGGTAAGGCCATCAATATTCCATTCATATATCTGCTTACCGCTGAAACTATTCGGAGCATACATATCATCCTGCTCTTCGAATTAAACATCCTGAGGAGTAGGCCTAGGATAGTAAAACATCCTTTGCCTTGGTTTATCAGCAAATTTCGAACTATAAGAAGACTTTAATTTATTAATTTGATCATAAGTTAGTTTTGGAAAATCACTTTCAAAAACTTCATTTTCAGATAATGCATTATCACTTTCCTCCGTATTAATTAGAGGCTTTAGTGATAACTTTTTAAATTTCTCATTTAAAAACTTTTCGATATTATATGCATCAGGTTTTAATTTAAAATCTTCAACATCAGGAGGAGGCTGAATAGTTGGAATGGCTACTCGAGGTGGCTTTTCCAATTTTTCTTTTCCTGATGTGCTAGCAGTATTACTGCTTATTATAGAACATATTTTATCTACCTTATCATGTAAAGATACAATATGCTCACCTAATACATGAACATAAATATTAGTATAGTTATGCTGTTTTAACATAATATTAATATGTTTAACAGTAACTTGCAAAGTTTGCTCATCCCATAATGTAGCAAACGCTGCAAAGTCAAGTTTTTTCATTTTAAAAGGTTGCTGTGGAGGTAATACAGCATCAACAATTGTACCATTTGCCATTTCAAATTGCCTTCCCATGACAGCAATATTATTTGCTACATATCTTCCCATAAACCACAAGACAAAAGATATAAGCTTGTCATGCTTTTCAAGATCTTCATAGAATTCTTCTTGAAACGCATGTTGCTTGGTTTTATCAAAACTTTTAAAAAATCATTTCCGAAATAATGCCCATCTAGGTTTATAAAATTCTTCAGAATTTTTTTTTCTTGCGGGTGATCCCCGACTAAAATCTATTTTAGGCTTAAAATCCATTAAATTTCAAAACCCATTTCTGACTCAGTTATATCTGCATCAACATCATTCCTTTGTTGTTCCTTTATTGGAGCAACAGGAGTAACAATATTATCTTTATCAATTTTCAAACTATTATATCTAAGCATTTCTTCTCTTATTTGAGAAGTAGAAGCTCTAGAAGGGGTTTCAACAATATAATCAATTGGAGAGATATGAGAATAATACAAAGAATTAGATCTAGATAAATTTTTAGAGCTAGATCTATCCGATCCCATATTTATCCTACTTACAACGTCATCAGATTCAAATCTGATTTTTACATTGCCCTCTGGAGTCTGTTCAATTCCAGTTAAATCAGTACTTTTCAAATCTTTTGGAGGAGCAGCATCCTCCATGACCCACTCTTTAGGAAAATCTATTTCTTCCCACTTGATAGGTCTTCTAGTAGTAACCTTTGTTTTACCAAAATTAGTTTCTATTAAAATAGTCTCATTTTTAAAATCCATGATTTTGCACATAGGATTTAGAGTATATAATGGTTTAAAATAAATCCTATAACAGATACATATGACTTCTGTATTAGGCATATAGTCATAACCATGCAGTTTAACATTTAAAACTAGGGCTTTTAAAGCATTTTCATCCGATAATGATATCTGTAAATTCGGATAAGCATTATAATATACCGGGCCATAGGCCAAACTTGATTGTACAATCCCTATAAGGGATTTCTTCCAGTTATGGTTTCTACCATCCCTGAGAGCAGCTATAAACGTTTCATTTAGTCCTCTTAAAGTTAAAGGTTTAAATGCAACTTGAATCAAACCAATATGAATAAATCTATGAGTGTGCATATAAGGCAATAAATCATGCTGAGTCAATAAATTAAAGGTAGCATGATCATTATCAATAGTAATAGTATCTTCTGTAGTTTTCACTACTTGTTTCAAACCCAATTTCTCAAAGGTTCCTAACTGGTATATTAACTTAGGTTGAACTTTAGGAATAGTCCACTTGTTAAGTAAATCTAGGTGTTGTGGAATATCATATTCCTCCTTTCTACTGTTTTTAACAGTAGTCTTGTTTCTAATGATATTCATCAGAAAGTTAAGTGTTGAACTCGTCACCTATTGCTACTGTGCACCATGGCTCTGATACCAAATTTATGACGGATCTTAACAGCATGGGGGTAACAGGAAAATTTTACTGGTGACACAACCCTGGCAAGGAGTGGCTGAACCCAAAATTAGGTTCAACAACAGCCCTAAGCGCCATCCTCGGCTAAGCGGGCAAACAACAGAACCTTGGTTCTGGCATGCAGCCTTCCGCCTGGGTTGTCTATCAAACCATACCTTTAACACCACCACCTGCTGAGATTCTAATCATAATCTGTTATTAGAATCATTTTACCCTAGTAGCCTAGTGTGACAGAGCTCAACACTTAATGATTTAGCCTCTCATTAGGCCAAGTATCAAAGCTTAAATTTATTAAAAGAAACAAAATTAAAAGAACAATGTTAAATACCTGGTTTTGCGCTCAGGCAATTAAGAGAATTTTATATGCTTGAAAGTTTTTACAATAGGAGAGATTTACAATTTTGAGAGGGTTGTAAACTGATGCCCTTCTCCGTTCTAACTCCTAAGCTATTTATAGACAAAATAAATCAACAAATTAGGCCCAAACTTTACAAGTGGCCGGTTGAAAATTAAAGAAAGAAAAATGGCCGATAGATGGCCCATTACAACTTTATCAAAGCTGCTTTTATTAAAGAGAGAGCAACATTATTGAAGCTACTTTATTAAAGGTAACTTTATAAAAGCTGAGGGGTCTTGAATAATATGTCCTCGTCAGAGTTTATCCTTTCCCTTAGCGTTTTGTGCCTTGGAAGATTCCCTCTCTTTAGTCACTTGTTCAGTCACCTGTGTCATTATATTGGTGATATAATCATTTGCTTCATCTTCTGTAATTGATTGGGATTCCCCTGGTAGACAATATTCGCCCTCATCTTCTGTATTATTTGCAGAAGCCATTGACGTGTCTGACTGAATTTCAACCTCAAGATTTTTGATTAAATCTTTTTTGACTTCTTCCAAGTAGAAGGCTAACTTTTCCTCTTTGGTCATTAATCCCTTCTTCATCCTTAACTTATGGAGAATGTGTTGATAAGGACTTGGTGTATTAACTTGTTCCAGATGATCAATCTGTTTATATTTCTCGAGTGATTGTTTTATTAAATCAATTGTATCTTGACAGTGTAGATTACCATCAGCTGTTCTTTGAATCATTTTTTTCCAAAACCTCGTATAAAAGGTTCTATATAAGGCAGGAATGTTATGTGGGGTATAATCCACTTCAACGCTCCATTTCATAATCCATGGGATTGAATATTCAATAAAGAAATTCATATAAGAATTTCCCTCTATAAGAGTGTTATTTCCCTGTAATTCATGAATCTTGGGAGATACATCCACCCATTCAGTATATAAACTGAGCAATGGCTCTGGTAGCAATTTTACCGTAGGACCATAAACGATCCACCACTGTGAAAACCAATTTGGTATATTGCTCTGTTTATAAACATTTGAGCATATTTTTATGAACCAAGAATGTTTCTTGTTCTCATTCTCATATAGCAATGCTTTATAAAAGCTATCCACATAGTCCCAGTAATTATATTTTACCGGTGTTTTCATCTCTGGATGATTATAACTTCTTTCAGTTAGGGTACTTAAACCCCATTCTTCTGCGGATATAATTCTTTTGATTATCATTTTGGAAAAGTTAAAAACTTTTTTGGTATTAGCTGGGTAAAAATGCGATATCTCGCAAGATTCAGTGGTGTTAAGTATCATCTCATAATGACCTCTGTACTTATAAGTACAGGCTGCGTATGACGCATTATTTAAATATCTTGCCATTAATTTCCATGGCTCATCTTTCCATTGGAGGTCTCTATCTTCAAGGAATAATATTATTTCCTTGTGATCTGTCTTAATATAAGACTGGATAGTCTCGTTATCATCTTCTAATATAATAGAAGAATATGACGGAGGCATATTATCCTCTGTTCCCTTTTGCTTTTCTTGAGAATTTTTCCATTTCAGGAATTCTTGATACTGTTGGTATGACATTGTATCATTGCTTGTATTACTCTTCGAAGATGATCCTGTTAAGTCTTCGGCTATAAGCCTTTGCTTACCCATTTGGGCTATTACAGCACCTCTACCAGTGCCTCTTCCTCTGTTTCCCCTTCCTCTATTAGAGGTTGGGTTCCCTCGGGCCGGATGCATAACCTGCATATAATAGATCATAAATTCATCAGGCCAGATATGTTGGATAAATTTCCAATACTTTATGGATTCCTATAATTTCCTTTGTAATATCTTTCATTCTAGTTTTTGCTGTGCATATAATGCTGATAACATGATCTACATCTTCTTTATTAAAGAACTTGGCACGTGATAATAAATCTTCAGCTTCATACACCAGTTTTTTCAATCTACTCTGCGTTGCACGCAAATCCCAATATATAGCATACATCTGCTTGGGTAAGAGTTGATTTTGGCAGTATGGACAATAATAAAGCATATTATCTCGTCTACACATATTAAATAACCTGCACATTAAGATAATGATTATTATCATTAACTAGCCAAATATTCTCTAGTCAAAAAATCAGGAAGGCTATTATCTTCTCCTTTCTTATAATGTATTTCAAAATCAAATGGGGCTAATAGCGCCTGCCATCTAGCAAACATTTGCTTAGAGACATCATGTTTACAATCTTTATTAAACATGAATTTAGCTGATTGGCAATCGGTCTTTATAAGAAACTTCTGATTGTATAAATCACCTTGGAATTTTAAAACACATTTTACTATAGCAAGTATTTCTTTTGCTACAGTTGAATAGTTTTTCTGACTGTTATTCCATTTACCAAAATGGAATTGTATCAAATATTCAATTTTCTCTCCTGGAGCATTTTGTTTTAAAATACTCCAGGAGGCCGATGCATCAGACATTGGTTATGGAGGTATTTTAAAACAAAATGCTCCAGGAGAGAAAATTGAATATTTGATACAATCCAGAGATGAAAACACCGGTAAAATATAATTACTGGGACTATGTGGATAGCTTTTATAAAGCATTGCTATATGAGAATGAGAACAAGAAACATTCTTGGTTCATAAAAATATGCTCAAATGTTTATAAACAGAGCAATATACCAAATTGGTTTTCACAGTGGTGGATCGTTTATGGTCCTACGGTAAAATTGCTACCAGAGCCATTGCTCAGTTTATATACTGAATGGGTGGATGTATCTCCCAAGATTCATGAATTACAGGGAAATAACACTCTTATAGAGGGAAATTCTTATATGAATTTCTTTATTGAATATTCAATCCCATGGATTATGAAATGGAGCGTTGAAGTGGATTATACCCCACATAACATTCCTGCCTTATATAGAACCTTTTATACGAGGTTTTGGAAAAAAATGATTCAAAGAACAGCTGATGGTAATCTACACTGTCAAGATACAATTGATTTAATAAAACAATCACTCGAGAAATATAAACAGATTGATCATCTGGAACAAGTTAATACACCAAGTCCTTATCAACACATTCTCCATAAGTTAAGGATGAAGAAGGGATTAATGACCAAAGAGGAAAAGTTAGCCTTCTACTTGGAAGAAGTCAAAAAAGATTTAATCAAAAATCTTGAGGTTGAAATTCAGTCAGACACGTCAATGGCTTCTGCAAATAATACAGAAGATGAGGGCGAATATTGTCTACCAGGGGAATCCCAATCAATTACAGAAGATGAAGCAAATGATTATATCACCAATATAATGACACAGGTGACTGAACAAGTGACTAAAGAGAGGGAATCTTCCAAGGCACAAAACGCTAAGGGAAAGGATAAACTCTGACGAGGACATATTATTCAAGACCCCTCAGCTTTTATAAAGTTACCTTTAATAAAGTAGCTTCAATAATGTTGCTCTCTCTTTAATAAAAGCAGCTTTGATAAAGTTGTAATGGGCCATCTATCGGCCATTTTTCTTTCTTTAATTTTCAACCGGCCACTTGTAAAGTTTGGGCCTAATTTGTTGATTTATTTTGTCTATAAATAGCTTAGGAGTTAGAACGGAGAAGGGCATCAGTTTACAACCCTCTCAAAATTGTAAATCTCTCCTATTGTAAAAACTTTCAAGCATATAAAATTCTCTTAATTGCCTGAGCGCAAAACCAGGTATTTAACATTGTTCTTTTAATTTTGTTTCTTTTAATAAATTTAAGCTTTGATACTTGGCCTAATGAGAGGCTAAATCATTAAGTGTTGAGCTCTGTCACACTAGGCTACTAGGGTAAAATGATTCTAATAACAGATTATGATTAGAATCTCAGCAGGTGGTGGTGTTAAAGGTATGGTTTGATAGACAACCCAGGCGGAAGGCTGCATGCCAGAACCAAGGTTCTGTTGTTTGCCCGCTTAGCCGAGGATGGCGCTTAGGGCTGTTGTTGAACCTAATTTTGGGTTCAGCCACTCCTTGCCAGGGTTGTGTCACCAGTAAAATTTTCCTGTTACCCCCATGCTGTTAAGATCCGTCATAAATTTGGTATCAGAGCCATGGTGCACAGTAGCAATAGGTGACGAGTTCAACACTTAACTTTCTGATGAATATCATTAGAAACAAGACTACTGTTAAAAACAGTAGAAAGGAGGAATATGATATTCCACAACACCTAGATTTACTTAACAAGTGGACTATTCCTAAAGTTCAACCTAAGTTAATATACCAGTTAGGAACCTTTGAGAAATTGGGTTTGAAACAAGTAGTGAAAACTACAGAAGATACTATTACTATTGATAATGATCATGCTACCTTTAATTTATTGACTCAGCATGATTTATTGCCTTATATGCACACTCATAGATTTATTCATATTGGTTTGATTCAAGTTGCATTTAAACCTTTAACTTTAAAGTATATATACATTCCATCTTTAGTCTTCCCATCCATATATATAAAGTATAAACTGTGGCTCTAAAATGTGGCGCGTTACTTACGAGCAAAATATTTTTCAGTGACATATTTTTCATGACAAGTGTTCTCTGTGAGTGGGTCATTTTGTTACTTTTATTTTTCTCATATAAAAGTGGGTGATATAACTGTTTAAGGTATATGATAGACTATAGGCCTGTATATAATGCTCTGGCGATGTTTTTAGGTACAATATATAATGTATTATTAAAGCTTGTAACAGTGTTTAAGCATTGATTGAACCATTTGAGTTTGCATAAGACTAGAATATTTGATCAGTTATTTTCTGTATTTTTTGTGGAAATATTTTATAAGGAAAAAAATATTTTGCACGACTTTTATTTCATAGAAAGTGGTTTTAGTTTTCGAAATCATTTTTTGGACTATTTTCTTTTTAATGTTTTTTATTATAATATAGTCATACCGTAAGTAGTTAAAACCACGTATTTTAAGTTGGGACAATCTAATGAAAATCTTACACTATTAAGAGCCTGTTTGGGTGGGCTTAAAAGCTGCTTATTTTAAGTGGCTTATAAGTTAAAAAGTGACTTAAAAACTGTTTGTTGAGAATTTAGGACTTCTCAAAAAGTGGCTTTTAAGCAACTTATGACTTATAAGTTCAAAAATTTTAAGGTTAACAAACATATATTAAGGGACTTATAAGCTTATAAGTCACTTTTAAGCTCACCCAAACGGGCTCTAATTCATTTAAGAGAAGTTATCATAGGCATAATGTGATTTGAAAATAAACTAGAAAGTTAATAGTCTTTTTTTTTTTTCGTAATGGCAGAACGCGGAGGATAACGAGTACAATGAAGGAGTAGACCCATCACTAGAATTCGTGATCACTTCCAAAGATATTACGGACACTGGAGCTCAGGCTACTCTTTTGATCTTTAATAACGAGAAAGGTTTTTCCCGCAAGAATATCGAGTCCATTTGCAGTGTTGGACGTTCTACCAAGAAGGGCAATCGCAAACGTGGCTACATCGGCGAGAAAGGTAATTCAACTTTTACAACTCAGTTTTTACCTGTTTAACGGAACAATTAGTATTAGATCATTTATATAGTTGACCCCGACTTGTTCGAGATAGAAGCTTAGTTAATGGATATTTCAGTTCGCTTTCCAGCATACAGGTTTCTGCTTTTGTATACTAGTTACAAATTACATTTGCTTCATCTTCGATAAGTCCTTCTAGTATTGGATTTATGACCTACCTGTCTGTAGTATTCTGCTTCATCTTTCCTAGGTGGATCTAGGATTTCTATACGATGAATTTACCACTATTAGGGGCGGAGTTACGATATCAAACAACATTCCTCGAAAACTTTTATTGCACATATAAGGAAAATATCATTTTTTATGATGATATATTATGGATAAAATATTAAAGGTATTTAAATGGGATCGATCCCTGCTCCCAAGTGTAAGTGAACATTCGCTTGACCAAGTGAGTCATTTCAACTTCTAGAGCATGAGTTTCTGAACACCATATTATACATATTTTAAAAAAATATGTATATAAAAATAAAATATCTAGTTTTGTGCGGAACCATGTGTTCACGTGAACCGCAAAATATAAGGCACGTCTGCCCCTGTGACATCATTTCATAATACATTAGCTCGAGTACAGAACATTATTTTTTTTTGCTTGTTTCTTGATGAATTTCCGGTCACGTAACTCATTCGGGATTTTAGTGATGTTATTAAGTTTGTCTTACTTAATTAAAGATACATATATCTGGTCTGTAATTGTAACTTGTTTCTAAAAGCACTTGGTGAATTTTTCTCTCAGGCATTGGCTTCAAGAGTGTGTTTCTCATCACTGCAAGGCCCTATATCTTCAGCAATGGGTATCAGATACGGTTTAGCGAGGAACCTTGCGAGCACTGCAATGTTGGGTATATAGTACCTGAGTGGGTGGAGGCAAATCCAACTCTTTCTGTTATAACCGATATCTATGGGTCTTCTGCTGCCCTTCCAGCCACAACTATCGTGCTTCCACCGAAAGCTGACAAGGTGAAACCTGTTAAGCAGCAGCTTTCAAGTATTCATCCTGAAGTTCTTCTCTTTCTTTCCAAGATAAAGAAGCTTTCAGTCAGGGAGGACAATGAGGATCCCAGGCTTAATACAGTTACTGCTATTTCCATTTCAAGTGAGACCGATTTTGTTAAGAAGAAGAACATTGATGCTGAATCCTACCTGCTCCATCTCTCAGCTGATGAAAAATCGGGTATGGGGGAATGCAGTTACTACATGTGGAAACAGAAGTTTCCTGTCAGGCGGGAGCATAGAGTGGACAGAAGAATGGATGTTGATGAGTGGGTGATCACTTTAGCTTTTCCCAATGGAGAGCGCCTCAACAGGGGAACAAGCTCTCCAGGGATATATGCTTTTCTTCCCACGGAGATGGTCACAAACTTCCCATTTATAATTCAGGCCGACTTTCTGCTAGCATCATCAAGACAGCTTTGAAGCTTGATAGTTGTGGGAGGTTTAAGTATTTTTTTATATCTTACGGATCTTGGATTAGGGGTTTTCTGTATATGAGGAAAGTCCTTGCTATTGATGGGACTCATTTGTCAGGCAAGTACGGCGGTGTCTTGTTGTCTGCCGTTGCCCAGGATGCAGAGAAGCACATATTCCCTGTTGCATTCTGCGTTGTGGACAAAGAATGTGATGCTTCCTATGATTTTTTTTTTCGAACAATTGGTTGACATAGCCCAGTACAATGATGAGTTGAGCGTCATTTCAGACAGGCATAAAAGCATAGCAAAATCAGTTGCCAAGTGGTTCCCCCAAGCTCACTACGGAGTTTGCACGAGGCACCTTGCTGAAAATATCCGTACAAAGTTTCAGTTTGGAGACCACCTGGGGTCCTATTACTTGGCAGCAGATGCATATCGTGTGGAGGATTTCAGAACGCACTTTAAGCAAATCGAAGACAACGATCCAAGGGTTGCCAGATATCTTCAAGATGACGTGGGGTTCCATAAATGGAGCAGATGCTTTTTCCTGGGCACAGGTACACGACTATGAACATTCATACCAAATGTTCTGAACGTTGCGTTGGAATGTTCTATATTTACATGTCAATTAAGTCGAGAACATTCTAATTGACGTTCAAAATAGTACCAATGATGTGTATGACGTAATTATTGATGTTCTGATCGCATGCTTAATGTTCGCACTTGGATTAGACGTATTTAGCATTAAGGTCTTTGTTTGTTTGTTACAATTTCAGATTTGCAGTGATGACATCGAACATTGCTGAGTCCACAAATGCAATGCTGAGGGATGAAAGAGAATATCCTATCGTTGCCCTATTAAATCATATCAATCGTACATTTGGCGAAAAATTCCATGTGAGAGCTACGGAGTTCCTCGAGGTTTCAACCATATGTGTCCCTTCAATTGAAGGAAAAATAAGATTCAACCTGGAGGAAGGGGGTAAGCTCGCAATTAGTCGAAAAGGTACGTATGGTTTCACCATCATCAGTCCAGGCCAGGGAGCAGAAGTCGATTTACTCAACAGAACTTGTACGTGCAGAGAGTATCAAATTGACTTAATACCCTGTAAACATGCTATGGCAGCTATCAGAATGCTGCGTCCAGACGACTATGGAGCGTGCGTCTATGACTTCACTTCTGCATATTACAAGTTAGAGTCATATATGCTTGCCTATGCAGAACCGATCAATGCTGTTCCGCCGGAAGAATTTTGGAATGTTCCTCCTGAGCTGCTTGAGAGACGAATATTGCCTCCTTTCATCGACGTGGGTAAGGGTAGACGAAGGAAAAAGCGGATACCATCAGTTGGTGAAGTATTTTCAAGTAGGAGAAACAAATGTAGCATCTGCAAAAGGTCAGGCCACAAAAGAACTACTTGCCCGAAACGAGTGGATAGTGGACAATCCTCCCAAACTCAAAGTGTTGCTTTTTGAATTTTAATCTTGACAATTTTATATATTTTTATATTTGAACTTTTAACTTAATGTTCCGAGCATTTATCAATGGCGTTCCAAATTCCTGTCATTTTTGTAGTATATAATTCAAATTGATCATCATACAGATGTTCTAATACTGCAAACGGGATGTTCAGTATAATGCAATAGTCATGCTGATTGATCAAGCGAAGGGTTGCCTCGTGCAATTAAAAGGTGTGAAAGCATCCCCCAACCTGCATACGAAAAAGGCATTAATTAATCCAGATACATCACCTAGAGAGTAGTGAACGACTTTTCAATGTTCATATCACGCCTTTTGGTGTTTTTTATGTTTTTTATCATCTATAAATACAAACATTTACTTGTCCCTCCATACACACAATTATCCTCCTACTTGAATTAGCAAAATTTCTTCATAGACAACAAATACAAATGGAAAATAGCCAAAACGAAATTGTCGCTAATGACCACTATGCCCCAGCCAACGAACCTGACCATAACGAATATTATGGAAACATCGCCTGGGATATTGCCGGTATACAAACTGACATCACTGCAATCAACCATTCTGTGGACCGCTTATCTGCTGATGTATGGAGCATAAGGCAAGTGTTAGTTCAGCGCTTGGAGCGTATTTAAACCATAATAATATCATAACAAGTTTCAGATATTCTCTAGCTCACTAGTCTAACTTATATACTTGGAGTGCGTGAAGTTAGTGGTAAATAATTGTCCTTCGTAATAGTCGTTGAAAAGGACATGAATTGATGAAAGGAAATCTATCATGCACTCCTTCCTGGCGAAGTTTCTCTCTTTTTCCATTAATTACACATACTTATTAATTAGTGTGAAAATGGAAATGGAATGGCAAGAGTTGTTCACATTGATGTTTACGAGTTTGACTGATATGCCAACTTAATGCAACATTAATTATTTGGTTCCCACTTTTTACTTAAAATTTAAGAAAAAAGGGAGAAAAATGAAATTGTGCAACTGTTGGAAAATTAGGGCCTCTATGAACTGTGAAACTCCCAACTCGCCTCATTTATTTCTTTTGTAATAAGCTAAAGGGTTTTAATTAAATTATTATGTACTCCCTCCGTCCCAAATTAGTTGTCGCTTTTAGCTTCTTCACGCCCATTAAGAAAATCATTAAATAGAGTGTGTATTTTACTATGTTACCCCTATTTAATGTTTGACTATTAAATTTTGTTGAGAATTTTTTTAATTATTAAGGGTATAGTTGGAAAACACTAACAATTTTTGTCTTGAAATCCTAAAGTGTCAACTAATTTGGGACACACCATTTTTCCTAAAGCGACAACTAATTTGGGACGGAGTGAGTACATAAGTAACTATCTCGTTAAACTAGACTATCATGTGAATGTCATGATATAATGTTGTGATTGACGAGTTATATCCACTTGAAATTGAATATTTACTAATCTGGTTAAAGCTAGTTAAAATTTTCATAAAGTACATGGTAAAATATATATAGGTCCGCGTTCATCCCACCCTTCCAAGATCGTACCAGTGGAATTACACTAAATTTCTTGTTGTTGTATGTAACCTGGTAGGTATATTTGTTTAACCATTCAATATTTAAAACCACCGATCCATTAGTTTGACTTTGTGACTATAATTTAATACCTATAAAAGAAAAAAGCGCTCCTTATCAGATATATTTTTACTCTCGCAAGCTCCAATTTGAAATTTTTAGTTGAGGATTGATAAGCTGAATCAATTTCACTACATCTGAGGTAATAGTTTATACTAGTGGATCTTCAATTAGACCACCGAGAATCCGAGATAGTTGATCAAAATATGGCTTTTACTCACACTTGGAATAAACAACAACAACATACCCAGTATAATTCCACGTGTAAAATTTACTCACACTTGGAAATTAAAAAGAATACTATAAAGCAGACAAACTTGAATAATATAAAGAAGTTAACTTTACCTTTTGGAATTCCAATCAAATTCATAAGGAATATATGAAAGATTTACATCTTAATTAAAGAGAGAAAAGTTGCTAAAGTTTATTAACTGTTGTCCGCCATGATCTAATTAAGTAAATTTTTGATACAAAGTGTTCAGTATTCAGATGATCGCAAATCTCCAATTTACTTTGGTGCATATATCATTATTATTTACAAGGACTCCTATATAACCAAGGACCCACCCCGTCAATGCACAGGAGTCCACGAGCTTTCTTCACATAGTTGGTTTTATTAAACTTTCCATCTACTCTACTTGTTGCCTATAAATTCCTGTAAAGTCGAGATACATTCCCTCATGCAAATACTTCTTCTCTGCAATATAGCACAATCATATCATCAGTAGTATTTTGACAAGTGTGTGATCATAATGGCGACGCCAAAAGAGCACATAGAAGAAATAAGGAGAAAAAAGTTCTCAATAGGAGGTGAATCAAATCCACTTACAGAGGATCTTCATCAGGCTGTTAAGAATCTCTCTGCTGAACTTTATGCTAAGGATGTTCACTTTCTCATGGAACTCATCCAGGTTATTTTTTCTCCCCTTTCTCTGCATTCTAGTAATATGTCGAGATATGCCACGTTGGTGTGTTAATGGGTTCTAGGATTCTTTATATGACTTGGGCTCTTCCTCTCTTCGAGTTGGCTTTTTGGGTTCAGTTAGATCGTTTATCCGTTTTGTTTAACATAATATATATACATTCCATCTTTAGTCTTCCTATCCATATATATAAAGTATAAACTGTGGCTCTAGAATGTGGCGCGTTACTTGCGAGCAAAATATTTTTCATTGACATATTTTTCATTACAAGTATTCTCTGCCAGTAGATCATTTTGTTAGTATTTTTCTCATATAAAAGTGTGTGATATAGTTGTTTAAGGTCTATGATATAATGCTCTGGCGATGTTTTTAGGTACAATAATATTAATGTATTATTAAAGCTTGTAACAGTGTTTAAGCATTGATTGAACCATTTGAGTTTGCACAAGACTAGAACATTTGATCAGTTATTTTCTGTACTTTTTGTGGAAAATATTTTATTTGGAAATAAAAATATTTTGCATGACTTTTGTTTCATAGAAAGTGGTTTTAGATTTCGAAATCATTTGTTGGACTATTTTCTTTTTATTGTTTGCTAGTATAATATAGTCATACCATAAGTAGTTAAAACCACATATATTAAGTTGGGACAACTTAATGAAAATCTTACACTTAATTCGTTTAAGAGAAGTGATCATAGGCATAAACTAGAAAGTTAATAGTAATTTTATTTTTGTAATTGCAGAACGCGGAGGATAACGAGTACAATGAAGGAGTAGACCCGTCACTAGAATTCGTGATCACTTCAAAAGATATAACGGACACAGGAGCTAAGGCTACTCTCTTGATCTTTAATAACGAGAAAGGTTTTTCCCGCAAGAATATCGAGTCCATTTGCAGTGTTGGACGTTCTACCAAGAAGGGCAATCGCAAACGTGGCTACATTGGCGAGAAAGGTAATTCAACTTTTTCAATTCAGTTTAATAGACCCCGACTTGTTTGAGATAGAAGCTTAGTTAATGGATATTTCAGTTCGCTTTCCAGCATACAAGTTTCTGCTTTTGTAGACTAGTTACAAAATACATCTACTTCAACTTCGATAAGTCCTTCTAGTATTGAATTTTTGAGCTACCTGTCTGTAGTATTCTGATTCATCTTTCATAGGTCGATCTAGGATTTCAATACGACGAATTCACCACTATTAGGGCGGAGTTGCAACATCTAAAAAATGATTGGCAAACAACTTTCATCGAAAACTTTTATTGCATATATAAGAAAATAGTTATTTTATATGATAGATATATTATGGAAAAAATATTAAAGGGTATTTAAATGGGAATCGATCCCTGCTCCTAATTGTAAGTGAACCATCGCTTGACCAAGTGAGTAATTTATACTTCTAGATCACGAGTTTCTGAACACCATATTAGACATATTTTTAAAAAAATAAAAAAATATGTATATAAAATATGTAGTTTGGTGCGAACCATGTATTCACGTGAACCGCAAATTATAAGGCCTGTCCGCCCCTGCGACATCGTTTCATAATAAATTAGCTTGAGTACATAACATTAATTTTTTTCTTGTTTCTTGATGAATTTCCGGTCACAAAACTCATTCGGGATATGAGTGATGTTATTAAGTTTTTCTTACTTAATTAAAGATGCATATATCCGGTCTGTGATTGTAACTTGTTTCTAAAAGCACTTGGTGAATTTTCCTCTCAGGCATTGGCTTCAAGAGTGTGTTTCTCATCACTTCAAGGCCCTATATCTTCAGCAATGGGTATCAGATACGCTTTAGCGAGGAACCTTGCGAGCACTGCAATGTTGGTTATATCGTACCTGAGTGGGTGGAGGCAAATCCAACTCTTTCTGTTATATCCGATATCTATGGTTCCTCTGCTTCCCTTCCAGCCACAACTATCGTGCTTCCACTGAAATCTGACAAGGTGAAGCCTGTTAAGCAGCAGCTTTCAAGTATTCATCCTGAAGTTCTTCTCTTTCTTTCCAAGATAAAGAAGCTTTCAGTCAGGGAGGACAATGAGGATCCCAGGCTTAATACAGTTACTGCTATTTCCATTTCAAGTGAGACCGATTTTGTTAAGAAGAAGAACATTGATGCTGAATCCTACCTGCTCCATCTCTCAGCTGATGAAAAATCGGGTATGGGGGAGTGCAGTTACTACATGTGGAAACAGAAGTTTCCTGTCAGGCGGGAGCATAGAGTGGAGAGAAGAATGGATGTTGATGAGTGGGTGATCACTTTAGCTTTTCCCAATGGAGAGCGCCTCAACAGGGGAACAAGCTCTCCAGGGATATATGCTTTTCTTCCCACGGAGATGGTCACAAACTTCCCATTTATAATTCAGGCCGACTTTCTGCTAGCATCATCAAGGGAAACTATCCTTCTCGATGACATATGGAATCAGGGCATTCTTGACTGTGTTCCTTCTGCTTTTGTCAATGCTTTCACATCACTTGTGAGAGCTAATGAAGGTGCTCCAGTTTCTACTCTGACTCATATGTTTGGCTTTTTACCAGTCAATGCATCTCCTTATCCAAATCTTAATAAAGTGAGAGATACCATCAAAAGTAAACTGCTAGATGAAAGTATCATTCCATGTGAGTCATACATGGAACAGAAATTCTTCCAGAAGCCCAATGAAGTTGGTAGGTTGATGCCTGCTTTCTGGAATCTGCTAAACAAGGCAAGGAAGCAGGGGGTCGTATTGCATAACATCTCGTCCCATGGAAGATTCATCATGAACTCTTCCTTTGATAGGAAGATGTACGACCACATTTTAAACTTTTTGGAGGTGAAATATGTTGACAGTGAATGGTATGCAAAGTGCATTCAGAGTTCTAATCTTGTTTCGGGAGTCTCAGAGGATGTTTACTTGGAACTTTTATCATTTGTTGCTGAGAAATGGACGTCGTCTTTCAAGACAACTGAGATGACGAACATTCAACTTTTGAAATATGTTGATTTTGATGATGACGTGGCTTTGTGTAGCATACGTGAGGCAGTGAATGGTAATCATTCGTTGCTTTTGTCTCGTGAGTCTGGCCAAGTCTCTTGGCTGATCAACTGGAACTCAGAATTTCGTTTTGCCAAACGTTTTTTCTTTGCCAAATCAACACAAGAAGCTGTCCGTAGTCATTCCAAAAGCCAGACAGTTTTGGAGTGGCTCAGAGATGAGGTCAATGTGAGCCCTGTAAATGTGAACGACTATGCTCTTCTCCTTCTTAGCTCACTCAAGGATGATCAAAAACTTGCTGTGGCTTTTTCCCACTTTTTACATCAGTCACTGACGAGGAATTATTTATCTAAAGATCAGGTTGCTGCATTGTGTAGTATAATGCCGCTTGTTGATAACTATGGACAGGTCACCAGGCAAAGGAAGGGGGTACTGGTGCCTGCGAATGGAAGCAAATGGGTGCAGTTGATTGGGTCAAACCCATGGAGAAATGAAAGCTATGTCGAGCTTGGAGAAGATTATTTGCAGTCCGGCAGCTATGCTGGAGTTTGTACCAGCAAGAAAGAGCTTCTGGGATTTCTCAAGATTTATGTTGCAGCTAAGGACATTCCTGACTTACCTCCTCCTGATGCAACGATTTCTAGTATGTCGTCTCCGCTCACTAAGGAAAATGCATTGCTGCTGTTAGAATGGATTCGTAAAATGAAAATGAAAGGTTTTTCCTTGCCAAGAAGATTCTTGACCTGCATAAGGGATGGAAGCTGGCTGAGGGTATCACTGAGTGGTAACCCTGGGTACAGGCCTCCGTCAAAATCATTCTTCCATACTTCATCATGGGGACATCTGTTGCAGCATGGATCAGTTCTCGTAGATATTCCATTGGTCGATCAGGGATTTTATGGCAGTGAACTAAAACAGTACAAGGAGGAGTTGAGCACTATGGGTGTCATGTTTGAATTCAAGGAGGCATGTGAATTTATTGGAGAACATTTTATGTCTCTGGCAACTTATTCTACTTTAAACAAAGGCCATGTGATTTCAATCCTAAATTTCATCAAGTATCTGAGGGAGAAATACCTTTCCCCAGAAACCTTCATCTCTAGCATTAATAGTAGAAGGTGGTTGCAGACTACTCAAGGTGAGAAGAGCCCTTTGGAAGCTGTTTTCTTCGACAGCGAGTGGAATGCTGCCTCACAGATCAGTGACATCCCATTCATTGACCAAAAGCACTATGGAGATGAGATTCTTTCCTTGAAAACAGAGCTGAAGCTTCTTGGAGTGGTGTTTGGTTTCAATCAAAATTACCAGCTTGTTGTTGACAATCTGAAATCTCCAGCACGCATAGGTTGCCTGACATCTGATGCTTTGCTCTTGTCACTGAAATGCATTAGCCATCTGAAATCATCTGACAAGATATGCAGGGCACTTAGGGATAGTAAATGTATGAAGACCATGAACATGGGGTGCAAATCTCCGTCTGAATGTTATTTGCTTGATCCTGTATGGGGCTGCCTGCTGCAGGTTTTTGGCAGTTTTCCTCTTATTGATACGAGCTTCTATGGAAGCTCTATCTTGTCATATAAAGGCACGTTGCAGAAATTGGGAGTGGTTGTTGATTTTCAGGAGGCAACTCAAGCTTTTGCTGCTGTTTTTAGGCAGCAGACATCGAAGGGTGCCTTAAACAAGGATAATGCCCTTTCTCTTCTTGAATGCTACAAAAAATTAAAGATGACTAGCTATAAATTTCCTTCTGATCTTAAGAGCTGCATTCAGGAGGTCAAGTGGTTGCGAACTCGAATTGGTGTTGATAAAGTACCTAAAGAATGCATACTCTTTGATTCAGCTTGGGAATCTATCTCGGCAATCTCTTTGTTGCCTTTTGTTGATGATAGTGAGGCTCAGTATGGAAGGAGCATTCGTGCATACAAGGATGAACTTCAGAGTATGGGAGTTACTGTGACATTTGCAAGTGGGGCAAAATTTGTGCCTGCATGCCTTCGATTACCTGAAGACCCTAGTGTAATTACTGCTCCAGTGGCATTCTCATTGTTAGATGTCATGCGGAAGTTGGAGCTGGAGCATAATGATGATCTGATTGCTACTTTGCGGTCTAAACTCGCTAGAAAATGGATGAAGACTAATGCTGGTTACAGGTCGCCAGATAAGTGTTTGTTGTTTGGTTCCCAGTGGAATCCTCTCTTACAGCCCGAAGATGGTCCTTTCATCGACGACAAATTTTATGGCTCCAACATAGAGTCGTATAAGAAAGAGCTCAAGTCTCTTGGTGTTGTGGTTGAAATTGGAAATGGATGCTCGATACTAGCGGATTACCTTGATTGCCATACCAGCAGCATTACTATCACTCGGATCTACAAGTACTTGAGTAAGTTCAATTGGGAACCAACTAAAGAAGATCCAAGAAAGATATGGATTCCAATTGGGGATAACAACGGAGAGTGGGTAGACCCTGATGATTGTGTTCTGCATGACAAAAGTGGTTTCTTTGGCCTGCAGCTGCATGTTCTTGAGAAGCACTATGACAAAGAACTGCTCAGTTTCTTCTCCAAGCTAGGCGTTAAAAGCAATCCTTCTCTTGATGATTATCACAAGCTTTGGAAGTCGTGGGAAGACACTGGACACAGTTTATCACAATCTGAGTGTCAAACTGTTTGGGAGTTCATTGTGAAGCACTGGAACTCAAGAACCGAGAGCTTTCTATCTGAGAATTTGTCAAAACTTCCTGCGAGTTCAGGCTTGAATGGAATTTTAATGCTTGACAAACGTGATGTTTTTATTGCTGATGATCTCTATCTGAAGGATTTATTTGAACAGTCTTCTTCTCATCCTTTGTTCGTTTGGTACCCACAGCCAAGCTTGCCATCTTTGCCTCGTCAGAAGCTGCTTGAAGTTTACAGCAAGATTGGTGTTCGTAATTTGTCTGGATCTGTTCTAAAGAAAGGTCTGTCTTCTGTTAATTGTGCTGGACTTGAGCAGGTGCAGCCGCAAGAGATCTTCATTGGAAGGGGTTTGTTTAAGTTGATTCTTGGTTTCCTTGCTGATCCATCACTTCAAATGGAATCCCTCAAGAGACATGAAGCTCTTAAAACCCTCACAGATGTTAGTATTTTTGCGACATCAGAACCAATAACCATGGAATGCAGTCTGTCACTTTCTTCTGGAGAAGTCCTGAATGTTAAAGTGAGCCGAATGATGTGCTGGGAAAGAGAGAAATCAAAGTTGTTTATACAGAAGCTGGACAAATCTGGTGGTTACAAATGCAAGCTCGAGTATGCTACATATTTCTCTGAAGTAATTGCTGAGGGTATTCTAAGGGAGAAAGAAGATTATGTGCATCAACTCGCTGAATTGATCAAGTTGGGTTTCATCCTGGAATTTGATGAGGATGCCGTTGGTTTCTTGATGAAAACAAAGAATCTGCAGATATTTTTGGAGGATGAAGAGTTCATTTCCTCTGCCTTCACTTCTGAATAGGTATTTCTGAGCACTAAAATCACCCCATCCCCATTCTACACCCCCTGATGTCTGGATAAGATGTTTATTTTGCTTTTTGGTAATTTCTTGAATTATGTTACTTTTGACATGTTTTGGTGTTTGAAGTAGATGATCGATTATCTTGCTTGCATACATAAGTCACAATTTAACTGATTCTTGGAGATGTGATATTATAGTTTGCCTTGTCTTTGGTTCCTATGGACCATTTAATTGAAAGGAGTCGGTATTTCTTGCTTTTGTTTCTTGCTGTTGCCTTTCGACTTGCTTTGCTTTCCCAACAGAAATAGCACAAAAAGTTAGCCGGCAAATTGTTTTTGTGACTTCCTTTGTTATTTTTGTATAGAGCAAGATGGTTTGGCTTGGGTAAGACCTTGCTTCTTAGACAGGGTAAATGCAACACCCCTTTTACGGGTGAATTCCCTTGTTCTGGCAAATGTTATACAGTATTTTAGTGGAGTAGAACAGCCTTTGAAGGGGAATGGGCATACCCCCTTTATACAGACTTATTTAGGAGATTCTGGAAGTTGTCTTAAACAATTAGATTAAAAGTTTATCCAATTCTTAATTCTCAATTGCTGATGTCTTCTCCCTTTGAAATGCTTAAAACACCAGGCGATCGTTCTATCTTGTTGTTATAGTTATTTGAGGTGGTTATTGATGTATTGTCTAGTGGAGATATTGCAACCAGGGATTGACTAGCTCGAACTTCTCTGTGCAGGAATCATGACATGGCTGTAAATTGTTTGGAAGAAGTCTCTGGGTTGGCGAGTATCTCCATAGAAGCCAAATGAGAATTCTGGCGTTCTCTGGTCAGAGAAGTCTCTTGCACAAGTTTGATCTTTTGTTATGAATCCTTGCTACTTGTTAATGCAGTTTGTTTTGTTTAGCTGCTCTTAAGGTTGTCTGTGTAATTTACTAAATTTGCTCTAAGATACTATTGCTGAATAGCTCGAAATCGTCTGTTCCCTATTTTGTAGCTTGGTCCTATTCTGCATCTTCGTCCAGTTCTTGGATTGTCTTTAACAAAAATTACTACCTGGAATTCTCGAAAAGAAGATTAATGAAAGATAGTTTTTTCTGTTACTTTGTTCGACTATATAACCCTTTTTTGCCTCATAAGGAATTAAGTAGATAGGATAAAAAGGTAGCCAAAACAGTAAAGAAAAATAGTACTAGCATTTTTTTAATTATACTGATAATTCTAGGGGACATACAGTAGCAAACAGAGAATGGTGGATATTTTTGTGAGTTAAAAAATAGCCAATGTGGTGGATGATAAATTAAGCTGGTGTTTTTCCTGGGAGAAGATGAGTGCGGTCCGGGGAGGGGTACTGAGCTGCAGAGCAACAGGATCGAACGTTCAACAGATTCTTTGGCAGTGCACTTCTAAAGCTCTTCCTCTTCCTTTCTTTCTTTGGATCGGGCTCCTGTATCAAACAGGATATCATTTAGTATTTGTGCTATAAAAAATAATGGTAGATTTTGTTTCTTTATTTTCTATTTGCATTATGACAATGTGTTAGGTTTTTCAAAATGAAGTGATTCTGAATAAACTAGATAACCCTAGGTTCTAGGTAACATCTCTATGACATGAGAGTACTAGGAAAAGCTTGAATGGTGTACAAAGATGTGCTAAATAGTAACCTTTTTAACTTTTAAATGATGTTCATATCCCTGTATTTTAAGATCTACCAAACCACCTATAACTAACCTTATGGAAGTTGGACTATTGCCATTCAATGTGGAAATATTTTCATGCCATTTATATTTGACAGAAAAAGAATCATTGCATACCTTTGTTGATGGTACGGTAGCAGCTATAGGGATTAAAGGTTTTGTAGCTGCAACTGTAGTTGTGTCCTTAAAGACATCCTTCTTACCTGCATAAATGGTTATAAAGGAAAATTAGGAAGCAAAAATCTAATGGTTGGGCCAGGAGAGTCTCTTAAGCTGTTCTCCTCTTCCCATTGAAGTATTTCACAAAACTTGTTATAAGAAAACTTAACATCAACTGGCTGAATTCTTTATGTGAGATTACGTGTATTCGATATATACTAACGTTACAAATAGTCAATTTTATCCATTCGTATGTCTAAGCGCCATATACAATTATATTTGTATTTAATTACAGGTTTGTATTGCTTTCTCTCGATAATCTTAAAGTAAACATACCGATTACTTCATTAATCTTCTTGTCTTCAACATTGTTATCTTTGAAGTAAACCCTAAAACTTGGTGAACCAGGACAAACATCACCATTATCCTCCTCAACATGACGCTTAATCATCCTGTCATCATCATTCTTTCCTTCATGATCTTCAAAATCTCCATGATCCCCTTCTTCCTCTTCATGAACAATTGCTTCTATAATTTTTGCTACCCTTTCGTCGTCTGCTTTCGCCTTTTTCATAATCTTAATAGACTCCTCTTTTTCGTCATCTTCTATGGCATGGGAAAGCAATTCTTTCTTTGAAGGTGTAGATTGTTTTATTGCCCTGCTTAAACGCCTTCTTTTCCTCATGTCATCTAAACGTTGAAGGAAGTTTGGGGGGATCCTAGTTGGTGCAGCCATGCCTTTGGCATTTGCTTTGGAGACTTCACCACCCATATTTTGTCAAGGTTTTGTAAGGGCAGGCCAATAACATTAATGAAGGTAAACTATAAAACTATAGGAGGATATGGAAAATGAAGTTAGTATATTAATTGATCAAACAAGTTGTTGAAGGATTTGCTGCATGCTGATGAGGAAATGAAAATTTGTAGATACCATAACACATTCTTTATTTTTAGGAGAGAATTTGACCTTGGCTAAATTTTTCTCTGCTTCTAGTAACTAATTACGGTAATTATTAATACTATAAATAAGGGTTTTAACCTCCTTCAAGGAAGAGGTGTCTAGGATATCCAAGGTATGCATGCATGTGTTCTGAGTTTCATGACACTTTTTTTAGCAAGAAAAAGAAAGATTGACAATGTATCTAATTAAATTTTACTAAATTGTTCATCTTCGTTATATATTTTCACTCATACTAACTCGACAGACAACTTATTATACGACAATGTGTATTAATCATTCACATAAACTCTTGGAAATTATCCTTTCATGTACAACTATTATTTACTCAACAAGCTTGCTCTATTAAAATTGAAACTTTGCTCTATTAAAATTGAAACTTTACGGGTCGTTTGGTTAAGATAGAGTTTACGCGGGTATTAACAATGTACGTATTAGTAATGTGGGTATTAGCAATGTGAGTATTAGTAATGTGGGTATTAATAATGCGGGTATTAGTAATGCGGGTATTAGTAATGCGGGTATTAATAATGTGGGTATTAGTAATATATGTATTAGCTATGCATATATTATACCGTAAGGATAATTTCTTGAATCACTAATATATTACAAATTAATATACACTGTTATAATTTAAAATATTTAGTTAGTCCTTGAATATGATTTAAAAATATTCTTACTATTATGAGGGTTAATTTTGTCATTTTAAATTTTAATACCTGCATTATTAATATCTGCATTATTAATACCACCTTCTACCCCGCATAAAATAATACATAGATTCCCGCATTAATAATGCGGGTATTAGATATGCGGAAAAGGAAATTGTGAACCAAACATTGTATTAGTAATGCTATGTTTTATGTGGAAAAGGAAAAGACCAACCAAACATGGTATTATAATGCTAAATTTTGTGCAGCTATCAAAGAGGAAACCAAACAATGTATTAGTAATACCAAGACTTTATGAGGGTATTAAATTAGTGCTAGTGCAAACCAAACGACCCCTTAGGGGTCGTTCGGTTTGGGTTTCTTTTTACGCGGGTATTAACTATTAATGTGGGTATTAATAATGTGTGTATTAATAATGTAGGTAGGTATTAGTTATGTGGGGTTTAATAATGTGGGTATTATATTATAACGTAGGGATTATTTGTTGAATCAATGATATATTACAAATTAACAAAAAATATTATTAGTTAAAATATTTATTTACTCCTTAAATAAAATTTAGAAATATCCTTATTATTATGAGGGTTAATTTTGTCATTTTAAATTTTAATACCTACATTATTAATACCCACATTATTAATACCACCTTCTACCCCGCATAAAATAATACATAGATTTCCGCATTAATAAATGCGGGTATTAATAATGCGGAATATACAAAAATGCAACCAAACGTTGCACTAATTTTATGTGGGTATTAAAATTTCACAAAAACCAACCGAACGCTGCGCTAAATTAACGCTAAGTTTTGTGCGGGTATTAATAGTTAATAAGGCAAACCAAACGACCCCTTAGTACTCAGTTGTGTACTGTATGATTAGTTACACGTGCCGAGAAACTAGTATATATATATATATATATATATATATATATATATATATCCGATCTTCGTACAATTGGAGAATAGCAAAGACATGGAAAAGAAAGATCCCATTGTCAAAGTTCAAAAGGCCATTGGCAACTTTGTGATTTTCCCAACACTATATTCTGGAAAAGGAATAGCAATGACCCCACAACTCAACACTGTTAGTATGAACTTATGACAATGACTACAAAGACTCTCTGTTAAGTCTTCAGCTAGTATACTATATAATGTGGTTTTATATTTACTATAAGCCCAGCCTCCACCACTCAGAAGTGTAACGAGACGTTAGTTTGAGATCTTTCCACTTTTAACTAAAATTTTTGTGTTTGTCCTGCAAATATAGAACTTTTTGTAGGAAGTAGTTTACCTTATAATAAACGTGAAATACGAGTCTGAGTTTATCGGAACAGTAAACTACTTCAAAAAAAAAAAACTACTATAAATATCGGATAGTTAAACCAAAAGATATTATAAGCGTCGCCGCCTTCCCTCCCCCCCCCCCCCCTCCCTGTCCCGTTTACCATGCACGAAATACCTAAAGATGAACTAATTGTAAAACAAATTATGTCCTTCAGTAACTTGTGCTACGAGTATATTTAAAAAAAAATTAAGAGTCTAACAATAATCTTATCCACCTTGATGTTTTTTTCATTGGTGTGACAAAATCCCAATTAATGACCTGCTCACCAGCAAGAAGTATTTGAGAGAGGAAGAATAAGTGTTAAATCATCAAACGACATGGTAATTAACGTTTACAGAAAGTTTGTATAATTAAAATTACCTTGCTATTAGTGAAAAAATTACACTGGGAATTGGTGAACGTTAATGGCTTATAGCCCGTCTGGGATTGCTGACAAAAACTGTTTATTTTGAGAAGTACTTTTGGCATAAGTACTTTTTAAATAAGTACTTTTGGATAATAAGCAGTTTGTGTTTGGACAACTCATTGGAGAAGTACTTTTGATAAATAATTTGTGTTTTGGTTAATCGTTACGAAAAGTACTTTTCAGTGTCAAATTACGAAAAGGACATCCATGTTCATTTTACATTTGGATTAATAAAAACAAAAAAAATAATTTTGAATATTTATCATAAAAGATTTTAATTAGAAAATTTATTTAGTTAAATATAAAACATAACGTAAAAGATATAAATTTAAGTTATTGAACAATATAAAATATAGTTAAATCAAAGTGATAACGGAATTAGGAATTTCTAGTAATCACTTATTTTTAAAAGATGATTTAAAGAGTAGGACATCCTATATACGGTTGATAGTAATACCTAGAAATAAAAATTAGTCCTGGAGGAAGAAGATTTGTAAAAGTACGTATTAAAAAAAAGGAAAAAAAATATACTATTGTATTTTGAGAGAGATATGGTTAATTTATAAGGAATAATATGGTAAATATGAATTCTTGGTAAGGATATTTCTGTCTTGAAAAAATTAATAAACTGCTTCTGCTTCTGCTTCTTGGAAGAAGCAGATATTTGTAGCTTCTCCCCAACAGCAGAAAAACTGTTTCTGCTTCTACCTAAAAGTACTTTTTTTTAGAGCCTGTTTGGCCAAGCTTCTGAGGAGCCAAAAGTGCTTATTTTTCACCAAAAGTGCTTATTTTGAAAAATTGAGGTGTTTGGCCAAGCTTCTAGGAGAAAATAAGTGCTTTTGAGTGGCAGCAGAAGCTGTTTTTCTGCGGTAGGGAAGAAGCTGGAAAAAGTAGCTTTTCTCCAAAAGTGCTTTTGAGGAGAAGCAGAAGCTGTTTTTAATTTCCATCATTCCAAAATATCCTTACCAGAATTACTTATATACCGAATTATCCCTACTTATTTTAACGTAATAATTATAATATATAAATAGTACGTTATATTTTTTTCCTTATTTTTTTTACGTACACCTACATCACTATTGTTAGAAATTTTGCATCAAATAACATCTTTTTTTAATGTATAGATCTATAATATTCAATTCTTTATGATGTATTTTGAAACTATTTTAAATAAATAATAAAATTAAATAGAGTGTTTGAGCATAAATATTTAAAATTCTTTATCTAGTTAAATATCTGTAAAGTGAATCTTTAAATGTCCTTACTCGTAATTTAACATTCAAAAATACTTTTTCAAAGCTTGGCCAAACACAAATTACTACTCAACTATTGACAAAAGTGTTTCTCAAATGAGTTGGTCAAACACAAACTGCTTTTCTTCAAAAGTACTTCTGAAAATAAGCAGTTTCCAGAAGCTTGGCCAGACAGGCTCTTAGTTGCCAAACACCTCAAAATTTTAAAAAAAGTACTTTTGTTGAAAAAAAAAGTATTTTTGGTTTTGGAGAAGCAATGCCAAATAGACTATTAATACCGTTGCTTCGGTATACGCTCTGGCCAAAGAAATCAATAGAAACCTTGGTCAATGGTCATTAATCAACTTCAGAAACTGAATGGCTAGTTTCATGATTGTATTGATCGAGGAAAAAGGAAAGGAATTATACGGAAATCCTTTTATTTAATCATAAGTTTGGAAATATTTTTTTGAGTGAAACTTTTGTCAAATCAAACCTCATTATAGTGAAGTCGCTTCCAATACTTAATCTGATTCATTTTGTTTAAATTTCAATCTTTTGTACTAGGTCTAAATATAGCTATTTTTTTATTTTTATTTTTGAAAAAAAGGGAAGAAAGTTCTAATTTCTTTTTTTCATAGGTACTCGAGTCTAATAATGCTTAAACAGATTTCTACCAACTCTTTTATTTAATAGTAATAAAGGTTAGTGATATAGTCAATAACCCTCTTCATTAATGTACTCTAGTGAATTTCTTAATGGACAGTAAATATTTTAAAAAAAATAAATACAGCTTATGACATCATTTGTCTAGATTTGATTGTTATTGCAAAATGCTGTTCTAGAAACATATTAAGTACAACATAACATAATAATCGATTTCAAATAAAATTTACTTATTACATACATTGTTGTATAGAGAATAAACATTATAAAAAAGGTCTGATCGATATCGAATATGGGAGGGAGTAACAGTTTCTCAGCATTTTTTTTTAAAAAGCGCCATCTAATTATCTAATTAAATACAAATTGTGTTTAAGGACAGTATGAAAATAAATAGTAGTACTATTTTCTTAGCACTTTCCAAAAAGATAGTCCGAACAAAGTAGACTCATGCAAGACTAAAGGAAACGACAAATTATGATGATTCTTATGTGCCATTAGTTGCTAGGGAAAAAGAGGATTATTAATAAAGAAAGTTGGCCAAGACCTCACAAACCAATGAACGTTAAAAGGTCAATATGCTCCGTACTAGTAATATCTTTTTCTCCTTTTCTCTCCCTCGCCCCCACCACTCCCTTGGCTCCTTCTTCTCTTTACTTAAAAAACTTGCTTACCAAGTTTGATTTTATACAACACTATTTAGGCATAACTACAGTACCAACATGAGCTTTCCAATTTCTTGCCCCTTTCCTTCCATTTTTTACATTGCCGTTCGTGGACTAATACTCTCTCTGTTTCAAAATAATTGTCATAGTTTGACTTGAAGCGGAGTTTAAGAAATATGGTAAGACTTTTGAAATTTATGGTCCAAAATAAGCCATACATAAATATGTGACTGTAAATCATTTCATTAAAGGTAAAGTAGTAGTTTCAACTCAAAAATGTTTCCAAATTTAGAATTGTGTCATTCTTTTTGTAACAGACTAATAAGAAAATAGTATCATCTATTTTGGAATGATGAGAGTATGTACTCTGTTAGCTTGTTCGACAATAGACTAGTGATCAACAAGGTGTACTCGATGCATGCAAAATTAAATGCAAGCAATATATGTCTATAATCACACTTTAAACCATAATAATATCATAACAAGTTTCATATGTTCTCTAGCTCACTAGTCTAACTTATATACTTGGAGTGTATGAAGTTAGGATGCGTTTTATTTGGAGGGCAGAAATGGAAAACATAAAGGGATAAAGAGGGAGGTAAAAATCATGGTAAATAATTGTCCTTCCCAATAGTCGTTGAAAAGGACATGAATTGATGAAAGGAAATCTATCATGCACTCCTTCCTGGCGAAGTTTCTCTCTTTTTCCATTAATTGCACATACTTAATTAGTGTGAAAAGGCAGAATGACTAAAGTGCACCCTGAAGTTGGCTCGAAAAGTCTGTTACGACCTTTAACTTTGCGGGGTTCCTATCACCCCTGAACTCATTTGAAGTGGGATAAACGTGCTCTTTTTTGATGACCTGACATAGAGAGTGACATACACTCTCTTAAAGAGAGTGAGGGTACCAATAAAGATTAATTTTTTATTAAATGTACTTTTTTAATCTTTTCTCTTTTAATTTTCTCTTTTCCTTGTTCGTTCATTTTCTTTTTTTCTTTTTTCTTTTTCTCTTTCTGCCTTCTTCTTCAATCACCATCTCCGCCGCTGCCATGGGCTTCTCCACCGCCATTATGTACTTCTCCTCCCACTAACACCTCACCATAATTAAAAGAAATACCCGTTAAACTCATCAGAAAACTTGCCAAAATCGATTAAAATAATCCGAACACCCAATGCAATAAGATTAACTCTGGTGACAATTCATCTCCGACAAATCAGATTTTGGATCACATCAAAAAAATCTTATCCATAATTTAACCGAGAAACACCAGTTTTGTCAAAAAAAATTATCTATGGAGACTACTTATTTCCCCCAATATCAAATCTTCAATCATGTTAAAAAGAATTTCTACCCATTATTTTATCACAAAACACCATTTTTGGCTACAAAAATTTACTCCGGCGATTACTCATCTATTATCCAATCCCTTTCTTTGCTTAGATTCTAATGTGAAAATCTTTTATAGAATTTAATTTTAAACAACAAAGATTAAAACGAAAAAGAAGAAAGAATCAAGAATTTTTAAAGAATCGGGAAAGGGGTCTCACGGGAAAGGGTAAAAGGCATAACAGGAAAGGGGAAAGGAGGGGGTGGGGAAAAGAGTTCTTGTTATTTTCTTATTTGGTTTTGTTTCTTTAAGGCTAATATTTAAAAAAGAAAAAGGTTTTCTTACAACAGACACGTGGCAAGTTGTAATTCACGTGGTTATCACATCCTCTGTCGAAACCGAGATTGACCGAGGAGGTGGCATTCTATACCACTTCAAATGAGTTCAGGGGATAATAGGACTCCCGCAAACTTAAAGGTCGTAACAGGCTTTTCGAACCAACTTCAGGGGCCCTTTAGCGATTCTGTGAAAATGGAAATGGAATGGGAGGAGTTGTTCACATTGATGTTTACGAGTTTGATTGATATGCCAACTTAATGCTAACATTAATTATTTGGTTCCCACTTTTTACTTAAAATTTAAGAAAAAAGGGAGAAAAATGAAATTGTGCAACTGTTGGAAAATTAGGGCCTCTATGAACTGTGAAACTCCCAACTCGCGTCTCATTTATTTCTTTTGTAATAAACTAAAGGGTTTTAATTAAATTATTATGTACATAAGTAACAAGCTCGTTAAACTAGACTATCATGTGAATGTCAAGATATAATGTTGTGATTGACAAGTTATATCCACTTGAAATTGAATATTTACTAATCTGGTTAAAGCTAGTTAAAATTTTCATAAAGTACATGGTAAAATATATATAAGTCCGCGTTCATCTCACCCTCCCCAGATCGTACCAGTGGAATTACACTAAACTTCTTGTTGTTGTATGTAACCTGGTAGGTATATTTGTTTAACCATTCAATATTTAAAACCACCGATCCATTAGTTTCACTTTGTGACTATAATTTAATACCTATAAAAGAAAAAAGAGCTCCTTATCAGATATATTTTTACTCTCGCAAGCTCCAATTTGAAATTTTTAGTTGAGGATTGATAAGCTGAATCAATTTCACTACATCCAAGGTAATAGTTTATACTAGTAGATCTTCAATTAGACCACCAGAATCCGGGATAGTTGATCAAAATATGGCTTTTACTCACACTTGGAATAAACAACAACAACATACTCAGTATAATCCCACATGTAAAATTTACTCACACTTGAAAATTAAAAAGAATACTATAAAGCAGACAAACTTGAATAATATAAAGAAGTTAACTTTACCTTTTGGAATTCCAATCAAATTCATAAGGAATATATGAAAGATTTACATCTTAATTAAAGAGAGAAAAGTTGCTAAAGTTTATTAACTGTTGTCCGCCATGATCTAATTAAGTAAATTTTGGATACAAGTATTCAGATGATCCCAAATCTCCAATTTACTTTGGTGCATATATCATTACTAGTTTTCTGACACGTGCGATGCACGTGATCACACATGTATTCTTAATAATTTATATAAAAACTATAAATATTTTATAATAAACGTGTATAGTTGCTCATAAATTAAAGAAAAAAATATAAATTCAAAGTACTTATATATCGAATACTTTCCGGTCGAGCCAGTAATTAATATTTAAACGATTTTAATCATGCAACAACAACAACTACATACACGATGTCCTTACCCCCACAAAGGTACAGAGGCTGTTTCCGGTAGACCCTCAACGATTTTAGTCATGCAAATTTTATAATATATCAAGTATTTAGTTTAATATCAAAACTTTTTTTTTATATTTCAATAATACATAATTTAAAGTGAATGTGAGCTGCAAATGTGACACGTCTTAAAGTTTTTATCTTTTTAAATAGAAACTGTTGTCTCCTCATTTTTAGAGCTGCGTATAAATCAAGATGTTGTTGTTGGATGAAAATAGTGATTTGTAAAAGTTGTATAGTAATTCGATCACATGTCTTCATTAATATGGCTAGAAAATTATTATCAATTTTATGGTCTACACCTATACAAAAATAATTAGTTATTTGTGTAAAATAATACTTTTATCCGTAATTAATAAAGAAAAAATATTTTTAAAATTGAATAATTAAATGAATATGCATGAGTCTGTTTTATTTTTTTTTATTGTCGTATATATCCTCTACAAATTAACAAAAAGAAAGTTATATATAATGTTTAAAAGAGAATAAACTAATTATTATTGCGTTTATTTATCAAAGTCTGGCCAAAGATTTTGATGGTATCTTCTTTAGACAATAAGTCGAAAACAAAGTAATAACACAAAAAGACAAGTTGTATATAAGATTTAAAAAAAAATCAACTAACAGCTGCTGGATTTATATATCAATGTTTGGTCTAAGATTTTGATATCTTTTTTAAGACAATAAGCCAAAAATAAAGAATAAACTAAAAAAAGATAAAGTTTAATTCACTCATTTGGCGTCAATTATATTTCTTACAATTGTTAGTTTCGATTTTTGCTTTTGGTTATCTTTATTAAACCTTTTTTATTAGTTTTAATGAATGCATAGTTACATTTTTGGGCATGAAAAGTTCTTGGAATAATAATTAGTTGGAAGGGTATTTTGGTCTTTTGACTTTGCACCTTTACAGTCTTCCCTTACAAGGACTCCTATATAACCAGGACTCCTATATAACCAAGGACCCACCCCGTCAATGCACAGGAGTCCACGAGCTTTCTTCACATAGTTGGTTTTATTAAACTTTCCATCTACTCTACTTCTTGCCTATAAATTCCTGTAAAGTCGAGATACATTCCCTCATGCAAATACTTCTTCTCTGCAATATAGCACAATCATATCATCAGTAGTATTTTGACAAGTGTGTGATCATAATGGCGACGCCAAAAGAGCACATAGAAGAAATAAGGAGAAAAAAGTTCTCAATAGGAGGTGAATCAAATCCACTTACAGAGGATCTTCATCAGGCTGTTAAGAATCTCTCTGCTGAACTTTATGCTAAGGATGTTCACTTTCTCATGGAACTCATCCAGGTTATTTTTTCTCCCCTTTCTCTGCATTCTAGTAATATGTCGAGATATGCCACGTTGGTGTGTTAATGGGTTCTAGGATTCTTTATATGACTTGGGCTCTTCCTCTCTTCGAGTTGGCTTTTTGGGTTCAGTTAGATCGTTTATCCGTTTTGTTTAACATAATATATATACATTCCATCTTTAGTCTTCCTATCCATATATATAAAGTATAAACTGTGGCTCTAGAATGTGGCGCGTTACTTGCGAGCAAAATATTTTTCATTGACATATTTTTCATTACAAGTATTCTCTGCCAGTAGATCATTTTGTTAGTATTTTTCTCATATAAAAGTGTGTGATATAGTTGTTTAAGGTCTATGATATAATGCTCTGGCGATGTTTTTAGGTACAATAATATTAATGTATTATTAAAGCTTGTAACAGTGTTTAAGCATTGATTGAACCATTTGAGTTTGCACAAGACTAGAACATTTGATCAGTTATTTTCTGTACTTTTTGTGGAAAATATTTTATTTGGAAATAAAAATATTTTGCATGACTTTTGTTTCATAGAAAGTGGTTTTAGATTTCGAAATCATTTGTTGGACTATTTTCTTTTTATTGTTTGCTAGTATAATATAGTCATACCATAAGTAGTTAAAACCACATATATTAAGTTGGGACAACTTAATGAAAATCTTACACTTAATTCGTTTAAGAGAAGTGATCATAGGCATAAACTAGAAAGTTAATAGTAATTTTATTTTTGTAATTGCAGAACGCGGAGGATAACGAGTACAATGAAGGAGTAGACCCGTCACTAGAATTCGTGATCACTTCAAAAGATATAACGGACACAGGAGCTAAGGCTACTCTCTTGATCTTTAATAACGAGAAAGGTTTTTCCCGCAAGAATATCGAGTCCATTTGCAGTGTTGGACGTTCTACCAAGAAGGGCAATCGCAAACGTGGCTACATTGGCGAGAAAGGTAATTCAACTTTTTCAATTCAGTTTAATAGACCCCGACTTGTTTGAGATAGAAGCTTAGTTAATGGATATTTCAGTTCGCTTTCCAGCATACAAGTTTCTGCTTTTGTAGACTAGTTACAAAATACATCTACTTCAACTTCGATAAGTCCTAGTATTGGATTTTTGAGCTACCTGTCTTTCGTATTCTGCTTCATCTTTCATAGGTCAGATCTAGGATTTCAATACGACGAATTCACCACTATTAGGGCGGAGTTGCAACATCTAAAAAATATTATATGGAAAAATTCACCACTGCTTCATCTTTTATTGCATATATAAGAAAATAGTTATTTTATATGATAGATATATTATGGAAAAAATATTAAAGGGTATTTAAATGGGAATCGATCCCTGCTCCTAATTGTAAGTGAATCATCGCTTGACCAAGTGAGTAATTTATACTTCTAGATCATGAGTTTCTGAACACCATATTAGACATATTTTTAAAAAAATAAAAAAATATGTATATAAAATATGTAGTTTGGTGCGAACCATGTATTCACGTGAACCGCAAATTATAAGGCCTGTCCGCCCCTGCGACATCGTTTCATAATAAATTAGCTTGAGTACATAACATTAATTTTTTTCTTGTTTCTTGATGAATTTCCGGTCACAAAACTCATTCGGGATATGAGTGATGTTATTAAGTTTTTCTTACTTAATTAAAGATGCATATATCCGGTCTGTAATTGTAACTTGTTTCTAAAAGCACTTGGTGAATTTTCCTCTCAGGCATTGGCTTCAAGAGTGTGTTTCTCATCACTTCAAGGCCCTATATCTTCAGCAATGGGTATCAGATACGCTTCAGCGAGGAGCCTTGTGAGCACTGCAATGTTGGTTATATAGTACCTGAGTGGGTGGAGGCAAATCCAACTCTTTCTGTTATAACCGATATCTATGGGTCTTCTGCTGCCCTTCCAGCCACAACTATCGTGCTTCCACTGAAATCTGACAAGGTGAAGCCTGTTAAGCAGCAGCTTTCAAGTATTCATCCTGAAGTTCTTCTCTTTCTTTCCAAGATAAAGAAGCTTTCAGTCAGGGAGGACAATGAGGATCCCAGGCTTAATACAGTTACTGCTATTTCCATTTCAAGTGAGACCGATTTTGTTAAGAAGAAGAACATTGATGCTGAATCCTACCTGCTCCATCTCTCAGCTGATGAAAAATCGGGTATGGGGGAGTGCAGTTACTACATGTGGAAACAGAAGTTTCCTGTCAGGCGGGAGCATAGAGTGGAGAGAAGAATGGATGTTGATGAGTGGGTGATCACTTTAGCTTTTCCCAATGGAGAGCGCCTCAACAGGGGAACAAGCTCTCCAGGGATATATGCTTTTCTTCCCACGGAGATGGTCACAAACTTCCCATTTATAATTCAGGCCGACTTTCTGCTAGCATCATCAAGGGAAACTATCCTTCTCGATGACATATGGAATCAGGGCATTCTTGACTGTGTTCCTTCTGCTTTTGTCAATGCTTTCACATCACTTGTGAGAGCTAATGAAGGTGCTCCAGTTTCTACTCTGACTCATATGTTTGGCTTTTTACCAGTCAATGCATCTCCTTATCCAAATCTTAATAAAGTGAGAGATACCATCAAAAGTAAACTGCTAGATGAAAGTATCATTCCATGTGAGTCATACATGGAACAGAAATTCTTCCAGAAGCCCAATGAAGTTGGTAGGTTGATGCCTGCTTTCTGGAATCTGCTAAACAAGGCAAGGAAGCAGGGGGTCGTATTGCATAACATCTCGTCCCATGGAAGATTCATCATGAACTCTTCCTTTGATAGGAAGATGTACGACCACATTTTAAACTTTTTGGAGGTGAAATATGTTGACAGTGAATGGTATGCAAAGTGCATTCAGAGTTCTAATCTTGTTTCGGGAGTCTCAGAGGATGTTTACTTGGAACTTTTATCATTTGTTGCTGAGAAATGGACGTCGTCTTTCAAGACAACTGAGATGACGAACATTCAACTTTTGAAATATGTTGATTTTGATGATGACGTGGCTTTGTGTAGCATACGTGAGGCAGTGAATGGTAATCATTCGTTGCTTTTGTCTCGTGAGTCTGGCCAAGTCTCTTGGCTGATCAACTGGAACTCAGAATTTCGTTTTGCCAAACGTTTTTTCTTTGCCAAATCAACACAAGAAGCTGTCCGTAGTCATTCCAAAAGCCAGACAGTTTTGGAGTGGCTCAGAGATGAGGTCAATGTGAGCCCTGTAAATGTGAACGACTATGCTCTTCTCCTTCTTAGCTCACTCAAGGATGATCAAAAACTTGCTGTGGCTTTTTCCCACTTTTTACATCAGTCACTGACGAGGAATTACTTATCTAAAGATCAGGTTGCTGCATTGTGTAGTAAAATGCCGCTTGTTGATAACTATGGACAGGTCACCAGGCAAAGGAAGGGGGTACTGGTGCCTGCGAATGGAAGCAAATGGGTGCAGTTGATTGGGTCAAACCCATGGAGAAATGAAAGCTATGTCGAGCTTGGAGAAGATTATTTGCAGTCCGGCAGCTATGCTGGAGTTTGTACCAGCAAGAAAGAGCTTCTGGGATTTCTCAAGATTTATGTCGCAGCTAAGGACATTCCTGACTTACCTCCTCCTGATGCAGTGATATCTAGTATGTCTTCTCCACTAACCAAGGAAAATGCATTGTTGCTATTAAAATGGTTTCGTAAAATGAAGATGAATGGTTTTTCCTTGCCAAGAAGATTCTTGACCTGCATAAGGGATGGAAGCTGGCTGAGGGTATCACTGAGTGGTAACCCTGGGTACAGGCCTCCGTCAAAATCATTCTTCCATACTTCATCATGGGGACATCTGTTGCAGCATGGATCAGTTCTCGTAGATATTCCATTGGTCGATCAGGGATTTTATGGCAGTGAACTAAAACAGTACAAGGAGGAGTTGAGCACTATGGGTGTCATGTTTGAATTCAAGGAGGCATGTGAATTTATTGGAGAACATTTTATGTCTCTGGCAACTTATTCTACTTTAAACAAAGGCCATGTGATTTCAATCCTAAATTTCATCAAGTATCTGAGGGAGAAATACCTTTCCCCAGAAACCTTCATCTCTAGCATTAATAGTAGAAGGTGGTTGCAGACTACCCAAGGTGAGAAGAGCCCTTTGGAAGCTGTTTTCTTCGACAGCGAGTGGAATGCTGCCTCACAGATCAGTGACATCCCATTCATTGACCAAAAGCACTATGGAGACGAGATTCTTTCCTTGAAAACAGAGCTGAAGCTTCTTGGAGTGGTGTTTGGTTTCAATCAAAATTACCAGCTTGTTGTTGACAATCTGAAATCTCCAGCACGCATAGGTTGCCTAACATCTGATGCTTTGCTCTTGTCACTGAAATGCATTAGCCATCTGAAATCATCTGACAAGATATGCAGGGCTCTAAGGGATAGTAAATGTATGAAGACCATGAACATGGGGTGCAAATCTCCGTCTGAATGTTATTTGCTTGATCCTGTATGGGGCTGCCTGCTGCAGGTTTTTGGCAGTTTTCCTCTTATTGATTCGAGCTTCTATGGAAGCTCTATCTTGTCTTATAAAGGCGCGTTGCAGAAATTGGGAGTGGTTGTTGATTTTCAGGAGGCAACTCAAGATTTTGCTGCTGTTTTTAGGCAGCAGACATCGAAGGGTGCCTTGAACAAGGATAATGCCCTTTCTCTTCTTGAATGCTACAAAAAATTGAAGACGACAAGCTCTAAATTTCCTTCAGATCTTAAGAGCTGCATTCACAAGGTGAAGTGGTTGCGAACTCGAATTGGTGTTGATAAAGTACCTAAAAAATGCATACTCTTTGATTCAGCTTGGGAATCTATCTCGGCAATCTCTTTGTTGCCTTTTGTTGATGATAGTGAGGCTCGGTATGGAAGGAGCATTCATGCATACAAGGATGAACTTCAGAGTATGGGAGTTACTGTGACATTTGCAAGTGGGGCAAAATTTGTTCCTGCATGCCTTCGATTACCTGAAGACCCTAGTGTCATTACTGCTCCAGTGGCATTCTCATTGTTAGATGTCATGCGGAAGTTGGAGCTGGAGCATAATGATGATCTGATTGCTACTTTGCGGTCTAAACTCGCTAGAAAATGGATGAAGACTAATGCTGGTTACAGGTCGCCAGATAAGTGTTTGTTGTTTGGTTCCCAGTGGAATCCTCTCTTACAGCCCGAAGATGGTCCTTTCATCGATGACAAATTTTATGGCTCCAACATAGAGTCGTATAAGAAAGAGCTCAAGTCTCTTGGTGTTGTGGTTGAAATTGGAAATGGATGCTCGTTGCTAGCAGATTACCTTGATTGCCATTCCAGCAGCATTATTATCACTCGGATCTACAAGTATTTGAGTAAGTTCAATTGGGAACCAACTAAAGAAGATCCAAGAAAGATATGGATTCCAAATGGGGATAACAACGGAGAGTGGGTAGACCATGATAATTGTGTTCTGCATGACAAAAGTGGTTTCTTTGGCCTGCAATTGCATGTTCTTGAGAAGCTCTATGACAAAGAACTGCTCAGTTTCTTCTCCAAATTAGGCGTTAAAAGCAATCCTTCTCTTGATGATTATCACAAGCTTTGGAAATCATGGGAAGACACTGGACACAGTTTGTCACTATCTGAGTGTCAAACTTTTTGGGAGTTCATTGTGAAGCATTGGAGCTCAAGAACCGAGAAGTTACTATCTGAGAACTTGTCAAAACTTCCTGCGAGTTCAGGCCTGGATGGAATTTTAATGCTTGACAAACGTGATGTTTTTATTGCTGATGATCTCTATCTGAAGGATTTATTTGAAAAGTCTTTTTCTCATCCCTTGTTCGTTTGGTATCCACAGCCAAGCTTGCCAGCTTTGCCTCGTCAGAAGCTGCTTGAAGTTTACAGCAAGATTGGTGTTCGTAATTTGTCTGGATCTGTTCTAAAGAAAGGTCTGTCTTCTGTTAGTTGTGTTGGACTTGAGCAGGTGCAGCCACAAGAGATCTTCATTGGAAGGGGTTTGTTTAAGTTGATTCTGGGTTTCCTTGCTGATCCTTCACTTCAAATGGAATCCCTCAAGAGACATGAAGCTCTTAAATCCCTCACAGATGTTAGTATTTTTGCGACATCAGAACCAATAACCATGGAATGCAGTCTGTCACTTTCTTCTGGAGAAGTCCTGAACATTGAAGTGAGCCGAATGATGTGCTGGGAAAGAGAAAATTCGAAGTTGTTTATACAGAAGCTGGACAAATCTGGTGGTTTCAAATGCAAGCTCGAGTATGCCACATTTTTCTCTGAAGTAATTGCAGAGGGTATTCTAAGGGAGAAAGAAGATTATGTGCATCAACTGGCTGAATTGATCAAGTTGGGTTTCATCCTTGAATTTGATGAGGAAGCCATTGGTTTTTTGATGAAAACAAAGAATCTGCAGATATTTTTGGAGGATGAAGAATTCATTTCCTCCGCCTTCACTTCTGCATAGGTATTTCTGCGCACTAAAATCACCCCATCCCCATCCTACACCCCTGATGTCTGGGTAAAATATTTATTTTGCTTTTTTGGTAATTTCTTGAATTATATTACTTTTGACATGATTTGGTGTTGAAGTAGATGATGGATTATATTGCTTGCATACATAAGCCACAATTTTACTGGTTCTTGGAGATGTGATATTATAGGTTGCCTTGTCTTTGGTTAAGATGGATCATTTAATTGAAAGAAGTCGGTATTTCTTCTTGCTTTTGTTTCTTGCTGTCTTTGGTTAAGTGGGTTTGGCTTTGATGATACCTTGCTTCTTAGACGGGGTAAATGCAACACCCCTTTTACGGGGCTACGGGTGGATTCCCTTGTTCTGGCAAATCTTCAGTTATACAGTATATTTTAGTGGAGTAGAACAGCCTTTGAAGGAAAATGGGCACACCCCTTCACACAGATTTATATAGGAGATTCTGGAAGTTGTCTTAAACAATTAGATTTAAAGTTGATCATATTGTAACTTCAATTCCTGATGCATTCTCCCTTTGAACTGCTTAAAACACCAGGCTATCGTTATATCTTCTTGGTATAGCTATTTGAGGTGGTTATTGATGTATTCTCTAGTGGACATATTGCAACGAGGGATTAACTGGCTCGAACTTCTATCTGTGCAGGAACCATGACATGGCTGTAAATGGTTAGGAAGAACTCTCTTGGTGGGAGAGGATCTCCATAGATGCCAAATGAGAATTCTGGTGTTCTCTGGTCAGAGGAGAAGTCTTGCACGAAGTTTGATCTTTTGTTATGAATCCTTGCTACTTGTTGATGCAGTTTATTTTGTGTTTGGCTGCTCTTAAAGTTCTGTGTAATTTACTAAATTTGCTCTAAGATACTATTGCTGAAAAGCTCGACTTTTTCAGTTTTTCTGTTCCTTATTTTGTAGCTTGGTCCTATTCTGCATCTTCGTCCAGTTCTTGGATTGTCTTTAGCAATTTACAACCTGGAATTCTAGTAAAGAAGATTAATGAAAGCTAGTTTTTTCCGTTACTCTATTTGACTATATAACCTTTTGTCTCTTCATGAATTCACAAGACAGGAATAGATTGGATAAAAAGGTAGCCAAAACAGTAAAGAAAAATAGCATTTTTTTAATTATACTGGTAACTTCTAGGGGATATACAGTAGCAAACAGAGAATGGTGGATATTTTTAGGTTTAAAAATAGCATATGTGGTGGATGATGAATTAAGCTGGGGCTTTTCCAGGGAGAAGATGAGTGCGGTCCGGAGAGGGGCTCTGAGCTGCAGAGCAACAAGATCGAACGTTCAACAGATTCTTTGGCAGTGCACTTCTAAAACTCTTCCTCTTCCTTTCTGTCTTCGCCAGGGGCTCCTGTGCCAAACAGGAGATCATTTAGTGTTTGTGCTATCGAAAAACATGGTAGATTATGGTTCTACTACCACATCTCCTATGCCTCAATTCCAAGCTAGTTGGACGGGAGTTATCCATTGGAACCTTCACTAACCATGTCACTTCATTTATACTTATATCGATCCAATATTTAAAGACCGCAGGTTCTCTAACAATAGAAGTTTTCTATATTTTCTTTTTGCATTATAACGAAATGTTTGGTTTTTTGTAGTGATACGATTCTGAATAAGTTAGATAACCCTAAGGGGTCGTTTGATAATTAACCCACATTTTTAGTATAAAAATTGTACTAGTACTTCCTACCAAATATGGGATAATATAATCCTGAATTTAATCCAGGAATTATAATTCCTTATTCCTCCTACCAAACGACCTCCAGAGGTTCTAGATAACATTTCAATGACATGAGACTTGAGAGTTGAGAGGACCAGGAAAAGTTTGAATGGTGTACAGAGAAGAGTTAAATTGTAGTAACTATTTTAACTTATAAATGATGTTCATGTCCCTGTAATTCAAGATCTACCAAACCACCTGCCACTAACTTTATGGTAGTTGGATTATTGCCATTCAATGTGGAAATATTTTCTTCTTAGAGTTGATTAGCTTTATCTTTTGTCCTTTTAGGGAACGAAAACAGATAGGCTCCATCTCCCGTTTGTGTTACATTTTCATCACTTGACGGCCATAATGTATTAAAGATGATAATATTCCAAGCCATCTATATTTGACAAGCTGAAAAGAATCACACGCATACCTTGGTTGATGGTACGGTAGCAGCAATAGGGATTGTAGGTTTTGTTGCTGCAACTGTAGTTGTGTCCTTAAAGACATCCTTCTTAATACCTGCATAAATGGTTATAGAGGAAAATTAGGAAACAAAAATCTAATGGTTCGGCCAGGAGAGTCTCTCGAGCTTTTCTCCACTTCCCATTGAAGTATTTCTAGAGATAGGAAAACTTATTTCATCAGCTGGATTATATTCTTTCTGTGAGATTATACGTGTATTCCAATTATCCATTCGTATATACAATTATATCTCTACGGTATTTAATTACGAGTTTGTATTGCTTTCTCTCGATAATATCTTAAAGTAAACTTACCAATTACTTCATTAATATTCTTGTCTTCAACATTGTTATCTTTGAAGTAAACCCTAAAACTTGGTGAACCAGGACAAACATCACCATTATCCTCCTCAACATGACGCTTAATCATTCTGTCATCATCATTCTTTCCTTCATGATCTTCAAAATCTCCATGATCCCCATCTTCCTCTTCATGAACAATTGCTTCTATAATTTTTGCTACCCTTTCATCATCTGCTTTCGCCTTTTTCATAATCTTAATAGACTCCTCTTTCTCGTCATCTTCTATGGCATGGGAAAGCAATTCTTTCTTTGAAGGTGTAGATTGTTTTATTGCCCTGCTTAAACGCCTTCTTTTCCTCATGTCATCTAAACGTTGAAGGAAGTTTGGGGGGATCCTAGTTGGTGCAGCCATGCCTTTGGCATTTGCTTTGGAGACTTCACCACCCATATTTTGTCAAGGTTTTGTAAGGGCAGGCCAATAACATTAATGAAGGTAAACTATAAAACTATAGGAGGATATGGAAAATGAAGTTAGTATATTAATTGATCAAACAAGTTGTTGAAGGATTTGCTGCATGCTGATGAGGAAATGAAAATTTGTAGATACCATAACACATTCTTTATTTTTAGGAGAGAATTTGACCTTGGCTAAATTTTTCTCTGCTTCTAGTAACTAATTACGGTAATTATTAGTAATACTATAAATAAGGGTTTTAACCTCCTTCAAGGAAGAGGTGTCTAGGATATCCAAGGTATGCATGCATGTGTTCTGAGTTTCATGACACTTTTTTTAGCAAGAAAAAGAAAGATTGACAATTGTTTGAAGGGCGCGTTCACTTTTTCATTTTGCATGTATAGGTTGATTTTTTGAGTTTCTTGTGTGGCTAACGGACATGTGGATGATGTTTCACAATCGCACATACATTTCGGAATGTCATGACTTAATATAAAGCACCAATGAAAAGACAGCTGCTATACTAAAAATAGAGATTTCGGATATTTAAAATATCAAGGGATTAGGATTAAACTGCTAAACCTTGTGAAATTAATTTTAGGAGCTATAACATGATATAGTTTTTTTTTAATAGATTTTGAAATTAACTTACATAAGCAACCCCACCGCTGGTCCGCCCTAACTCTGACATTAAATGAAATTTAGTAAATAAAATAAAAGGAAGAAAAAGAAAGTAAAAGAGAAAATTGCTTTGCGGCTTTACATTTTCTTGAGGAAAGGTTTTACATTTATCAAAGGAGTTTTCCGCTAAAAGAAAGAAAAAAGTGTGCGCATGTGCAAATATTCTTGGATAAATTTTGCTGCTAACGTAGGAAAAATGAAGAGAAAAAAAGATAGCTAATAGTCTAATACAAAAATACTAACAATTTAAATAAAGAGTATATACCTTGCTTGCTTCTTCCCCAACCTCTCCTTTTTATCATTTTCCATCAAACAAAAAATAATTTCTTACAGCCTTTTGATTCCAAAAGTTGTTTGATTTGTACAAACCACAGCTTCTTCTAGCTAGAAAATTATGTCCTAAAGTTGGATTCTTCATTTCACTTTCTTTTCATGCGGAAAAAATTCCCCTTTTTAATTTTTCACTAATTGCATTAGTTGACTTATTTGCTTGGAGTGCCTTTTCTCACACACATGCATATTGCATCCATCTTTATTACATGCACTTCTGAGTTCTTTTTTCATTTATGCAAATTAAATGATTTAACTACTAGATGAAAATTGTTGTAACATTTGGTAATTCATTTACTTGACTTTTCAATTGACTTGAGCTTTATATCCGTCATACTTTTAATTTATTAAAAGTTTTTTTGTTTGTTTTTTTTTTTGTTTGTTTTTTTGCATTTTACTCATATAATTTTTTTCTTTTCCTTCTTTTCTAAATATATATTTAAAACTATTTTTTCTCGACACGAGGGTCTATCAGAAACAACATCCCTATTTCATCAGAGGTAGGGTAAGATTTGCGTACACCCAATCCTCTCCAAATTTTATTTATGAAATTATACTTAGTATGTTGTTGCTGTTGTTTGCTTGTATCATGCTTCGTTTAATTGTTCTGAATTGTGAAGGGTCTCACATTATATTAGTATTAATTTTGAGGGTAAAAACAAAGTGGATCATCCGATTAAATGGCTATATGTGATCTATTTACGAATAAACATATCAAGTTTACTATAAATCAAAGGCAGGTCCATAATTTAAAGTTTATGGATTCATGTTTTAATTTTTTTTTTAAAAATTATTAGATTTTAAATTAATACTTTTTACATATTATATAAATTTTTTAAAATAAATATGGGGTTTGTATTACCGGGTTTCATCAAACTAAGAGAATCCTCTTACTTCCGCCCCTGACTATTATTACCTAAAATTTTGTTGTAAGTAAATCTAATCAGATAGCTTAAAACACTTAGCTTATTGTCAAGTACACATAATCTAAATTTTAAAATATAGACTCGCACACGATGTTGTGTCTGTATCAGTATATATGTAGTTTTTGCAGTATATCACTATTAACTCATCGAAATAAAAGACATACGTTTTTAAGTAAAAATGGCTATTTGCTCCCTTTCAGTAAATATCTACCATCTTTAATCATTTCCTCAAAGTTGAATTATAATACTGAGCACGATAGATAGAAAGAAAACTATCTGCATCACCAATGGGTAGAATAGAAGTTTAATTATATTCACGCGGAGGATAAATGTAAGAAGATATCGATCTTAATGAAAAAAAATTCAAGTACTAATATTTTGTTTCAAGAAAAGAACAAAATATTATTGCATCAAACAATCAGCAAAATGGAAGTACATCAAAGAGGTCGGTAACTAGCTTCTTCATGCTCTACTACACTACTTGGATTTGAAGAAACCTCACTTGTATCAACATTGCTCAAAGAAGAAGAGCAAGATGAAGAAACTCTATCACTCAATTCTTCCCTCATAAAATCATAATACAATGCCGGTTTTGCTATTTGAACATGCTGAGCTATCTTGTAATCTTTATGGCCCGCCTCTAGACTTTCCTCACTTTTTACATTTCTTTTCTTCAAGAATATATGACAAAGAACCCAATTCCCTATTTGAACCGTAGAACTCTGCAAATACAAACAAAAAGATAGAGTCAAGTTAGACATTTGACATATATTACTACTCATTTTAGTAATATTAGTGTTTAAGTTAATACTATTGTAGTGCAAAAATATTTCACAAGCAATATACGTTAACCAATTAGCAAGTTAATTCGTTACCACCTTATAATAAGTGACCTGATTCCATGCATTTAACGTAATATCTAACATTAAACTTGCACAAAAGAAAATGGGGCATTAGTACCTGAGAGGAGTTCTTGAAATGCTGGAAACTGGAAGGTTGATTTTTGGGGAGAACAAGGCGATATTCATGCATAACCCAATCAGTTCTAGAAGCATTATGAGTCTTTCCTTTATAAAAAACCAAAGTTTTCTTCATCCCAAGGATTGGTTTTCTTTTTGAGCATGTAATTTGCTTGTCTAAACCAGTTGGTTTCCAATAGCCACCTAAAGTTGCCCTGTTGGAACGATTACCATTCCTGTACTTAGCTTCCTTGTTGCTGAAGAAATATTTATCCTGCTCTAGATCACCTGTATCATCAATTACATGAATAAGGTCAGTGTTAAAACATCAATAAGAGGCCATTAATGAACTTTCAGCTTCAACCGTGCATTGGCAAGTCTCATTATGTGTGTGTAAAAAGATATTACAGATAAAATAATTATAAATATAGCTGTAATATTACTTGGACAATTATATATATCGGTTACCTAATTAAATACTGCTATAGTGTAATTTTTTTTTTACAGTGTCGATTTATATAAGTTCTTTAATAGTAGGAGTAGTACTTATATCAATATTAAGGAAATTTTGTGCATGTTACATCTAAAGGTCATCTTTCTTGTAGTGTTTGGAAAAAAAAAAAAAACACAAAAGGAAGAAAATAAAGGGAAGTAGGAAATAATTAGAATCGAGCTAGGGAAGTTACTTACCAGGCAAATCCCAAGGGTCGTGCTTGCAAATATTGATCTCAGGAATGATGGAAGCAGGCAAAGGGCAAGAAAATGTTTTACGAATCAAGTATTGAAACACAATTTCTTCATCAGTTGGCTGAAATCTAAAACCTGGAGGCAACTTTATGGCTCCATCTTTCACAAAGTTGAACTTGTCCATAAATTTATCTTCTACTATGTGTCTAAAGACTAACTTATCGACAAGCTGTAAACACTTGTACTGGAGAAGTAATTAAACTTGACAAAACCTTGATGTTCAGCAAATTCCTGACTTCCTTTTTGCTTTATGAGATGGAAATGGAAACTAATGCCAGAGAGAATGAAGGAAGAGTGGTGACTAGGTAGAAGCAGCAGCATTCACTATTTATAGTAAGAGTCAAGAAAAGGATACTATGTGCAGTAGCTTTTTTTTTTTAATTATCTTCTGAGGTGCAGGAAGGGTGGGACCTTTTGTGGTCATGGGACAAAAGTATCTTTTCTTTTTAAAATTAAAAGTAATGGAAGTTTGAACTCTTAATCCTTACGATTCCTTCATGAGAATACTTCTATTAGAAGTTCATGCAGCGTATATCAACACGAACCAAGGTTCCAAGTTCCTTTCATGCATGTTTCCTCTATTCTTGAAAAGGAGTTTGATTTTTTATATATTTAACGGGGTATAGGAGTATCAACCCAAATGCTATAGTACTAATAAATGTAATTAGTAACTGTCCGCAAATGTGGATTAACTATAATGACTTGATGTTAAAATACGTCGATAGTGTATTTTTTTTCTATACTTGCAGAAATTTAAGTTAAATAAATGTTCAAATATGTTAAGTTGACCATATATATACTCCTCTCTTTCTTAGTTTTGCTTTTCTCTTTTTCTTTGTAAAGATTGGGTAACTTTTGCATACGTTAATCTTTTAGTATATGTCTTCCTTAAAACTTCAAAGAGAAGCAAATACTTTCTATGGAGATTCTTTAGACGCCGCACACAATGTAATACTAGCTTGTAAAAAAAGCGAACAACAATTTATTACAAGAAGTTCATCAAAGGGAATAGAATCTCTTCCCACATGAAAAACACACTAGCTTGAGATAATACTTTTCTTTTCTTCTTTTTATTGGAAACTGGATGCTAGTTAAGGAACTCCATAGATTTACAAATTCATTTACTCTTTTGTACTGAACGATAGTTCATCACAGGTAATAAGAAATAAGAAAAATATATATCGGTGAATTCTTGTTCAATTCTACCTTTTTTACTTTATGTTACGTAGATTATCTAGACGATTGTTGCTCCCAAACGCACACGCAAGTATACGTGGTAGCCAAGTAATAAAGTGATAAGATGAGTATCGTTCCCACGAGGACTATGCAGACTGAGTTCTAGCAAACAATTTATTTAAACTATTCAGGGATCTTTTTCCAATAGTGAGGATTTTGTTAACTAAAGAACAGTAATTAAATGGTAAAAGTGAATTCAAACAATGGAGCAAGACTTGGTTGTTATCAGTAATAAGGAGACGGTCCAGGGTCAGAGTTACGAACAATCCAGTTGAGTTATCCAATTGATTCCACTTCTTAAATCCCGGGTTACTAACTAACAGATTAATTGTACCCGTGAAAACCTTTCAGTTCTTCACGGTCTATGCAGGCTACTCCAATCCCTATATGTCTATGGGTTGAATCACGTGCACGCATTAACGAATTCTGTAATGAGTTAAACTAGGCGAGCAAGTATATGTCTATCCTACTCACAAATTGGTTCCCCGATGCCCGGGTTCACAAACTAGTCCTATTCTTTCTTATTACGTAATTAAATTCCCTCTTTCGAGTTCAATCTAAAAACCATAGATAATGCGTAATAATCGGGCCCTGACAATTACACAAGTGAAATCAAGAAAGAATAAGTAACCCGTAGTGGGATTCAATTAATGGGAATCAATCTTCAAACATCAACCTTCATGTAATACTCTAACCCTAGAACGATATATTTAGCTACGCATACTCATAATAACAACACAAGGAATTGATGTAATAATGAAATAATGATGTAGTAAATTAATGGTAGGAAGAAAAACCCTTGTCTTGATGTTATGAGCTCTCAAATTTGCTCCAAAGTCTGAACTCCCATGAAAAACTAAGTAAAAGAGTATTTATAGAGTTTACAAAAGCCTAGTAATAAGTTAGACCCAATCCTAGACGAAATAGGACATAAAAACGCGCACAAGGGGCGCTATAACGGGCGCCTCGCGCCTCGGAACGCGTGAGGATGGACAGAGGACGCCGAAACTCACACGCCTTGGCTCCGCGGCGCATGGGAAACGCGCCACAGGCTGGCCGCTTTGCCTGGCGCGGCGCGCCACCTGTGGCGCCAGTGCATTTTTCTGTTCCGCTTGCTCTTTTGCTCGCTCGTGTCGTGCCTTCTTGTGCTCGATCCAATCCTCAATCAAAATCCAATCTTTTCTTGCTCAATCATGCTCTTAAAAGCTTCAATTACACTGCATAACAACCTACATACACACGACATCAAATCAGTGTAAAACCACATTCACAAGCTACAAAACAAGCGAATAAGGTACTAAAACGTGAGGAAATATTAAGGAAATATAGGCATAAAATGCCAAACATCACCACCCCACACTTGAACCTTTGCTCGCCCTCGAGCAAGTCACATCTCACTACCCAACCTAGATAGAACAGGTCTGCCTATGACTATGGTTGATACCGACCATTGAACCAATGCACACATGACTACTATGGATCCACAAACATGCCAACAATTACCAAAACCAAAAATATGAGAACAACCACCCCAAAATAGCTCAAATGCACAAACTCAACTTATTGCAACCATGCTCCCACAAAATCACACCTATCTACTCAACCAAGAAGCCATCAACTTCACATATTTCATGCAAACCATGCGCCCTCACCAATATGAAGCAAGAGAGTGCCCCCCAAAAATCACACACAAAACCAATATCATGACTAGAACGGGGGCAATACAAATGAATTCACTCACTCTCATGAAAATCTCACATGCCACGCACAATGTACCATAGGCTTGCCCGTAGTGTAGGACTCCACTAATGTAAGCTCACTCCAATCGGGATTAACTAGGACTTTAGAAAGGTCGTAATGTAGGCTAAGGGGCGGGTAGGATACATATGGTAATAGTGACTACCTCCCTAAGCACTTTAATACATCACAATACAAATTAATCATTAATCTCATCAAGCTACCCAAATCAACAACTTCTACACATACACCTTCACACAAGTAGCAATTTTATTTTCAAGCCCACACTAGCAAGGAATGGACATCTTTCTCTCTTTTTTTTTTCTTTTCAACTTTGCTTTTTTTTCAATTTTTAATTCCATCCAACCTTGCCAATGCTTTTCACTACTTCACAATTTTAACAATTATTCCCCTTCATGAGCTCCACTCAAAAACCTCCCAACATCCAACCACAACTCCAAAATATTATCACAATATCAACTAAAGTGCTTAAGGAGTAAAGGGCCAAAAGAGATAATTTAGAACAAATGGGTAGGCTCGGGGTGTGGGTACCAATAAAAAGGATCAAAGAAATCACAACAACAATTTTTCCAAGGTATCTATGTAAGGGTAGGCAAATCAAAAGAAGGCCTAGTATCATTTCCCAACTAGAGCAAACCTAGGATTTCGCTTTGCACACACACGGGGCAAGTTCTAGACATTAACATGCAACATGGAGTAAATAAGAACATGCCTCACAACACACATTGCACACAATCCACACAAAAAGGTTCCATCAACAACTCTCAACTAAGCATCTAGAATGCAACTTGTGGAAATTTAAGCACTAATGCACAAAGGATAGCAATCAAGTCAAGCAAGTGGACTCAAGCATCTCAAGGGGGTCGTTCCATTTTTCCTCTAGGCATGCATCTCAATTTAAAACCCAAGGACACCACAAATAGCACATGCAATCAATTCAAGTCCACCGGTATCAAACACATCAAAAGCACCTAGCATTCTACCTCTTTCCTACGTCTAGGGCCACCTTTTACTAACTATCCTAATCCTAAAAAATAAAAACTACCCGGTTCAAAGGTCTACCCGTGGAAAAGAACCGCGGTCATAAGAAAAACCACGGGGTGGATGACATGTACCACTAATAAAACTAAAAGGAAAATCTTTTTGGAATTTTTCATTGGTTTTCTAATTTTTTTCAATTTTTTCATATATTAAAGCAAGAAACAAATCAAAACAAAGTCAAGTGACAAAAGAAAAATCCTAACGGTACATGCATCCATATACATGCATCCATAACCTCAAAAATAAGGGAGAGTTTCCTCACCCCACACTTAAACTAAGCAATGTCCTCAGTGCGAAAAATAAGCAAGTGCAAGGTAAAGAAAACTTCCCTGAAGACTGTAGTCCTTGGCGCTAGCATCCTCCAAGCTTCATGAGGTACTCAGACTTCCCCCATCACGTCATCAATATTATGCAAGGGTGAGGACACCCCACACTTAGCACACGCTCTATGTGTCAATCACTCGATTCAATGGCACAAGCAACCCCACACTTGAACAAAACTAGCCTTGGGCAAAATATGCCACGTTTTGAATTTTGAAAATCAAGCTAGTGTGGGTGCATCATGATCAATTTTTATGTGTGTGCAACACCTAATGTTCATAGTAAGCCTAAGGACTGCATTGCTACTCAAGAATTCACAATGTCATTGATATTTCATCTTTGAGGCTTTTTCACAAATACCTAGTGTGCACAACTTTGAACTAGCAATTTCAATGGATTTTGTAATGTTCCAACCCTCCCAAATGGTTAGGAGATCTCTTTTTACAAGTCACAAGTCATCAATCTAGCACAGTTAATAATTTAAGCACAACAAACATGATTTGTAGGATTAGACTTGTGACTAGCTAAGAAGCATTCATACAAAGAGCAAGTGCAACTTACATGTTAATGAAGAGAGAAAAGTGAAGAATTGACTTACTTGAATGATTTAGAATGGATTGCACACGATTTGGAATGCTTCCAAGTGATAGAGATGAATTTGAGAGTGATTAGAGAGTGTTGTTAGTGAAAATAGTGAAGACAAAGGTGTTAAAATCGGGGGTATAGGGCATAGGGAAGACCGGGTCGCGGGTCAAAACCCGTTTGACCCGAAAGACTTACAAACTTCGCCCTCCGCTATAGGGCCCGCGGCGCAGGCCAAAAGCGGCAAGGAATTTGAACATTCTGGTCAAGCTGGCGCGGGCCGCTCCCAACCGCGCCAAGCTTTTTGCTTCAGCTCTAATTCTCGCGCGTTGGGAGGCGCGGTGCACTCCCGAACGCGCCCGAGCACGTTTTTTCGCACCCATTTTCAATTCTAAGTACAAACCCAAGCGTGGGGCATGTCTCGAGACGTCCCATACCCCTCAATGCATTCATTACACCTTGTTTAGCTCACCCGATTCCTGCAAAAACGACACACAAAAACAACAACTACGTGACACTATAAAATAAAATAAAAAAACAAAAATACTAAACTATTACAAGTACAAACTCGGGTTGCCTCCCGAGAAGCGCCTTAGTTAACGTCGTGGCACGACGACACTTTTAGCTCACTTCCAGTATTTACGTCTTCTCTTCTTACGCCGAACCTTTGCCTTTTTCCTTTCTTTGAGAGACCCCAACTTCAACTTCACATGTGGTTCACTTCCATGTTCTTGACTGACACATTCAATCATAGAGCACTCTTCAATTTTAGCTATGTGCTCCTTCTCATTATACACCTTGAAAGTAACCTTTTCACCATGCGCTCTAACAGTCATCTCACCCAGCTCCATGTCAATAATTGCCTTCGAGGTGACCAAGAATGGTCTCCCCAAAATAATTGGAGCTTCTAAGTCCTCTTCATAATCTAGGACTACAAAATCAGCAGGGAATGTAAATTTACCAACTTTTATCAACACATCCTCCAACTTACCCTCAGGGTGAGTGAGTGATCCATCCGCCATCTTAAGAGTAACTGAAGAGGGCTTGATTGCTCCTAACCCTAACCTTTTGCAAACAGACAGAGGCATGAGATTTATGCTCGCACCCAAATCACACAAGGCACCAGTGATACTATGTCCTCCAATGGTACAAGGAATAGTAAACTTCCCAGGATCTTGAAGTTTTGGAGGTAGCTTGCTCAAGATTGTGCTACACTCCTCAACTAACTCAACTGCATCTATCTCTTGAGGCTTTTTCTTCTTGACTAAAATCTCTTTTAAAAACTTCACAAAGGATGGCATCAATTCAAACACATCAGTCAAAGGAATATTAACATGAAGTTCTTTCAGCATACTCACAAATTTTTGATACTGAGCCAAATCCTTCGGTGGTATAAGCCTCTGCGGGAATGGTGGAGGTGGCCTAGGTGCCTCCTTTATTTCTTCTTTCTTCTTCACCTTCTCCACTTTTTCAACTTTTTCTATTTCAGCTCTCTCTTCAGACTTGGCCATCAGCTCTCCACCTTCAATTAAGGTCACTGCAAGACATTGTTCAGGCTCTTTTTTAACAGTGCTTCTTTCTCCCACCAACTGTCCCAACTGGTGCTCCAAGTTCTTTTGAGCATTGGCAAGATCATGTATGGCTTGTGCATGGGCTGCAGTGTCAGCTATCATTCTCTGCTGGCCTGCCATTATTTGCTTTAGCATATCTTCAACTGAACTGCTAACCTGCTGTGGTGGAGCTGGAAGTGGGTGGTAATTATTCGGGGCTCTCGTATTGCTTTGATAATACCCATTACCAAACTGGTTTTGACTCTGCAGCCTGTTTTGATTACCCACGTAATAAACTGACTCTGGATTAGAAGAGCAAACCTCTGTAGCATGGTCTTGACCACAAACCTCACAAAAGCTCTGGAGTTGTTGCACTGGAGCCACTGGTTGCTGAGCCTTTTGCAGAGCTAACTTGCTAATTTGATTGGAAATAGTATCCATCCTCGCCCTTAGCTCTGAAACTGCATCTAACTGAAGTACCCCTGCAGGTTTCTGCGTAATAGCTCTACCATCTCCCTGCCAATCAGGATTGCTCTGCGAAAACTTGTCAAGTAAATCATAAATCTGATCAAAATTTAAGGCTAGTACTTGACCTCCAGCAGCAGCATCAACCACGATCTTTGTGTGTTGGTTCAACCCCTCAACAAAAGTGTGTGCAACAACCTCATTGGATTGGTTGTGGTGTGGACAATCTCTCAATAGAGCTTTGAATCGCTCCCAGGCTGAATACAAGGATTCTCCTTCTAACTGTCTGAAGGACATAATTTCGCTCCTCAGCCGGGCTGTCTTGGCAGACGGATAAAATTTAGCCAAGAACTTCTTAGCCAAATCCTCCCAAGTAGTGATAGACCCAGACTTTTCAGCCTTTAACCACTTCTTTGCTGCCCCAATCAGTGAAAACGGGAACAACGTCAAGCGAACATAATCAGTAGGAACACCCGCTGGTGTATAAGTATCACTGATCTCCAGAAAGTTCTGAATGTGTTGCTGCGGATCCTCATGAAGTAATCCACCATATTGTCCAGTCACATGCAGCAACTGAATCATGCCGGACTTAATCTCAAAGCCCCCAGTGATAGCGGGCTTAACTATGCTCGATGCTACTCCCTCCAGGCTGGGGAGAGCAACATCTCGCACAGCTAAAGCTTGGTCTTCTGCCATTCCTGTAGGTAAAGATCAAGCAGGACCTAATACCTGAAACAGCACAAAACTCAAAACAAAAATTAAACCTGAATAGTAAGTAATAAACTGTTCAAAAAGAAATCAGTCAATAATTAGTCCCCGGCAACGGCGCAAAAAACTTGTTGCTCCCAAACGCACACGCAAGTATACGTGGTCGCCAAGTAATAAAGTGATAAGATGAGTATCGTTCCCACGAGGACTATGCAGACTGAGTTCTAGCAAACAATTTATTTAAACTATTCAGGGATCTTTTTCCAATAGTGAGGATTTTGTTAACTAAAGAACAGTAATTAAATGGTAAAAGTGAATTCAAACAATGGAGCAAGACTTGGTTGTTATCAGTAATAAGGAGACGGTCCAGGGTCAGAGTTACGAACAATCCAGTTGAGTTATCCAATTGATTCCACTTCTTAAATCCCGGGTTACTAACTAACAGATTAATTGTACCCGTGAAAACCTTTCAGTTCTTCACGGTCTATGCAGGCTACTCCAATCCCTATATGTCTATGGGTTGAATCACGTGCACGCATTAACGAATTCTGTAATGAGTTAAACTAGGCGAGCAAGTATATGTCTATCCTACTCACAAATTGGTTCCCCGATGCCCGGGTTCACAAACTAGTCCTATTCTTTCTTATTACGTAATTAAATTCCCTCTTTCGAGTTCAATCTAAAAACCATAGATAATGCGTAATAATCGGGCCCTGACAATTACACAAGTGAAATCAAGAAAGAATAAGTAACCCGTAGTGGGATTCAATTAATGGGAATCAATCTTCAAACATCAACCTTCATGTAATACTCTAACCCTAGAACGATATATTTAGCTACGCATACTCATAATAACAACACAAGGAATTGATGTAATAATGAAATAATGATGTAGTAAATTAATGGTAGGAAGAAAAACCCTTGTCTTGATGTTATGAGCTCTCAAATTTGCTCCAAAGTCTGAACTCCCATGAAAAACTAAGTAAAAGAGTATTTATAGAGTTTACAAAAGCCTAGTAATAAGTTAGACCCAATCCTAGACGAAATAGGACATAAAAACGCGCACAAGGGGCGCTATAACGGGCGCCTCGCGCCTCGGAACGCGTGAGGATGGACAGAGGACGCCGAAACTCACACGCCTTGGCTCCGCGGCGCATGGGAAACGCGCCACAGGCTGGCCGCTTTGCCTGGCGCGGCGCGCCACCTGTGGCGCCAGTGCATTTTTCTGTTCCGCTTGCTCTTTTGCTCGCTCGTGTCGTGCCTTCTTGTGCTCGATCCAATCCTCAATCAAAATCCAATCTTTTCTTGCTCAATCATGCTCTTAAAAGCTTCAATTACACTGCATAACAACCTACATACACACGACATCAAATCAGTGTAAAACCACATTCACAAGCTACAAAACAAGCGAATAAGGTACTAAAACGTGAGGAAATATTAAGAAAATATAGGCATAAAATGCCAAACATCAACGATCCAACATTAGGAAGTCGTTTCCTACAAAAAGAATGAAAAACTATATACAATTATATTAAAATTAGGTAAAAAAAATTTAAAAGGAGCAAAGGAAAGATCATCATGCAAACTTCTACTTATTTTTGGTAAGAACAAAGATTTATCTTTTCTATCTTCATATTTCAAAAGCATATGAAAAATACTAAAGAGTCATAAAAGCAATAACTCGTTCACTTGCAATGTTTGACATTTTGATCTTGAGTTGACTAATTATCCAACATATAGATTAATTTGAAAAGAAAAAGAGACGCACGAGCCCGATAAAGTTTCACCCCTCGTGTATTAAGAAAGTACAGTAGGTATTTAGTATGAGTTTCCCTTCCTTCAACAAACACCCCCACCACCCAAAAAAGAGAGAATAAACCATGTATGTATGTATATTATATGTATATGCAAGTGTATGACAAATAATTATTCTGAGTTAAGATTATTGCTTTAAGAACATGGGGGTATGGTTAACTTTAGTATGACTGCATTGTCGACACAATTGAGTCATAACCCATGTAAACGAATGCCTTGTTTTTGTCTCAAACTTATAAAGCAATCAAAAGCAGTAAAGTAAACCATCAATAGTGCATGTCTAAGCCCTAATCCCTATTTCTATTTTCACGTTTGGTAATATTTCTTTCGTTATTCTTTCCTTCATTTTTTTTTTCTCTTTTTGTAAAAGAAATAGTGATGGATTCTTTCTAAGCTATGAAAATGTTGAAAAAAAGAAGAAAATGGCAAGGAAATAAACATGTGAAAATGTATACAATAGTATGTGAAAATATAAAGGAATTACCAAAATAACAGATGGTCTAATTAACTCTATCCCAAGATTCAATTCCACAAATGTTAGAAAGATTAGTACACATAAACAATAATGCGAAATTTTTTATGTAGAGCAAGAGTTTTAAGCATAACTTTTTTTTACCCTTTTAGTAATGTTTCAACATCTTTGGAGTCCAAAGGATCCAACGTCTCTTCTTTTTCTTCCATTGCGTTCTGTAACTATTACGTCATAAAATATATCGATATATTATTATATTGAGTTCAGTAAATATGTGTTTAAAGTAAAGATTTTTTTTTTCCACTTGGCGTTATACTGGCATTGAATACTAGAGTATACATGCATATATACACATTAAATATAGAAGCATTTTCTAGTAGGCTTTTTCTAATTTCATGGACTTGAATTTGAGAGTTTTGGTTAATACTAGTAGATTATTTGCTCAATAAGGGAAAACTTCAGCTTGAAATAACATGAAGTACTACAATTAAGCTTCTTTTAGCTTGAATATTTGGAAGGATAAAAAAGAGTTACTCCTATCATGCAAGGAATTAAGGACAAACTTTTGGGACAAACAAAAGCGAAAAGAAGTTCTTTTTTGAAAAAATAATAATTAATACTTAATAAAATTGGATGGCCTGAAGTGACGGAAAAGAAGTTCACTTATATTGAAATTAACCGAGGTGAGTACGTAGCTTGCAACGTCAGAAGTCATTGTTTTTTTTCTTGCATTAAAAACTATCTCATGTAATAATGTTCACTTTTGCATTCAACAAATAGATGCATAGTCTTTCACTTTGCTATTGGAAATCTGACTTAAAAAGCTTATCGCTCCACATCTTCCTCTTCTTGTTTGTTATAATTGTCTCACTAATTCGCTTTTCATTAATTGAACCCACATATCTGTTGATTAATTAGAGAGACTTCGGCAGAGTGAAATCTGGTACAGTGGATTAGTGGCATTTCTTTAGGGGCCAGGGTTGTTTTTGAATAAAAGTTTTGGCTCGAAAGTAAAAGAAAGGAAGAAAAGCTATATGCTTTTTTTGCTTTGAGAAAAAAAGAAGAAGCAAAGATCCTTAAAAAAGATATAGAAAGATAGAGAGCAAGAGAGGTAGAAGACCATTTGACTGATTTGGTGTTGTTAGGTGCTTTGCTTCGTTGAGAAGATGTTGTTTAGCTTTTTTGTTGCTCCAAAAGAGCTGCTCATCATAAAAGAGTCATAAAAGTCAGCTCCCTTGTATAAAATTTAATGAAATTAAGTAACATTATAAGAATGTCTACTCATCAATGTGTTTTAATATACTATAGTAAATATTTCTCTTAACTTTTAGTTACTAAAGTTTTACTATATGGATAATTACATATAGATCTTTTAAAAGTGGCTTAATTATGTTTTTTTTTTAAATGGCAATCGAATGAAAGTAAACTCTAATTTATTTTTCTCATCCTTTGGTTTCTCAGCCTCGAACTCGTAGAATCTTCCTAAAAGCATTTGTTTTTCTTTCTTTTTTGTTAGTTACGTTCCTGGCTCTTTCTTTTGTAAATCAATGACATAGGTTAGAATTATTGTTAAATGACATCATTTGTGCTAGTGTATATTAAGGAAGAAGCATAGCCACATTTTAAGGAAAATAAAGCTAGTAGAACTTCTTATATTCGTTGGAATTGTTCCAACATCCAAAGGGAAAGATGTTTAGGTCTTTGGAGTTCAAATTTTCAAAAAAGAGGAAAGAAAAAACAGAGATTAACTTATTCGGAATCACTACAATTTACAAGTATTGGTTCTCATGAGAATGCACTGATGGGACAGACCCACTGGAAATGGGAAAGCAAAATGGAGCCGTAAAGTAACATTGAGTTGTAGTAATTGACTAATTGTGAAAGTTAAAAATTAGGCATTGCATCCATTCTTGCTAAATGGAGCATAGCCAGCGTGATACAAGTTTGCGATACTAGCCCCTTTTATGTGTGAAAGGATTTTCTCGTCATTACCTATTCATCTCATTCACCGCGGAAGGACAATATCCTCTCGAGGTTAAGGACAAATTCCTAGGACTCCTATAGTTCACACCTTAAAAAAGTCTTGAAAGATTGAAGTGTGTGAATTCAAGTTCGAGAAAAGAATCTTGAATGATTAGAAGTCCCAAGAAAACAACCTAGAGGACTGAACTATATGAATCCGAATCCATGAAAAAACTAGAAGGTCCTGCGGTTAACTTTATTAATTTGTGTTTTTTTAGTTTAACTAGTGTTACTAAGTATTTTTCGATTAAATATGAATTTTAAGGTTTTCACTTTTCAGTAATGACACAACTTTGTTAGTTGTATAACTTCATGGGGCTGATCATCAAATCAACGAGATGCATGGGGAAAAAGGATATGAATACCCATCACTAGGAGAAGGGATAAATGAAAAAAAATTGAAAGGACATTTCATATTTTAAGTCGTCTCGCATGATAATTTCCAGATCAAATACTACACTAGCGCGATTAGGGGTGGGCATATAGCCCGAAATACCGAATTCCGCACCGAACCGAATTAGTTCGGTATTTCAGTATCGGTATTTCGGTATTCGGTACGGAATTCGGTATGAAATTTCAGTATTTCAGAATTTCAGTTCGGAATATGGTAAGAGGGGTTCAGAATTTCAGAATTCCGAAATTCCGAACTTTTTTGGGTATGTTATGTAATTTGTATAATACTCTAAATCATCATACCAAAATCCAAATGGCCCAACGGCCCCAACCTAACCCATTTCAATAAAGATTCACACTTTACTTTATATTTCTTAATCTTAAATCCTAAATCAAAATCAAAGCTACTATTTCTTCTCCAACTCTGACCGTATTTCTTCAAACCAAAACCACTTTGACGATCACTTTGATGTAACTTGTAAGTAGGAAAGAAGAATTCTTACGACGATGAATATGATCTAATTCTACTTGTATATGTGAGTTCATTCTCATGAAACTTTACTGTGAATCAACTTTAAGAAAGTAACTTTACTGTCATGTTTTAAAAATTTAAAGTTTCTATCTTTCCTCTTGCCTAATTAAATATTAGTAAAATATGTCTAAGTAAATGATGGTAGAACTCTTAAGCCTCTAGCTTTCTCTGTTGCATATCTTCCATTAAAGGATTACTTTTAAGCTTAAGATTGACTAAATTAGCCAATTTAATAACTCCAAATTACTACCAGGATTGTCAATTAAATTAATTGTTAGACTAACATAGACGACACTAAAAGAAACTGAAATAAGAAAAATCATGGATAAACACTACAATAAAACTGTAAATATATTAACAAGTTACGATAATGGTGTTTCCTAGAATCCTAGTAGTAGAATTTATGCATAGCAGACATTGTGAATTTGTTTCGTTGATGTAGATTGCAAGTCAACTTTTATTTGGTATACCGTATACCGCACCGAATAAAACCGAACCGAAATATAAAATACCGAACTGTACTGAAGTAGTTTGGTATGGTATTTGGTATCGACCCTTTGGAAACCGTATACCGAAATACCGAACTGTATTTGATAAAATCGTTCCGAAATACTGAACGCCCACCCCTAAGCGCGATAGTGTTGAATAATTTCTATACACATATACAGAAATGTATACAAAAATTGTATAAATTTGCGGGGAAAGGGGGGCGTTATTTCGTGTAGAGTGACATTTCGGGTAATATTAGCAAATAGAAGTCGTTTTTGGTAATTTTGTGTCTTGCTTGTCTTTTAGTGCCTAAATTTGTAATTTTAGCTCGAAATTACAAATTTAGGGAATGTACTGTGCATGTAAGAAAAAAATATGACTTGCTCGTTGTAAATCTGGGTAGTGGACTGCCTATTTTTGAAAAATCCCTTTGAAAAATGTGCATATAGAAAGAATCTCTTAAAATATCGACGTGAGAAATTTTACAAAGAATTTCACGTGTCCTCACAAATGATTGGTGCTGTCTGTTTATCCTTGCTTAAGATGGTTTTAGTAAAATGATCTTCGTTTCATCTGTAGGCAACACTTCAAGTTATGAATCAATAGGTACTCTCTCTTTAGAAAGATCAAAGGAAAAGTGTTGCTTGCGAGAATATGGGAAGAGTCGAATGGACGAGTGCTGGCTAAACAACAGCGATGAAAAGGCATGTGTTGCCTATGCAAGAGGGGACAAAGACAAGTATGCCTCTTAGACAGTATTTACAAGAAATGGATGGAGGGATGCATGCATAATTATAATATTTCATAGGTGGGTATTTCCATCCTAAATTTATTCAATGAATTTAATGGAGGCCATTTTTGCTAAACCAATGTTAATGGGGTCAAAAAGGCAAACTACTGCCTATCGTACCATAGTTTTGCAATTCTCCCGAAATTTAAGGTAAAGCGCAGGAATAACCACTCTTTAGTTCAAGTATTTAAACTTGAACTAGTAATTATTTTTCATAAAGCCTTAAACTAAAAAATTGATGTGTCTCGAAGTTTGAACTGAGAAACTGAATTTCACAGAACATTGACTAAAGTGAATGGGCTTGTAATCCAAATTTGGCTAGACAATTGTTTTACCCATATCATATTTAGTTTTTAATCACTTTTAAAAAATATTTACAAATGTCACCATCCATTTTCAAACTATTATGCCTGAAATCGATAACTGTGGTGTAACATTCATGGAAATTAAATTTTTTGATATGTAAATGAACCAAATCCATAAATAAATGTGACGTTCAGCTCAACTTCAAATCAAATTCAATTATTTTTGGTTTGAAATTGAGAAAAAAAATTATTTAAAAAAAATGAAGAGAATATGAGAGATTTTAACTTCAGACCAAAAGTGTTAAAGTTAGTTTAATTTGACTTAAACTTCAACCTCAATAGTATGAAGATAAGTAAGTGGTCAGTCTCAATAAAGGTGCACCCATAAGCAATGCGCGCAAAAGTAGTTATTTGTGCACTTTTACCGAATCCGGTGGGAAACAGTAATGTCGAGGAGTATAGGGCTGTATTATAGAAATATGACACTATAGGCAATGACTTGGCCTTTGCCCCTACATAACAATGATTTAGCAAAAATATCACCCGCTTAGTCTAATGAATAAGTTTCTAATAGAAATAGCTTCATGAATCTTATAATGTTAGCATGTATCCCCGCCTTTCTTTTTTCTGTAAGTACTGCCTAAGAGGCATCACTTGTCTTTGATCACTTTTTCATAGACAATACTTGCTATTGAATCTCACATTTTCTCCGATAAAGTATTGTCTGAGCATCACTTGCCCCTTTAAATTGCTTTTCGCATTCCCTCAGATAATTTGAACTGTTGCCTATTGACCAAGTGGAGGGTATTTTGGTAAAACCATATCAAATGGGGGCAAACTCTCAAAACTAGTCAAGTTTGGGGACATCGGGTGAAATATTTTAGAATTCTAGCATCCAATTGCAGCCCATCTCATATAATTCGTCGGTCCCAATTTATTAGGGTTTTGCATAGGGTTTAAGTCAAAGAATCCTCTCCCTGAAAAATCAATGGATCCTTCAGCTTTTAAGTCCTCCCCTGAATTGGAGCAACTTCTCCAAGTAAGTGTTTTAGTCTATGAATTTCTTTTTTCATGTATATTCACATCTCACTTCGGCTTCTTTTTTTGTAAATTGATCTAGTTTTTGGCTATAAATAGTTATTTTTTTGGCATGATTTCAAAATCTAATTCTGGTAGTATACTTTTTATGGGTACTTTGATGCTGCAATAGTTTTAGAAGGATTGATTACTGTCAATTTAATTTTTATTTTTGTGGATATTGTATAAATGACTTTGATCTTTTTGGCTTAATATTTCTCTAGTTAGTATAGTTTGTGGAATATGTACCCTCGGGCTTTGGTCCGGTCGTAAGAATGTAACTTATGATGTTTGGGTTAGGCGTAGGTCATGGATTCGAATCCTTCGGCTGACCAAAAGAAGTTTGTGGGATGTGCATAACGAATATGTGACCCTCAAGTTTAAGAAATAAGCATTTTTTTTAAAGTACATCTGTATATAGGGGAGACACGCACAAGTTACATGATGAGAAGAATAGTACTCCCTCCGTTTCAAAAAGGATGAACTTATTTACTTTTTAGTCTGTTTAAAAAAGAATGACCTCTTTCTAAATTTGGAAAGAAATATTCACTTTTACGCATCCCTAGATGATTTGTAGCCACACAAATATCTATAACTTATTTTAGACCACAAGTTTCAAAAGTCTTCTCTCTTTATTAAACTCCGTGTAAAGTCAAATGGATTCATCTAAAGTGGAACGGAGGAAGTAGTATCGTATCCCAAGCTTTCATAGTAGATTTTACTAGGCTCTAGAACTCCCTTAGGTTTGTCATTTTGATCCCATTATTTGTTGTACCTTGGTAAAGCTAAAGGAAATCAGCTAGTGAACCATATGTACAATTTGTATCGATTGTACATATGTCCATTATTGAATATGTACATTTGTATACGAGCTAGTAGTATCGATGTATGGTTTGGCTGTTTACCATGGAACACTCTTTTAGGTTGGTAGCTCATTTAGTGCAACAGCAGCTAAGAACATCTGATGATTTTACATATACAATCTAACCCTATCATTTAGTCAATCAACCATGCCCCAACAAGAATATAGTTAGGGTTTTCGCGTTAGACACGGGTTCGAACCCTGCTGCAGTATTTAAGGGGAGAAGGGTAGACCCATTATCCACCGAGTTTCGAACAGTGCGCTACTAGCGCTCCGGGAATGTCGCGTTTCTCGGTTATTCAAAAGAATAGCTACGGTTTGCTATGTGGATCCTCTATGTGCAGTTCACTCTGTCCGAGCCTATTTCATTCGAGTGCTAAATAATGTCTTCTAAAGCATATAAAAGTTTCTCTAAAGGTAGAGGCTCTCTAACTTTTACATGGAACTGCACATATATTTAATGAGGCTAAAAATTAAAAAGAATCCTGCAAACACTGGGCTTAATATAAGTTTCAGAATAGTGGAGGAGAAGCATTAACTCCTACAAGTTTGTTTCATGGTATTGTGCTTTTGCTTTCAATGTGTTTTGTTCTTGATTTTGAGAGTTTGTAAGCCTTTTGACACAACTTTTCTCCATCTTCTTTATGGCGCCTCAATGATCATTGTGTCGCGTAACAAACCAATGTATCTGAAGTTCTACATAGGACAGATATTACGTTACCGAGCAATTTTAGGGGACTTTATTTCATTTTCCACTTATATGTGTCCACTTTCAGGCTATGCTGGATGTTATAACTTATAATCTAGTCAACATCCTTACTTAAAAATAAACCTGTCTGTTAGTCCACAACAACATATCCGTGTTATCCCACAAGTGGGGTCCGGGGAAGGTGAGATGTACTCAGTCCTTACCTCCACCAAGGTGAAGAGACTGTTTTGGATAGACCCTCGGCAGAAGGACATTTTTTAGAACAAGTTTGAAAAGAAAAAAATAATATGAAAATACAATTATAAAGGAAATACTGACATAAAAACTAAATATACCAATAGCAATAAAGACAAAGAATAAGATAGAAACAATATATATTCAAATAAACTCCCGTTAATATGATAGAAATCGATTGACTACTATCTAACCATCTACCCTAATGCTTGACCTCCACACTTTCCTATCTAGGGTCGTGTCCTTGGTGATCCGAAGATATGTCATGTCATGTCTATTCAGCTCGTCCCAATTCTTCGTCGTCTATAATTGCATGTCTTCTGACGTCTTATCATTTAACCATTATAATATTGAGTATCAAAGCTTCTAGCTGGCTTATCCACTTTGTTTTGAGATTTTAAGCAACATTTCACCAGTGTTATGGTCCTAGTTGTGTTAGAAGAACATTGCACTACTTGGTTGCTTGATTTGATTTAGTTGTCATATAGAGGCTTGGCAAAATACCAGTTCTTGGTTTAAATAGTGGTATTTGTTCATCCTTGTGTCTGCGGCTATCTAATATTGTACCGGATTTCTTCATTTTCGCAGCAAGAGAAGGAGAGGGCCATGGTCAATGAAATAGTTGCTAAGCTTACGAGTTCTTGCTGGGACAAATGCATCACTGGTACTCCTGGAAGCAAGTTCAGCTCCAGTGAATCTAGTTGTTTAACCCACTGTGCACAACGCTATATGGAGATGAGCATGATCATTATGAAACGGTTTCAGAGTATGCAGTGAATAAGATTGGCCTCAGAAATTTTATTCGGCAATCTTTTTTGATTCCTTGTTCAACAAAACTTAAAAGAAATTGTATTTTTTTCCTTCTTGCGTAATACAATTGATGTGGAGTTAGTTACTGATTTTATTACTTACCAAGTGCTGAGAGATGCTCTTATTTTTGTTTACTCATGGCCCCCCTTTTATGAGCAAGGGCATGCATACGCCTACATCTGAATAAATTTTCTTCTTTACCTGTAGTAGAACCCCCAAAAGCTTTCAAAAGAAAGAAAGAAAGAATCAACCCCTCTAATCTGTCTTATGTTGTGAATCAACCCCTATGAACATCTTTTGTTGCTGGTAGCGTTATGCCTATATTTGACAGACTGCATTAGTATTCTCAATCCATCGAAGCTGGCGCACTTATGGTAATATATATTTAAGGTCCAGCTACAGAAGTTATTACAATTTTGAATTTATCTAGTTTGTATCTCAATTCAGAATTAGACTTCCACTCATTGCGTGATTGTTCTTGTTACCCTGTGCTTTGGTTTTCGTATTATTTCCTGTTGTATTCAGTAGTGGTTCTTTGATGAGTATTTTCCCCTTCTCATCTGTGTTCTTGCTAATCTTAAAATGGCTGATTTTATTTTGCTCTTCCTTGGAATGTCTTCTTTGGGTCTAGTTGGCTCATTCGGAAAAGACACAAAAGATTTGCTTTTAATGGTGTTCACAAAGTTATTCCTGACGTGGCCAACGATGCTCTTTCAGAAGCTAATATCACTATTGATGCCATGAAGAAGTTTGATTTGATCGTTCTTCGAGGAGTGATCCAATCTTGGTCTTTTGCCAATATCCGCTTGAAAATATTTTCAGGTTGAGCTATGATGGTTCAATCATGCTTTTGGAGTTGGCCTGGTTCAGGATGCTCGTGGAGTTGCAATTGATTTGGCTTTGTATATAGACGCTTGCTTGTGTTATGTGATAATAAGGTGTCTTTGACATTGATCAAGAATCCGTCCTTTTGGCCTCGTCCATAGTATCTCCTTTGATCAAATTTTGTTCTCATATTTCATTGGGAAGCAAACTTCTAAGTAGATTTTCTGTTTCCCTTTGCGCACCTGTTTTGTCCACAAAAAATCTCACTTCCCTTACTCGTGACGCTGAACCCATGATGACTTAGGCTCTTGGTTGCTGCACGACTGAATAGGAGCCTCTTATATTACTAGTCTCAGGGTTCATCCCCACCTTTTCTAACCCAAAACAGAACAAAAAGATCTTGCATAAATATGCTTTTTGCATAGAATATCGTACACAGTAAAAATAATGAAATCTATTGGAAATGGAAAACATAGCGATAATCTGTTACAACTCAACTGCGCGTAAGAGAGAAGAGAGGGGACATAAGAGGAACTTGATTAATCTTTCACGTGGACGTGCCAGATAAGAGAAATTGACAACGTGAAGATCATGAATAGCAAGAATAATTTCTTCTTTTTGCCCTTTGCATAATAAACACATTAAATAACTTTAGTTGCCTTCACACAAGAAAACAGATTTTTTTTTTTAAAAAAAAACAAGAGAACGAATATACACACAGAGAACCTTGGAAGAATAATTTCACAGTTTTTGTCCCACCCGCCCATTAACTCTATCACCGTTGGTTCATGATCTTTACAATTGTCAGTTCTTTTACAATAACTTAAAACAACTCCCAGGTCAACAGCCACTATTGGTGGTTTTCAGTTAGGAAAGCATCATTGCTGACAGTTATCCGATTTGAGTCTCCAATTTCAGATGCCATAGCAACTACATCAGGTGGTATTTCCAAGGTTCCACTTCTTCTTCCCCAACTAGAGCGCCTCGGATGTAGTATACTACGCCCATCTGGCAAGGTGGCTCCACTTAGTTCTGATGATATAACCGATAACTCTTCGTCCTTATCTAACTGATTATCATTTCTATTTTGTCCATCAAATTCATTTGCACCTGTTGCTGACTCATGCCAGCCAGGCTTCCTTCCCATTTCTAAATCACTCATTGTTTTTTCCAAGTTTGGACTAACAAAACCACCACCCACTTCACGAGGTGGTAACCCGGGTTCTCTCGCCACTTTGGCCCTAAAGTTGTTTTTAGAAGGAGGTATACTAGTGCAGAATATCTCTAAGAAGTTGTGAAGTACACCTTTGTCGAAAGGGTTGACCCGCCGCTCGTAACGATATCTGAAATTCTCATATGTCGACTGCAAGCACACAGAAGATTTAAATGTAAAATAAAGTTGAACTTAAATCCCCAAGCCATCGGCATGTTAGAGAACTGGAGCATGAATATAAGTTTAACCCCCTTTGGATAGGAAATACAGGGGGGGGGGGGGGGTGCAAGTTCAAAGAACAAAACATTACCTGATTTGTGCCAATAAGATAAAGATGGAAGACGGTCAGGCCACCAACAAACCAAACTGCTATAAATGTATAAACAATAAGCACAATAGAAGCAGGAGTCTTGGCCATTGCCTTCCAGATTGAGGTCTGCTCACCATCCATGATCCTTTTAATATATATCCAGCAAAAGATATGCACGTACATGCAAAGAAGGGTCGTTGAGAAGACAAACATGAAGAAGAAACGGTAATTCCTCTGCATCAACAAGCATAATTTGGTTAGACTTCGAAGGCTTAGGCATTAGCACATTAGAAACTTCCTCTGAAAGCTCAGTAATTACAGAAGTAAACCTTTGCTGTCAGACTCAGACCAGCATATGTCAGCTAGGAAAAATATAAAACCAAGAGTCAAAGAAAAGTTTAAAAGTAACTTCTAAACTGCTTGGAGTACAAGATATCTTAACTGGGTTAAAATAAAGGGGATATTTATCGAATTATCACAATCATAAAGGTCTTAAACTTTTGTTAAGCAAATTCATGAAATAAAATTAGGAGGAGCACTCTCCAGCAATATCTACACATTGTGTAGTCGTATATGTAGATTAATACTTCAGAAATTATTACACACAGTTTGTCACTAAGATTCTCAGTGCAAAGAAAATATAATATGCTTCTCTGTTAATACTTGAGCAAACATACCATTACAAGAAAGGATATCAGCTATGTAGAATTTGAACGATTCAAGCATCACTCAACAATAGACCAGTACCCTTAGCATGACAAGTGCATCGGAAAAAAAAAATTGCAAATGCAGTAAATGGACAAACTGACAGCTCTTTATGCGTCATTCTCCTTTTTAGCTTTAATACCTTAGGGAGCAAGAAGTATTCCTACGACCCATAAACATGTTTTTATGGAGAGAGTTCTATGGAATCAGGAAAAAGAGAGGAGAGGAGATTATAAATGGTAGAAGTCTCTTTTGGGAAGGTCATGTGATTGCCCAGCTATGCAGGAGAGGGTTTCTCATGAAGATGAACCTAGTTGTGCATGAAACTAAACGATAAATACGCCAATGTACCTCGGTACTGCAAACTAAGTCAGAACTAAATCGTAAAAAAATAATCAATGACCAAAACCTGTATAATATAAATAACCACGGATTGAGTGGACAATTGGAGGAGAAAAGCCAAGAATGCATTTTAGGATCAAGAGCAAAAGAATAGGCATTTCTTTTAGACAGCTTATAGTGGCAAATGAAGATGTTTCTATTTAAAATGAGATACTCACCAGTCCAATACATTGTCCGACCCAGGGGCAGTGATGGTCAAAACGTTCCACACAGTTGTTACAAATTGAACAGTGTGAGCAACGAGGAGGCCTATACAGCATGCAGGTGTCACAATATTTGCTTTTTACGGTTATACCATTGACATTCACATCCTTGACGCGGGGCAAGCGTAATTGTGGAGTTTGACCAGGTCCAGCTTGAGTACTCCCTTCAAAGTTTTCTGGTTCTGGAGGATGAGGGTTGCGAGGAATTATACCGGGATCTCTTCCAGAGGTCAGTAGAAGAAGGATTAAGACCTTTGGAAAGAAAAATGTTGATTATTTTATGCTTTTGGCTCATACATGTACACGCTTTTGTAGCCATAAAATAAAAAACAATACAGTAAAAGCCACCCAATTTTTGTTCATTTATCTTAGAAGGTTCAACCAAGTACACTGTGAACTTTTTCTTTACTGAAGATTGAGAAGGTTATCTGATTCATGGTTCATGTGATTAAAAAAAAGAAGTAAATATATGACTGCAAGAACCTAGTTTCATTTCCTTGTACAACATAGTATAGTCAAGACTCACATTTTCCATCATGAACTGACTAACGTAGAAGCTTTAACACAGGTCTTATGCACTCCTTTTGTGATTAAAAAAGGAGTCTTATGCACCCCTTATAGCAAGCTAATAGAAGGCCAGCAATAAAGACGTGGTAAGTTGTGCACAACACAGTAAGAGATCATGGAAGGAGAGCACAAGAGTTTCCAATTAATGCAAATCTGCACGGGGAGAAAGCGCAATAAAACCTGGTCCAATTCCTACTACCAAATATTGAACCACATAGGTATATTTATTATCTTCGCTCGGGCATAACCTTCTTGTGTCTCCAGTAATGAAAGGCGAAGATTTGTGCAAGATGGCCAGACACCCGCCAGTAATAAGAAAGTGGAGCCGTTTCTTCCAATAAAGTGAATATTTAACTGTAACTCTCGTCCTCCTGAATCCTTACTCCCTAGATTCCTCATGGAATTTGTTGAATCTCTTTCAAGTAGCATTCACCTAAGTGAACTGGTCAAGAGTATATCAAGTGTCCTTTAAAGCAAATTTGGAGAATGATGTACAAACTATTAGAAGTGCTGGCAATCGATATATTCTGCTTCTTACTTCTTAAACTGAAGAATAAAGAGGAAGAAGGAAAACAAATCTAAACTCCAGCCTTTACCAGAGAACAATGACTTCCCAATTCAGAACTCTCATTGGGTCTTCAGATAATGCCCATCTCTATGCACTTTCAAAGCCTAGCCTACTTTACTGGTGAGCATTGACCATAGATATGCAAGATTTAATGATCTTATCTATTGTTATCAGAAATTACCAGTGGCACTTTACTGTAACCAAGATGCCACCATTCAATTTTAGAACTTTGCTATCATCTCTGTTTGCAACAACATAGCAGCTTTATTATCCAACTTATCAGCAGCTTTTATACGGACTTGGACACGGGTAGAACCATTGCTCTTCCTTCTCAGATTCATGTGCTGATTCCCTTGCTTGTCTGGCAAAGCATAAAATCTTGTTCACCATACAGGGCCAATACTAAGCTCTCTATGTACTAGTTTCGAATTACACTGAGACAATATGAAATCCATCATGCTCTCTGTAAGAGGAGTTCCATTTTGTTTGAATGGATAATCATATAATATGCCCATATTATATGATGCCCTTTTCTGGGCAGGACTTTTCAATTGTTGGTCAACAATAGCAGTAAGGTTCAGTTTGTGCATGACAAAAAGATGGCAGAACAAAACTAAATATTTCAAACCCAATATATCCTCAAAATATAATCTGCAGTGTCCGGAATCAGGACATGATATCTTCAACCTCTTACGGATGCGTTTGACATAATTATCGATCCAATCACTTTTTTGAACAAGTACGATACTAATCAAAAGAGACAAGTGCAATATCTTTGGACGAAACTCTTGAGATAAAATGTCATCCGAGCTACAAAGTTAATGAATGAGAAGATCCATTCAATCAGGCTGCGATTCTTGATCATCATAATCACAAAGGCTTTCTGCCACATATAACCATGTCAAATCCAACTGCTGGTGCAGAATACAGATGTTTGTCCCCAATCAGTTTCCAAGTTCCCAGAGGACCCAGACTACACACTTCGCCAACCAGTGCCCAAACTGAATGAAAATCACGCAAGCAGGAAAAAGACATAGGCAGAGTAAAACATCACGCACAAACAAGGAAAAGGTAGCCAAGCTATTAGGGGAAGTACTCAAGTTTCTAGAATGAATTATCTTGTTACTAAGAAGGAGCCACCTAACTATTACAGGTTACATACATTAGAAATCATATTGTCAGCAGAAAAAAGAAATAAGCACTTACATATATTGTGAAAATAATAGGTACGACCATGATTGACCACCCCCAGTCACCAGAAAAATCATCGACCATTTTCCTCGCAACAAAGGCACAGAAAACAGCAACTGGGGCAACAATAAGGAAGATAGTCATAAAGACTGACCTCACATCAGGCCCAAAGATAAACCTTCCTTGAAGAATAAATTTCTGCACAATCAAGAGGCCACAATGTCAAGAAAAAGTATGCACAAATCACAATCACAAGATATGCTACTTAAAAAACACTATTATTGCAAGAAAATGTCATTGTAGCAATAATACATCTGATTTGGAAAGCATGTCAACAGTACCTGTTGCTCTTTACTGCAGAGGGCAGAGAGCAAAAAGCAAAGAGCGAAGAGAAAAAAGTTCTGTTAATAACAGTATCTGAAATTTCATCCACAATTAATGTGCTCGTAGAAACACAAGCGAGTAAGTTCCAATGAAGTTTGAACTTTGGATAGTTGTTTCTACATAGCAGCAACCAGAATGTTGAGGCATCTCAAAGGTTGAGGAGTTTTAAATTAGCGTAATGATTTCTTCTTTTGTTCTCTCTTACTTTCTGGGATTTCATCTTAAGGTATTTCTATTACCTGATTTGCCAAATTTTGCAGTAAATTCATGAACCAAATTACTTTTGCTGAGATCAAGCGCTTACCATTATGCCAAAAGCTATAGCTGTTAGCAAGTGTGCAACTTTATTTCTTAACCAAGTCCATCGCAACATGTTTGATCATGTATCCGACCCTCGTCATCCCAGCCCATCACCTGGGCCTCGCCATAGGTTGGATGTTGGCATTACTCAACAACTTCTACTATCGATTTTGGGTTAAGTACGGTATAGGCAACTTAAGTTTGTTCAAAAGTTTCTAATAGGAATAGGAAAGATTTGGATTTGGAATCTACAAATGCATCTTTAATGTGTATTCTTTAATTAGAGCCAATTTTACAGCAATTATGCTTTTCTGGAATCACGGTATGCACTTGTAGAGCTAACATTTACAAAAATATTACAAAAATAATTTTAAAAAGGTATACTTGCATCAGAGTAGGCAGTGTACATGCACTCTTCCCGGACCCTGCGTAAACACGGATGTTTTACACCGAGCTGCCTTTTTTCTTTTTTAAATATCAGACGCTAAATCAATAGTATTGTTGATTTTCAACGATCTCAAGCAGTTCAAAGTAAGTAAATACTAAATTAATTATAAATATTAATTAAACTTGAAAAAACAAAATCCGATCACTACAAACTTCCAAAAATAAAATCCAAGATCCTAAATAATATTTACTTAATTAGTGAACTTAAATATTTATTTTAAAAAATAGAAAAAGCAGAGGAAACTTACATTGCTGCCTTTCCAGGCTTGATAAGTTCGGAGAAAGTCAGCACGACCGGTAGCGCCACCGCCGGAATCTGAACTCTTGGGCGGAGCCACCCCATACATTTTCTTTTTTTAAAAAAAATCTCTTACTTGTCTCTGAATCAATTATTAGAACAAATAAAGTAAAGTAAAGGGAGACAAATAATTAGTTGTAGACTAGTTATAGTACAACTGTACAAGTTGAATTGAAGAAAAGGTCAATCAAAGTAAATGTAAAAAAGGCTGCTTTGTTTTAATTTGAGAATTTACATAATTGTATTTGTTTAATAAAACGAGTATGAGTTGGAATTGAAATGATTCAAGGAAGAGGAGAGGAGGGGACAAAACATGGGAATTTGAATACTACCAACTTTTTTTTTAATCTCTCTCCACACTTTTTGCTTCTTAACGTGACTTCCGCGCGGCTTATAATTAGCGGCTAAAAAGCAGCAGCTCACTATACAGTAAAAACTTGGTTGAATGATCAAATGAACACCTATACTTGTCTGGTTTAACCATAATCATGTTTATGGTTTGTAAAGTGTCAATCAGTCCTTTCTACTCGTTCAAAACATGACTTTAACCCTCCCATCTAAGAGTGGTGCACAAATGCGACCATGTGGCTTCCACGTCAGATTGGTGGCCCATATCACATGCCACCTATTTTTTTTACCCTAAAAAACAAAAAGAAAAATCCAAACGACTTTTTTTTACCCTAAAAGGCAAAAAAAAAAAAAAAAAAAAAAAAAAAATCCAAACGACTACACAGTAAACAAAACTAAAAATTACTTTAACTCAAACAATACTTACCTAAATCCAAACTTACCCCCATCGATTAACCCAAAAAAACCCGTCGATTAACAACAAAAAAATGATCCTTGTTTGATTAACAATATTTAACTCGTTTGATTAACAACATTTGAAGGTTTCCCCAAATTTGAGGTAAGGGTTTAAACCCGTTTCCTTTCTAATTTTTTTAAATGATTTGTTATTTGCGATTTGTTATAAAAATTAGGGCTTTAATTAATTAAGAATTTAACTAATTAGGACCGTTAAAGAATTAGTTCTCTAACTAATTAGGGCTTTAATTAATTAAAAATTTAACTAATTAGGACCTTCATTCCATGTCTTCCAACATTAAATCTGAATTTTATAAAAAAACAGTCTAAGAAAATAATAAGAAATAAAGGAGAAGGAAAGAAACTAAGGAAAAAAAAAAAGCAAAAGACAAAGGAAAAATGAAGGTGAAGGATTTGGTATTGAAAGGCCTTAAAAAGACCAAAAAATAGCTGTTGGTAGTGTTTTTTTACTGATCCACGCACTGAAATTCGTGTGGCTCATGCCCATTTGCCACATAAGCAACTTACTAGACACATCAGCGCAGGAGGGTTTAAAAGTCATGTTTTGGAAGAGTAGAAGGGGCTGGTTGACACTTTACAAAGTATAAGCGTGATTATGGTTAAACCGGACAAATACGAGTGTCTATTTGGGCCTTCTGCCTAAAAAGTTTTATCTTAGTAGTCATATGGTAAAACCTTAATGACTGTTTATATCAAGTCATATTTATTTAGTATCATGGTTCATAGTTATATTTATGTTATTAATCATGATTATTTTTTTCGTTCCATTTTATGTGTCATAGTTTGAATCGATACGAAGTTTAACAAAGAAATAAATTTTTTTTAGACTTGAGTCATAAAATAAGACTTAACTTTTGTAGGGTTATAAATCATTTTACTGAGGTGAAACAGTAATTTTAAAGTTAAATTATTTTCAAATTTAAAAAGTGTCATTTTTTTTACCGGATTAATAAGGAAATATTGCCTCATAAAATAGAACGGAGGAAATATAAAGTAAGAGAAGTATACAACAACAACATAGAGTATAGCATGATCCCACAAGTAGAGTCTCAGGAGGATGAATGTGAACGAAAACCTTACCCTTATCCCAAATGAGATAAAAGAATGTTTTCGGAAACTCTCCAGTTAAGTAGAGAAGTATGTGCCAAACATATCATGCAGGATTTTATGGGGGCTCAACTACTTTTAACTTTAAGATGCTATTGAGATTGGGTGCTTAATCAATTTTAGTTGTATGTATTATACTTGTTTCTTCTACAAATAAATAGTGTTTGGTCCAAAACAATATGTGCTTGATCACCCAACAGTGCTATGCTATGTAGGTTCGGTATTGATTACTATCTATTAATTTGATAAAAACATCAAATGTAGTATATAAAATTATACGAGTGACGTACTATATGGTGGAATTTAATTTTGAGCTGAACGACTTGTTCATGGCAAAAGCAACGTGGAAACATACTTCTTCAATTCATTCTTTTATATAACTTCCTCTTGCGTAAGCTAAATGATTTCATATTTGTTCTAATCGGATTATCAATAATTGCCCAATATCTATAATATTGTTGTGGCTTCTATCGACAGCCGTACAATTGATACTTGTCATTCTATGAATAATTGAAACTAACCGTCAACTAATCTGATTTCTAATGTTTCAGAAAGTTATAAAATGCTGCTCATTTTTTTTAAGTACATTATTACGTGCTTTAATGTTTTATCATACAGTAGGTAATGATTGACTTTGTGGCTCGGTATTAAGAGTATTATACAATTCAACTATATGCAGTGCCAGTCTTGATATATCTCTCAAAATTTCGTCCTATGACTAAATCTCCAGGACGTGCAACTTTACTAATTAAGGAATGTAGATGTCATGGGGTTTCATATATTTCAATATAAGCAGTGAACATAACCTAAACCTATGGACCTGAATGATGGGAATAAAAGAATTGGCGATGTGAATATTGTACTACTTTAGATAGCATAAGCAAATTCGTGATATAATAATTATAATCTCGTATTCAATGTTTACCTAAGCCTGGCATGGTTCTACTTTTGCTACTAGTCTTGATACATTCTCGGTTTCCCCAGATCAACACAGTAACTAGGTTTAAATAGATCGTTGAAGAATTAAAGTGTTCCTCTCAGACTATATGTTTTAGCCTAATGTAGAGTTGCATTGCAACTCCATTACAGCGGCTATACAATAATACTAGTTGTCTTAGGTGTAAATATTTGACTTAAAAAATGTGTAACCTGCCCAAATTTAAACGGGGTTTGATCAATTAACAGTACTAATAAAGCAGATGTTGCGCGTATGGTGGCTTCAATTGAGTAATTATTGGGCAAATTATAACTCGCCGACTAATCCAATTAATTTTGACCCAAAGAAATTTAGTATGGATTAATTTATAACCCGTCTATTCCTATAACTAATTTTGGTGGAACCGTTGATTTGAACCCCTACGACTGTCTAACATTGTACAAAAACCACATAGAAAAGATGAGCAAGGAATTATATTTGCTTAAAAGATGAATCCCTTGGTATGGTAAATTAGGATTCCGTGAAGTACAATTAACATTCTTTCGTTTTTAGCTCCTTTGCTTTTCAGATGGAACTAAAAAAACCCATGAAGGTGTTAGGTTGGTTATGTACTGTAATACCAATATAATGTATTGGATAGTTGACAAACTTTTTTAAGTGTACAAAGACGACTTATTTTTATTTACCATGAGTTAACGCAAAAGCCAAAGGTGTCCCATAAAAAATTAGTAATATATTACTTAAGAAGATACATACAAAGTTGCATTAATTAATTGGAGTTATTATTTTTGAGATTAATATGATGTCAAGTGCCAACAAATCAAGTCAAGCTCAATAATTACAAGACAAAAACTGAGAGAGCATTTCAAACAAATAAAATACGTATGTAAATTGTGGAGAAGAATGGAACAAAACTTTGGGGCGTTCTGTCATTGTTACGCAGGGATTAGTATGTGAGATTGATAATGCGGCTATGAGATTTTATATAGATAGTTGCTCTAGACAGTATCCATATATTTATGCACACAATATGTAATATTATGCATAAAATATATATTAATTATGTAAAATAATGGCCACTTTTTATTATATTGATCTAGCATTATTCATGCGACATAATTTTTTCTATTATTAATATAAAATTAGTAATGCAACTATTAACTATACGAAAATTATAGTATAAGAATAAGTAATACTTATATGGGTTGTAGTGTATGCTTTTTCTGGTTGAATAATTGATGTATCATAAATTACTACATAATGTATAATTTAAAATATTTGTTTATTTGTTAAACAAATTAAAAAAGAAGTATTCTTTCCCATTATGAGGGATAGTTTTATAATTTTAAAACTTTAATACATGTATTGCTAATAATATTCAGATTCTTATTCCACATTCTATTTTGTATATGCGAAAAATACTAAAGGACAATCGGACATTGCATAAAGGTTATGCAAATTTTTGTGATGAGAAAAATTCAAACCAACCATGATATTACAGTCGATTTGCTAGTACAAATTAAAATGTCATGTTAGGAAGAAGATAAGCTTTTGCCATGCTAAGATAGAGCTGACGGACCGCAATTAATTATTTTATCTTAGGAGGAATAGTTAGTTTATGTCGTAAGTTCTTGAGTACTTAAGTTGCCTCTTTAATTATTTATTATTGTTGTCCAACTTTATAATTTTATATGAAACTACTTATCGTCAACTTTTCTCAATTCTCTACCGGGAGGTTACAAGTCAACAAAGAAACTTGATTATCACTATTTCATCTTTTTATTTTTTATTTATTTATTTATTTTTATTTTTGCATTTTCTCTTAATGGTAAGCGTATTGACCCTAAAGCTAGCCTAATGAATAACTTTTCATGAAACTATCTACCGTTAACTTTTTAAATATGTACTGGTCATGTCAAAGATACTAAAAGATTCAAAGAAATTGTTTATCTAAAGATTTGCCAAGTGCTTTGTCTTCAATGGACGCGGTAAGAGAAAAAAAAAAGTACTATCGATATTTAGTCTCCCTTAAGATTATTCGAATTTGTGTTCTATAGCTTTTAACATTTAAATTTGCACATAAGAGTATACTTTGATGCTTCTAACATGCTTTGCATTTGACATATAAGAACTTGATGTCGTTCAATTTGCTCCGTCCCAATTTAAGTATTACCTTTTCTTTTTCAATATGTCTAAAAAAGTGTCTCTTCTACATATATATATGTAACTATTGACATCAAAATCGAGAACTGGACTGCTTGAAACAACAAACAGTAAAATTATCGCCTAGTGATCAGTTTTGACACTGGTATTAGCTTTGCGGCCACTATTTTCTTTGGTTTTATGCTTGAGGCCACTTTAGGCTCTTTACTAGATAAGATCATTAAATACGCCTAACTGAAAAAGCTTAATTACTCCTCATTACTGGACTGAAGTTTGAAATACTACTGATTGAAGTTTAAACCACATGGACTGAAGTTATATCCACAAGGATTGAACTTCTCTGCCCTGTGTGCTGAAGTTCTATCCACATAGATTGAACTTATCTACGCTTATGGATTGAAGTTCCATCCACAGGGATTGAACTTGTCTACCCTTGTGGACTGAAGTTCCATCCACAGGGATTGAACTTGTCTACTCTTATGGACTGAAGTTCCATCCACAGGGATTGAACTTCCCAACCTTTATATATATATATATATATATATATATATATATATATATATATATATATATGGGTAATTTAGTTTTTTTTTCATTTTTCTATTTTTGGTGGGTGTAAAAAGTGGCTATAAACTAAATATTTTGGTATCAATGGCTCGTACCAAAGACCAGAGCCAAAAGTAACCTTTCGTGCACTTCCCCCAACAAACAAGGAAGTTTTCTTTCTTTCTGGCCCATAATTTTAAGACTTATTATGTTGTTGGAGCGATTTACAAAAATAGGACATTTTGGTCCAACTCTTACATATTTTATCTCTGTAAGAAAACTCTTTAGATTTTAGTTCAGCGACTGACAAATTTCTGATGATCGCCAAGTCTTACAAGCAGCCAGACTTGGCGACCACTAGGAGTTTCCCCTTGTAATGCAAAGGAAAAAAATTAAAGAGTTTTGGAGTAGGGCTTGAAATATTTAGGCAGCACTAAATCTGTCCTCTAAGTGCAAATTCTTGTTCATTCTCTTGCATCTAATTGGGCTTAGAATATCAGAATGGGGAAGAATTACGCAACTATGACACCTTAAGAGTCTTAGACAAAATTTTTCCTAATTGACCTTACTTAAAATGGTTTGCAAGAGTAATCTCCACTAACTTTAAGTAAGTGCTACCACGGGGGCAACACTTGACCTTTTATAACTTGAAGTACTACTCGCGGATGGAAATACCCCCTACGATAGTGTTATATTGACGTCCACATTCCGCCATCCTTTTTAAATAAGTGTTGCTCCCGTAGCACTTGACTTTTTATCTCTTTCAATATTTTTCCTGGATAACTTGAAGTACTACCTTGTAGGCAGCACTTGTTAATCCCTTTTAAGTAAGAGTTGCCCCTGAGGTAGCACTTGATCTTTTATCTCTTTCAACATTCTCCTAGATAACTTGAAGTGCTACCTTGCAGACAGCACTTGTCAATCCCTTTTAGTTAAGTGTTGCCCCCGTGGTAGCACTTGAGCTTTTATCTCTTTTAACATTTCCCAGATAACTTGAAGTGCTACCCCCGCAGGCAGCACTTGCCCTTTATATTTCCCGAAGAGGCAGTTTGTACCTTGAAGTACTGCACTTGTGGCAACACTTATCAATTTATAATTTGAAGTGGTGCCCCCGAGAATATTTTGCTAAACCATTCTTGAGGGGACAAAAAACCATAACTAATGTTAAAGGTACATGTAGTAAAAAAAATTCGTGCAAAATGTACTTTGGACGGGAAAGTGCATGAATAGCCTTTTTTGGCTTGCTTGTACTGTTGAAGCCACTTTTTTAAAATATTTAGTTTTTAGCTATTTCTTGAAACTTTATTCTTTGTGGGTTGAAAATCAAACCTTGTGGGCAGCATGAAGATATAAATTCAACTTCAGCCAACAAGGGATTAACTTTTAGACATAAAATGCGTAAACTTCATACCTTCAGCCCACTAGAACTGAAGTTCCAAAAAATAGCCTCTTTTGTACAACCGAAAAAAAGTGACCTGAAACCAAATAGCAGTGGCAAAAATGACTTCTGGATGAAATTTTTACCGTTAGGACGGTAGAATAGGTCCGTAAAAATTTGACCCGCAGCCACTTTGTTGGGTGGTGAAAAAGAAATAGCCAGCGAAAAAATATTTTAAAATATATCCATCACTTAAGAAAAAGGATTCTTTTTAATGACTAGCCAAGCCACCAAAAGCTTAGAAAATATTCCCGAGACTTTGAGAAAAAATCCCAAAAAATTTTATGGGATTTTTGTTCAAAGTCTCAGGAAATTTTTCCAGGAGAGCAGAATATGATACCTCAGGAAAATTTTACTGTGGCTAGACTTCGAAGTAATTCGTGTTTTTTAAATTTGACTACTTTTCTAACAATTTGGACTATTTCACTTTGAGTGGTTTAAAAGTGGCTAGTCATGAGAATCATCCTATTAGTTTCAGCTTTTTGAAAGCCTCTTTGGCAATACTACCAAAATTCATAAATACTTATGAAAAATAAGAAGTTTGTATTTTGCCAAATTATTTGAATAGCACTTTAATAAGCAAATTATGGTTGAATAATCTTTATAAAAGTGTTTTTAAGTTTCAAATTACAAACACAAAATAATATTTATATTTATTTTACGACTAATATTATTAAACATACATTGGTTAAATCAAAAGAGGAAAGTACAGACAAAGTTTTATTTGTATTAAAGAGAGATATTGATAAAATAATTAAAAGTAGTATGATAAATAAATATTTTTTGTAAGAATAATTTTGTCTTGTAAAATTAATAACTGATTCTGCTTTTGGGGAGAAGAAAAAAAAAGCTTGGCCAAACAAGATTAGTATAAGTGAAATTTTGTGAGCACAAACAAAAGTTACATTTCGGAAAAAGGTCCTACCGGGAGTCGAACCCAGGTCGCTGGATTCAAAGTCCAGAGTGCTAACCACTACACCATAGAACCTGTTGGTGTCTTGTAATCTGAAACGTTTTTACATTCTTAATGTCTAGACCTCAAAATCATAGCTATATCTTTTAACACAATGATAAAAATGTGGCAGGGAAGGATACAAATTCTTGAATTAAATTTGATGGGTTCAATATTTTATACTGTTAAAATGAAGGGTTTAATTAACTAGAATTTGAGTGAGTTTATTTACACCCTATATTGAAATTATTAGGTCCGGTTAAATCTGTACTCAAAAGGCTACATCCCGTGGTAATGTCCCATAATATTATCTTATGATTAAAGAGAATTTTCTGAATTCTTGCTCAATTATACAGCTTGTTTAAGTAGGCCTACAGGTTAAAATTAATGTTTCTACATGCTGACTATTTTTCGAACTACTTTATGCAATAATATCTTCTTTCTAGGTGAATGATTCATGTGAAACTTCCTAAGTGATACTATTATTATGCCGTCCAACTTTACCACTTTACATTCTACTATTGTTTAACTTATGTGCTAAATAAAAGCAGCTAAAACTTTCCAGATGTTGAAGAAGGTCTCTCATCTGTGCAATTCTTTTCTTGCTACTATTATTCCAGTTTTATAAATTGTCTTCTTTAATCTATATAGCTGCTTAAAAGCAGAACTTTCCAGATGTCGAAGAAAGAACTCCCTTGTGTGATTCTTAAATGGGAAATGATTGTTACATCTAAAAGACTTTCTTAGACTAACACGTCAATGAAAAAGTTTCTCCAAACAGCAATTAGAGCACTTTAAAATTCATAGTACTAGTATTTATTTATACATAATCATAGAATGAAAGTGCACTTTTCAACAGTGGGTTCTCCAACAAGCACCTGATCGCTACTCCAATCAAATTAAAAAATACTTTCAACGTACCACCTCTTTATCAAGTAAGTGGTAGTTAAAATTTGTTGCACAGTGACAGATCAAACAGTATCGCATCAAATGCTTTCTTATTACGAATTTTGTCGAACTCATTAACTTATAGTATAACCTTGTATTTGTGTCAGAAAATCCATATTAAATTGTACTCCCTCCGTCCCATTTTAGTTGTCGCTTTAGGTTTATGCACGTCCATTAAGAAATCAATAAATATTATATGTCTTTTACTATTTTACCATAGTAAATGAAACTGGATTGACTTTTCTAGAAAATACTCTTTTATTAAATATGAGCATAGTTGGAAAGAATTGGTAAAAAATGTCTTGAAATGCTAAAGCGACAATTAATTTGGGACAAATGAAACTTGGTAAAACGACAACTAAAATGGAACGGGAGGAGTATAAGTAATCTATTCAAAAACTAGTAAGCAAGAAATTGTATTAATACAAAAATCATAACATTTATATCCTAGATCCACCTTATGCATACATAAAACCTATACACAGTCTTGGATATTAAACTCAATACCTCGCTGGTTAAGGATTGGGAGGGATTGCATCAATCCATCAACCAACATTCCTTGTTGACACTAACGCAGTAAAGGTTCCTCTTTTTGTTCCTTTTGCAATTGAATAGACAGAAGTGGGGCATACATTTTTTTTTTTAAAAAGAAGATAAAAAAAGAAAAAGAAAAAACAGTTGGACATACAACTTGAGGAGGAGGAAATTGAGAGCAAATTTTTTGGGACTTATATAATCAATTTTAGTTAAGTTGTTTCAATCCTCTTAAGAGCAACTTCTTCTCATCAATCTCTACGAAAAGGGAAAATCAGTCACTTCATTGAAAAGAACCTATTTAGAGATTGTAATTGAATTATAGGAGTAAACTTATGCATTATTTACTGTACTAAGGAGTAATTGATTAAGCAAAGCGTGGATATGCATGAATCTTCTGCATAGATAAAAGGATACAAGAAAATCTTTAACTAGTCCCACAGTATCACTAGATTAGCCATTATCGTCATGATATTAAGCACAATAGATTACAATATGAGCTGATAATTTGCATACATCATCATGGCACAGACTTCTTATCTTCTGCTGCAGATTATACTTAAAACAATTGAAAATATTAGAGGAAATTAATTACGATAGGAATGCTGGGGAAGGCTTCTATCCAATAAGTACTTGAGTAAATGATATTACTGAAGTTGCCCTCAGTAAAGAGAGAAAGAATAGAAAAATCTGTCTATCGAAATTCGAAAGACTTAATATCTGGTCATTCTTAAGAACACAATCGCTCCCATTACGCGTAACTCGGGAGGGGAAAACAAATTAAGATGCCCGTACCCAAGAAAGAAAAAAACGGTGTCAATAATAACTCGGCATGCCACTAGTGCATATACAAGTTTTACCCGAAATAGACAAATTGGCACTGCTGTCCTCATAAGAAAAGTCTTACAAAAATTACTCCGTCAAAAAAAGTTGCTGGTGACCCTCCTGGCGATCTCCAGGTGATTGCTAATAAAAAGATTTGGCAATCGCTTAACTTTCTATGAAGGTCAAATTTATAAGACTTTCCTTAAAGGGTCCAAATCTGGGACTAGTCGCTAGTACTGTCCTATTTCCTTAAATCACCCAACATATATAAAATCCAATGTTACAAAATATATATAGTGTTGAGCTGTGTGACCTCTCATTTACTCTGATAACATAATAAGAAAATGAGCTTTGGACCTATAATTTAACCCTAAAAATTATTTTATGAGGTGAAGATTGTGCAGAACATATAAGGAGACTAATTACATCCTCCATTACTAATATGTGGGAACTCTAACACTCATCTCTCTGCACGCCCAAGTATGATAATCGGCATTAACAATATAATACGGGGAGTCCAAAATTGGGTAAACAAAAATTGGGATGATGCAGTCATGGGAAAAAGGATATATCTTGAGAGTAACTTAGAAGTCAGAAACTTATTCAAGAGGGAGGATTGCCAAAATACATATAAAGAGACCAATTAAACGCAACCTTTAATTATTATATAGGATTCATGAAATATTCTATCAGAATAAGCTGCATATATCACACCCCTTGGAGTCAGGGGCGGAGTCAGAAATTAACGGAAGGGGTTCAAAAAATATTAGCAGAATGTTACATTTGAGATTTGAACTCATGACCTAAAGTAATTTTTGAACTGCCTTCACCACTTTATTAGTAATTTCCCATATATTAAGGGGGTTCAATAGCGTGTATTTTTGATAAAATACTCGTTTTTATTCTATTTACACAGTATAATTATTCAAGGAAGGAGGTTCAATTGAACCCCTTCCCAATGCCTAGCTCCGCCCCTGCTTGGAGTGCGGCCCTTTCTCTAACCCTCCCCGAACGCAGGATTCATTGTGCATGAGGGCTGCCCTTTCAATTAATCCATTGGAGGAGGTATTGTATTACTATAGCAAGATGTTTGTCTGCTAGAAACTTAATTTAATACCGCAAACAAGTCTTGATATCTTATTCTATTGATGGAAAGATTACCAATTAGTAAATTGAATGTTATCTTCGTTATGTAATTGACAACCAACTATCGTGCCTACTGTTTCAGAAATCAATCCTAACTTGTTCAGAGGCTTGAAGAAAAAAAGACAAATTAAATATTCTCAATGTATAATTCTTTGAAGAAAGGCAGAATAAACCGTTTAATGTAAAAAGGAAGAATTAAGAAAGAAAGGGATTTAGAGTTTCTTAAGTATATGTTATGAATCCGGTTATGACAGGTGACAGTCAAAAAGCATCTGAGATAGAACGCAATAGCATTTTGCTGATGACAGTTTACAGGTTTTGAATGAACCCTGTGTTCTATGATAGGTTGATGAGCAGTTGAATGGTTTAGAGTATAGCAATATTCTCTCTCTCTTTTTTGAAATATTTTTTTTATTTGGACATGTATCTAAAGACTTTTCTATAGTAGTTAGAGACCAATTAAGAATTTAGAGAATTCAGACGCATTTGGTTGATTTGATAAATTTGAGTTTCAATTAAGAATTTGGTTCAGTGTATGTATATAGACAAATCGATCTAGCTAAAAATGTTACTCCGTCTAAGACTCTCTATAGTACTCCCTCCGTTCCACAATAGATGATATGTTTCAAATATCGAGAGTCAAACGAGTTTATATTTGACCGTAATATTTTTATATATTTTTTAAATATTTTGAATTATTAATTATTGTGTCTTATAGTACTTTTTATTTAGTTTCCAAATATATAAATATCGTTCGAAAAAACTTTAAATTATATGTTCAAATTCACGGTCAAAATGAATTCGTTTGATTCTCGAAATCCGGAACATGACATATATCATTTTTGGAATAGGGGGAGTACATTAGTACTTAGTTCCCAAATACTCCCTCCGTACCAAAATGGATGACATGTTTTGGATTTTGAGATTCAAACGAGTTTATTTTTGACGGTAATATTTTCATATGTCTTTTAAATATTTTGAATTATTAATTATTGTAAGTTATAGTACTTTTTATATAGTTCTAAATATATAAATACTGTTTCAAAAAACTTAAAGATTATATGTTCAAGTTCACGATTAAAATGAACTCGTTTGACTCTCGAAATTCAAAACATGCATGTGAAATGGAGGGAGTAGTACTAGTAGTCATTAACAAAATACTTCATTGGGGATGGGGGGCATAAAAAACAAAACATCCATGTGAAAAGCTTCGATTCGCATGCTAAGGCATCTCTACTACATACTTTGCTAATGACAGGTGTGGACTATGGCGCAGTTCAAGTACTGTTAAATAGTACTCCACTGAAAAAGGAAAAGCTACTGCTATGTGTTTGAGCACCTGAACGTCCCGTTTAAAATAATAACTTAAGAAAATGATCGAAAAGAAGGAAAATTAAGAAAAAGAAAAGGGGGAGTTCACATCATACAAACATTTGAAATCGGCTGAAAGTGGAGAGCTATTGATGTAATCACCAGTGTTTTTAAAGGCGTTTTTGGGGCGATGCGTACTAAAAACGCACCAGAACGTTTTGATAGGATGTAGATCCTAAAGGTGTAAGCCCCAAAATTTGGTGTATATTTGGGACGTATGCTTAGGCGTTGGGTGAGTCTCAGGTGTAAGTCCAAGAAAAATTCAAAATTTTTAAAAAATTTCTCAATAGATTTTCTATGTAATGCCTACGGTCAAATATTAACTTGCTAATTAAATTCTCAAAAGTTTTTATTATTTCTTAGTTTTACGTAATTTTTTACTCTTACCCTAACATAATGTTTGAATTTCTAGAGTTTCTACATAATTTTATCCTTTTTATATGATTTGAATTTTTAAAAAATATTTATGTGAATTATTTTATTATAAAAAATATTAAATATTAGAGATCTCCGGGGCTTACGCCCAATGCCTCGAGACTTACGCCTCACCCCGTATTAGGTAAAATGCCTCACTCCACGTCCACGCCTTTTAAAATATTGGTAATCACTGCCCATTTGACGGTTATCTGAATTTGATACTCTGTTCTATTTTATGACCGTAACTTTATTACTGAAAATTAATTATAAGCTTTCAAATTATCCTTTAAGGACACGCCCTTGAACCCATTGAAATGTAATAACCATTTAAGGTGGAGTAAAAGTTAAAAAGTTATAACAGTAACTCCGAGTATTATATTAAAAGTGTTTGTTTATTTCTTAAACTTAATTTTTTGAACAATAAATAATGCATCTTACTTGCTAGCTTGAACCCTCTGCTAATTACATACTCCTACAAGATACTATTAAAGATCATGATGCTCACCAAGTGAGCCAGGCCCTCAACCCCATTAACTGGTAAGGTTAGACATTAAGTTAAAAAAACACCAAAATTTTGAGAATTCTAAGGTAAAAAATGTCAGCTGAAAGTGTAGGATGGAGTAAAATTAAAGTTCAACACTCTAAAATAGAAGCTCCGAAATGCTATTTCCCTTTTTTATAAAAAAAACTTTCATAATGCTGGAGTCGTGGAGGTGTTGGGAATGGAGGGAAACTCAAGCTTATATACAACAAAGATAATATAAAGAAATTTTGACATATCATGAAATCTTTTACATATAATAATATAACCCATTTTCAAGATAACAATCATTTTTTGTAGAGGGTACGTGTAAATAAACTTTGAATTGAGTTGCCCTGATATTGTAAAAATATAATACTTGTTAACGTAAATAAGTTAAACTCATGAGAGCAATAATCTGCCAGTTTTTCATCTTTGTTTAACTTATTTCCAGCTAGTGGTGCTAATATGTGGTGTCAGCAATTAGGGTGCTAAAGTTACTAAGCCATGCCACCTGTGCATAAACTCTTCCTTCATGTAGTAATAAGCATTCGAATCCTTCACTATAAATATGTGAGAATTGGCCCTGTGGTTTAGCAAAAAGATCAATATATTGTATTACATTGGGGAGCTAGGGTAGCCTTTAGATTTTAGATCTATCTTACCCTAGCTTTTGTGCTTTGAGTGGAAAAGAAGAAGAAAAGACTGAAGATATGGCCGGTGCAAACCATCCTTTGATCTTCACCTTTGGCATTTTGGGTAAATTTTTCTGCAATAGCCATAACTTCCTTCCAACCTTTTCACAGTATTATCAAACCATATTTGTGCCTTTCACTATCTTCAATTTTTTTTGGCTTCAAACTACAATGATATTAGTAATTAGCTAATATGCATCAATAAATACAAGGTCGCTAATAATTAAGGACCATTTGTTCATGCAGCTTAGGGTCTTCCCCTAAAGCCCTAGTAGAATTCAAAAATTGTCTTGCGAAGTAGTTCATGCTAGACTGTTGTAGATAAACTAGTTACATGCATGAAGCTAGAATGAATTTGTTTGAGAGAAATTATCAAAAAGTATTAATTCCTTTACCTATTTAACTATGTTGCAGGTAACATATTCTCCTTCATGGTCTTTATTGCCCCCGTGTAAGTTGTCTTCCCAAAACTAGACATTAGTGTCATTATGTGGGAGCAAATATTGTAGGCTTACCAACAACTAAAAGTTCATTGTTTTAAACATTTGATATGCAGACCTACATTTTATTGCATCGTTAAGAAGAAATCAGCAGAAGGTTTCCAATCGGTGCCATATGTTGTAGGATTATTTAGTGCAATGCTTTGGATTTATTATGCAATGGCTAAATCCAGTGAAACCCTTCTCATCACCATCAACTCCTTTGGTTGCATTACGGAGACTATTTACGTCGCTATTTATATTGCTTATGCTACCAAAAAAGCAAGGGTAAGTACATACAAATTTACAGGCCTAGCCATAGATATACGTAGTATGGTACGTACTATTTAATTACTATGAAACTTAAAATTGTTTTGCAGATGCAAACAATGAGGCTTGTCCTCTTGTTGAATTTGGGTGGCTTTGGATTGATTCTTTTACTTACTCAAATTCTAACGAAAGGATCAAAACGAGCTGAAGTTATTGGATGGATATGCATGGCATTTTCTATTAGTGTATTTGTAGCTCCTTTAAGCATTATGGTAACTAAACCCTATCTAACACATGACCAGTTTAACTCTTGATTCTTTTATAAGTAGTTCTTTCAATTTACTTATTTTTTTTGAAAAAAAATGCAGGGGCGGGTTATACGGACCAAAAGCGTAGAGTTCATGCCATTTAACTTGTCATTAACCCTTGCACTTAGTGCTGTAATGTGGTTTTTGTACGGTTTGCTTTTGAGGGACATCTATGTCACGGTAAATACATATATGTCGTTTTCTATAACTTTCTAATGCAAAGGGAACTGCATAAAATTACCATTAAATTAAACAATATCACTATGTAGAATACCAATGCATGAATTTAAAAAGACTTTTTTACACTATGAATGTAATTTAATATGTTAGAGCAGGTTGCCAGCTTTATTTTTGAAGTAACTAATACATTTAGCTGTTTTTGAAGCGATTCAATTGTGTAAAAATTCTTTCACACAATCAATTTATAAAAAGTTAAACTCCATATATAAAGTAAAGTGCCATGGGATACTGTTTCACCTTTATGAATTATATATGATGTGACTAATGTTTGGTTTTCCATCCAATTGTTGTTCCTCCGGCCAATAATAAAAAAACAGGTACCAAATATAGTGGGAATGATACTTGGAGTGCTCCAAATGGTATTGTATGGAATATACAAAAACTACAAGCCTAATGACTCAGAAGAGAAGAAACTACCCACTGTTGTGAAGCTTGAGGAGCAGCAGCCTGCAAAAGTTAATTCTGAAGTTTATCCAGTTAGTTTCCCATCCATGGACAGTGAAAATGGAGTGGCTAGAGATTGTGAAAATCTTGAAGATGCCCAAATTAACTCTCAAGTGTAGAAGACTTCAAAACCATGGCAATAATCTTGGAAGCTGCTGTATGTACTTAGCTAATCCTTGTTCTACTAAAACCTCTGTTGTATCTTATGGGCTTAAGCTTCTCTGAACTCTTTTTATCCTGCGTACTCCTAACTGTTGCACCTTAGTGTTGCAATTGTATCATGTAAGTTTTTACAATTTACGTGTATAACATTATATTTCTCTTTTTCGTTTGTTATAGTTATGCTTTTTTTCTTTTCTAGAAAAGGTCAAATATACCCCTCTATTATGAAAAATTGTTTAACTTTGTCCCTCATTATACTATCCAATTAAAAAAGCTCTTATCGGTATAGTTTGGCGCAAAATTACCTGTGAATCTAACTGGCGTGACACGTGGCACTTGCTGAGGCCAAAACACATCCCAAAATAAAAAAAATTGACCCATCCTCCTATTTACACATAATCCGACCTATATAACCCAAAGTCAAAACATATGTATATGACTTGTTTTCTCCACCACCCAACCTTAATTTTCAGCCATTAAATCATTATATCACCACAAACAACACAACTGGGAGTAATAGACAACAAAGAGCCACAATTTTCTAATTTTCACGAACTAAAAATTGAAATTAAGCTCTTCAAAACAACTACAACAAATCTCAATCATCAATTTAACAAAAAACTATGAAATCAAAGAAACACATTTGTCTTATGATTTTCCAAACTCTATAATGATGGCTTTTGAATGCATTCACTTTCATTCAAGGATTTAATCAACTTCCGAACCAAAAATTCCAAATTTCAAACATATATATACAAAGAATCGAAAAACTTATCAACTCAACAATAGTATTTTTAAGCTTTGACTTCGCTTTTACTAAGCACAGATTTCTAAATCGATCCTTTGTCTCAATTCTGCCTCAAGAAATATTTTGGATTTTAACAACAAATAACCCAATAATCTCAATCTTCATAGATCCAAAAATAGGAAACTCCTAATTTCCATAAACTTTTTCATCTATTAACAAACATGAGCCAAAAGAGTTTAATCAACGCAAACTAAGTGACAATTTAATGAAAATTGTAACAAATATTTACAACAACCAAATTTAGACTGCAGGCCATTTTGTGGTTCTTGAAGTAAAAGAGAGTGGGACAATAGATAAAGATGAAGTTAGAAAGAGGGAGAATGAGGATGAGGAAAAATATAACTATTTTCGAGAACCAGTTCGGATTCATGCCTGGGAGATCGACTACAGAAGCTATTCATATTTTGAGGAGGTTGGTTGAACAATATAGGGATAAGAAGATGGACTTACATATGGTGTTTATTGACCTAGATAAGCCCTACGATAAAGTCCACGAGAGGTTTTGTGGAGATGCTTGGAGTCTAAGGCGGTACACATGACTTACATTAGTGTGATTAAGGACATGTACGATGGAGCTAAGACCCAAGTGAGAGCAGTAGGAGGAGACTCAAATCACATCCCAGTAGAGATGAGGTTGCATCAGGGATCAACACTTAGTCCTTTTTTATTTGCTCTGGTGATGGATGAATTAACACGGAGCATTCAAGGGGAGATACTGTGGTGTATGTTATTTATAGATGACATAGTCTTGTTTAACGAGACTCGGCTAGGTTGGAGGTTTGGAGGCAGACTCTGGAGTCTAAAAGTTTTAGGCTGAGTAAGATGAAAATAAAGTATATAGACTGCAAGTTTAGGGATGCATCTCATAAGCCGGATATGGAAGTTACACTGAATACACGAGTTATCCCCCCCCTCCAAAAAAAAGTTTCAAGTATCTTGGCTCAATTCTCCAAGGAAATGGAGAAATTGATGATGATGTCACACACCACATATAGGGGCGTGGTGGGTGAAGTGGAGGCTCGCCTCCGGTGTCTTATGCGTTAAGAAAGTGCCACGTAGACTTAAGTTCTATAAAGTGGTCACTAGATCGGTTATATTGTAATGAGAAAAGTATTTGCTAGTCAAGAACACATACATTCAGAAGATGAGTGTAACAGAGATGAGAACCCTTAGATAGATATGTAACAGAGATGAGAATCCTTAGATGGATGTGTAGGCATATTGGATGGATAAGAACAGGTCATACGTGACAAGGTAGTAGTGGTCTCGATGGTGCACAAGATGCGAGAAGCGAGGTTGCGATAGTTTGGACATGTGAAGAGGAGAAGCATAGGTGCGCCAGTGAGGAGGTGCGAGGGGTCGACATTGATGGGTCTATGGAGAGATAAAGTGTAACAGCCCAAGCCCGCTAGTGGTACTGTCCACTTTGGGCCTAGACCCGTATGGCTTCAAAATGCGCCACTATGGTCTAAGGCATGTATACTTATATACCTTGTGTTATGCCGATGTGGGATACTTAACCCTTAGTTTTGGTGTCGCATACACCCCCACTTATGGACTCAGCATCTTCACTGAGATTTGAAATAACTCATCTTCAAATCATTGAGGACAAGACCATAGATAGGAAGGTGTGGAAAGGTCGAGGATTAGGGTAGATGATTAGATAGCAGATTATCAATTTCCATCAAACTGATGTGAGTTTTTTTGGTTATATAATATTTCTATCATTTTCTTCGACTTTGTTGATACTAGTTTTGATATTTGTTGTTTACATCGGTTATTTATAGATTTTAGTTTCGTGGTTTCATGTAAATTGGCATCTCTTGTAGCTTCAACGTTATCAACATGATTGTCATGTAGAAATCTCGATCTGTTCAGAGTGAAGTTTTTAAGTCATCGCCCTGACTTATCTCACGATTCTGATAATGATGATGCTAATATACATGGGCTTGCTTTTTTGTTTTTTCTTTTGATTGTGGTTTCGGTCAAATCCTCCCTCAACGACGACTTATCTAGCCTCGTCTTCCTCCTTCCTCCTACGTATGATGGGTGTTGCTTCAATGTAGTTTCACCTTTCTAGATCTGGCGCTGCTCTACCTTTACAGATCTGCTCTGACCTCCTTATTTTTTTCTTCACTGTTGTATCCTCCTCCTCTCTACAGCGTATCTATTGTATCAAAACTGTATCTAGTGCATCATTTCTTTTTCTGCTGCTGTAGCACCTCCTCCTCCTCCTCATTCTTCTTCTTCTTCGGTGCATCTATAGTATCAAAATTGTATCTACGTGTCACTTCATTTATTTCTTCTTTTTCTTATTCTTTTTATAGTATTTACGTTGTATCTAATTGTATCAAACGTGTATTAATTATATCTCTTAGCGTATCAAATGTGTATCATCCTCTACTTTTTTTTTTCCTTTTTCTCTATGTATAAATGAGTATCAATTATACCACTTGACACTATTAACATAAAAAGGTTAATTTTTATGTATCAATTATATATTTTTAGTGCATATCTTATCCTTTTTCCCTCTACGTATCAATTTTTAGTTTTCTTTTAAAATATATAATTCTTCGGCGAACGACCAACGATAGACCTAGTAGTAGGGGTGAGCATGGGAGAGAGTGGGTATGAGTCTATGAGGGGAAAAATTGAGGCTAGAGGCTTTCCTTGTTTTATCTATTTGTCTAGAAGATAGTATTGTTATGATTTCTAATAAGTATTTTGTTGCTATTTTAATGTAATACGGACTTTAATATTCTATATATATGTTATCAACCCTTAAAATAATATAGGTGTTCCTTTACTGGGAAATTTGACTTCTTTTATGGTGTACTTTTTCAAAATTCCACTACCAAATTTTCCAACCTTTTGCTAGATACAACTTTTTCTCTATTTAATTTCTTTTTTACAATTACGAACATTTAAATGTACTCCTATTCGACAAAGAAAACAAAAACTTATCCAAAATTCCACATATATGCATTTTCCTCATGTAAGGACTGATTACAAATTGAATAGGACCAATCATTTATTCATTTAATATCAATCCTTCTTTTCCGTCCCTGAAAAGGTACCTGAATGGATAAATATTTTATTAAATTTTACTTTATGAACACTAAGAGCCTTTACAAAACAATAATTTAGTAACCTTTTGTTCAGAGAATAAAAATCATGCAGGCAATATAGGTACGTATACAGAATAGTATATCGTTTTTTTTTTGAGTTCAAAGGAGTCAGAATAATATTATAAAAACCAACAGTAGTGCCAGCTTAACCAACTTTATTCAGATAATAGAGTTGCGTGTTCTCTTCTGTGACAATTCCCAACAGACATTTGCAACCTGACCAAGAAAATATATAACAATAATTTATCGTATTTTTGGTGCAATAGATTAAGAGCCTGTTTGGGTGGGCTTATAAGCAGCTTATTTTAAGTGGCTTATAAGTCAAAAAGTGACTTAAAAGCCACTTTTTGAGAAGTTAGGATTTCCTAACTTATCAAAAAGTGGCTTTTAAGCCACTTATGGTTTATAAGTTCAAAAATTTTTAAGTTACCAAACATATATTAATGTGCTTATTAGCATATAAGTCACTTTTAAGCTCACCCAAACGGGCTCTAAGTTTTACGAGCAACTATCTGGAATTCAATAATTGAGAACATACATAATTCAATCCAAAGGCATGTAGTGGCTACTGAAATTCGGAAAACTGTATCCATATAATCTTAAATTGTTCGTCTCTTGTTGTCGACCACGATTTTCCTTTTCAAATTTTCAAGTGAACAAGAAATGAGTCTTATCAGAAAGGAAGGAAAAAAAAACATTTTTCACAGATTGGATTATTCTTGAGAATTATTGCACATATCAGGCATTTCGACCTCAAATATATATATATATATCACTTGAATTTAAGAAAAACGAATTATTTTTAAAACTATAAGGTATTTGATATCTACTGTTTCGACTACTTCTGATTAGAAAATAAGAATTTATTTATTTTCAAGCTTGATTCTATGATACCTAATTAATGGTGGATAAATTTCATCCAAACTACCACAACGAATAAAAATTTCTGAGAATAGTATGAAGTATGAACTAATGGAGTAGTAATTAAGAACAACTTGAAGCCAAATAGTTGGTTAACATCAAGTTGATAGCTAGGAAGAAAGAGAAGGAAATTCAAATTCGTACAAATATGATAAATAGAAAAAAACCACATCACCTACGCTTAACAGTATTTAAGTAACAACTACTGTAACATATATCGCCCCACATTTTAAATTTGTAGAAACAAGATATTGGATCATTTTCATTTCGTTAGAAATATTCATAAACAAATATATGAATAGAAACCCACCAAAGATTAGATGAGCCTACTAAAGCAAATGAAATATATATATATATATATATATATATATATATATATATCTGTTGAGATCCATCAGCCATTATTGTACCAACTTGATCTTTTATTAGTTGCCAAATTCAAGATCTAAGTTTGCTGGATTTAACATCTGAGCCCATGTCTAAAATTATTATAACTGAAGCCAATAAACTTTCGTAATTATAAATTTAAAATACTGTTTTCTCTAAAAAAAATTAAAATTAGTATTTTTTTGCGTATGTATATTTACGTGCCCATGTCTAAATTTATGGATTTAGTCGTACCCAATAATTAATTATATGCTTCATCCGCGACTTCTTCTCAGTAGCAATATAGCGAGAATGCACTGGGACTCACCCTTTTATTGATCCCAAATGTCAAACAATGATAGGTGTCTCCATCATTTATTCATTTGTTTATTTGCTGATTAGGAGTACATTTGTACACAAACAAAATGAAAATCAAACTCCTGTACAATTTCTAATGCTTGAGTTGGAAGCCTTAGTGCACCATGGATAAGACAATGACATAACAAAAGATCAACATGGGACCCTTTTATTCAGAGGATATCGAACCCCTCTTAATTACACTTAAGAAGTTTAGCTGATCAAAAGGTGCTTTGTTGTTATGTACAGAAATTGATACCACATAGAGCACTAATTAAAACATAAAAAGAACAATAAAGGGCGCTCTTGAGATAGAAGATATCCACTAATGTATACTTATAAGGTTGCTATATAAATATGTGAACTGAGCACTCTTCATTTCATTGTCAATCAAAATAGCAATTCTTGTGAGTGAGAGATTAGCAAGGCGAGGAATTTCCATTTTTGGAAAATTAGAAAGAGATGGCTATTTTTTCTGGTCATTGGGCATTTGCTTTTGGAGTCCTTGGTAATTCTCTTTTTCTTGTCCATTGGTATAAAATAAGAAAACCAATTACACTTGGCGACACGTTATTATCGCATAAATTACACATTTACTGCATGTATTCCTCATTTTTCTCTCTTTTCCCATCTACAGTATTAGGAGTAGTCTTCTTCAGAAAATAAATACTATCGGTCAATAGTGGACCAATAACGACGTTGTTAACAACATTGCTCCCTCATAAACAAATCCATAAAAACTCTCTTACTGGAAATGGCAATTATTTCATCGTACTAGCATATCCTCAGTGGTTTACCTACATAATTTAATCATTTGCATGGATCTTTGTCGGTATTTTATCTCTACCAATAGTACTTATTAATTAATTTCCCAAGATCTTTTTTTGGTTGACTCCTTCACTTTTCAATATTGCAGGAAATATTGTGTCGTTTATAGTTTTCCTCTCTCCACTGTAAGTCATCTGTTGCCCATATTTAATTTTACTTGTTCTCATTTACTTTTCAACAGTGATTTGAATCTTTAACTTATCGGTTGGGTAGAACTGCTCAACCATTAGAGCAAAGCTAAAGCTGTCGAATTTACTCAATACAAAAAGTGCTCCGATTTAAGTTACAACTATAGAAGTTTACATGCTTATCCAGTACTTAATAACTGCAGGCCTACATTTTATAAAATTTACAAGAAGAAATCAACTGAAGGGTATCAATCAATTCCGTACGTGGTTGCTCTCTTTAGTTCCATGCTTTGGATTTACTATGCATTTCTCAAGACAAACACTACCCTTCTCATCACTATCAACTCCTTTGGCTGTTTCATTGAAACTATTTATGTTGGTTTCTACCTTTTCTACGCACCAAAGAAAGCCAGAGTAAGTTTTTTTCGGAAGTTACTTCTTTTCTCTTTCATTTTGTTTTTTTCATAATATAAATGAACAAATGTATAACTTGGGACGTCCTTATAAACGCAGGTCCAAACTTTGAAAGTGCTCCTTTTATTAGTGGTTGGTGGATTTGGTGCAATTATCCTCGTTACTCAGTTTCTATTGAAAGGAGCCGTTCGTGGGCAAGTGGTTGGATGGATTTGCCTTGTGTTCTCCTTATGCGTGTTTGTTGCACCATTGTGCATTGTGGTAAGCTTGAAATTAGTTCTTACCATTTACTTTCTCTTATTTATTTGGATTTTACTTAATTATGTGTAAATTGTTTAAACTATATATCGATGTATTTTTGTGTCTATTTACTAGTAAGATACTAATGTATTTGTTACAAGTAGATGCACATGTATAAAGATTTGATAAGTAAAAAATTTTGAATATGGTGGTCATTTAATTTCGTATAATTTCATGCAGAGACAAGTAATCAAAACAAAGAGCGTGGAATACATGCCACTTCTACTATCCGTTTTTCTGACACTAAGTGCTGTCATGTGGTTCTTCTATGGTCTTCTACTCAAAGACATTAACATTGCTGTAAGTTCTACTATATATGTTCAACTTCATACCGTCATGTTTACCTGACATTTATTGGATCCTATCAATGTTCTTACGTACTTTCTTCGTATCTTTATAGGCGCCAAACGTATTAGGATTCTTCTTTGGGATTCTCCAAATAGTGCTCTATGTAATGTACAACAAGAAAGAGAAGGCCATCGTTAAGGAGCAGAAACTTCCTGAGATGCAAAATCATGTCATAATCTTGGATAATAACAAGAAACTTCCAAAACTAACCGACGAACAGATCATTGAAATTGGTAAATTGGTATATAATTCGGACAAAATCGAAGTGGCTTCACGGCTGCAAGAGAATGTAGCTGCAGCATCTAAAGAAGAGATCAAGCTGCCCAAACTGCAAACTGTGGAGGCCTAAGAATTTGTGAAGCTTGAATTAAGTTACACCTAGTAGAACTTGTGTATTTCACAAACTTTCTACTGTACTAATAAATGAAGGCTAATTGTAGTTCTGATTCCCCTCTAGTCATATCTTCACATGGTATGTAGGATCGAATTTTATGGGAATGAAGTCTGTTGTTTCATAATTTATAATTGTTTCACTTGTAGTATTACAGTTCTCCATTAAATCAAGCACTCACCTAATCATGGGACAATCTGTGCAACTCATAATTTGTCTGACTATTATGCTTTTTTTCTTTCTTTTCTTATCTTGCACCAATATTGAAATGCAAAGTTTCATAAATGATCACTCAACTTTTACTTGATTACACTAAAATCACTAAACTATATATTGTAATGAGAAGTCATTCAACATCCTTCTTTTTTTATGTATTTTTGATAAGTAAAGCAGCTATTCATTAAAATAAATTGAAGCATTACATTAAGGGATAATTAAAGCATCCGAGGAGCTTAATTGTCATTATTCAAAATACTAGTACATGACATTGGAGGAATAATAATAAAGTTTTTCAACAAGTTGGACATAGACGATGAGCTCTCAAGTTTGGAAAAGTGGTCCGCCAAACAATTTGCTTCCCTGAAGACGTGACTAACTCTGGTTTGGCCAAATGTCTCTAGCAAGAAATATGATCCAAGTACTAGAGAAAGTAACTAAACCGTCTTTAGAAAGGAATAACACTCAATTTTGGCCAACAGGCCAAGTATCACATAAATTCACTAATTACAGCCACTAGTGTGTTTCTATGATACTTAAACAACAATGAGTGACTTTGTAATACAAAAAAAGAATCTAATGGCATCTTGTGATACTAAAAAACGTTGAGTATTATCTTGGTATAAAACTAACTTAATGAATTTGATGTAATAAAATGAAAGTTGAATGATCATTCAGTCTAATTAACTCTATTGAAAGGAATAATCATTTGAAAATCTAGCTTGTAGGAAAACACTTGTGAATTTTGTACACCAACCTGGGCCGAAAGAATTGGATACTCGTCTTGTACACCAAATAACGGAAGGTTCTTTAACGGCAAATATTTCACTACGTGCCTTTATGGTGATTGGTTTTGATAATTTGCGTTTGTTTAATAATATTGTTTGGAGTAGTACAATATTTTTTTATGGTGTGAAGCGAACACTTCAAGTTGCCAATTTGCAAGTGTTGCCTTTTAGAAAGAGATTGGAAGGAGCAAGTGCTGTCTAGACAATACTATTTCTAAGAGATGTGAGATTCAAGTCAAGTATTACCTAAGAATGATGGGTCAAAGACAAGTGCTTTCTGTCACGGAGGTGATTTTCAACTCATAAAATAGCCACACATGCGGCGGTCATGCCCGACATGATCCAACCTTTCCCAACACTTAGATTAATTATAGGATCGATTGAAGATGTTTTACACTTAGAAATTAATATAGGTTGCAATATACAAGTAAGAAGAACACACACACATTACAGGAACTCTTTCCCAATCTTTTATTATTCGCAAATAACAAAGGAAACTCCTATTGGTACAATGCAGCAAACACTAGGCAGCACGCAATGTTTCACAAAAACGCCAATACTTTGGCACAAACGTCTATCCCGCAGCCCCCTGCCTAAGACATCTATGCCCAATATTTTGAAAAAACATGGAATACTTTTTGCTATGCTCAAGTCGGCCTAGACTCCACTCTCAAGCCTAGACATGAGACTCTCTCTAAGTCTCTCTTATTTTTTCCCACAATGTTGAATTTCTAACTTAGGCGCTGCTTGCCCTTATATAATAGGCAACACCCCTTTACACTTGTTATAAAATCAGCCCACAACTACCCTAATATGTAATAGAAATCCCCCACTACTTAAGATAATTAAAACATGCCAAATACTTAGCCAATTATAAGCCACACATGCAGATCATGACAAGAAACCGTTGTAACCGCTGTCATGTGCTATGCACATGTTTTATAACCACTGCCCATGTGCAAATCACACCATTGTCAAGGCTGCACGTGTTTGCCCTCATCATATATGTGCTTAAGATAATCTTTAGGTGCCAAGGCTTCCTCTAAAGTTGATTGTCCCTCAACACCACAACCCATGCACATACCAATATCACCTGCCGCTAAGTTGTGCTATTTGCATTGCTTGCATGCTACATTCATGCCATACACGCTTGTTTTGCCTGGTTCACTTCTTGTCCATGTATCCTACCACGACTCACTTTGGTGTCACCCCACCAAGTTATGATGCATCAAAGCCACGCTAAGTTATTTGCCAGCCCGTTTGTCACCTTGTCCTGCTCAAGGTGGGGGATGGGTTTCCTTGGACTCCTTATATGGTCTTGGGCAATCCTCACCTCATAAGCAAGCTTTTGGGGTCGAGTTAGGCCCAAGGTCCATTTTCTTTAACATGATATCATAGCCAGGCCCATCCCAACTCTTTGTTCATCCGATGTTGGGCCCCCATCTTATATTGTCCACACACTAGTTGCCAAAGGCCTGGGCATGCGTAGGGTGTTGAGTTTGTCGCACATCAGTGGGGATGAGTTTCCTTGGACTCCTTATATGGTCTTGGGCAATCCTCACCTCATGAGCTAGCTTTTGGGGTTGACTTAGGCTCAAGATCCATTTTATTTAACTATGCCAACTCTTGGCATTGTCTCGTCCATGTGCCACTCTTGACATTGCCTCGGCCTCATTCTATGGCATGCCCACATCATGCCCCAAACGTTTTCCAAATCTGCCCATTCATGCCTTGCTCCCATCAATACACTTTCAACATGCCCTTTTACAAACACAAAGCAATCGGGTTGCAATCAGCCCATCTTTTACCTATGGCAAGGAGTAACACTCCAACTTTTGCCATGGCCTAAACCAACAAGTCTAAGGGTCTAACATTTCTTTTGATGCAACTTACGATCAAGTGCTGCCCAGACAACACTTTCTCTAAGAGAATGTAAGATTCAAGAGACTTCAACGAAAGATTGGTAAAATACAAGTGTTGGATCCGAACCCTAAGATTCATATGGTTGGAATTTGTTTATAAAACCTTAGCGGGAGCATATTTGCAAATTACTATTTTGTGGGGGGTAAAAAAGCAAGTCATTGCTTATGGTGTCATATTCTGCAAATGAGCCCTTTAACGATTGTCAATGTCGTTATATCTAAACTACCCTAAACTCAGCATGTTTTATTCTTTGCACATCAAAATTTTGTTGTCATTTCAATTATGCTTCTAATAAATGCTCTATCCGGTTTAATTGATAAATCATAATTTTTCATGACACAAAGTTTAATTTTTTTTCTTTAAATTTAAGGTCTAGAATGAGCTATCAATAATTGTGTAGTATAAATCATATTATTAAGAATTTAATGAATTGTTTCAAATTTATTTATATTCAGATTTCGACATGAATTACTTTTCAGAAAAAACTATTTACTAAGGAAATTTTTAATAGCATTTACCCTCTGGACATGGATGTGGGAAGAAGTTTGGACATTCTCTTTTTAGGTGTATTAAAAAAAAAAGAGTATAAAAAACAAAATTTCAACTCACAATAGGGTATCTTTCAACTGATAATTATCCCATAATATAAGTTGTTACTTTTTTGTTTTAATTGTGTATTTCTACTTGCTTCTTCTTAATATACATTTAATATATAATACATATATTACTCCTACTTTACATTTCTTTTTAATTCTTCATTAGATGTAATGATTAATTGTTCGTTTTGCACCAAATGTAACTTGAGTAATCCCTTACAAAAATGTAACTTCAGTAATTAGTAGTAATTCCTAATCCCTACCCTTAAGGCTTGGGCCACTTTGTTCATAGATATTATGAATATTAAATATATTAAAAAATAGAAAAGAAATACACAAAATATATTTGATGGCTATGGAAAGGAAAAAAGTGTAAAATGGGTTTAGAAAAAGTATTTAAGGATTATGGATGTTTAGATAGGGGTAAAAATCCCATCTTTAAAAGAACCTGGTTAGAACTCCTTATTTTTAGCCAAATAAAAAATGTATTAGCCAAACTAATGGAGTTTAATTTACAACAAAGGGCCGCAACTAAATTTACTCCAAAGCTATTCTTTAACCTATTGGACCTACTCTCTCTTTGCTCGGGGTTCACTTTACTTCCCGATCTTTTTATTAGTATCCCCTCCGTCTCAATTTGTTGTCTCCATTTGTTTGTCGTAGTTTGACTTGTCACAAAGTTTAATAAAGTAAGGAGACTTTTGAAACTTGTGGTCTAAACTAAGTCATAGATATTTGTGTGGCTATAAATGAGTCAAAAAGTAACATTAGAGTTGAATTGTTACCAAATTTAAAAATATGACAATCCTTTTGGGACGGACTAATAATAAAAGTATGACAAACAAAATGGGACAGAGTGAGTATATACTTTCTTCATTCTTTTTTGTTTGTCATACTAACTATTTTGAGGTAGTAAAGTGCACATAATAGTGAAAATGGAGAGGTCAATATTATGAAACTAAATTTGAAGGGAGGTATTTGAACTTTTTCCTTTTTAAATTTACAGCTAGAACTTAAATTAACTCTATTTTCCTTATAGAAAAGTACTACTTTATAGTATTCACATCTAGGAAGGCATCAATGATTATCGATAAGCAGAGGCGGAGCTAGAAGGGGGTTCGGGGATTCGGCCGAACCCCCTAACTTTGGTCCTAACTTTGTATTTGTCTTACAAATTCAAATAATATGTATTAATTATTGATTCAGAACCCCATAATTTTAAAAGATTAAAATTTTGAACCCTTAAACTTTAAATCGTGGCTTCGCCTCTGTCGATAAGAGCCTAATTTATAACCTCAGCTAGCTCGCACATGAATTGTGCAAAGATTCTTCCTCATTTTTGGGCTCGTACACAAAGCTAGTCCACTGCTGCATCAAAGTAAGATCGATACAGGTAGAGTCTACCCGGCCTATACTCACGACTACTAATTTCCTATTGCCATTTGCTATGACCAAAAAGCACCAAAACTATCATGGTGACTAGGGAAGAATGACCAAGTAGAAGAGTCGCAAAGGTTGCATTATGTTACTCATAATTTAGTTTAAACAGTGGAAAACATATGAAATTATATACTAACCAAAAGGACAAACAAAAAATAATCAACGGACAAAGTGCTACTGCAGTCGAGCACTAAATTCGGACCAAGTGCTATCCATGATTGTATTTGTCTATACTAACTGAAAAAAGTGACAATAAAGAAGTGAACCTTTTGTATTATATTAAAAAGTAAATAAAATCTATGCCACGACACACTTAGCATGAAGCAAAAATACCTTAATTATTAAATGCTGTTTTGTCGAAGTAGTGGTCTAGCTTCCTCTCCACATTAATGCACAATCACACATTGCATTTTTACATAAATAGTTACTATGTAAAAGAATGAAATAATGGTGTTAAGCTGTTGGTGGCATAGTTTGTGAAATGAACCAGTATTAGAGGACTTCTCCTTGTAAATTTTTCTAGGAGTAACACTATGGGAAAAGGCTACTGGAGGACAGACGGGAAGCTAATGAGTTACGTAGTACTCCCTCTGTCACACGATATTTGTCATACTTTTCTTACTAGTCCGTACAAAAAAGATTGTCATATTTTTAAATTTGGTAACAATTCAATTCTAAAGTTACTTTTTGACTCATTTATAGCCACATAAATATCTATGACTTATTTTAGACCACAAGTTTAAAAAATCTTTCATTTTTTATTAAATTTTGTGTCAAATCAAACTAAGACAAACAAAATGGGACGGAGGGTGTATGTTTCTTCCCCCTAGCCTTCCTAGTCCCTAGCTAGTAGGGAAAATGCAATTTTAGGGCATTTTGACGACTTAAGTAAAGGCCATATAGCCAATTAAACACCTTTACAAACACTGATCATGATTTATGTCTCGCCCCTTTTATTGTACAGGATTTCATTCTTGATGCCTTTTACTAATAGTTTGTTTGGCCAAGCTTCTTTGAAGCTAAAATTATTTTTTTTAAGACAAAAGTACTGTTGAAAAAATTTAAGGTGTCTGACCAAAAGAAAAAAGTTCTTTTGAAAAGAAACAGAAGCAGTTTTTTTGTTATTGGAGAGAAGCTACAAATATTTTTAAGATAAAAATATCCTTACCAAAAATATTTATTTACCATACTATATTTAATTACTTTAAGCAATATATTTCTTAAAATATAAATAAAACTTTATTTTTCTGTTTTCCTCTTTTAGATTAATCTTAATTCTATTGATTAAAAATAATAGTTTATTTTTTTATATTTAAACTAAATAAAAATAAAATATTAAATTAAATCTTTTATTGAAAAAATATTTAAATTTTTAATACGTTTAAATAATATTAGTCGCATAATGAATTTTAGTAATGTACTTTTTCGTAATTTGATACTAAAAAATACTTTTTATGAAGAATATTTAAATACAAACTGTTCAAAAAATACATTTCAAATGAGTTGGCCAAACGCAAACTGCTTATTCTTCAAAAGTACTTATCTGAAAAGTACTTCTGATAAAATTACTTTTCAAAATAAACAGTTTTGAAAAGCTTGGTCAAACAGGCTCTAAATGCCACCTTCTTAATGTGCAAAATTGGTTTTATTTTCCGAAAACAGAGTGGGTCATACACTAACGGGTCGTTTGGTACAAGGGAGTATTAAATGTGGGATATCCCATAATTTTGGAATTAATTTATTTTGGGATTGAAAGTTGGATTAAAAGTGGGATAAGTAATCCACCTTATCTATGGGATAAGGTAATCCCATAATTTTGGGATAACTTTTATCGCAATTTTACTAATACCATTTACCATATATGAGATAAATTTTATCTCAAATCTTATTTCGAGATTATAATCTCAATCCCTCGTACCAAACCACCCCTAAATATTGCTATCATCGTTATTTCCCACTTCACTTCATTTTGCAAAGAACTCGCGATGATATCGTAAACTTAGTTTACATTACATAGTCACCATCTTTTAAACGCGTTAAGAATATCATTGGAGCATGTCATGTATATTTCTTGGCGGCTATATATTTCCGAGCATCATGAAGGAATAAAAACATTGTTTATTCGTAGTGCATTGAGGTTTACATAAAATTTCTCTGAACCACACATTTCATGTTTTCTGTAAAAAGGTAAATATTTTTAATTAGTAGGAAATTAGTTAAAGGTATATACATCCTTTTAAGTGTGTACGTGGGAAGGGGAGGAGGACCATTTCTTACCTATGATTAAAAGTTCGATTTTTCCAAGCAATTCTTTTGATCTCAATCTCTCAATTGTTTAATCTTCCTTTTTTGCAGGGAAATCAAAATCCTAAGGCAAGCAAGGTGTACACATGGTGTTATTTATACTACTAGTAGGATTAATAAAGCAAGAACGTACAAAGTGGGGACAACCTTTTTTAGTAAAATCAACGTTTGTAATGTATTAGATCATCTAGCATAGTTACATTCAACACGTTCCCCAAAAGAAAAGATATAAAGCAAGAGAAGAAGATAGTATGAAATTACATCTTGCGTTCAATCATTCGCAAAACAAAGGCGTACGTATTCAAAGTGTATTCAAAGTGTAAGTTATGAGTTCATCTCAACCTAGAAGTTTTGGCTTTTATATATATATATATATATATATATATATATATATATATATATATATATATATATATATATATATATATATATATATATATATATATATATATATATATATGTGCGTCCCTAAAAATTCACAAGATATGTACACAAATTATAGATTTGAACCAGGTAAATTGGATGGATGTGGTAGAGTTAATGAATCTGATCCCATAAAATTCAAATTATGAATCTTCCTCTCAAACGAAAATATAATTCATACTCGATATTATATCATATGGAGTAGTTGTTGAATTTCAAAGAACAGTATCCACAAAACCTTAATGTTTAGTCCCTCCATGAATATAGTTTTCTTGGAAAAATAAAATTAATTTCATCCAATAAATTATAAAGAAGAAAAAAGGAAAAAAAGTGAAGTATGGAAAAGTTGCTAAGCGGCCGGCTATACATGTTTTATTGAATAACTAATTAACACCAGTATTGTTTAACAGCACATGAGAGAACGTACTAAAGAACTACTACAAGTTATCGGGCCAAACGAAATAAAAGAATGTCTAATTACTTTGGTAACTAATAGAAAGAGGACTAAAAAAAAAATGTTCTTAATTATTTGTTTTTCTACCATCTTTTTTGTTGGTTGCGTCAATTATTGAATCTTAATTCACCTAGAGAAAAACATAAATGCTAAACGAGTCACTCATGTATATTTACGAATTTAAGAAATTAACAAAAAATGGATCCATTATCATTTAATTTTCGTTATACGTACACTATACAGATAAATGACAACCCACCAGGACAAGATAGGTCTACTAAAGCAATGCAGTGCTAATTAAGCATATCCTGCTTTTCATCAGGCATTGCAGCAAATTGATCTCCTCAGTAGAATCACCCGAGCCAAACCTGCATGACTCCAACTCAATTATTGATTCCAAATGGCACGCATTAATTGGCCAGGTCCCTCCATAATATCTTATAATAACTTTTTTCTGCTGATCATTAAGAGTTCATTTTGTACAGAAATACATTAAAATCAAACACCTCCAAAAACTTAAAGCATTGAGTTATACTAAGCCTTAGTGCCCTTGAGGATTGGGTAATGACATAATAAAAGAGAGACCTGGGACCCTTGAATTTGGGATTGCAACTGTACCCTCTCTCCTCATAGTTCTTGTTTTCAATTTTATGGAATATTTGTCTCACTGTTGCACCAACTTTCCCAGTACCCCTTTGCCTATATAAATATGTTAACCAAGCCCTCCTCATTTCACTGTCAAGTAGAACTTGCTAGTCTTTTACAACTCTCTTGCACTTCTTTAATTTTTTTCGAGCAATAGAGAGAGTGCACAGATTTGCAATTCTTTGGTTAAATTCAAAAACAGAAAAAGTGATGGCTGGTTTTTCTACAACTCACTGGGCTTTTGCTTTTGGTGTCCTTGGTAAATAAACCTCTTTTTTACTTATTTCATGTTAAAACCTACTACTAGGTACATGAAGTATCAAAAGTCCCTTTGATTCCCCGTTATAATTAAAAGAGTAGTATTTAAAAGTGTGTTATCTCTGATAGCACACAACATAATATGTAGTTCTCTTCACTAACACATCTTCTGAATATATTTTTCTAAGTTGTTGAGTTTAAACTAATTGCGTGACCCTTTTTTCTTTTACAATATGCAGGTAACATCGTCTCGTTCATCGTATTCCTTTCTCCATTGTGAGTGATCTCCATCTGCTTATATTTCTTGTAATATGTTTTCTTTATCTTTGGCTTACTCTTTTAATCTAACACTATACTTCACACTTACAGGCCCACATTTTATAGAATTTACAAGAAGAAATCAACTGAAGGCTATCAATCGATTCCATACGTGGTCGCGCTTTTTAGTTCCATGCTTTGGATTTACTATGCAGTTCTCAAGACCAACACAACCCTTATCATCACTATCAACTCATTTGGCTGCTTCATTGAAACTATTTATGTTGGTTTCTACCTTTTCTACGCACCAAAGAAAGCCAGGGTAAGGTTTTACAAAATGTCCAGTAAATTTCACTTCTTTTTCCTTCCTTTCATTCTCCTAAAGAAAGTAAAATATGACAAAACTTTGATCTTAAAATTTTATCAAATGCAGGTCCAAACTATAAAGATGCTCCTATTATCAGTGGTCGGTGGATTTGGTGCAATTATTCTGGTTACACAGTTTGTTTTCAAAGGCGCGGTTCGTGGGCAAGTGGTTGGATGGATTTGCCTTGTATTTTCCTTGTGTGTCTTTGTAGCACCCTTAGGCATAGTGGTGAGCTTTTACGTGCAATATTTTTCTCATCGACTTCCTCATTCTCTTTTTTTTTTCCTCGTCCCTGAAGTTAATGTTCATTTTGCTAATCATTTCACGCAGAGAAAAGTAATCAAAACAAAGAGTGTGGAATACATGCCGTTACTCCTATCAGTTTTTCTCACACTAAGTGCTGTAATGTGGTTTTTCTATGGTCTTCTACTCAAAGATATTAACATTGCTGTAAGTTCTACTACTACTACTACTACAGTACTAAGCTTGCATGCATGTATGTATATTCGTATTTACAAACTAAGTACTTATCAATGTTCTTACGTACTTTCCTTCTTGTTATAGGCTCCAAACATATTGGGATTCATCTTCGGTATTCTCCAAATGGTGTTGTACGCAATATACAGCAAAAAAGAAAAAGCCATCCTAAAGGAGCAGAAACTTCCAGAGATACAAAAGCCTACTATCAATAATGTGGTGAATGATAACAATAATATTAAGAAGCTTCCAGAACTCACACAGGAACAGATTATTGACATAGTGAAACTTGGTTTACTAGTTTGCTCTGATAAAATTCACGTAGCCTCCGGTCCGCATGATACTACATCCGGAGCTAAAGTTGAAAACACATCCAAGCTGCAAACTGTAGAAACTTAGGACAGTAGAATTTAAAGTTTGGAATTGGTTTAATCAACCTTCCTACTCCCTATGTCGTGTACACAAATTTTCTCTTCGTTCATATTTCGTGTAATTAGCTTTAGTTTTCCTTGACATGTACTCAGATAAAATGTCTGTCTTGATGATACATAGAGAGGATGGTGTGTTAGATTTTCTTTTACAGCAATAAAAATATTTGTTTTCCCTAATTCAGTGCGTTAAAATTTTTTATTCACATAGTTCTTACCCACTATTTTTTTTTCTATACAAAACTTATCATACTCCTGCAATTTTAGCCTCATCAATAATCTTGTTTCATCATCTGTGAACTCATCTAGTGCGTCTACTGAAGATTCGTGAGCCTATTCAATTTCCTTTTTGCGTTCATGAGCCTATTCATGCCTCATGAACGAGAAAAATATTCTTACCTGAAGCAATATACATTACCACGGCTACAAAATTGAAATGTAGTGTTTTTAACTTCTGATAAATGAGGAGCGAGTCAATGCATAGTTAAGGAACTTTAGGATGCATGGATCTAATTTACAATTATTGCATCAATGTGTACTGTAGGACGAGTCTCGTGCGTGGGCATTCGGCATGTCTGGGATTGTTATCTGCAAACCAAAATAATTTGTGGTAGCAGCCTCAGTTTTAGGGTGTGTTTGGTATGAAGGAAAATGTTTTCCAAGGAAAACCTTTTCCATAGAAAATGTTTTCTTGGAAAATTTGGTTGGTCAGTGGAAAATATTTTCCGGAAAATATTTTCTAGTGTTTGGTTAAAAGTAGAAAATATTTTTTAGAAAACAATTACATATGCTTCTCCTACCAATCTCATACCCACCCCCACCCCCACTCCCAAAATATAATTAATGATACTTGGAATATGTACTTCTATGAATAGTAAATACATATCTAATTTTTGTTGGTTTCTCACTCGTCCAATATTTATTTCAAGGCTCGGCTAATTCAAAATTTGATGGTATAAATCCCAAAAAAAGACAATTATATTCTTAGCCTCTGAGACATTAAATTTTTTAATGGAATGTACTTACCACCTTACTATAACTATATAAACAAAGAAAATTATTTTTTTAATACTTGTACTAAAACTAATAAGTACACAGTAAGTGCATAACATCGAGCTACAATAAATTGTTCATTTCAACACAAAAATAACTACACATGACAAACTACTTGGACAAGAAACAAACTCTATCTTGCTATGCTACAAATCTATTGTGTATCATAGTGTTCTCGCTTGAATTTATCCAACCACAACTTGCGGAGAGCCTGACTTTTTACCATGAATGTCTTAGTTAACGGGTCTCTTTCCACCAAAAAATCAACAGCTTCAGATAAGAAAGCTTCCTCATAATCTTCAGTTGACATAACTTCTTCATGCAACTTCTTCACATCTAATCGAGTGTCAGCTATTCTACTGATTGCAGTTGCTACTTCTCCGAGCTTTGATGATACATCAACAAACATGTCTTGCATATCAGAACGACTTCGTTTGCGACTTGTCTTGACTTGAGGAGTTTCACTAACTATGTCTTCCACCTCAATTTCCTTTGATGGTCCTTGAATGTCATCGTTGTTACCTTTCTCGGAACAAGATTCCAAGCTAATATCGTCAAAAGACTTGGCACAATCACCCCTAGCTCGATCATTACCACAAACGAGAGACATTTCTTCAAACATATCAATCTTCTTGTTGATGAATTTCTCGTGTGCGGGATGGGCCTATAACACATGAAAAATATAATATTAGAAACAAGCATAACAACAGATTCTTTTTGCATAACAGCAGTGGCAATGGCCTGAGATTAATTTACTTATCGTGAACATACAGAATGTAACATACAGGTATATACCTAACTGAAGAATGGACAGAAAGGTTGTTAGGCACAACAAAGCTTTGGAACTATGCCATTCTTGGCAAACAAGAGAAGTTGCACTAGAAAAAGTATATCACTACATGAGCAAGAGATAATGGAATAAAAAAATGGTTGAAAGCGAACCCCTCCAAGCAAATTTAGCAAAGGCATATCAGGGTGCTCACTAAAGAAAAAGTTGTGATCATCAGAGACATCAATGACTTGCATTCTTAAAGCAGTTCTAAACAATGACCTGCATTCTTGAAGCAATTCTAGAATCTGAATGGGTCAATGGGACTGCTGTAAAGTTGATTTTCAGGTTCTCAGTTAAACTCAACAGTACATTCATATCAATGAAACAAAACCCTTTTGATGGACAACTTATTTCACTGGATGATATAAAAAAACACAAAAAGCTTAGACTTAATTATGATGGATATATGCAATCATCACCAGCATAGAGAATCTTCAGGAACAATGAGAGATCTAAAATTGTTTAGATGGATGAGCAGTTTAACTCTTTTAGATGAAGTTCTGAAAGTTCCAACCAGTTAAGCTAGTGTATCAAAATGTAAAACAAGTGCTATCCAGAAAATGCTAATCACAACTCATAAACTGCTACTAGTATAATGGGTAGCTCGGTTACATCAAAGACATGAGAGCATAACCAAATTGGGAATATAAGAAGTAGGCTTCCTCTGTGTCATACTCTTACTTTGCCAAAAAAGAAATAAAGACAACAAAAGCTGGAGAACTCCAAAAAGTAGTTCACTTAATTGAACAACACCCTTAAACTTTTGCCATACAAATTTACATTTAAAAAGGTAGACTCCCACCCCCCCCCCCTTCCCCTGCTCTCCCTCTACACTCTCTCTTGGATACAGCCCAGAAACAACCAAAGAATGAACATTTTACCTGAATATAGGCAGCATAGACGCTAGGACTAGCGGTAATCATCTTGTAATTATCATTCCATCCAAGACCACTTTTGTTTAGTAGAGTTTGCACCGTATTACATGTATTTTTTATTGTTTTAAGATGGTTTTCCACATGCTTAGGTGAACACTCCACTCCAAGTCGTTGATTAATGGCTTCCGCAACACGATTAAATGAGATCGCCTTGAATTGAGTAGTTGATTTATTCCCTTGCTTTACTTCATCGGCTAGAATCTCCAACATTAAATATTCCATTGGTTTTGTCCACCTAAATTGCTTCTCTCCCTTTTTCTCCATTTGTTTACTGTCACAAGAAAGCAAAACAATTTTTTCTATCATTTCTTAGAGTCAGAAGAATAATTACAGGATCAAGCAAAACAAATGTTTGAGCTGCTCATCTACATATGCATTAAATATTCTCCAAAGAGTGTTAGGATTGTCTACTTAGTTGACCTCCTAGTATCACTGACTCACTGTCCACATAAACAATATAGTACCACACATACCTGCAAAACACTTCAGAAAATTGATAATATTGTTTACCAGAAATAAAATTCTTAACAGGTGGATTAGTATTTTTAGAGTTGGCAAATATTTTTCATGATTAGTGAGTGCAACTTCTTTTTCTATCATCAAGATTAATGAATGCAACTTTAAAAGGTCTGTGGATATATGATATATCTTAACAAAGAAAACAAATAAGGAGTATTCCCTTTCTGGAAAAAGATTTGAACTGTATATATAGCTGCACTAGCAGTTGGCTATACACCAAAAAGAGCTAGGATTTCCATTTTTTGAAAACAGATTCAACATGGATTAGAGCAAGATAACTAAAAGAAGGAGCTAACAAAAACTAAAACACAAATGCACAGCACATACACATTAGTGTGTGTGTGTATATGTCCATTCAACCCTCTCACAACACACACATATATATATTAGATATATACAAACATGTAGATGGAAACACACAGTGATACAAAAGGCAAAAGGAAAACAAATCTGATACATTTTCTAGAGTTGGAAAATATTTTTCATGGTTAGTGAAAACAACTTATTTTCATTATTATCAAGATTAGTGAATGAAACTTTAATAAAACATGAATAATATGATTTATACAAAGAAAAAAGATTAGGAATATTCCCTTTTTTGGAAAATGATTTGAACAACATAACTGCACCAGCAGTTGACTATACACCAAAAATAGCTAAGATTTCCATTTTTGGAAAAACAGATTCAGGACATGGACTGGAGCAAGATATTGACTAACCAGACATTATTAGCTAGGAGCTAAACAAAAACATAAATACTTAGCACATACACATAAGGATTCAACCCTCTCACAACACATACATTAAGTAACTATACCTACAAAAATCTAGATGCAGAAGCACATTCAATGATACAAATCTGATATGTCTACTGCAGCACCACATTCATTCGATATGTACATTAAACAAAAGAGCGGCTACAATTACAAAACACAATTTCGATATGTCTAATGATGAAATATTTCAACTGATATACATATCATCCTATGCATAAACTGAACTTTAGACAAGCAAGCTGAAGCGATTACAATTTTCAGTCAATATCATATTATTTAACTGAAAATTAATATACCTAGTAAAGAGTTATCTGCCAATTCAAAAACTCGTTAAAGTAAACTGAAAACCTAGATTTTTTACCTAGGGTTTTTTAAGAAGCAACAATATCAACCGTAAAGTAAATAAAAAACAGAGCTTAATAAAGCGATGAAACAGAGCTTAGAAGATACAATGAAAAGTTCAAAATCGTGAGGTCGAAAAATACCTTTGTATGTGATATGTGAAATGCCAGTAGCTAAGCTAGAGGAGAGTGGCAGAGATCATCGGAGAATGGTGGAAAGCGGCGGAGAGTGCAGAGAGGCAGAGAATTTGCTAGAGAAACCCTAGTAGAGAGAGGGGGAGAGAAAGTAGAGAGAGGGGAAAGAAAGAAATGATCTGATTTTGGAGAGAGAGTTGAGCGTGTTTTTTGGTGTTTTGGAAAATGTTTTTCCAAGTTTTTTTAGGAAAAATATTTTCCTTTATTTTGAGGAAAATGAGTGTTTTGAGAAAATATTTTTCTAATTATATATATCAACCAAACAAAAAAAAAAGGGAAAACATTTTTCAGAAAATATTTTCCCTCATACCAAACACACCCTTATTGTTCACTTGTTTTATTATTAGAATATCCTTCTTGCCGGCTTATCTAGTCTTCCACCTCCAAGCTTTACAAAATTCAAAAATTCTTATTACATCTAATTTATATACATTGATATGTAAAAGAATTTTACCTTATCAATTAGTTTAACCTCTCCTTTTCTATTACCATTATCTTAGGCTGTATAGTTTAACCCGTAGTAATAGGTTTGCGGAGTGCAATTTTTATTAGGTAATTATAACCAATTAATGTTTATATATCATGGAGATTAATCTATGATATTTTTACTATAATCTATAATTACCTTATCAATGTGTAAAAATTACTTAATATACAGCAAGTGCATAAAGGTTTAAACTACTGGAAAAATAAAAGTAGAATTGCAAGACATTTAAAGTGCATTACAGATTGAAATTGCATGCAGAGTTTCGTTCAACATGGACAGGGATTATGTATTTAAAGTCGCATGCAAAAGTTGTCACGTAAATGGTTGTCCCATAAGCTTTTATTTACATGCTTTTGAGCTAAACATATAAAAGCATGAATATTTTATCCTCTTTTTGTAGCCCACGTCTCTTTTGTGAATCATCTATCTATCTCAAACTATAGTTCCACGCATTAAAACATCACTAATATCTACTGATATTTCAATTTCACTGTATTCATCACGAGATCTAGTGACGACAAAGAGATTTCTCTTGCTCTTTTTTTAATAAAAAGAAAAATATACTGCTATAACAATTCAATATCTATCCAAAAGATATTCAGTTTCGTAAGATTTCCTTTTAAACCGCCAATCAATTGAAATTTGATCGACTTAGTCACCATGAAATATAAAGAGATAATTCATGCTCACCACATAGTATTTCTGCTGGCCAAAATGAATAAAATCAGTGTAATAAGTAAAAGCTAGGACTGTCATTTTAAACGTCATTTGATAATAATGTACTTAATTAATTTCTCAGTTTAAATAATCATAGATAAAGTTATTTTCTTTACCCCCACCCTATCGTAGGGCAAAACCTAAATTGATTTGTTCTCAGGCTGACATCATGACCAAGCCTTTTCACCATTGCTCTCAAATTTTGCCGTGAGAAGTTGAAGGTCTATCCACACCTAACTTCAATTGAAAAAGGAATATAATCAGACCTAATCAAAGAATATGTAAATGCATCTTAAGTTCAATTTTCTTTCTCTGATGGAATTAAATCATGGCAAAATAACAACATATTGCGCACTTTTCTTTCTCTTATGTAATTAAATCATGGCAAAATCACAACGTATCCAGTATTATCTAATAAATAGGGATGTAATTAAATCATAATGTCTGATTAAATAATTTTCCAACAAAATTCTTGTTACCCAAGCTTTTATTTTAATTTTTATAGCTAGTTAGTCGATGTTTGAGCGATAGGTACATTTAGTAAGGTTGAACACCATTAGTACGACAGAGATGGATTTAATCATTCACCTTTAATCATAATTGTCGGATTCGAGACATGTAATTGGAAAACTCTAGTAGCAAGCTGTTTTTTTAATGATTCATACACAACACTATTTTAGATTAGTCGAGCTAGTTATTTTATGATATCTCGTTACATAATAAAAGTAGAAATTATTTTGTTAATTTTAACAAGATTTCCATATGGAATTCAAAAAGTACCGAAATATTACAAGTAATTTTGACAAAGCTATTGGAACTCCTCTTTTGTAGCAATTGTTTTAATAATTTTTTTACTTTGAAAGAACCTAGGCTTACCACTATTAAACTCCGAACTGCGTAGAACAAAAACGAAAATGCACAATATGAACTAAACCGGCTTTAACTGAAAATATAGTAAATATACGAATGCAGTTATTGTCTTGTTATTGAAGGAAATTCCACAAAACATTTTACCCGGAAAAAGTGGGAAAACTTTTCCTTCTGCCACAGTATACAAATAAAAGTTTGTTCCAAAATAAAATCCCATAATATATTGAAGACGATCGATCACTATCATCAAATAAAGCTGGAGAATGGTCCATTTTTTTTTTTTTTGCCTTTTTAAGTAATCATTTACAAGGACGGAGGAAGTGGGAAACATCATTTATTTAGGGTGACCTCAACAAACAAAGTATTCATGTTCCAACATTGTCCACTTTCATGGTACTATCAAATATCCAAGGTTTTAGTGCTATTAAAGATCCTTGGGATAGAGTTGATGAGCTTTAGGTACAGCTTTCATTAATTAATTGTTTATAAAAGAGACAGGATAAAAATGTGAAGTAAAGTGAGGTGGGAGTATGTTTATCTCTTATCCTTGTATTTTGTTTGGGTGCTACATATATAGTATGACAAATGTTTTTCTGTTTTGTAATTTTCTTAATGGTTCTTTTTTTTTTTTTTAAGTAGGTAATATTATAAATACTTACGAGGCATTTGGCCATACAAAGTTCCTTTTTTCCATAAAAATAAAAAATTAAAAACTTGTTTCGCCATGTAAACTAGCAAGTGTTCGTTTGAAAGTTCATTTTCAAAAATATAAAAAAGTGGTCAAGTTTTCAACCAAAAAAAGTTCTTTAACTCAGAAAACTTTAACTTTTCTTGAGTAGAGATCATGTCCAGACACAATTTCAACTTGCATATATAATACTTATTTGCAACTCAACCTCAGCAAAAAAAAAAATCAAAAATTTGTCTACACAAATTTATACAATTCAAGATTTATGTAAGAAATATGGACGCTGGTTTGTAGTCCACTTTTTTAAGTTTAATATGTACTTCTAAAATTTGATAAGTAAACTAATACAAACCGTCTTAAGATTAGATGAATGTCTTTTATTGGAAAACAAAGCAAAAAGATGCTTTAAAACTTACACCTATGGACTTTATCATATAAATTATCTTAGAGTTAGTAAAATACATCTATTATTATTATTAATGTACAAAAATAAACTTTAAAATAGTTTTGTAAATAAATGTACATGATTTCATGTCTAGAAAGAACAACTTATACCTAATGCATAAGAAGAAGAAGAAGAAGAAGAAGAAGAAGAAGAAGAAGAAGAAAGCTACACGTCGTCGTTTTTTTTTTTTTTTTGTTAGAGCAAGAAGTATTTAAACTACTTATTTTCTTATTATTGGCATCTTATACTCTTTCACACAATAAAAATAAATAAACCAAGGGAATTCCATTTCGAATAGTTTAAAGGTATAATTGCTCCATTTCGATTAGTTCAAGGGAAAACTTCCCCCCTCTGAGACAACCTTTTTAGGGAGGGTAGTTTTGAGCCACTTGAATAGTTTGGATGGTGTTTTTGAATTACATGATTAACAAATAATTTTAAGTTAAAACTGAAAGGGATGACACAATTACACACTTTCAAATAGTTTAGGAGTATTTTTTGTCCCTTTTCATTGAACTTATTCAGTCAAAATCAACTGAGAATGATCTCACTGACAAGATTTTTACACACAATATCCAACTTAAACATAATTCTTTACAAAATAGGAGACACTTCAGCGCCACATTTATATTTCCTCCCCTGATATAAAATCGTTTATCTTTAAGTCACCATTTCTATAACCCAAGCACTACTCTGGCGAATCGCTAGGGTAGATCGCCAGCAATTTAGTTCAAAAATTACTAGCCTATTATATTGCCATAAAAAGCTAAAAATGAGAGACGTTTTCCTCCATAGCTAATAATTTAACTCTATCACCCGTTAAATCCATTAGGCGAGATTTTCTATTATAAAATTACTAATCTCTCTGTTTCAAAAGAATAACTAAATTTCTTTATTAATCAATTGTGAAAAAAATGACAAATTTCTATGTCTCAATTTAGACCATAAGTTTCAATAATCCTCATTTTTTTCTTAAATTTTGCCATAAGTATCAAGTCAATTATGATTTATAAATTGTAACGGAGGTAGTTTGTTTTCATTAGTCAAAAGATCAAAAGGTCCAGCCTTTTCTAAAATACTATAACTGAGCCCTAGTTTATTTATTTTGGAGGTCCTAAATACTTTCTAATTCTATGCTTTTGGAAAAAGATGTTGCAGCATATTCTTAATTTACAATTCAAATGCACTTAGAGTGGAAGACAGTTTGTGTTAGTGAGATCTTGAAATTCCTTTTCAAGTTGACTGTGGACTCATTTTTATGGCTTCGTGCGGTTTTGATACAAAGTTGACCTCAAATGAGAAGCCCAGTCACTAAATTAAAGGTGTGATTTAACTTGTATTAAATAGAGAAGCTAGATTCTATTTTGTTGCTGAACGGTAGATCCTGTCCAAGAAACCATTAGTCTAAACTTTTTGGTCTTCTTTCTTGTTTGAATTGATTTGCACTTGGTACTCGTTGAATGGAAAAACTTTCTACGGGTTAACAAATAATAATAATAGTAATAAATAAACTAGGCAAGACTAAAACAACGAATAAGTCTTACGCCATGTGTCACATGTTACTCCTATTATTTCCCTCTTTAGTTTATTCTTTTTCATTTCTGAGAATGTATATTTTTACACTTTTACGGACTTAAATTATGGGTTCAACTGCATTTTTGAGCTAAAGCAAATTGAGGGGATATCTGATGTTTGCTTTAACAGTAAACAAAGGTAAAGCCTAAATCCTATTATTGGTTGAAATACTAATTTAGCATCAAATTCTTGAAGTGAAGGCTTTACCCATCCTTTTGTAGGTTTAGTCTGGGTAGTAGTCTACTGATTCTCCAATGATATGACTAAAGGGCAATAAAAACCGTCTTGAGTGTCAAAATCAAATTAAACAACACACTTTTCAGTGAAAAACCTCTCTCATTTTTTATTAATGAAGGAGTTTATATACAATTGCAAAATTCCTTAACTAACTTACTCATCAAGTATTAGTAAAGTGTATATTACAGTCAAATTGACTAATCAATTGAGACACCAAATCAAGTTGCATGTCGTTTCGGGCAAATATAGAACATTTTGAAAAGTTAAGTCTTCGTTAAGTCTGATGAATCCTTCTTGAGTAGCTAATGTGTTGCTTCGATTTGGTAGACCAACCGGACACTGTGGTACTGTTTGTAGGCCTCCCAAGACATTCAACTAGCCGGTCATATGATTAGATTCTCTCGTGTCAATTATTTACGAAAATCAAATTTGCTTACCAATGGATGGTTCACTTGAACTCGATTTCTCTTCGTTCAACATGCCGATCAACATCTGCCACTGATCATTGCTTAGTCCGAATAGACATGATTGTCCATGCACAACAGTGTGTCTGGATTCCACATTTCTGGACATAGCCCGTGCTGTATTAGCTCGAATATCACTACGTCCCCGACCAACATACAACCCATTTTGCTGGTGTCCACGACCACGACCACCTCTTGCAGCATCTGTTCTTCCTCTACCACGACCACCACTCTGAAACCCTGGATGTTGGTTTCCTTGATTAGGTGGATAATTCCACCACTCCAGATACCCTATGACCTCATAGCAACGATCTGGAGTTTATCCACCACGATCACATAAATGACACCCCTTGTTATCAGAGCCTATCCGGGAGGGTATCGACCGTTGAAAACCCAAAGCCATTGCCTCCCCCCTTTTTTCCTGCCCTCTTGCTACTCTATTTACACGTTCATCTTGAACAAACCTTATGGTAGACTTAGTTCAAGGACAGTAACGGGTCCTGTGCGAAGAGGTTAGAACAGACAGTCCCATAGAAATTCCCATCCAACCCCATAAGGAATAAATGCTCTTTCTCGTCATCCTTCGTCTTCTCTAATGCAACCATCAGTTACACGTAAAATTCCCACACGAGCACGTAAGAAACTTTTCATAGTTTCCGAGTTCTTCGAGAGCATTGTCAACTTCCTACAGTAAGTTGCAATAAACAAACCCTTTTGCGTACACCCAGCTAGTGCAACTTTCAACCCTTGGATTCCTTGTCCATTTCCGATCGAGAACTATCACAGATACCATCCCCAAGACTTTTAGCCACTTTCATACGCAATATTGTGGTTTGAAGTGTTGGTTCGATTGAATTTCATATCTATGACACCAATAGTGAATTTATAGTCCAGTAGTCATCCAAATCCACCGACCCTTCATCGGGTTTCACAATAGACCCATCCACAAATCCGAATTTCTTTTGAGCATGTAGAGCCGTTCGTATGGACAATGCCCACTGATCACATTTATCACCTGTTACCTGGACTTGTGTGATAATCAAATCGCATATGCATGTCATTTGATGTAATGGCATGCGGAGAAATTGTCTTTCATATGACAGTACTGTCACTAACAACCGTCAGTTCACATCCAGCTACGACGCCAACAGGTGGAGCAGCCATTACTTTTCAGTTTCAAGGAGAGTGTTCTCTTTTTCGATGGATCAACACGGTGGCTCTAATACCATGTGAAAATCAAATCAAACAACAGAATTTTCGGTGGAAAATCTCTCTCCATTCATCATTAATGAAGGAGTTAATATACAAGTGTAAAAGTCCTAACCTAACTTAGCCTCCAATTATTATAGTGGGCTTGGTCCAATAAAACAAAGAAAATCTAGTATATTATTTACACATCTATCCCTACAACTAACACTAATTACAAATATGGTATTTGCATATATTACATTATTGTGACTGTATGGGCCTAAATCGTTTTTAGGTGCACAAATCGAATTTGGATTCGAATATAAGCAAATCTTTGTATCAAAGCGGTAAATAATGCGCAAAACAGATGAAAAATACGTAAAATATCTTGATTTCAATATATGGATGTTCAGTACAAATTTGGGCAGAGTTTCGATATTAATTTCTGGATCCCTATTACATGAGATGAACTGCTATTTATTGATGTAAGTCTCTGCCCATGATCTCCACTATCCGTTGCCATGTTGTCCCACGATCTTGAGGTGTAGTGGCTGAGTTAGTGGGGTGAAGTAGTGGGCTGCGAAGCCGGATGAACCGAGGGGAATCCACCGAGGTGAGAGTTTACGACCTCGGTGACTTGGCCCTGTTGCTTGACCGAGGTGATGGTTACCGAAGCTCAGCTCATGGCTCACCTTCGGTAACGCATCTTCGGTTCCAAGGCTTCGGCGATTCGCTTAGCCGCCTCGGCGACTGCTTAGTCGCGACGTGTTCGGTCGTTCAGACTTGCGTAACCGGGGCAAATCGCCGTGGGTCGATTTTTACCCAATACAGATAGTCCCCCCACTCCTCGGTTGCCTACCGAGGGGACCGAGGAGTGGAATGAAGTTTTAGCGGGAAAGCGACGTGGCTCAACCCCATCCAAGCGTTTCAAAATTTTTGTCACCGGTTCGCGTCCCATCAGGTCTCTTCTCAATGACACGTGGCGCTCATCCGTGGTTTGACCGAACCGTCGCGCCGAAATTTTTGTTTTCTCCAACGTCTCAATGATGACGCTGACGTCACCTTCTCTTCAAATTCCATACCTATAAAAGGGGGAATCCGCCAAGCTGCCCATTCACTTACTTCAGAGCAATCAACAGTAAAAACTTACGAATTTTCCCAAACTCCTTTTAATCTTCCAACTTTACAGAGAAATTTCCAATTTCGAATTCGCCACCATGTCTACCACCATTTCTAGACAAGATTCCAGTGACTCAGGTGAGAGAGTGCGAATTCCGCCTCCAACCGCAGCTGCTGTCAGTGGTGATGCCGCCGCTGCTACGCCGGTGACTACCACGGCCGTGGTGGAAGGCGGTGAAGTATCATCAGGTGTTGGGGGCGTGAAGCGCCGTAAGATGAGAGCTATGCGCCAGCTGGCGGCGGAGGAGGAGGTTGCCTCAGGCGAGGATGACGTCGTGCTGGACGACGCCGCTCTACGCAGCTTCAGTGACGCTCTCCTTAGAGATGATGATGATGGAGGGGATGGCGAGGGAGTTGGTACCGAGGACGTCGATGCCGAGGGCAGAGGCGCCGAAGCCGTAGATGTTGCCGAGGGGGGATCCACGGGGCCGTCTATTCCCCTCGAGCAGGAGCTTGAGCCACACCAAATCATTCCCTCCCATTTTGATAACTCCAAGGACCTAAAACTACAGGCTCGGACGGCTGAGCAGGAGGGGAAGCACAGAAACGTTCCCGTGAACACTACCCCAACTCTCATTACTCAGGCTCACACTGAACGAGTCCGGAGGGAGTGTCAATTTGACGCCGAGGTCAAAGTCGTTATCCCCGACCCAACAAGCAGGGTATGCCACGATATCGAGGGTATGTCTTTTGCTTATACTTATCCATTCACCATCGGTTTCACTCTTCCCGTACACAAGGTCATCGACGACTTTTGCCGGGCTTACAATTTGTGTCTGGCCTAACTTGGCCCCGGTGTCTGGAGAGTCGTTCAATGCATGGACTGGCTAAGCAAGAAAGCGAAGGTGGACTTCACCTTTCAACATCTTATTTCCCTCTACTACCCTTACTTCCACAAAGCCGGGGTGGTGGCGCTCAACAACCGGGGCAAATTTGCTCTTCTTCACAAGAGTGAGGATCACGGGGACCGAGGCTGGAGTGAGCGGTTCATCTTGCTGGAGACCAAGGTCTTATCCACCGAGCCCGATTTTCCCGAGCGGTGGAATAACACACGTAAGCACATCGCTTTTGTCATTTTCTCCTCGGTAGTTTGCCAATATTAATTGATTTTGCTATTTCTTCAGCCAACAAGGTTGACATCGTGCCCCCGGCGGGCTTGACTGAGTGGGTGAAAGCGATGACTAACGCTCGCACGAGCCCCGAGAGGACGTGGATGAACATGGCTGCCGAATTTGGTTGGCAGTGCAAGAGGCATGGTGAGTTTTGATAGTGTTTTAGTAACGGTTAACTTTGGGAGTTTTCTGATTTTTCCTTCCCTCGGTGTCAGGTTTTCCAAATCGTGCCGCTAACACCAAGAAGAGCAAGAAGAAGAAGGAAGAAAAGAAGAAAAATGATGAAGAGACCGAGTCTGACGATGATCTGGCTGCGGTAGCCGGGGAGTATAAAGGATTGAAGGCTTCCAAGTCTTCAAAAATCTCCAAGGGAGCCCCCGATCAAGGGACTTCCAAAGGTAAACGTTTATCCTCAGCACGCGTTGTTAAGCGTCGTTTTCTTTCTGTCCCAATGTTAAAATTTTTCCTTCGCTTGTAGGCGTGAAGCGGAAGAGGGCTACGTCGAAGAAGTCGTCCCGCTCGGTAGCTCCTCGTACCGAAGCGGAGACACTTCGCCAGCCCGAAGCGGTGGCTGAAAAACGCCGAGGACTTGTGGACGAGCTGGAGGATAAGGCTGCCGACGAGGCTTGGTCTCGAGGAGATATTGTTGTCGTAGATCTTGAAGGTCAAGAGCCCGAGCCTGATGCAACGGCGGAAAAAGCCAAAGGCAAGGCTAAAGTTACCGAAGCTGGAGCTGCTGCATTTACCGGAGAAGCTGGCCCCGGGTCAATGAGAGCGCATTCCGAACCCGCGAGGATTTCTTCCTCGGTGGGGTCTTACCGGAAGCTGGAGGTGCCGATGTCTTCGAATCTTCTTGGGTGCAACCCCGAGGATCTTCTTAGACTTACGCCCTTGCTGGGGCCAACCGAGGATAGGCTCATGCAAGAATTTACCCCGGGTCAGCTATACAGTACGTTGGCCTCCAACGCAGTAAGGGTAAGTTTTGCCATATTAAAAATTTGAAGAAACCAAAAGAATTTTGATTTGCATCTTTACCTTCGGTTATATCTGACTTCTGTTTCTTTGGCCTTTGATCAGACCTTCATCCTTTCTTTGAAAGCCGTCGAGGTCGAGTCTTCGAGGACCGCTGAGGTTCGGCGTGTGTCTCGCCTATGGGATCAGCAAAAGGATAAATTCAATGCTCAGATAGCTTCGCTGAAGGCTGATTTAGCCAAGTCCCAGGCCGATTTACGCGAAGCTGAGGCGAACTCCGAAGCCAAAATTAAGATCCTCGGTGATGATTTTGAAGCCGAACGCTCGAGGCTGGGAGAGGAAGTCGCGAGGCTGAGCGATGAGCTGTCACGAACCAAAACCGAGGCGGTTAACATGGCCAAAAAGCACCAAGATCAGCTGAGAGATCATCTGCTTCACATTAAGAAGCTAGAGGGCGAAACTTCCAAGCTTTCAGCCAAGGATGATCAGATCGCTGCCTTGAAAGATGAAATTGCGGCCCGAAAAGATAAAGCTGCACTCAAGGTGAAAAGGGCCGAGCTCGACAAGCGGTGGGCCATCATCAAGTCTCGATTAAGGTTGCTCAAGCGGTGTCGCGCCGGGGAGCTTAACCTTGATGAAGAGATTGAGAAGGCCGAAGCTAAAGCAGCCGAAGCCCAAGCTATCATAGAGGATCTTCCTTCGAGTGAGGCCTCGAGCGGCGATGATGAAGATGAGGAAGATGAAGAGGCCGAAGAGGGCTCCGGGGACGAAGGTGGTTCTCCTGAGGCCTGAATTACTTTTAGCACTTATTTTTGCAAGCCTTCGGGCTTTTGTGTTTGTACTTTCGACCTTCCGGTCGTTTTTGGAATGTATATATTCAGCCTTCGGGCTTTTAGTAAGAAAGAAGTATTTGCATCCTTATTCTGTGTAATGGCCTTTTAAGCATATCGAACACTTTGATGCAAACTTTACTTTAATCTTGCAAGATTTAGATAGAATTTGACCGATGCGAACCTAGGGCGACGTCTCGTCCTCGGGTCGATGCATTACGCGGCTTTCAAATGTAAGATTTAAATAGATAAAAATGGGTGCAACCGAAGTGATTCTTATTGATATCGACGAGCCAAAAGGCTGTGTACATAAAACCAAGCCGAAACGGACCTTGGGTAAAATTTCGAAATAAAAGCAAGCTGACAAACACGCCGCTACCGGGCTAATTTACAATGTACTAAATCTAGTCCTCGGGCATTAGTCCCCGGTTGTCGGATAGATAAGCTTGGGTTGGGAGGCTCGATGCGGACCTCGATATCAACCCCTTCTCACTCCCCCCCAGTGTTCGGTTGTGAATCTTGATGAAGATCCGAGCACTGGAATCGGTTCGGTTCGCTTCCTGAAAAGGTCAAGCAAAAAGGCGGAACGAGGGGTAAGTTAGTACATTTTCTGTTAATGCCATGGGAGCGGGGTTCGGCTCGGGGCTGTTTGATTTAAAGGAGTTTGAAGATATTTACCTCGACTAGAAGTAGTACCGCTTCAAGTTGGAAACATTCCAATTTAACGGTTCAGGCTCTCCTTGCAAACTTTCGATTTGATAAGAACCTTTCCCAACAATTGCTTTGACCCTGTAGGGTCCTTCCCAATTTGCAATGAGCTTTCCTCCATTTTCTTCTTTGGTTGATTGCTTCACGGTTTTCAGCACATAATCCCCGACCTTGAAGTCCCTGAATTTAGCCTTTCTGTTGAGATATGCTTCAATCTGTCTCTTTTGAGCAACCAGCCGAACCAAAGCCAATTCCCTCTTCTCCTCGAGCAGATCCAACTCAATGCGCATTGCTTCCTGATTTGCGTCCTCGGTCGTATGGGCATATCGAAGGCTTGGTTCGCCCACCTCTACGGGAATAAGAGAGTCCATGCCATACGCCAAAGAGAAGGGAGTCTCCCCGGTGCTGCTCTTTTCAGTCGTTCGCATGGCCCACAGAACCCCGTGCAACTCCTCGGGCCAAGGACCCTTTTTCTCATCGAGCCTTTTCTTGAGATTCTCAATTATAATCCTGTTTGAAGACTCGGCTTGGCCATTGGCGCTTGGATGATAAGGAGTCGAAGCTATTCTCTTGATACCCCACTGCTTGAAGAAGTTGGTGATAGCAGTCCCCATGAATTGTTTGCCATTGTCGCAAGCAATTTCTCTTGGGACCCCGAACCTGTAGATGATGTTCTTTCTGATGAAGTCGATTACTTGCTTTTGCTTAACTTCGGTGAGAGCCGCTGCTTCCACCCATTTGGTGAAGTAATCAGTCAATACCAGGATGAAACGAACACCACCCTTTCCCTTGGGCAATGGTCCAACAACGTCCATTCCCCATTTCATGAAGGGCCATGGCGACACCACCGAATGAAGAGGCTTGGCCTGTTGGTGGATTAGCCGCCCATGGCGTTGGCACTTGTCACATTTTTGTACAAAATCCCTCACATCGGTACTGATAGTGGGCCAGTAATACCCAGCTCTTAATAGCTTTCGTACCAAGGATTTTGCCCCCGAGTGGTTGCCACACTCGCCTTCATGCACTTCTGCCATCACGTATCTTGCTTCATCGGGGCCCAAACATTTGGCCATCGGGCCGCAATACAACCTCTTGTATAGATTGCCTTCGATCATGTGATACGAGGTAGCTTGGGTCCTCAGCTTCTTCGCTTCTTTCTTATCTTGGGGGACAGTCCCCGAGTCGAAATAGGAGATGAACTTACTTCGCCAATCCCACCGGTTGTCCACCGAATTGACTTGCAGCTTCATCTCTCTCATCTGTGCAGATAGTAGCCGAACCATTGAGTCAGTCCCCGAGTGATCTTCATCAATAGCCGAACCCAGATTCGCCAAGGCATCAGCCTCGGTGTTCTCCTCCCGAGGTACTTGTTTAACTTGCCATTCTTGGAATTGGCTCAAGATCCTTTGTGCCCGATCTAGGTATAACTGCATTCTGGGCTCGCGAGCCGTGTAATCACCGAGGATTTGGTTCACCACTAATTGAGAGTCACATCTCAATTCGATTCTTTCAACCCCCATTTCTTTGGCCAACTCTAAACCCGCTAAAGCCGCCTCATATTCTGCCTCGTTGTTGGTTACTTTTTTGAATCGAACCGAGTGTGTGATTTTCTCCCCGGTGGGTGCTCTTAAGACTATGCCCAGCCCCGAACCTTTGGAGTTAGTTGCTCCATCGGTATAGAGTACCCATAAGCCCGGAGTTGTTCCTTTAGCTTCGGCGTTTTCTCTTTCAGCCTCGGGTAAGATTCCAACGCTAAAATCTGCCACGTGCGTTCCGAGGCTGATAGGTGATGTCATATTCACTTAACTCTACCGCCCATTTTGATAATCTTCCCGACAACTCTGGCTTATGCAAAATATTTCTCAAGGGGAAGGTTGAAACTACGGCTATTGGATGACATTGAAAATAAGGCCGCAATTTCCGAGCGGTAACAAGTAAAGCAAGAGCTAGTTTTTCCAGATGTGGATACCTGGTCTCAGCGTCGAGGAGTGTCTTGCTCACATAGTAAATGGGCTGCTGCTTTCCATCTTCTTCTCGAACCAGCACAGCACTTACTGATACCTCGGACACTGCTAAATAGACTAGCAATGTTTCACCTTCTTTTGGCTTGGCAAGCAGCGGTGCGTTAGCCAAATACTGTTTCAAGTCTTTCAACGCTTGCTCGCACTCCGGTGTCCATTCGAAGTGAGTATTTTTTCTCAAAACGGAGAAGAATTTGTGGCATCGCTCCGAGGACCTTGAGATGAAACGACTCAAGGCAGCGACTCGGCCAGTCAAGCGTTGGACTTCTTTCACCCCGGTAAGCTTCTCGGGGATTTCTTCGATAGCTCTGATTTTGTCAGGATTAGCTTCGATGCCCCGTTCAGAGACGATGAATCCCAAGAATTTGCCAGACCCAACGCCGAAGGCGCACTTTTCAGGATTCAGTTTCATGCCATATTGTCTCAACACGGCGAAGGCCTCCCTCAGATGATTCAAGTGATCCTCCATTTGGATCGACTTGATGAGCATGTCGTCTATGTAAACTTCCATAGATTTTCCAATATAATCCTTGAACATGCGACATACTAGCCTTTGGTAAGTTGCCCCGGCGTTTTTGAGACCGAAGGGCATGACCTTGTAACAGAATGTACCTCGGTCAGTGATGAACGAGGTTTTTTCTTCGTCCTCAGGGTCCATGAGGATTTGATTGTAGCCCGAATACGCATCCAAGAAAGTTAATAGTTTGTGTCCAGCCGTGGAGTCTATTAACCTGTCAATTTGTGGCAACGGGTAAGAATCTTTGGGGCAAGCTTTATTCAGGTCGGTGTAGTCTACACACATTCTCCACTTGCCATTTTTCTTCGGCACAACTACCACATTTGCCAGCCATTCGGGGTATTTCACTTCCCTGATGAAACCATTTTCTTGCAGCTTCGTGGTCTCATCTTCAATCGCCTTCTTTTCACCCCGGCGTGAGGTCTCTTCTTTTGTTTCACCGGGGTGAATCTTGGATCTACATTCAGCTTGTGAGTCATGATCTCCGGATCGATACCCGTCATGTCTGAATGAGCCCAAGCGAAACAGTCATAGTTGGACCTTAAAACTTCCATAATTGCGTCTTTCGACTTCGGGTCCAATTCCGAGCCGATGTGCACTTTCCTTTCTGGGAACTCTTTCAGTAGAGTGAAAGAGTTCAGCTCTTCAACGGTGGAATCCTCGGCTTTTTGCTTCCGAGGCTCTTGCACGCATGCCGGGATCTTTTCAATTTCATCTTGGAGGCTCGCCTCGCTTGACCCCGGTTGCGTTGGTTGCTATTTTTTGGGCCCGCTCGGGGCGACTCCACTCTTCAGTGCAACCGAGTAGCATTCCCTCGCTACTCGCTGCTCCCCCTTAATTGACCGAACCCCCCAAGGCGTTGGGAATTTGATCACTTGGTGTAAAGTGGAAGGAACAGCTTCCATGGAGTGGATCCATGGCCGCCCGAGGATTACATTATAGGCCAGGTCCTCGGGCATCACTTGAAACAGTGTATCCTTGGTGACACCCTCAGCGAATGTCTTCAGCGTGATTTCACCCAACGTCTTCTCCGTTGAGTTGTTAAAACCAGCCAACACTGTTGATTTGGGAACGATTTCCCCTTTTAGCCACATCTGCTTCACCGCCCCGTAGCTGATGATGTTTACCGAGCTACCGGGGTCAATCAGCACTCTCTTGATGTCGGCGTTGTTAATTCTTAGCATGATGACTAGAGCATCGTGATGGGGGAACATCATCCCATCACAATCATCCTCATCGAACACGATATCCTTGCCCGAGCCTCCAACTCGGGTCCTTTTCTCCATGGTGATGGAGAGCTTAGCAAATTTTTTAGCTGCGGCAAAGTTCACGCCGTTTACTTCGGACCCCCCGGTGATGACGTTAACTACTCTCTCCGGGGGTGGAGGCCGAGGTGGTTGCCCATCCCCCCGGTTCTTTAAAAAATTGTCTTTCCCCTTATCAGTGAGAAATTGAGCCAAGACTCCTTTTTTCAGTAGGTGAGCTACCTCGAGGCGCAAAGCTTTGCAGTCCTCGGTTCTGTGACCATAATCTGCATGAAACTCGCAATGCAGATTCTGATCCCTTTTGTCTGCCGGGGTTCTCATGTCTTTGGGAATTCTAACCCCGGCTGTCCCCTTAACGACGTCGACCAGCTCAGAGGTCGATATGTTAAAATTATAATCTTGGATCCGGGGGAGATCCTTTCTTGGGACCGAAGCGGAGCTCGAGGGATTCCTTTGGTTCATATTGGTTTGAACCTTCCCTCCTAGCCTTTGGCTTACGTGAGACGCCGGGTATGAGTTACCGGGGTTGTTTCCCAATCTTTGAGTAACATGTTGCCTCGGCGAAGTATAAGGTTCATACCTCCCTTTAAAATTATTTCGTGGCGCCTCGGCGCGATTTGACATATCACCTCGGTTTTGATAACCTCGGTTTTTGAACTCCGCCTCCTCCAATCTGATTTTGGAGTAAGCTCTTCTATGCAGGTCCTCCCACGTCAGGACCTGATATTGTTGCAACTCTTTCCGCAATTCGGCAGCAGCATTTGAATTGCGACCGTTGATACCTTTTTCAAAGGCCATGATAGCCAAGGTATCATCCATTCGAGGCAATTCCATACGTTCAGCATGGAATCGCTCGAGGAACTCTTTAAGTGGCTCACCGGGCCACTGTTTCACTTCACATATATCCTCCTTCCTCTGGAGGATCTTTTGCGCGCCGGTGTGAGCTTTGACAAAGGCGCGGGATAGTTCTTTGAACGAGGAGATTGACCCCGGCGGCAAGCATAAATACCACCGAAGTGCACCCTTTTCCAACGAACTACCAAACTTCTTTAAAAACATGGATTCAAGCTGCATGGACGTCAAGTCGTTGCTCTTCACCATGGACATGTACTCCCTAACATGCTCCTTGGGATCAGTTGTCCCATCGTACTTTTTGAGGAATGTGAGTTTGAAACCCACAGGAGTTGGAGCTGGTGCTGCCTCGGGCTTGTAAGGCTGTTCCCTATATTGCTCGATGTCGAGGTCGTCATCTTCCTCCTTGCCTATCCCCGGTACGCGTTCGAGGCGCTTTTCGACGCGCGCCTCGATGCGAGCCTCGATTTCTCTACTCATTTTTTCAACGTCAACCGATGACGTTGTTTCTGCCATGGAGGGAACCGTCCCGAAGTGTGGCATGGAAGATGGACCACTCCCCGACCCCCCAGACGCGGTTCCGTTGTGAGGTCACCCTGTTGTCGCGCCCTGAGGAACGAAAGGCGGGGTGCCTCCACCAGGAGCCGAGGGCTGGGTGCCGTTTGGGGCGGCACTGTTTCGCCCTTCTAGCGAGGCGCGAAACTCGGCATTGATACTAGCCTGCTCATCCTGTTTGTTTTGGAGAGCTCTCAGCGTGGTGACAACGTACATTTGAAATTCTTCGGTTGTCATTGGGGTGAAGGATTGTTGGTTCGTCGGAACGTCAACCCGATCACCATTACCACCATTGTTGTTATCGGCCATAGCGTTAGATCACAAATTTCTTGACGAAGAACGGATTTCGAACTTTGGAACAAAGCGTTATTGCTTATATCCCCACAGACGGCGCCAATTTGTATGGGCCTAAATCGTTTTTAGGTGCACAAATCGAATTTGGATTCGAATATAAGCAAATCTTTGTATCAAAGCGGTAAATAATGCGCAAAACAGATGAAAAATACGTAAAATATCTTGATTTCAATATATGGATGTTCAGTACAAATTTGGGCAGAGTTTCGGTATCAATTTCTGGATCCCTATTACATGAGATGAACTGCTATTTATTGATGTAAGTCTCTGCCCATGATCTCCACTATCCGTTGCCATGTTGTCCCACGATCTTGAGGTGTAGTGGCTGAGTTAGTGGGGTGAAGTAGTGGGCTGCGAAGCCGGATGAACCGAGGGGAATCCACCGAGGTGAGAGTTTACGACCTCGGTGACTTGGCCCTGTTGCTTGACCGAGGTGATGGTTACCGAAGCTCAGCTCATGGCTCGCCTTCGGTAACGCATCTTCGGTTCCAAGGCTTCGCGATTCGCTTAGCCGCCTCGGCGACTGCTTAGTCGCGACGTGTTCGGTCGTTGAGACTTGCGTGACCGGGGCAAATCGCCGTGGGTCGATTTTTACCCAATACAGTGACCTCGGAAGAAGACTAAAGTAGAGTAGCCAGAGTGCCAGACGTTGCCTAATAGGAATAATATTTTACTACAATTATTAAACAAAAGAAAAACACATGAAAAATTACAACGAAAAGGGAAAAACAAAGTAACGGACGGGCAGGGGCGTAATTCGCACAAAAGTTGCAATCATGATACTACCGCTCATAACTGAAAAGGTTACAACAAAGATATCCCTTTTAATTTTATATAGAGGACTAATGTAAATCTAGAGCTATGACACATGTACCTTGCCATGAAACAATAATAAGTTAAATTAATGTTTAGTACTGCCGAAGTAGCCGATTAATTTCATCTCCCGAAAATTAGCGGCTATATCACATGCAAATCATTTCAAATAAAGAGAATTAAATAGCTAGTGAGTAAGGCTGTCTAATAGCCCGGTTTGGGCCGGGCCGAACCGGACCGGACCGGAAACCGGTCCGGACCGGTCCGGACCGGCTCAAAACGGGCCAAATATAAAAAAAAAAAAAACGACCCGGTTTCGATCCGGCACGTCCAAAATGGACCGGACGAACCGGACCAAAATGGACCGGAAACCGACCGGACCGGACCGGAACCGGACCGGACCGGACACTGATGGGCTTAGCCAAAACTAGCCGTTGGGCAACGGCTATTTCACTTTTGGCCGTTGCCCCAACGGCCAAAAACGGCTATTTTGGCCCCCCCACCCCCCTAGGGCGCCCCCATACCCCCCCTATCTATTTTTTCTATAAATACCATCATTTTTCATCAATTTATTCACAATTTCTCTAATATTCTCTCTAAATTTCTATCAATCTCTCTTATTTCTACAAAAGGCTATTTGCTAAATTGCATACTAAAAAAATATTTGGAGTAAAGTGGAAATATTGTTCGGTGCGGTTCCGGTCAAGTTTCAATTTTCACTTCCTAAGTTCTACATTCTAAGTTCACGATATCAAGTAAACTCGTTCTTACTTTTTATTATCTATTTTATTTTTGTGCAATATTATTGTTTGTAGCATATTTTAGTAATTTGTTTGAAGCATATTTTAGTAATTATAAAAAATGTCTGGAATTTTGAGATCAATTACTAGGCGTACGGGTAGCGGTCGTAGATCAAGTGCTTCTAACCGGGGGGGGGGGGATGATAGACGTAGTCGTGCTTTAGGTAAAAGACCAGTTGGTACTTCTAGCGCTCCTTCTCTTCTAGATGATTTTACTCAGGAAGATGACTCGCAATTTTTGCATGATATAAATGTTGGTGCACCACTAGATAATGATATGTTAGAGACACAATATGAAGAGTTTACCGAAGGGGCTAATTTAGATGAAACACCCACTAGTCAATTTCACGGCGAACAACATGAAGAAACTGAATTACCACCTATGCCTCCTAGTAGAGAACGATATGCACGACCCGAAAGATCGGATGTGTGGCTATTTATGACTAAAGATATTCCGGCTCAGAAAGCTAAATGTAATCTTTGTAAAAAAGTTTGGGAATTTAAAACCGGCAGCCATAATAGTGGGACGGGAAAGTTGAGAACACACTTAGAAAACCATCATAAGGAAAAATGGGAAGCAAGGGCGGGTGGCCCTCGTTCAGGGAATAGAATGGCTCCATCGCAAGGTAGTGGAATCCAACAGGAAATTAACCCAGTGACGGGGGGGCTTTTGCATTATGATAAAAAGAAAGATAGGGAACAAATGGCAAAAATGATTGCGGTAGAGTGCTTACCTTTTACATTTGCTTCTTGTCAAGGTTTTATTCGTTATATTCAAACCGTATATAATCCATCTTTTCAAGGTTTTCCAAAAACTACGGTTAGAACTGATATTATAAAATTTAAAAATGAATATAGACAATATTTACGATATATATTTTATCACTTTGATTGTAGAGTTTGTCTTACTTCTGATTTGGGTCGTGGTGTAAATGGGTATGAGTATTTAACAGTTACTTGTCATTGGATAGATCTTAATTGGGTAATGCAAAAAAGAATTTTAGCATATTCTGCTGTCGATGAACCACACACGGGAAATTTTATTAAGGGAGAAGTTTCGGATATTTGTAAGGCGTATTATCTTAGTGATAAAGTTTTAAGTATAACTCTTGATAATGCAAGTAACAATGATTATGCTATTAGTAAGTTAATACCCGCATTGCATCCCCCTTTTGAAGAATTGTTTCATGTTAGATGTGCATGTCATATATATAATTTAGTTGTAAAAGATGGACTTAAGTTATTTGATCCTACTATTATGAAGGTTAGACTCGCAATTAGTTATATTTTTAAATCTAAAAAACCGGATAGATGGAGGGACTTTCAAGTAGATTGTCTGAAAGAATGTATAGCTCCTAGAAAAGTTCCAAAGGAAGTTTCAACTAGGTGGAACACTGTATATGACTCTTTGAATGTTGCTTACATTTTACGAGTGCCTATTACTAATTATTTTAATCGCAAAGTAGCTGATGTGTATCACCTAGAAGAAACAGATTGGCAAGATGTTGAGCGTCTTCTTCAATTTTTAGCAAAGTTTTTTTATGCTACTAAAGAATTTTCCGGTCAATATTATCCTACAATCACTACCATGTTGTATTTTATAGCTGGAATAGCAGAATTACTTAACGATTATAGAGTAGTGCCTGGTTATGAAGTTGCGGTAGAAGCAATGCTTGAAAAATTTAAAAAATATTTTTTTCCGATTCCACCACTTTATTACATTGCATCTGTATTACATCCATGTTTTAAACGTTTTAATACGGAAATGCTCATTAGAGAAATTTATCGGAATTTGAAAATTACTGATGAAGAAACACCAAGTGTAGAAACAGTTTGTGCGCAGGTAATTGTAGATTGCCAACGGATTTATGAAAGGTATAGGAGTGCAGCTGATAATGTTGTTCCAAGTGTTCCAAGTGGAGCTGGATCAAGTTCAACGCAGGCTCCCAAAAGACCTGCAACCGGATTGGGAAGTTTTTCCAGCCTTAATCAAAGGCTTTCTAGCAGGCAGTCGAGTAGCAGCGGAGGGTTCAACGAGCTGGATGTTTATTTACTTCATGGTTGCAAGGAAATTGAGTATTTTGGAAGCGATCAACTACTGCCATTTTGGAAGGATCAACAAGCACAGTTTCCAGTTTTAGCAAAAATGGCGCGGGATATTCTAACTATTCAAGCATCATCTGTTGCTTCAGAAAGCGCGTTTAGCCAAGGAAGATTACAAATTGGAGATCATAGACATTCATTGAAGGAAGAAGCAATGGAGACGGCCGTATTATTCAGAGATTGGATTAGATCGGAGCGAAGAAATTTTGGATTTGCAGAAGATAAAGTAGCCGATTCAGAAGCATCATCAGAAATTTTATCAGGCGATGGAAGTTTGGACAATGAAACTGAATATGAACAAGATGACTCTTTGCCACCGATTCCTCCAGAGGTGCCAGACGAAATTATTCAGAAAATGAGAAGTTTTTTTATTAATATGTAGTTTTTGCAATTTAATATCTATGTACTTTGCAAAAAATCAACCATTATCCATTATTCAATAAAATGCGTTACGCCTTGCTATTAAGTAAATCCTTTGTTATATTCTCAAGTGTCCTTTGCTATTAAGTTTCCTCTTTGCAATTCAATACTAAAATACTAAATACTAAAATACTAAATACTAAAATACTAAAAACTAAAAACTAAATACTAAATACTAAAAACTAAAATACTAAAATACTAAATACTAAAAACTAAAATACTAAAATACTAAATACTATTATACTACTAACTTAGTATTAAGTTTGAAAAATAACAAGTTATTAAGTTATACTAGATTACTAAGTTTTATAAAAAAACTACTCAATTATACTTTTATAATACTAAAATACTACATTACATAAATATTTTAATACTAGATTACTAGTATTATATAAAAGTTATTACATAAAACTAAAATTTAAACAAAACAAATAACCAAAAAACAAAAAACAAAAAAAAAAATAAAGAAAACGTCAAAACCGGGCCGGACCGGACCGGACCGGAACCGGACCGGACCGGCCCACTTCAAATTTATGTCCAAATCCGCTCCATTTTGAAAAATAGCCGTTGGCAACGGCCATAAACGGCTATTTTTCCCACCCCCACACCCATAAACGCCCCTACAACCCTCCCCTACCTATTTTGCCTATAAATACTCCCATATTTCATCAAATTAATAACAATTCAATATTTTCTATTCATTTCTCTTAAAAAAAAAGCTATTTTATTAAATTTTCTATCAACATGGCTGCAAATGCAAATCAAGTTCAAGGTGCTACTAACGTAGGTCCGTCTGCTGCTCCAAAAAGAACTAAACGATCCGAAGTTTGGGAATTTATCACAAAAAATAATGATACCGGCAAAGCTCAATGTACTCTTTGTCAGAAAGTTTGGAATTGGGAAGATGGAACAAATACTGGAGGGACAATGAGGTTTAAGAGCCACTTGGAAAACCATCATGACCCCGAATGGGCAGCTCGTGCTGGTGGCAAATATCTGCAACCACGTGATGACTGATGATTGAGTTGAGTCAGTGTTGAGTCGATGAACTTGAAAATTTATGTATTTTTCTAATTTCTAGTCTATTTTCATGTTTTTATTTTCTAATTATGCATTTTCATTTTCCAACGTAATGTAATGTGTGTATTGTTGAATAATATATGTGTTTTGTGTTGTTTATTTAGATTTTAGTATTTTAAAAAATAAAAATTTTAATTTAAAACAAAAAAAAAATAATTAACGAACCGAACCGAACCGGATCAAACCGGACCGGGACCGGTACAATATCCGGCTGCCGGTTCCGGTTCCGATCCGGCATTGGTGCAATTGCACCGGTGCACCGGACCGGAACCGGGCCGGTGTCGGATTTTTTTTGCCAACACAACACCGGACCGGACCGGACCGGACAAGCCGAACCGGGACCGGACCGGACCGGGTCAATAGACAGCCTTACTAGTGAGATTGGGTCAGTGCTTTTAAGCATTATAGGTTCTCCTTCGTTGATTTTTTTTTATCTTATTACTAGTGGCGGACAGTAGGTATTTGTACAGCAGGTTTGAGCGCCAAACAACGAGTTAAAGTAAATGTGAGGGTTGTACTTAACTTGTTGGCACTCAGCATAGTTAAAATTAGACGTGACATGATAGGAACGCATGCACCCAATTTGTTCTTCATATTCGCTATGACTAACTCATGCGAAAACACATAGTACTATTTTATTCGTAAAATATGGAAATTTTATTTTAACAATAATTTTTTTGTTGAACCATGTTTGACCCCTGCACTGAGTGTTTCATATTGAATCAATCAGGTTATTACGCCGACGTGCATTAGACATTTCAATTACCAATCATCACGATTTTTTAATGAATTATATTTTTCCTCTAAAAAGTTAAATACGCTTTAACTAGAGAAAAGGAGGCATCGTTTGCGTGTTTACGGTGGAAAGAGCAAGGGAGGACCATTCACTTCATGAACATAACATAACCTATAAAGATTTGAGTTCCCCACGCAATTTGGAGGATTTGTGAATGAACATTTGGCCAATATCAATCTCTCAATTTTTTAACGTTACTTTAATTTATAAGAGCTGAGACCCCTTTTAATCGTAACAATAGCTCTTTACTTTTAGCTTTGATATCAAAATCAAACAAGGAAGTGTGCACATGTGTATACTTTTTTACATGGTATTACAATTATTATACTACTAAGATTAAACCAAAAGCGCTCAAAGTGGCAGCAGCCTAGCTTTTTATCGTACGCGATTTATTCCACGAACAGATTTTCTGTATATAGCACGTTCTTTAAATGTATGTAGCAATTAGAGAAGAAAATGGTATGAAACAGTCTTGGGCTCAATCTTTGTGACAAGCAAGGGTGTTCAAACCAAATTGAAAATTTGAGTCAAATCAGAAAAATCAAAATAATCGTCTAAAAACTTATATCAACAATCCATCTAAATTTGTATACTATTATTTATGCAGCATATTTTGAAGGTATACACCCATATCTAAACTTGTATACTATTATATATGTCGTATACTTTAAAAGTACACACCCATAAGGTATAAAAAAATATGCAGTAATAAATGGATAGGTTGGATAAATATTTTTAATTTCATGGGTAGTGCAATTTTTAATTAGTAGGACTTGTAAATACTTTAATTTTTATAGGTATATAGTGTAAAAAACCTAATTGTTCCCTTTTTCGCTTGTTGTTTGCTAATTCTGAAAATCTTCATGAAACTTTTTCATAGGTTTTTCCCAATTTCATGGTGAAATCATCTAAGTTTAAATATTTGTAGCTCTCATACTGCAAGAAGTAATATAATTCTTCTAAACCCCAAACGTCCCATATGTTGGGAAACTTCTTCTACTTTAATTTAACAGAACTATATATATTGTCATGTGTGACTTAACCGTTTTAAATTGGCCGTGTACTTCCACCATTGTAAATTGTGTAGGAACTCCATAATTTTTTCTCATTTACTAAAGATTCAAAGGAAACTTTTAGGTTTCTGTGAAGGAATTCTGCTTAACTTTTATCACTGTTGAGAGCTAACAGTGCACCAAACTTAAACTCATAATTTATATAGTGTATTTATTTTTTATACATATGTTCTAATTCAATGATCTATTAAATTCTTATATCTTTTCTATGTTGAGATAGAGTTTTATTTAAAAACTTCAAAATTAAACAAAGCTAACGCATATAGAAGTTTTATATTGATCTTTGTGTTTAAATAATTATTTAATTAAACTTGAAGAATAAACGATGAAATATTATTGAGAGATATAATAGTAATAATTATCATATCTTATAGAAAAAACTTCAAATAGATTATATGTTCGTCAAATTTTCAACGCTTGCCAGATGTAAACTGTCTTCTAAAAAATTAAAAATTAAACAAAACATAAAAATGCACTCACGAAACCGATACAGTAGCTGATTTAATTTGATTTTTGCTTTTTTAATTAAAAAAAAAAAACAACGCTAAATCAAACCGACTCATGATGTACACCGCTAGTGACGAGCAAAATTGACCTTGTGGCGATTGAATGTGGGAGAATTAACATCCATATACCATGGACCGGTGAAGAAAAAAATGGTTAATACTCCCTATATTTCAATGTATGACGACTCTTTTTTCTTGTTAGTTTATAAAAAGAATGATTTTTTTTTTTAAATTTTGAACTTCATATTTTATCCTTAATGGGATGATTTATTGTCACCAAAATTTATATATAGTGTTTTAAATCACAAACTGGTCTATCTTTCCTTCTTTCTCAAACTTTGTCATGTCACATAATTTGATGGGTTATGTTTGTTCATCTATTCATGACTTAAACGGATAAATGACAAACCACAAGGACAAGATAAACCTCACACTAAAGCAAAACAAAGAAAAGGGAAGCATATCCTGAATTCATCAGCCATTACAGCAAATTGATCTTCTTAATAGTTCTACACCAAGAGCCAAAAGTCCCAACTCTATTATTGATGCCAAATGGCAGACATTAATTGGTCCCTCCATTTTTTTCTGGACTTGTTTTTGCTGATTTGGCTCTTATTTTGGTACAGGAAACAAAAGAGAACCAAAACCATCCATGAAAATAAAGCATGCGATGTAGTAGTACGTAATTTTTAGTGCTCCTAAGGATTAGGGGATGACAAAATAAAAGAGAGTAATGGGACCCTTGATTTTGAGGATATTGCCAAGGCACCCCCTCTGGGTGCTCTGTTTTTGTTTTCTCTGAGTGCTTTTCATTTGCATTTTATGAAAATATTTGCCCAAATACATTATGGAACTAATTTTAATTATGCACCTACTTTCCCACGCTTTGCATGTATAAATATGTCAACGAAGGACTCCTCATTTCACAGCCAAAGTAGAAAACTTGCAATAGTCATTTGCTACTCTAGCATTTGAGAGTGAGAGACAAGAGTGCTAGAGATTTGCAACTCTTTGGCTACAATAACAAATCAAAGAAGGAGAGATGGCTGGTATTTCTGGTCACTGGGCTTTTGCTTTTGGTGTACTTGGTAACTAAAACTCTTTCCCGAACTCGCTTATTGTCAGATATCTAGGTCGTACTAGCCATATTCTCAGTAATTTACGTAGGCTGTTGTTCACTAGTAGTATTTCATATATATGCACCTTTGTCCTAAATTCGCTTTATGCCTAAAATATGTTCAAAGTCTTGATGAGTTTAAAACTTATCGTTTTCTTTCTTATTTCTTTTGTAATTTTCAGGTAACATTGTCTCGTTCATTGTATTCCTTTCTCCAATGTGAGTCTCTACGCACTTACCAGTAATATTTTTACAAAAATTACTTAATAGGAATAACTTATAATATGACTAGCTAACATCATATTTTCAAACTTGCAGTCCCACATTTTATAGAATTTACAAGAAGAAATCAACGGAAGGGTATCAATCGATTCCATATGTAGTTGCGCTCTTTAGTTCCATGCTTTGGATTTACTATGCAGTTCTCAAGACCAACACAACCCTTATCATCACTATCAACTCCTTTGGATGTTTCATTGAAACTATCTATGTTGGTTTCTACCTTTTCTACGCACCAAAGAAGGCCAGGGTAAGGACAAGAAATCCTCTATTGGGTACTTCTCCCTTCATATTCCTAAAGGAACAAATATATAAGATCTTCGCAAATTATTAAATGCAGGTCCAAACTATAAAGATGCTCCTATTATCAGTAGTCGGTGGCTTTGGTGCAATTATTCTGGTTACCCAGTTTGCTTTCAAAGGCGCTGTTCGTGGGCAAGTGGTTGGATGGATTTGCCTTGTATTTTCTCTGTGTGTCTTTGTAGCTCCCTTAGGCATCGTGGTACGTAAGCTATTACCTGCAAATAATTCACCTTTCTCAAAGCAATAGTCGCTAATTCTTTTCCATTGAATTGAATTGATGCTCAATTTTCTCAATTGATCATGCAGAGAAAAGTAATCAAAACAAAGAGTGTGGAATACATGCCACTTCTCCTATCAGTTTTTCTCACATTAAGTGCTGTCATGTGGTTCTTCTATGGCCTTCTACTAAAAGACATTAACATTGCTGTAAGTTAATTTCCATATGTTCAATCTCATGTAGTGTATATCATTTCATTAGTTACTTGCATGTATCCATGTGTACGTAAAATGTCAATGTCCTTACGTACTTCCCTTCTGATTTTTATAGGCTCCAAACGTATTGGGATTCATATTTGGTATTCTCCAAATGGTGTTGTATGCAATATACAGCAAAAAAGAGAAAGCCAATATCTTGAAGGAGCAGAAACTTCCTGAGATACAAAAGCCTGTTGTAATCAATGTAGTAGATGATCAGAACAACAATATTAAGGAGCTTCCAGAACTGACACAGGAACAGATAATTGACATAGTGAAGCTTGGCTTACTGGTTTGCTCTGATAAAATTCACGTAACCTCGTGTTCGAATGATATTACGTGTGGAGCTAAAGTTGAAACCATTCCCAAGCTGCAGACTGTGAAATCCTAAGAGAGTTATAGCACAGAGTACATAGAGTTTTGAATTGGCAATGCTTTCAAAGCAGTACTGCACAAATCTTTGTCGTTCCATTGTTTTACTCTTTAATTTCCTTATCAAAATGTGTGTATGCAATAGTAGTTAAATCTTAGCTCATGTTTCGTATAAGTTTTTTTTTTTTTTTTCCTTAGCCGGACGATAAAAGACAGTGGGTGTTAATACACAGAAACGGCTGTGTTGGATCCTTTCTTGTAGCAATAAAAGTAACTTCTTCATCACCTCTTTTTTTTTTATACCCACAGCTCATTGAGTTAAATTTTTATTCGTGCATGCATGGCAGTTATCTTCAAATGTGCTTCTATCAGAATATTAAGTATATAACCAACTACGTTCAGTAAAGAATAAGCAAACGATGAGCTTATGATTTATTGCTTATTCTTTACTGTGCCTCAAAAGCAAATTACTACTTACCGATCAAAAAGTTTCCGAATATAAATAAATTTTTATCATCCTCTGTATTGGAGATTAGTGATTGTTCTGTTACTCAATTGTACACAGCCTAATTATATCACTTGTATTACTTGTATTTAGTAGAAGTAGTTGGCAATGTAACAGTGGTCAATAGCTAGCCTCAGCATAAGTAGTCTAGTCAGCATAGTGAGTCAGCTCTATATATATAGGAGCTGAAATATTTTGTACTTTGACAGCTTATTTTCCAATACACAGAGGAGACCCTTCTTTTCCATTTTTCTCTCTCTTCCAGTTGCTTCCAAACGAAGCTACTCCATTAGAGCTTGTCCAAAGCTTGGTTCTCTCGACCATTTGAGTTCTCGACATGGTATCAGAGCAAGGTTGCGAACCTGAGAGGACATCGGAATAATATCGCCGGAAAGAGAAGTTGATACCGGAACTGAATCGCCGGGGTTGCAGCCACAGTCACCGGAATTGATGCAAACAGTCATCGGAGTTCAAAATACAGTGAGTTTCCACCAAATCATACACAATCAAACCTTAATTTGTTGATTTCTCCAATTTTCCCGAAAATTTTTCAATTTTCTTCAGATTTTTAATTTTTGCTCAGCTCCCTCATTCCTGTTAATCCTAATTTCCAATCTCATGGCGTTGTCTCAAACTAATAACAAAACTAATGAAGAGACCATTGACATGAATAGTCCGCTATTTTTACATCCCTCAGAGGGACCTGGATTGATATTGGTACATGTACCTTTTAATGGAACTGGGTATAGATCGTGGAGACGGGGTGTATTGAGAGCCCTCTCCGCGAAGAATAAGATAGGGTTTATAAACGGAAAATGTGCGAGGCCAGATCCTGAATCACCTCTTTATGACAATTGGGAGAGATATGATGATATGGTCACATCGTGGATTTTAAATTCACTGAACAAGGAAATAGCAGATAGCCTCCAGTATGCAAATGATGCTGTGGAGTTGTGGAAGGAATTAGAAGATAGGTATGATCAAACTAATGGAGCAAAGTTGTATCAGCTCCAAAAGGAAATAAGTGATCTATCACAAGGAAGTCTGGATATTACCACCTATTACACCAAGCTGAAATTGTTGTGGGAAGAGCTAGGGACCCTGACTGCCAACACACAGTGCAAGTGCAAATGTGTGTGTGGTGCTAAAGACAGCATGCATAAGGCTGAACAGGATAGACGCCTCATTCAGTTTCTGATGGGACTCAATGAAGTCTACACGACAGTAAGAGGAAACATACTCATGATGAATCCGCTCCCTACCATTCCACAAGCCTTTTCCTTACTCGTTCAAGAAGAAAGACAAAGGGAGATAAAACCTCCAAATCAGCTAGGTATGGAGTCAACATCCCTGAATGCAAATGCAAGGGGCTACAATAACAACAAGAATAACAATAGAGATTTCAAGACAAACTACACACAGAACTATGGCAATAGAGGAGGCTATAGGCAGAACAGAGGAGGCTATAGGTCAGGCAAGGGACGAGTGGAATGTACTTACTGCAAGAAACAGGGACACACAATTGATCAGTGCAGAATTCGACCCCCTCAACATGATCCTCAACAGAATGGTTATCCCCAGCAGACTGGTTATCCTCAGCAGGCTGGCTACAAAGGCCAACAACATCATAATTCTGGCCCCAACTCTGGTTACAAGGGACAAGGTACTGCTGCAAACACTTTTGGAGACATACAAATCCCAGGTACCAGCAGGGCACATGAAAGACACCTTCAAGAAGAGGAGCAAGAAATACAATGCCTAACCAAGGAGCAATATGGGCGACTTCTCAACATCCTGGAGACTTTTCAGGTTGCTGGGGCAGGAGACTCTTCCAGCTTTGCAGGACTTTCTGGAGGAGCTGTGAACTTTGCAGGTATACTTGCTTGCTCTACTTCTGTTGACTCTAGTGATCAATCATGCACATGTTCTAAATCGAATGTTGACTGTTGGATATTGGATTCTGGGGCCACACACCACATGACCTATAATAAAAACCTATTGTCTAACACTAGAACACTAGTTTATCCCTTCCTTATTTCATTACCAAATGGTTACAAAGTAAGGGTGACAGTGACGGGTGATGTGATTCTTGGACCTGATCTCACATTGAAAGGAGCTTTACTTATTCCTAGCTTCAAATTCAATTTGATATCCATTCACTCTTTGACAGTACAACTCCAATGTACTGTCACATTTACAAATTCCTCATGTTTCATGCAGGGCCCTTCACAGAAGAGGCCTCTGGAGATTGGTAATGCCAAAGATGGGTTGTTCTTCTTTAGTTCAGCTCATCCCAGGTGTTCTTTTGTTTCAAATTCTGTTTCTGAATTTTCTCATCCATATTGTGTCATAAATAATGTACAGTCCCATCCTAGTTCTGTTGGAAAATGTGTGATCACTGGTGATGTAAATAAGACTGAATCTTTGTGTAGTTCTCTCTTACCACATAAACATTCTCTTGATTCATTGTGGCATTTTAGATTAGGGCATGTACCCTTTGTGAAGATGAAAGGACTCCCATCCTTATCTGTCAAATTTGCCTCTAGACAGCCTTTTCTATGTAATATTTGTCCAATGGCCAAACAAGCAAGACTACCCTTCCCAGAAAGAACTACATCCACTAGTAAAATTTTTGAGCTCTTGCACATTGATCTTTGGGGGGCCCTACCATGTGAATACTCATGACCATTTCAAGTACTTCATCACCTTGGTAGATGATTACAGTAAATGCACCTGGACTCACCTCTTAAGCTGCAAAAGCAATGCACTACAAGTCATTAAAGCCTTCGCTTCTATGGTAGCAACTCAGTTTAATACTACAATTAAAGTCATCAGAACATACAACGGTCTTGAATTTAATAACTCCGAAACAACTTCCTTTCTCCCATCCCAAGGGATCTTACATCAGAAGACATGCCCCTACATACCCCCAACAAAATGGTGTAGTTGAACGAAAACACAAATACTTGCTTGAAACAGCTAGGGCCCTACTTTACCAGTCAAATTTACCCCTACATTACTGGGGGGAATGCATCCTTACCTCTACTTACTTGATAAATAGATTACCATCTTCATCCATCCAAAAGAAGTGTCCATTTGAATTACTTTACAACCAGAAACCAAAATATTCCCACCTCAGGTCCTTTGGGTGTCTGTGTTATCCCACAACCCTTAAAACACATAAAGATAAATTTGAGCCAAGATCATGTCTCGAGAGATGTTGTGTTTTATGAGCATATCTTTCCATTCACTTTACACTCTAAATCTGCATCTGTTCCTTCACTTTTTCCTACTCCTAATCTGGTGGATGATTGCCAAGTGCCCCCAAGAAGCACTAATTCTGTGACTGACCAGTCTGCCACACCTTCACCTGAGCATGTCTCCACACCTTTACCTGATCATACTCCGAGTACAAGTGATTCCCATATTACTACTTCACCTGCTCATGCCCCTGCACATAGCCCTGATTTACCAACCCAGCACCAGCATCTTTCGCCACAAACAAGACAGAGACCACATAGAGTCTTAAAACAGCCTACACACCTGAAAGACTATGTCTGCTCCATCCCAAATTTAAGAGAACAGCAGCACCTGGCACTGCACTCCTCTGCCTTATCTCCTGGGAGTAGTCTTCCCTCCTCCTCATTTACTACACTAGTCCCTAAGGCACCTTCTTTTTCCTTTACTGCACTTTGTCTCAACAGTCAACAAATGATGAGGAACACCTCTCATGATTGTGAACCTAGTTCATATAAGGAGGCAGCAATTAATTCTACTTGGCAAGCAGCAATGACTCAGGAGTTTGAGGCATTATATGCCAATCACACTTGGGACCTTGTCCAACTCCCAGTGGGTAAAAGGCCTATAGGATGCAAGTGGGTGTATAAGATCAAACATAAAGCTGATGGAAGCATTGAGAGGTTTAAGGCTAGGTTAGTAGTGAAAGGGTACACTCAACAGGCTGGTATAGACTACCTAGAAACCTTCTCACCGGTGGTCAAGATGACTACTGTCAGGGCATTAATTGCTACAGCTGTAAAGAAGAAGTGGAACATATATCAATTAGATGTCAACAATGCATTTCTCCATAGAGACTTGCATGAAGAAGTCTACATGGAGGTGCCACCAGGGCTGGTATTTGACAGACCAGGCCTCGTCTGCAGACTGAATAAATCTCTCTATGGACTGAAACAAGCCAGTCGTCAGTGGTATGCTAAGCTTACTGAAGCTTTGTACTCCAAAGGATACAGACACTCCATGAATGACTACTCTGTGTTCTTCAAGAAACATGGCCCTTCCTCAGTTTTTGTGGCAGTATACGTCGATGATGTGATCCTAACAGGGACTGACCAGTCAGAACTTGCAGAGCTGAAGTTGTTTTTGGATCAAACTTTTAAGATAAAAGATCTTGGCAGGCTTCACTACTTCTTAGGTTTAGAAATCCTTTACACAGATACTGGTGTTCTAATGTCTCAAAGGAAGTTTACAATGGACTTGCTGAAAGATTATGACTGTTTGAATCAGTCCTCAGTTATTTCACCTCTAGATTCAACAGTGAAATTGCGAAATGATGACGGCCCTCTTCTTCCTGATCCTACCTATTACAGACAGTTAGTTGGCAAACTCAATTTCCTCACCACCACAAGATTGAACATTGCTTATAGTGTCCAACACTTGAGCCAATTCATGCAGGCTCCAAGAGCACCCCATTTAAAGGCAGCTTTCCATGTGCTGAGATACTTGAGGGGTGATCCAACGTTGGGCATTTTCTTCAGCAATCACCCCAGCTGCACTATTAAGGCCTTTTGTGACTCGGATTGGGCAGCTTGCCCTGATTCGAGGAGATCTGTTAGTGGCTATATTGTGTTACTTGGAGACAGCCCCATTAGCTGGATGTCAAAGAAACAGCCTACTGTTTCCTTGTCTTCAGCAGAAGCCGAATACAGGTCAGCTCGTAAAGTGGTTGGTGAACTTGTGTGGCTTGCCAGACTTCTTGAAGAGCTCACTGTCCCCGTCTCCCTACCAGTCTCAGTGTTCTGTGACAGCCAGGCAGCCCTACACATTGCAAAGAACCCGGTCTTTCATGAACGCACGAAACATATTGAAGTGGATTGCCATTTTGTACGGGACAAGCTGAAGGAAGGTCTGATTTCTCTCTTCTATGTGCCTACCAGTCAGCAGCTTGCTGATATCTTCACTAAATCCTTGTCTGGAATCAAACATTCCCAGCTCCTTAGCAAGTTGGCAGTGAAGGCCTGCCCTCCAACTTGAGGGGGGTATTGGAGATTAGTGATTGTTCTGTTACTCAATTGTACACAGCCTAATTATATCACTTGTATTACTTGTATTTAGTAGAAGTAGTTGGCGATGTAACAGTGGTCAATAGCTAGCCTATTCAGCATAAGTAGTCTAGTCAGCATAGTGACTCAGCTCTATATATATAGGAGCTGAAATATTTTGTACTTTGACAGCTTATTTTCCAATACACAGAGGAGACCCTTCTTTTCCATTTTTCTCTCTCTCTCTCTCTTCCAGTTGCTTCCAAACGAAGCTACTCCATTAGAGCTTGTCCAAAGCTTGGTTCTCTCGACCATTTGAGTTCTCGACACTCTGTTTTATAGTTAGATCTTTTTATTAAAGAGTTTTTTATACTATATATCCATGAAATTAAATGTATTTACAAGCCCTAGCAATTAAAAATTATACTACCCATGAAATTAAAGTATTTTACCTAATCTACCCATTTATTACTGTCTGTCTTTGTTATACCTTATGGAGGTATACCTTTACGGGTCGTTTGGTTGACATAGAGTTTACGCGGGTATTAACAATATACGTATTAGTAATGCGAGTATTAGCAATGTGGGTATTAGTAATGTGGGTATTAATAATGCGGGTATTAGTAATGCGGGTATTAGTAATGTGGGTATTAATAATGCGGGTATTAATAATATGAGTATTAGTAATATATGTATTAACTATGCATATATTATAACGTAGGGATTATTTTTTGAATTACTAATATATTACAAATTAATATACAATGTTATAATTTAAAATATTTAGTTAGTCCTTAAATATAATTTAGAAATATTCTTACTATTATGAGGGTTATTTTTTGTCATTTCAAATTTTAATACCTGCATTATTAATTCCCGCATTATTAATACCACCTTCTACCCCGCATAAAATAATACATAGATTCCCGCATAACTTATGCGGGTATTAGCTATGTGGAAATCAAAATTTTGAACCAAACATTGTATTAACAATGTAATGTTTTATGCGGAATACAAAAAAGCAACCAAACATGGTACAAAATAATGCAAGTTTCAATGCAGGGATTATTTTTTCAAATGCTGCAACCAAACATGGTATTAGCAATGCAAAGTTTAATGTGGGTACTACGCACTATAGTACATCCAACCAAACGACCCCTTAAGGTATACTATATAAATACTAATAATATACAAGTCTAGAAAGATAGGACATGTAAATAGTTTATGTGTACGCCTCGTAAATATGAAACTTATGGGTAGAGGTGAATAAATATTTTGATTTTGATGAGTATTTTTGTAAACCTCCCTTTATTATCATTCATCATATCGACTTATCTAGTCTTCGGCCCAGCTTTTCAATATTTGAAAGAAAGAATTCATTAGAAAATAGGATTATAGAATAAAAATGTAGATTGCGAGACTTCTTAGGGTGTCAAATGAGGTGAATTCGAGCAGAAAAAAATGTAAATCAATATAAGAATTAGATTATATCCTCCCAAAATTTTAGGTTAAAATGAGCGGATCAATTTGAACTAAATAATTTATCATAATCCAAATCACTTAATTTTATTTTTATTTTTAAATTTTTCCATACATTGTGATAGTAGTGGTGGTTGGTGTCGGAGTAACTAGGCTGCCAAATTAGCCCGAGAGCTCAGATGAACATGAACTAATTTGGGTATGTACGACTTGTTAATAAATTAAATATATTCATGATCTAATTTTACTCAAATTTCGATAATATATATTTTTGTTCCGTTAAATTTTTCTCGTCTAGTTTGGGTTGTGCACTCAGTTTAAGAAATTATTATTTAAATAGAATTACTTATTTTTATTGATTATGCTTAGAAAGTTTAAATTTGACTAGTATTTGATAAATGATTACTTTATGATCGCTAAGGGTATAATTATAATAAAAATATTAATTATCTTTTTGATTGTTTTAAAGTATACAATAAAAAATATATTTTTTTGTATACCTTATAAATAAAACTGGAAGAGAAAGTATTATATTTTCATGGCCTAAATTTGACACCCTTAGGTGTTTAAAGTAAAGTACGAATTCAAGTTGCATTCGCTTTCACTCATTGGCATAACTAATACATTTAAAGTTGTTCTGTTACGTAAATTGGTCGCCCCATAGGCTTTAATTTTCTTTATAGCGAAGCATAAAAGCACGAATTTTGTCTTCTTTTTGTAGCCGACCTTCTTTAATTTTATGATTAATCATCTATCTCAAAAATTGTTCCACGTATCTAAACATTACTAATATCTACTGAAATTTCTATTTTCGTTGTACTATATGCTTTATTTCCTGTCCATGAGATATATTTACAAGATCTCGATCGGCTTATAGTGGCAATGAAGTATATAACGTTGCACCTTATGAACTTATAGTCACCATGAAACATATTGAAGCCAAGCGCTTACCAGAATTCACTTAATTAGGAAATGTGGTTAAAACAATTATTTTGAAAGGCACATCATGAACTGCGCTATTACTTTCTAAAAAGGGTTGGCTTTAATTTACGTAAACTCGAACTATATAATACAGTACAAATGTCTTTACTTTGTTTTTGAAAGATTCACGAACCACTTTTCCCCGAAAAGTGGAGGACTTCTCTTTTGCAAATAATTTGTATATAATATTGTTTCCAAATAATGTACTCCATTGATTAGAACGATCACAATAGCCAGCTGATAAAAGCTGGAGAATGGTCTCTGGCCTTTATTTCTTTGCCTTTTTAAGTAATCATTAAAAAGTACTCCTACTTACAAGAGAATGGGAAACATAATTCATTTGAGAGTGACCTCAAGAAAGAGCTATTGATGTCCCATGGTTACGATATTGTCCACATTTTATGGTACTACATCCAATGATTAGTGCTAGTAAAGACTCTTGAGATAACCTTGAACTTTAGGTATGCCTTTTTTTTTTTAATTATTATTATTATTATTATTTATTTTATTTTTTTAAGACGAGAAAAGATAAAATACAGTAAAATTTATTGCGATCTCTTATGATAGTCTTTTTTCTGCTTGTTATGGTAAACGTTTTCTTTGTCGTAAAATTTCCTAATATCAATATTATATGCTCGGAGGGAGAAAGTGGTGGAATTGCAAGTCAATATTCAAGGTCTAGCTAGTATTGTGCTATCCATGCATGTTAGAATTTGTTGAACCACCGATAATTTTAAGAGGCAAATGACAAAAGTTACACATGCGAATTACTTTGGCGATGCTTCCCTGGTTCTTTTATTTCATTACACAACCTATCAGGTCATTCTGAAGTTTAAGACCACCAAAAGTAATTATCAGATTATAATGTTTACTGAATTTTTTTTTCCATTGTTAATTATTACCTGAAAAAGAAAAAAGAGAAACTGGAATGTATTTTTATTCATTTTTGCTCTCAATTAGAATTTATAAATTGCTAATGAATTTCAAGAGTAGTCATGAGTTTAGCTTAGCGCTTGTTTGTGCAGCTCCTAAATTTCTTTTATTAAAAACTGAGGACAGTTTTTTTTTTGTCAAAATATGCTCACATTTTAATACGGTTAATGTTTCCGTCCAAAAAAGAGGTAATATCTAATATTTCTCAAATGAGATTATGGGACATCCGTTGAACTTTTAGAGGGGAATTTCAACGGTTGATATTAAACCTTGTAAGTCAAATTTAACGAAGAGAATCGAGTGAAACCTACTCGTAGCTCAATATTTTTATCGTCTACTTCTTTATGAAATTGATTAAAGGATCGAATCTACCAGTCAAATTGAAAGATGGAACAATATCATTGACAAAGTGCAACTAATGTCGACTGACAGTTGACACTTTTTCGAGGTCTCAGGGGCCGCAAATTTGTTTAGCATTGAATTGATCCCCAGAAAAGTTACTTTTCAATAGTTTGTTGAAGGTTCTCCTTGACCAGTTGTTGATTCATCTTTTTTCTTACGTAGAACCGAGGCCTTAGTTTATCTTTTCCAAAATTTGGGGAGCCATCCAATATTTTATTCGAACGTCTCTTATGAATTATACCTGCGCGCGCAGCTATATAACAATCATATTAAGTAATGAAAATTTAGGGTGTCAGATTCAAAAATATTGGTTTATTAATTAATTTATATGTTAAATGGATCCTAAATTCCGGTATTTTGACATATTAGCCAGTACGCTAATATTCGGAAATTAATTAGTGCGTGATATTCACTGTGCCAATAAATTGTTATGTAGCTCTTTCAATAGTTAAATTAAATGTATTTATTGTTATTACAAAAATAATTTGCCAGAATATATAGGATACTTCAATGTGAGTATTTCACTTTTCATCTTCATTAAAACATCATTTAACTTTTAGTTTCTGCGCCAGAACTTGGAGGCATTTTTTGACGGATTACCAGAACTTTAGTTTAAAAAATCTTGGCAGATTGCAAGAGAAGGCTATTTTTGTACAAGTTCTTCCGCTAGGCTTAAAAGTTAAAACATTTTCGGCCGTAGAGTTACTCGGTGCAAATTCATGGAAAAAAACACGCAATAAAGGGACACTGACATACTCACATACATCATACATTTAAATCATTACAATTTAGAAGATGAAATTTTTCAAGATTTTGAATGATTTATAAGTATTCTCGTAAAGCTAAACATAATGCGCCCTCAATAGAGAAAACGATGCATTCTTTAATTTGCGTGTGTATTCTGGAAGTGGGGGAGGACCATTCACTATTCATTATTTAACCTAAAGCATAACAATTTGTGTTCTCCATGCAACTTCGAATCTCAATCTCTCAATATTTTTAATCCTACTTTTTATAATAGGAGCAGTTTAGACTCTCTTAAATAATAGTACTAAGTAATGATGAGTTTTTGCATGTAATCAAAATCATGTGCACGTGGCATGTATTATTATACTACTAAGATTAAAGCAAGAACGTTCAAAGTGGCAGCTGCCTTTATGGTAAAATCAAACGTTTTTTTAAGGAAGTTATTATCAAGTAGTATTCTGTTCCGGCCTTGAGAATAATATTGCATATATACAACACGTCCCGCAGGCATACGTATATCAATTAATTAGAGAAGAAGATGGCATGAAGCATCTTGGTTCAGTCATTGTAAAAAGCATAATTAAGTGATACGTACGCAGAGGCTTTTGGAAATTGGATTGATAAAGTACGACCCTTACAGCGTCAGAATCATACTTGGTATGTTGTTGTTATCAGTAAAGTACAATATGGCGCCTAATACTTTGACAGATGGAAAAGAAATTCTTTTAAAATATTTTTCATCTGTGAATGACTTATTAATTAATACGTTGGTTGTGGGTTTGGTTTGTTAAAGAATGTGCTTGTCCTACCTTTGTTGAGGAAGAGTCTCCAGAGCAGTTAATTTATGTGGTGCACTTTTTTTTTTTTTTTTTTTTGTCCAAGAAAAATATCATATTTTTTTATTTGACAATATAAATAGTACTATCTACCATCAACTTTTTAGTTACTCCAATTTCTCTTTCTTTTTTTAATCTAACAAGGGTAAATTAAAATTTTACATGGTTAATTTTTATTTATTAATCTCAGTACAAAGTCAAACTCCCCCTCCTAAATTGAGACGCGAGTATTACAATTTGTAATAGAATACAAGGACTAAACAGCAAATATAAACTGATCTAACTTGGGCTTCTGAAATTATAGCTGGGCTTGGCCTTGTGTGTAGGATAATGGGCCTGGGTCTAGTCCAGACTAACAGATTCTTTTGTTGAATCACTCTGTTATACCGACATACATCAGTCATCATATATAAATTACCAATCGTCACGATTTTAAAATGATTTATACTTTTTCCTCCAAAAGTTAATACACTTTAACTAGAGAAAATGATCGAAAGGAGCACCATTAATTCATTATTTCAACGTTATATATATGATATAAAGTATAAAAAATTGAGTTCTCCACGCAAGTTGGACTCTGGAGGCATCGATCTGAGAAAGCATTATTTTTGGATCTCAATCTCCCAAATTTATGATCTTTCTTTATAAAAGCTCAGACCCTTTTCAGTCATAATAATGTCTCTTTAGCTTTTGCATGAAATCAAATTCAGACGGCCGATGTGAATACACTGTAGGGATCACACACTGCACGTAATTTTACTACTTTCTGCTGTTAATTTTATGTGGTAAACTTTGAACCTGCATGAAGTTTAAGAAAAAAAATAAAGAACTTTGAAATTTCTATTCTAAAATAAGTCGTAAATACTTGTATAGTATAAATCATTTCATTTAGAATAAAGTTGAAAGTTTAAAATTAAATTATTTTCCAATTTAAAATTATCATTTTTTTAACGGATTAGTAAAAAAATATTATCAGATGAACAAAAACCTTTGGAGTACTAAATGTTAAACCAAAGAACGTTTGAATTGGAAGCAGCCTTTTTTGGTAAACTCGAAAGTTTATTAATTTGTGAGTTCCTATTCCCTTCATTCTGGAAGAATTTCCAGATCAATTAAATTCCACCAATTCGTTTGAATTTTTGAGTTGGAATTACAAATTAATTCTTTTACATAATGACATATATTGGAGCCAATATACCCCTAGGACGTGATTTATGGTAGTCGGGCTTCATATACGAATGCAAACTATTTGTGCGAGTTTTCATTTTTTAAAACTATTTATAAATTGGATCCATTTAATTCCATTTTACAATTTTCAGATAAAATAACAATCCACCAAGAAAAGATAAGCCTACAAAAGCAAAGCAAACTGAAGCATATCCTAAATTCATCAGTCATTGCAGCAAATTGATCTTCTCAATAGCTGCACCTGAGCCATAAACTGGATGGCCCCAACTCTATTATTGAAGCTTTAATTGGTCCATCCATCACTTTTAGCCTTTTTTCTAATTTGGGGCTCATTTTGCACAGAAAATAAAAGAGAATCAAGCCCTCCAAATATTAAAGCATGAGTTGTAAGTCTTAGTGCTCCTTAGGATTAGGGGATGACATAATAAAAGAGAGTAGTCCTGGGACCCAGGAAATTTTAAGGATACTGCCATGCACCATCACTCATGTGATCAGTGCTTTTCTGCACTTTCATTTAGTATTTGTCCAAATACAATAGGAAAAAAAATATGATTCACTGATGCACCTGCTTTTTCTACCCCTTGCTTGTATAAATATGTCAAGTGAGCACGTCTCATTTCACAGCCAAGTAGAATTAACTTGCTAGTCATTTGCAACTCTAGCATTGTGTGTGAGAGACAAAGTGCTAGAGATTTGCAATCATTTGGCTAGAAACATAAAAAAAGATATGGCTGGCATTTCTGATCACTGGGCTTTTGCTTTTGGTGTCCTAGGTAATTGAATAAACTTATATTACCTTCTCGCTTCTTATTTGAGTGAAATTTGTGCTTGGTAGTCATGTTAGAATGCTAAACAAGAATAGTCAGTGTTTGAAAGACTTAATAACCACTGCCATTCAAATTCCATAGCATTTTTTATTTTCCGGATTTGTCTTTAGGTAATTTTTTGAAATTCAAAATTTTTCACTTCAAACTTTAGTATTTTGACCTGAAATTGTGAACTGATATGCAGGAAAATAATATGGAGTTTGAGTTCAATTTAAAAATTTTGTATGCAGACTTCAATTTCTCCGATTTCTTAAACTCATCTAATAATTCCTTTTCCTTTTGCAATTTGCAGGTAACATCGTCTCATTTATTGTGTTCCTTTCTCCACTGTAAGTCTCCATTTACTTGCATTTTTTAAAGTTCAGTTTATAATCTGACTAGAACCATGCATGTTATCAAACTTGCAGGCCCACGTTTTACAAAATTTACAAGAAGAAATCAACAGAAGGGTATCAATCAATACCATACGTTGTTGCTCTCTTTAGTTCCATGCTTTGGATTTACTATGCAGTTCTCAAGACCAACACAACCCTTATCATCACTATCAACTCCTTTGGATGTTTCATTGAAACTATCTATGTTGGTTTCTACCTTTTCTACGCACCAAAGAAGGCAAAGGTAAGGTTTTACAAAATATCGATCAAGTATGAGTACTTTTTATTAATTAGTTTTCCTAAGGGAAGAAAAATATAACTTTTATTTTGGAAATTTTCTGAATGTATGCAGGTCCAAACTATAAAAATGCTCCTAATATCAGTAGTTGGTGGCTTTGGTGCAATTATTCTGGTTACAGAGTTTCTATTCAAAGGCGCAGTTCGTGGGCAAGTAGTTGGATGGATTTGCCTTGTATTTTCCTTGTGTGTGTTTGTAGCTCCCTTAGGAATAGTGGTAAGCTTTTACGGTGCATATATTCACGTATATATTTCTTAATTTAATCATCTCTTTTTCCCTAACTTGAAGTTAATGCCCAATTTTTTATTTCTCATGCAGAGACAAGTTATCAAAACAAAGAGTGTGGAATACATGCCATTACTCCTATCAGTTTTTCTCACATTAAGTGCTGTGATGTGGTTCTTCTATGGTCTTCTACTCAAAGACATCAACATAGCTGTAAGTTTGTTTCTACCACTTCTTCACCTGTCTACGTAAAATATCATGGATCTCATCAATGTTCTAATTACTTCTTAATTACAGGCTCCAAACGTATTGGGATTCATATTTGGTATTCTCCAAATGGTATTGTATGCAATATACAGCAAAAAAGAGAAGGCCAATATTTTAAAGGAGCAGAAACTTCCTGAGATACAAAAGCCTGTTGTAATTAATGTAGTGGATGATCTCAAGAAGCTTCCACAACTGACAGAGGAACAGATTATTAACATAGTGAAGCTCGGCTTACTGGTTTGCACAGATAAAGTTCAAGTCGCTTCGTGTCCTCATCATGATACTACATGTGCAGCTCATGAAGCACCTAAGGTCGAAAACATGCAGCCCAAGCTGCAAACTGTGGAAGTCTAAATTAAAATAGCAGAACTTAATTAGTAATATGTGTTTGTATACACAATATCTGATCTCTAAGCTAGTACTAATATTTTGTGTTAGCTTTCTACTATTAGCGTATCCTATAAAAGAATAATTTGGTTATATTGATCCATATACATATGTAAGAGGCTAGCAGTGATATTATATTTCTATGAAAGCTATAATATTATATATGCGTTCAAGTGTATGTTCGTATCATTCAGTTTTATGCATGCACTATAAATCAGCAGTAAAATTTAGTTTAGCCGAACACAGTATTTCATTTCCTCACATAATACTGGATGATTAGAAATCTTATGTGATACTCTCCCGGTCCATTTTATTTAATCACTTTCCTTTTTTAAAAGTCGAATAATGTAAACTTTAACCAACATTTTGAGATATATTTTTTCACCATATTAATATGACAAGAATTGCAACTTGTAGTACTTTTCGTGTAGTTTTTTAATATCTAAATTATAATTTTAAAATATTGACTAAATCTAGTTCAATTTGAATCCGAAAACTGATCAACTTGACTCTCAAAAAGTGAAAAACATCAAATAAAGTGGACCGGAGGGAGTACCATTTAATTGTTTTCAACTCCGACTGTGTATATTCACAATAAAACCACTATGGGCTGCTTATAATATCTATAATAAGAAAAGGCGGTACTAAGCTGTACGTTTACTACACCATGTTAAAAAACACCAGCTACATATTACTAATTAATTAACTAGATTCTACTAATTGTTTTCTGATTCTACTAATATTAATTACGTTAAATTAAGACGTTCATAACTACTAAGTAGTCAGTTTCTCGATTGTGGCTTCTATCCCATACTATTATATGCACAAATGGTATTAACTCAACTGGTATATCATGTTAATAAAAGGCTAGTTGAACAACTGTTAGTAGTTATGAATAAAAACACACAAACGAGAGATGCTGGACTACTTCTTTCGAAATTAAAATATTGACGCTATTCTTGTACAAAAACGAGTCGTCCAAATCACTGATGAGACTATGAATGTTAAACAGACGGATTAAACTAAATTTGCACGAATCAAAATGAATTAAATCAATCAATGCCAATATGTTTGGATTGGAGCTTATCATGCCAAGATGTGAGTAAAACCAATAAATGACCTGATAAAGGATCCATTGATATCAATCTAATCCAATTAAAATGCTTGGTACTATGTTACTTGGGTTGGAACATATTGGGCAAAGATGTGATAAACTATTGGTTGCGTTCAATTCTTTAGTACTCCCTCCATTCCAATTTATGTGGTAGCATTTCCTTATTACAGTTTTGTCATTACTGAAATGATTTACAACAACACAAATATATATGCCTTATTTTAGACCACAAGTTTCAAAAGTTTTCCTTTATTTCTTAAACTCCGTGCCGAGTCAAACTATGGCATATAAATTAAAACGAGGGATTATATGGTTTTATCAAACAATAAGTGTATTATAAATATTTTAACTAGTTTTATATGGTCAATTTGGGTAGCTACATATTTAGTAGGAGTACAAAGCAGCTCAACTTTTAAATAAGCTACATTGTGCTGTGCCAAATTGACCCATAATGGAAATACGGGCACCCAACCCGTCCAAACGTAAATGGATCATATTTTTATGGGCACACTGCCTAAAAGTTTCAGCATTAGGGTTTTACTATGATAATGAAAAATCAAATTCCGATAGGATTCATAAGGAGGATTAATTAGTTTGTTATGGAGATGACTTTACTTTTTCTTAATGCTCCACCTAACTTGCATATAACTTATTTGAAGCAACAAATCGTTTTGGGATGTCCAATTTTCAAGTAGAGATATTTGGTACTACCAAAACGTCGCGAGTAATTGGAGTTAAATCGCCGCCACTTTGCCCAATATCTATGATATTTTTGCTTTTTGAGAGAAAAGAAATTTTATTTATCGTGATTCTTTTATATGCCTTCAGAATATTTTTGGTTGTTAATTATTGTGATTCATGGTAGTAATATTTTTTACATAGTTTTTTCAGAATTTGAACTGCTTCACATAAATTGGGACGGAGAAAGTATGATCTGAGTGTTCAAACTTTTTGCACTATCAAATTTTTTCAATTGGCTATAGCATGTCTAAATTTAAAATCATGATACCATACTAAAGAGTTACTTCTTATTGTGGGTCAATATAGTCTGACGTATAAAAACTTAGTTCTTTTGTAGTAATTGGTTACGTCAGTCCACGGATAGTGCAACATTTGTCATTCCGTTTTGCATTCAATCTTTGGATTAATACATGTATAGACTTTGTACTACTAGCCAAAGGGGCATAGTTGAAGTTAATTTGTGTATTAAGAAAATTTATAATTTGCTGGCTTATATGATTAGCTTAAGAACTAGACATAAGACTTCAGAAAAGGGTCTCTTATTATTGAGAACTAACTGGCATATGAGCTGCTCTCTTTATTTTCTTCCCAAGTTTGAGTTGAATTTATCTCTTTGTCAGCTACTTTATGGAAAAGAGCGGTCCTTCTTGCAATATTTGGAAAGAAATAGGAATAATATAGATCGAGGCTTTTGAAAAGATGAGGATGTAAGGGGTAATGGACATTATTCATTTGAACAATAAAGCTAACTTAACATTCTAATGGCTAGCTCACATCCGCTTAAAGCAAATGGAATTCTAAGGACGATATCATTGTTTGCTCCACTTTTACTTTTTTTTGCCCTAGTTTATAGCCAGAGTATTCCTAGGTCGATTCACCCAACTAACATAAACAACCTAAAAATTTGGCCATGTCCTAGCAGAGTAGGAAGGTTTTTAGCTAGATGCTTCCAAGCCAAGCTAGTTTTGTGGGGAGACCAGATATTTTTGTCCCCCCTCCCACACATTTTGATACATTAGTTACGAATAGTCCATCAAGCATGTAAATTTGAATACTAGATTTTTTGAAAACATAAAACTAAAAAATCTTGAATTAGGCACAAAAAAAAGTAGTAGTACTAGTTAGTATATGGTGTGACTTCTCTATTTTCATCAAGAGGAGAATGGAGATCACGTCTATATAAATGATAGTTTACTCTATCTTTTTCTTTCCACTAAAAAAAAAAGTACTAGCTACTTATCTTGTTAATACTCAAATGTTCGACAAATTAAACCGGAAAAATGCAGACCGTGGAATTCCAGTGGTTGATGTTGAACCTTTTCAGTCAAAATCAGGAACTAGAACTACTTGACAGTAATTTGGTGGCAGCCAAATCTGTTCCGTACGAATAGCACTTTATAAAATTACGAAATCTTGTGTTTGTGAATAGCCAAAGATCGAATATTCCCGTCAAAATGATAGTATGATTAGTATCGAATAAACTGAAGTGGAAGTAGATCACTTGACAATGGACACTTTTCTGAGTTTCAAGGGCTAAAGGAAAACTTGTTTATAATTGTTGTGTATACCTAAAAAAGTTATCAAATATATAGGTTTAAAGCTAGAAAGTCTCTTGACTGGTTATAGATTCAGCGGCTATAATAAACTGAGCCCCTACATATATAGATTATACTACTTACAAAACATATTAGGAGCCACCAAATATTTTATGGGATTTTTTTACTTTATACCCATTAAATTTAAAGTCTTTACAAGTCACACCCATTAAAAATTACACTACTCATAAAATTAAAAGTATTTACCCAACCTACCCATTTATTATTGTATACCTTTGTTATGCGTTATAGGTATATACCTTTAAGGTATACTGCATAAATTATGGTATACAAGTTTGGAGGGCCATTTATTACTGTATACCTTTGTTATACCTTATATGTGTAGTATAAACTATAGTATACAAGTCTGGATGGGTAGAGTGGGTAAATAGTTTAGTAGGTAAGTCGGGTAATATTTGAAAGTAGTGGTTAGTGACAGTGATTATTTTAAGTTTTGTGGGTATTTTTGTAAGTGTACCATTTTTTATTACTACAATTTGTTAATGGAAAATTGCCAAATATACCCGATTAAACCCCCCCCCCCACCCCCCACAACCATTATCATATTGGATAGAATACCCCACCGTTATTTTTTTGTATCAATAGCTAAAAAATAACGACACAGTTTCTTTACGTACGCGTTGCAAGATGGATAATATATTTCTACATTTAAAATTGATTTGAACTTTTTATAAAATGTTTAAGATAACAAAGTATCAGAAACCTTATAGCCACACAAATTGTGTTATGATAAAAGTCTTTCAATCTTTCTTAAGTCTCATTTCCAGTCAAACTATCATATAAACCGAAGAAAAGTAAGTAATTAACAACTTAGTTCAATAAAATTTGTTTAATTACAATATTTACCAATGCTATGATAAATTAAATTACACAACAATTTCTCATAATAACGAATTAATCTCTTTCTTAAAGTTGTCACTATCACATTACATTATGCGTAAGATGCAAATATGTCAATCCAATTTCCTTCATCTTGTTTAATTCTCCATGCCCTTGACAAATGTGACCTTCTTAAGCGTTCAACTAATGAAGGGTTTAATTTTTCGAAGCACATAGAGTGGACCAAAATTTTCAACTCTATACTTTGCTCCTAAGACTGGGTGGGTGTATATGTACTTTAGTAGTTTACATAAACTCATACTCTATTCATTAAATTAGGTGTTGTTTAATATGATGTTCGGGAATTCATTTGAATAGTTCACTTGTAGTGGTGAAAGCAGCATTTTCGCTAAGGGTTGAATGGTTCACTTGCAGTGGTGGAAGCAGGATTTTCGCTAAGGGAATTCAAAACATATAGTAGTTGTTGTGTAAGGGACTCGAAATAAGCACTTCGAACTAAGGACTTAAGTAATAAATTTGATACCCCTTCACTAATAGGCTATTTTGTTGATTAGGAGACTAAAAACTAATTAGTATATATACGCCTCTATTCACATGATCAAGCACTGTTTTACTTATGATCAGGGACTGATTCCCATTTAAATGCTCCTTTAATGGTATCTTTTTTCCCTTATATTACTTATATTAGTTAATCTTGTTTGTTTGGTTGCTTAAAAAAAAAGGCAAATGGTTGCGAGGGAGATCCATACTTGCAACACTAAACAAAATTTTAACACTTTTGGCCACTAAGCTATCGATATTGGTTATGTATAGATGTTCAAACTTAATCTATCTTTATATATAGTGATACTGGCATATGTAAAAAATATAACTTTTTGATGGAGGTTGTTTGTCGACCAACCTTATAACACTTTAGCTTAGTCACTAACAATGGTGAATTCATCCTCTTAAAATTTTAGACCCGCTTTTGCTTAGAATTATGTTCTAAGGTTGGTCGGTCTAATGTAAATTGACCAAAACATTCTTATTCCAAAAATTCTTCATGCTAAATGACGCTTTAATATATTATATAAAGATCCTCGTAGCGTTCTTATTAATTTATTTTACCTCTATTACCATCTTCTAAACGAGCCAATAACTTCACGAAAGTATTTAATAGCTATGACTTATATAATTCACCATAATTAAGAAGAAATGTAAACACGGTGTTTAACAGTAAAGCGTTTAGGTCTATTGACGCAAATCATTTTTAAACATGTTTGACTCCTGCACTGAGGATATCTTTTTGAATCACTTGGTAACGCCGACATACAATCTGAGAGCTAGAAAACCTCATCACGATTTAAAAATGACTTTTAACTTTCCATTAAAATTATATACTAAGCTTTTAGTAGAAAAAGTATGCATCCTTAAAATATATGTAGTGGTAGAGGACCATCTTTAACGTAAGATGAGAAGTTGGATTCTTCCACGCAATTTGGAAAAAATGAGACGCACCTTTGGTTCTCAATCTAGCAATTGTTTAATCTTACTTTCTAAGAACTAGGAACCTCTTAAGCATTATAGGAGGAACATCTCTTTTTCATTTTTCTCATGACACCAATATCAGCCAAGCGATCTGAGTACATGGTATTTACGTACTTATTACTCCCTCTGTTCCAAAATGATTGTCACAGTTCGGATTTCGAGAGTCAAACGAGTTCATTTTGACCGTGAATTTAAACATATAATCTTTAAGTTTTTTGTAACGATGTTTATATATTTAGAAACTACATAAAAAGTACTATAAGTCACAATAATTAATAATTCAAAATATTTAAAAGACATATAAAAATATTACGGTCAAAGCTAAACTCGTTTGACTCTCGAAATCCGAACTGTGACAATCATTTTGGAACGGAGGGAGTATTTTATACGACTAAGATTAAAGCAAGAACGTTCAAAGTGGCACAAACCTTTATGGTTAGATTTAATTGAGAAAGTGCTTATTCCCTGACAGTGAAATTTTGCATTCGACCATCCAAGAAAAAGAAATTAACAGTATAAAGTAAGAGGAAGATGGTATGAAACATCTGGGCGGTTCAATCATTGAAACACACATAGATTTATGAGCATATTTGATAGTCGTTGAATTTGGGAGAACAGTTAAAAAAAATGAGACTAGGTTTTGTAGACCGTCAGCAATATATGCTCATAAATTTACTCCCTTCGTCCCAAATTAGTTGACGCTTTAGGATTTCAAGACTATTTTTGTCAATTCTTTCCAACTATACCCTTAATAATTAAAAAAATTCTCAAAAAACTTTAATAGTCAAACATTAAATAGGGTAACATAGTAAAATACACACTATATTTAATGGCTTTCTTAATGAACGTGAAAAAACTAAAAGCGACAACTAATTTGGGACGGAGGAAGTATTTTTTAACTGATCTCCCAAATTCAACGACTACCAAATATGTACTTTAATGATAAAAAGTTAGATCTTAGATGGTAAAAAGTTTGATATTAGAAAGCATTAATTGAGTAAAAGTAATTAATAGTACATATGTTAAAGCTTTTGTACAGCACCGTATTAATAAATTACCAACCAATGAAATATGGAACCAAACAAAATTTACACTCTTTTTCTGTGTAACAAGTAAATACAAGGTGAAGTGAAAAAGGGAAAGAGATTTTTTTTCATTTTTAGGATTTCTTTGTTGGTTGTGATGATCATCAGCTGAGCAGGTATCAATTATCTGAAGTAATCCTTGCATAGAAAAACAATATGCTAAACATGTCACCAGCAATTTAGAAACTACGAAATTAATTCATTATACACTATAGAAAAACTAGCTAAATCACAACCCATCAGGACAAGATAACCTACAAAAGCAAGGCAAAGCGAAGCATATCCTGAATTTCATTGCAGCAAATTTTTGATGTCAAATGGCTGGCATTATTTGGTCTGTCCATTTCTGGATTATTTTTTTTTTTTGGCTGATTTAAGGATCATTTTGTACAGAAAATAAATGAGAATCAAACCCCTCCAAAAATTTACTCCCTCCGTCCCAAATTAGTTGACGCTTTAGCAATAATCATTTGTCCCAAATTAGTTGACACTTTAGGATTTCAAGACTAAAATTGCAAATCTTTTCCAATTATACCCTTAATAATTAAAAGAATTCTTAATAAAATTTAATAGAAAAGCATTAAATAGGGATAAGATAGTAAAATACACACCTTATTTAATAATTTTCTTAATGGACGTGAAAAAGCTGAAGGCGACAACTAATTTGGGACGGAGGGAGTAAATCATAAGGTGTAAGCCGCAGTATATACCACTGAGGATTGGAGGATGACATAATAAAAGCAAGCAACCTGGGACCCTTAAGTTATTAGGATATTTCTTTTGCACTTCAGAGTGCTCTTTTGCATTATTTTCATAATATAGTTGTCCAAGTAAAATATTACTCCAGTACAGTACCACAAAAGCTAATTTCACTGTTGGACCTACTTCCCATTGCCTATATAAATATGTCCACCAATCGCTTTGTCATTCATTCTCAAGTAAAACTCTCCAGTCTTTTGCAACTCTTGCGCTTCATAGTGGTCGAGTAATAGAAAGAGTTGCAATTCATTGGCTAGAAATACAAATTAAAAGAAAGATGGCTGGTATTTCTGGTGACTGGGCTTTTGCTTTTGGTGTCCTTGGTAAGTATCTACAGAACTTCTTCTCCTTAGCGTTAAGTCCATTACTAATTGAACTGTTTTGAAGTATCAACCCCATCTTCCCTTTTTTAAGGATGGTTATCTACAATAATCTAGGTGACTAGATAGTATAAAAAAAAATATCTAGGGTGTAGATATTAAACTCTTCTTTAATTAATTTCTACGGAAAACATATTCAATGTTCTTGAGTTTAACTTCGTCGGCTTTTCTATTTTTTCTTTTACAATTTGCAGGTAACATTGTCTCGTTCATTGTGTTCCTTTCTCCACTGTGAGTCTCCATTAACTTGTGGTTTTAATATGTTACACTAGCTTTATTAGATCCTAATCTGACTAACACCATATTTTTACACTTCCAGGCCTACATTTTATAAAATTTACAAGAAGAAATCAACAGAAGGCTATCAATCAATTCCGTACGTGGTTGCTCTCTTTAGTTCCATGCTTTGGATTTACTATGCATTTCTCAAGACCAACACTACCCTTCTCATCACTATCAACTCCTTTGGTTGCTTTATTGAAACTATTTACGTTGGTTTCTATCTTTTCTATGCACCAAAGAACGCCAGGGTAAGTTTTTACAGGAAACCCCCTGTATTTTCTTTTTAAAGAGTTCCTTGTCTTCCTTTCCTATTCCCGAAGGAACAAAATTTAGCTTTGACCTTCACAATATATTTGATGTATATGCAGGTCCAAACTATGAAGATGCTCCTATTATCAGTGGTCGGTGGTTTTGGAGTTATAGTCCTGGTTACTCAGTTTCTATTGAGAGGAGCAGTTCGTGGGCAAGTGGTTGGATGGATTTGCCTTGTTTTCTCCTTGTGTGTGTTTGTAGCACCTTTAGGCATAGTGGTAAGCATTTACGTGCAAATAATTCAATGTATTTCAAAACATGTCATCTTCTTTGATTTGATCATCTTTTAAGAAGTTCGTGCTGATTTTTAACTTCTCATTTTTCATGCAGAGACAAGTCATCAAAACAAAGAGTGTAGAATACATGCCATTACTCTTATCAGTTTTTCTCACATTAAGTGCTGTCATGTGGTTCTTCTATGGCCTTCTACTCAAAGACATTAACATTGCTGTAAGTTCTTTATATTTTCAACCTCATACCGTTACTTCAATTACTTACATGTATATCATGTTTAATTACATGACAAAATCTTGGATCTTACGTACTTTCCTTTTCTTATATTTATAGCTTCCAAACGTCTTGGGATTCGTCCTTGGTATTCTCCAAATGGTGCTCTATGCAATTTACAACAAAAAAGAGAAGGCTATCTTAAAGGATCAGCAGAAACTTCCTGAGATACAAACATCTACTCAAGTCATTATCTTGGATGATCAGAACAACGACAAGAAACTTCCAGAACTCACAGAGGAACAAATTATTGACATTGTGAAGCTTGGTTCATTGCTTAGCTCTGGGAAAATTAACGTAGCTTCGGGTCTGCATGACTCTGCGTGTGGAGCTGATACGGCTAAACCTGAAAATTTACCAAAGCTGCAAACAGCGGAGGTCTAAGAATTCGCGTTGACCAACTCCTTAGCTTGTTAAAGTGTTTGTACACAAGTTTATTTTTTTAAGTAGCAGTTAGCGTAATTTCTTTAGTCATTTACTCAGAACGAAAATATTGGTCTTGATGCGTAAAAGGATCAATTGATTTACTTTGATAGCAATAAAAGAATTTTTTATCCAACTTCATGTGTGCGTCAAATTTTCTATGATTTTGATGCACTATCAGCAGTAATAAGTCTCCTTTGTTTAATCAAACAAATTAAATCATCACGTTTTACATGATCCAAAATGTGGCGTCATCACATTTGAGCACATGTAGTTATCTTCAGATTGGGCTTGTGTAACAAAATTTGCATCAAGTACATATATGCAAGAATGGGACATTTCAACAAGTAGCATTAATCTCAAGCAACAAATTAGTGAAAATCTTAAAACCTAACTCATAAATTAATCTTTGTAGTGTATTGGGTAAAAATCGGCTTACTATGAGTCGCCTCGGTAACATGATCTGATGGTAACCGAGAATGTGATGACAAACTGTAAACCGAAGCAAGCAAATGAGTCGCCGAAGTCAGGCATCGAGGTCATCATCGAAGGCGAGCCGTAAGCTGTGCTTCGGTGATCCTCGCTTCAACCGAACGACAGATTCGCGCCACCGAAGTAACAGATTTGCACCTCGGCAGGATACATCGGTTGTAACGGCTTAACAGCCCACTACTTTACCACATTAACTTCATCAATAAATGCTCCAGACGTGGGTTTGGCCACTACAAGTCATGGAGAACGTGGAGCAAGCTTTATATTGTAGTCATTCTGAAATATATACAGAAAACCGACAAAATTTGTACTCGATGCAATATATTGAAATCACACTATTTTCTCGCTTTTTCGATTATTCTCAGTATTTTCTTAACTTTGATACGAAGATTTGTTTGTGTTTTTATTTGTGATCCTAAACTGATTTAGGCTCATACATGTAGTAATCAAAATCTCTTCGAAAAATTCTCCACTTGCATGCAAATAAATGTTTGTGTGTGTATTCCCTCCGTTATATAATTGACCTTTTATAATATTACTCCCTCCAGTTCAATTTATGAATTATATTTTGACTTGGCAAAAAGTTAAAAAAAAATAAAGACTTTTGAAGGTACGGTTTAAAATAAGACATATATTAAATATTTGTATAACTATAAATGAATTTAATTATTAAAGATAAAGTGTTACAATTGAAGTTAAAGTTATTTTGAAGTTATTTAGATTTGTATAAATTTTCTTAGCAAACTAATAAGAAAAAATTGAAGTAATATAGAGTCCACGTCCACGTCCAATAGGACCAACCCGCATGACCTGGTGGAGCTAGCTGTATACTCCCACAGTTCCACTTTATGTGTCATAGTTTGACTCGGCACAAAGTTTAAGAAATAAAGGAAGACTTTTGAAACTTGTGGTGTAAAATGAGACCAAGATGATTGTATGGTTGTAAATCATTTCAGTAATGACAAAACTGTAATTTTGAAGTTAAATTGTCACAAAATTTAAAATGCTGTAATTCTTTTTGGAACAGATCAATAAGGAAATACTGCTACATAAATTGGAACGGAGAGAGTATTAAATAATATTGAATCTACTAATTGAGCCGCACTAGGCACTAGCTAATCAAATATAATACCTAGATCTGCTTTTGATTGTTCATTTGCTTTGTAAAAATATACTATTGTTCCCGTCAGATTAGCTAGTCTTCCACGGCCAGCTTTTTTCTGTTTCTCAATATCTTTTTCCGTTGTTTAAGAATTATAGATGCAAAACAAAAGCTAGGATTAAAAGACATCTAAAGTGAATCGAAATACAAATTGCATACGAGGTTCGATCATGAGGAACAATAATGCATTTAAAGTTGCAAGCAAAAGTCTCCCCGTGGCGTACGTTAATGGTTCTCCCATACGCTTTTCTTTACATGCTTTAGAACCTCCCATAAAAGCACAAAATTTTCAATCCTCCTTTCTCGCCCACAAGCACGACTCCTTAACATTCATCAATCTCAGAAAATAGGTCCACGGATCGCAAAACTAATATCTACTGATATTTGATTCTTTTTAATGTATCTTGAGATATTTTTCTTCATGCCTAATAGTATCTGGTACCGATTTTGAGGTTTAACTTATTCGGAGAAAACTAGAAAGCCCATTTTTGGGTAAAGTGATCCATCAAATAAAGGTTTCTAGAGTTTAAATGTATGATTTTGGATTATAGCCCATTTTGGTTCTGAAAAAATTATTTATACTAAATATTAAGTGAATTTTTAGCATAAATACTGAATACCTGCCAAAGTTAACAAGTTTTTATGCTAGAGCTCGTATACTTACTTGTAGATCCGTCGCGCCACTAATTAAGAGGGTACTTACCCTCCCATTGTCATGGAAATTAAATACTAGTATTAAATATTAATTTAATTTTTATTTTATTTTTTTATGAACACTACAAGAAATTATACAATGACATTTTTTAATGTCGTTTTAAGTCGTAAATGTTACGAAAGGAATTACCGATATTTATTTTATACTTACATCAAATGTCGCTAATATCAGTGTCCTAAATTTTCCGTCATTTAAATAAATGACATGCATTTACTGCTTTGTCAAATGGCAGCATTTGTGTTTCTAACTTAATTACCACACTTGCGAGATTTTAGTAAGTGTCAAAAAATTTTGAAAAATTAAACAATACTGCGAATGCTGGAAAATAATGTATATAATGAAATAAAATTTTATTATTTTTACTGAAGCCATAATCATCAATACAAATACTGCACCTGCAAATGTCATTCATCATAAACAATATATAGTTGAAATCAAATACTCTGAAAGCAGTTCTCCCATAATTATATCCATAGCTTTTACACTAAAACAATGCCTTGATACAAATAGTCAATAATCAAGCAATATCTAGCTAATCTTAGAACAACATTTCTTCACTTTTTCAAGTATTCTACTTCCACTCTTTCTGTACTTTCTTCTGAAGCTTGTCACGCCCTAAAAAATATTATTTGTTACGCGGTGCGAGTGTATTATTTAAAGGCTCGTGACTGGTGTTCAAAAAGGTACAAAAATTATTTAGAGAACGCGGAGTCGCCACTTGACATAGTTTAAGGTGTGCCAAGTCACCAAAAGGTACCTTGGAACACCTCTGACTCGTCTAATGGTCTGCGTTAGAGATTCGGGTAAGGTTCTCAGTTGACTCTCGGGAAGGTGTTAGGCACCCTCGAGTCCTGTGCCAAGCACAGTTGCTTTATTGTCGCGATTTTAACTTATTAAAATATGGTTGTTATATTGATGCCGTTAATTTGAATATGATACTTTGATTTAAGAAAATTAAAAGCGTTATTCTTATCCAGCCTCACGGAGGACTGGACGAATTTACACTTTGTTTCATAGTAAATATATAAATAAGTAAATAAATATTTTTTTAAAATAAAATCGTGCATTTCATACCTCACAAAAAGGTTGGTCTATTTTAAACGAATTAACTAAAAAAATAATTAATTTAGAATTGGTTTAGTTTAGTTTTCCCGTGTAATAAGCGGACCACAAGTCACACTTATTGTTACGCCTAATCGTATTTTAGTCCTCTCGTTCCTAGTGATTTGCCTCCGTTATTGTTTGGTCAAAATTAACATATATATATATATATATATATAAAGTGAATTAAGAAAATTCATATCTTTTACATTATATGAATACTACCAAAATGAATTTTATTTACTTAAAGTTAAACAAAACCCAACTCAAACTAATTAAGTTAAATACTAAATAATGTTAACAAAAATGTGACTATTCTAAAAAAGTATGATCATTTGTAAAAAAATCAAAACTGTTATTAAACGGAAAAGAGGCTGCTTTGTTAAATTGGGATGGCTTTATGGGCTGCTTTTGAAATAGAAAAGTTTACAGAAATTGTAATGACATGGGCTGAATTATTGTGCAAGAGTGAGCTGTTTTAAGGCGACTTTGCAAAATTAGCCACGCTGGGTTTATATTTCAAATCACTTAATCAAAATCAAAAGTGGTCAGAATTTAAAAGACGTCCTAAAATCTGCAGCCTACTCGTTCCAGAAAGCAGTATTGATTTACTTTGCATTTACGTCCTATTTTTTGCCTACTACTTCCAATTTCAGCCAAATTTAAGCATATACAAGGTTTGCAATATATGACCATTTTTGTTTTTTTTAAAACAAGTGTGATAAGCGGATATGAATTTGCAAAGTTCAACACTTCATTTTTATCCAACTCTCCTACATAGCTAAAGAACGATATATAACTTGAACAACATAAACGCTAACTATTTCCTATTTTTCACAAAACAGCCAGTTTTAACTCATAATGAAGATGCATACAATAAAGGGGCTTTAGACATGCGGATTTTAACTTCATTTCATAGCCAAAGATTCAAACATAAATACAAGGTAAATTGTGTTTACCTAGTGAAGAAACTTCCCAAGGTTAAAATGCAAGTGAACGAATTAGCAAAGTCCAAACAACCAATAGCAAAAACAGCCACTAAACAGCTAGCAAACCAACTCTTTTGACCCCTCAAACCTCAAGATTTAATACCCCAAAAGTCTCTTAGTGTGAGGCTTTTGGTTCTAAATCCTAACTCTCAAAACTTACTATTTTTTAAGGTGTTTTTGCTCACTGTTTTTGCATAATTTTCCAGCAGGCAGATGTTTCTTTTTTCAGCTGGTAGGTGTGTCTTAAATGAGGGCATTCAATGCCTTTTTATAGCTAAAAATGAAGGCAAAGGGGTGGAGTGTAGACTTGTACAAAATTACAAGCCCACACCCCTCCAAACTTGAGTGTACTAGCTTACTTTTAGGCCTATTTTCAGCATAGTACAGCAGCTGAAAAGCCACTGTTTCAGCCACCAAACACAGTCCTAAAGGGCTGAAATAATGCAAGAAATGTCCTTTGAAAGGACACTAGACACTCATCACACTAACCAAAAGGTCTAGGACCAAACTAGACTAACTAGATCAACCCAAAACTAACTAAACTAAACTAAAAATGCAACCAGACTCTAACTATCAAGCTAATTTGAACTAAATTATACCTCTTGGTTTAACTAAACAAACCAAACTCAACAGCCCCTTAACTAAACAGAATAAAGCAAAACACCAGACCCCTAAACTAGCTTAAAGCTTCCCAGCAAAGCATAATTCTGAGCTTAACATTTCAGGCCATGTACTGATGGCTTTCTGGACAAATGAACAGAAGTTTTTCAAGCACAATATCAATTCAAGATAATGAAAAACTTGACCAGAACCTCACAGAACTTAAACGATGAAGCAAGCGCACATTTAAGTCAGGGATTATGAGCACGAATGGGTAGTTTCAACTTGAATCAACGGTGTATGACAAACAAATGATTTCAAACCGAAACAGAATGATCAGTTTTTTTTTAATCTAGTGCATAAACAAAGAGCGCACATATTTCTTTGCGTGCTAATCATAGTATATACGCAGATTTACATACCACAGACTTGACAATAAGCTAATTACAAACAGTCAATTTTCATGTCAAACAAAAAACTTGGAACTTTATCTAAAATTAGACAAGTACAAAACACAGGAAATCAGGAATAAAACAAGGAAGAGCATGGATTAAAGCTATTTCTAACCCGTGGCCAAAGCTAAATCCCCGAACTGTCGCAACACCTTGCCAACTGTCTCATTGCACTGCCTCGCTTCAGCATCACCGCTGTCAGGGCAAGTCGAACGCCGCTGCACCACCTCGACTCGTACACTGCCTCGCCGAGGCCATCACTGTCATCGTTGCCTCGCCCTGTTGTTCCCATCATCACAAAATCACCATCGCTGCAGCGAGAGCGACGCAGCGATGCCGCTGCCCTCGCTGCCTCCACCTTCATCCCCAAGCAATCATCATCATCACACTAGCCTAATCACCACCACCAATACACATCACCTCTATAGCCTAGTCAAAAGAGACACATCACAGCCCCTTAACATCTCCATAGGAACAAATCAAAAACAAACATCAAACAAAAAACAAAAAATGAATCAGAAAAAGAAGAAAAGAAAAGAAGAACAGAAACGGGTAAAAGGGAGAGTGATTTTGGGGAGATGGGGATACGGGGGTGAGAGGAAAGTGAAGAGGAGGAGAGGGAACCAAAAACTTACCGGAAAAATTCAAAGTCGCCGGAGTCGTGGTTTGACCGAAACTTCAAAGCCCGATCTACGCGAATCGATTCACTTTTTGGAGAAAATAGTTGTGGAAATGGAACCAGGGGGTCAAGGCCTTTCCAATGATATATTTTCCAAAATTTTCCGGCCACCGGAGGTGGTGGCCGGCGGCGGCAGCACGGTGGCCGGCCGGTGGCTCCGCCGTGGAGCGATTTCCGGCAAGTTGGGAGAAAATTTCAGCATGGTGGCCCTATATTCTGATTTTTGTGTAAAAATGAGAGAAAAATGTTATTTTTGGCTTATATAGTTAGTGAGTATGGGCCGGGTTATAGATATGGGCTGATGGGCCAATATATTGGGCTGCATTGTTTTTTACAAATAGCCATTTAAAAGGCACTACGTACAAAATTAATAAACATAAGATCACATAATCTACACTAATCATCACAATTAAACATAGATTGTACATAAACACATAACAAGTAACTTTTGTTAATTTAACATCCTAATTAAAGATAAATTTAGTCAAAATTAGGTGATTACAAAGCTTCCTCACAAATTTGCTTTTTTTATCTATCTATTCGTCTCTTGGCTGAGAAAAGACGATTGAAGTATATCAACCTGTGTCCTTATAAAATCCAGAACAAACTAACAAACAGTTAAAAGTAATAGTAAATCAGGTTTACATGCGTGAATAAATTTATATAGGTAATATTTAATTAATTAATATATAGTATTAGAGTTTCTTTACAATTACTATCCTCTTTTTGCAGTAGAGACAAACAATGAAGTACTCTATATATATATATATATATATATATATATATATATATATATATATATATATATATATATATATATATATATATATATATATATATATGTTATTCCGTTCAATGAAAGGAATAATTATGAGTAAAAAAAAAAACTAAAACTTAAACAGACTAATGGTTTTTGAGTATCTCATCTGCAAGAACCTTATTATAAGATGCCTGACTCTAGACTTCTCACCACGTACAACTCCATATCGTACACGAAATGACTAGCTACATGTTAGCAAGCTTTTTTTTGTTATAAGTATATATCTTCAGTACCTTTTGACCTAGTAAATTACACGAAGGAGAGTTATGTGAACTGTGAAGTGGAGAAAAAGAATAAAGGAGAAGCTGCTTTGTGAGATATATATGTACCATGCACACACTTATGTGGTACAAAATGAAATTATAATTACATATTAGACTGCAATCCCTCCCGAAAGTGATTTTCAATTAACATAATCACCCTGAAATATAAAATTGATAGTTAATTATCTTACTGAGCAGCTCATTCTGCTTGCCATGAAAATTATATATCGAAGTGTATGTTGTTTAGTTAATAAGGCCGAACAGTGTTTTGTGATGTCAATTGATCATACTACATTTGCTTAGTTGCAATAATCACAGATAATATTTCTTTTCCCCAACCTTACTGTGGACAAATTCGTCAATTGATTAATTTCTCAATATCACATGCTGACAACATGACCAAGTCTATCTGCCATGGGCTAGATCTATCTCCACCGAGGCAAATGGGCTGTTTCCGGGAGACCCTTGGCTAGATCTATTCAGATTGTATTTTTTTTAATTATTAAATTGAACATTTTATTTTTTTATGTTTTCTCCAAAAATCAAATAAAACATCTATAGTCATTAAAATTGGCTAGTGTACATTAGTTGCTAGCCTATCACAAATTAAATGAATGTTTTAGACTGAGATGCAATTGTTGTCACATCTACAATCCCCTCTTTAGTACTATAAGATTAAAGGAAAAATGATAAAATAAGAGTAATCATCTTTAATTAAACAAAGTAAAGCCTCTTTCACTCAGGCAACTAATCTAGCTACCCTGCCTATATCTCATTGTTTTTTGCTAGGGCTGATAGAAGCCACAAGATTACTAAGAAAAAGAAAGGGACTCTTTGTAAGCAACTAACCAATTGAAAGAATTTGTAAGCAAACAACAGCAGCGAAGAATTTTCTTGAATCACTAAAAAGTAGTGTTTGTCGATAGTCAAATATCGAATATAGCAGTAATAAAGGATCAAATAAATTGCAATTAGTTCTCTTGACGGTCAAAATCTAAAGGACGAAGAAAAGCTTATTTTAAAAGTTGTTGCTAGTACGAAAGTTAAAGTCACTTTGACTGGTTGGAGATTAATCAGCCTTAATTTAACTGAGCCCTTCCCTTTGGTTATCTTTTCCAAACAACTGGGGAGCCACCCAAATTTTTTATTTCCAAACTCTCATTTCATATATATTATTATTATTATTATTATTATTATTATTATTATCATTTTTATTATGCCTTCACTGTTTGATTATGTCTTAAACTTGTACAAAAACTTTTAGGGGTTGTTTCGTCGGCGAGACTAAAACCAAAGGATCATCAATAAATTTGAAATTATACTTATCTCGAGATGGTAATTCCGAGATTAATAATTCCATCTCTTCTATGGCATTAAATAGTACCATGATTTTGGTATAAAAGCTATCCCAGTTTAACTAATTCCACCGATCAAACATGAGTTAACTGTAGTCCCAAATTTAATTCCGAAATTGTTAATTCAATCCAGTATTTTCAAAGGCGTTTTCGAAGCGAGTCCCAGGCGAGGGGTACCAAAAACACCGGGACATTTTGGCGGGGCGTAGATCCTAAAGGCGTAATCCCCAGAATTTGGAGCGCATTGGGGCGTACGCTTAGTCGTTGAGTGCGTCTCGGGGTGTAAGTCCCAAATAAAAATTCAATAATTCATCTATCTTGCTTACACTCAAATATCAACTTGCTAATTAAATTCTCAAAAAAATTATTATTCTACGTAATTTTTTACTCTTAGCCTAACATAATTTTTAAATTTTAATTTTACCTTTTTTATATAATTATATATATATATTAAAAATATATATGTCAATTATTTTATTATATAAAATATTAAATATTAGAGATCCGTGGGACTTACGTCCAGTAACTCGAGGCTTACGTCTCGCCCCGTATCAAGTAAAATGTTTCACCTTGCGCACATACCTTTTAAAATATTGATCCAATCCCACCAACCGAACGATCTTTTATTAAAGTAGTACATATGTCTGTTAGTATAATACTATTTTCTATTTGTGGATCACAGCCAAGTGAAATTGTAAGGGTTTAAGAAAGAAAGTCATAAAATTATTTGATGGGTAAACAAAATTCGGAGTTCTTTGAGTAAGAGAAGAGGGTTAAAACATCCATGGAAGGCGAGAAAAAGAGCCAAGTATCTAGATTATTTTTTCAGGAGAAGATGCGAGTTAAATCCACCCAAACAGAATCAAGCTATTGACATTATATTGATCTTGTGAGAACAGAATTAGGAGGAGAATTAAAAAAAGTAATAATAAGTTACAAAGATGATATTTTAAATTTTCATGGGATTAAATTAATATTATATTGATTAAAAAGTCAAGATAAAAAGCTTCTAAGTTGTGTTAATGACTTTTTCAAAGTAACAAACTCATGTGGCCGTGTAGGTAAATTATTGCTTTATTATGCTCATGAAAAGAAGAAGAAGAAACCCTCTGCTGGACTGCAGCAAGTGGGTTGGGCTTGCCTCAACTAATGGCCTTTAAAGATGTCCATCTTCATCAATCTCTTAACTGAGAAAAATAGGCTAGTCCATAGTAAAATGCAACTTTAACACAACTACGTACACAGGAACTAAATACATCAAATATTGAACCTGCCAGAAACATTTTATAAGTTTATTAGTAATAAATTTTAACATAGAGATCCCACTTGATGAATTGATTCCTCCACATGTATTATTGGTGCTGACATGGCAATGCACAATTGGTGCTTAGCTCTCACTTTTAACTTGCTGAATAAGGTCATGGCTATGTTTTTAACCTAGAGGTATCAAACCATACCAAAATTGTAATAGTGTGAGTTGTAAGCCTTAAGGCCAATTGGATTGGTGGTAGACACATCAGAAAGGAAAACATGGGACCCATTTGACCTTTGGGTATTTTGCCATTATAGAAATTAAATGAGCTGGTCAGGGGGTTATGTCCAAGGCAGGAAATAACTAAATTAGGTTAAATGGAGCATTAAGGGAAGGAAAGCCAATTTTGATTGTGATAAATACAATACTATTGAACAACTGTAAAGGATAACAAAAAGAGTAAAGAAGATAAAAAGGAAAAAAAGGATTGTTAGCTTGAAGAATGCCTCTTCATTAGATAGATGAATCTAGGCTTTGTTCAATGCCCTCACCTCCTCTATATAAATAGCTCACTCTCTCATTCTTCATAATGTACTTGTAAACAACACAAACAATTCTCACTTCATTAACCAAGAAGAGAAGTGAGAGGAAATTGTTTTCATTTTTATTCTGTTTAGAAAAGATGATTCAGTTGGCTTTTATATTTGGCCTCCTAGGTAAATTACAATTTGTTTGTTCACTTGTGTTCCCCTTAGTCTTTTCTCATTTTATTCAAAAATATTTCCCCTCTTCCATCATTTTTTAATATACGTACGAACCAATCTACAAAGCCTAACACCCTTCAAAGGAGTTGTTTGCCTCTTTCTCTTTTAAAAATTTCCAATAACATGGGGAAAGGAAAGTGGTAGGAAAGAAACAAATGAGAATCCTACACCTATTGTGTGAAAGACTCTTAGCAATATGATTAAACTGTAAACATTGCAAATTGTTGTATGCTTCTTTTTTATCATTATTTTTCTGTTGCTATAGCACGACCTCACTTATTTCTTTAGTGGAAATACTCCTTTCATTTCAGCTTAACATTGTCTAATATATATCAAAAAGAGAAGGGCTCGACTCATAAGTCAGCATGACACTGTAGAGAATTCCCCATGTTTACATCTTCATTTTTGGCTTTGATTTCATGTAATTCGATCTAATACCTCACAAGTTTGAATTTCTTTTATTTTAGGTAACATTGTCTCCTTCATGGTGTTCCTTGCACCAGTGTAAGTATTTCTCCTTGAGCTAGCCATGCAACCTCTTTTTTTTTTTTTTTTGGAGTGTTCAAAATATTCAATATAATTTGGTTGCAGGCCGACCTTTTATCAAATTTACAAGAGGAAATCAACCGAAGGGTTCCAATCAATTCCTTACGTGATTGGCTTATTCAGTGCCATGCTTTGGATTTACTATGCATTTCTCAAACCTGATACCACCCTTCTCGTTACCATTAACTCAGTTGGGTGTTGCATACAATCTTTCTACATCTGCTTCTTCCTCTTTTATGCCACAAAGAAAGCCAGGGTATATACTCCAACATTCCTATTTTCATATACAGACATCACATTATATCGTTTGTCCGGACATTTTTTAGCTGCTATTGTTATAAAGGATTGTTGTTATATATGGAAAGGTTTGAATTACTAATTGTTCGAATGTTATTTGACCAACTATTGAATCTTTGTATTTGACAAAATGTAGATGGACACAATGAAGCTGCTTCTTTTGCTAGACTTTGTTGGGCTGGGCCTAATCATTTTGCTAACTCAATTTCTTGCAAAAGAATCCAACCGAGCTCAAATAGTTGGATGGATTTGCCTCATTTTTTCGTTGTGCGTCTTCGTTGCACCTTTGGGTATTGTCGTAAGTATCTTACTTCCTCACAATTTATCTTATATTGTCGTACGTATCTTACTTTAATTCCTCAACTTTTCTTTTTGTTCTCTTTTTTGTTTTTTTCATAAGAGTGGTATTTGGACCAGCTTTTGTCGTACAATTACTATTCCGCCGATATTATTTTCCTTCTTATTAAATATTTATTTTATGAATGCAGCGAAAAGTTATAAAGACCAAAAGTGTGGAGTACATGCCATTTCTACTTTCATTTTTTCTCACGCTAAGCGCCGTTATGTGGTTCTTCTATGGTCTACTATGCAAAGACTACAATATTGCTGTAAGTTAAAAATAAACTTAAAACACGTTTTTAAAAATATTCTTTTTTTTTCTTTAATAAATGTCCTAATGACTTTTCTTTGATTTGTGTAATAGATTCCAAACGTGCTGGGTTTCACCTTAGGAGTGCTCCAAATGGTGCTTTATTTGATTTACAAGAACACGAAGAAGGTCACCAAAGAAGTAAACTTAGCTGAAAAAGAAAATTCAGTAGCAGTTGTAGAAGACCATAAACTTCCTGAGGATTTGAAAGAGCAGATTATTGATGTTGTCAAGTTAAGTGCTATGGTGCGTTCAGAAATAATTCCAATAGTTCCTGAGCTGAATGACAACATTTTGGCTCAACTCAGTGGAATTAATGGAAACAAGATAAAGCATATGGGAACCTTAGAGGCCTCAACTGAAGTGTGAACCTGCTAATTAAAATGATAATGACATGTTTAAGTGATAGAATTATTGTCTAATTAATGTTATTGATCATGTTATGCATGTACTTCCAACTTCCAAGTATTAGTCATTGGTCTCACTAAGTGTAATTTAGCCAGGGCAAAGCTCTGATTATGTACCTAAGTTTAATTATGTCTTTATTATCTTTTGATTCTATTCTATTTGTAGTAAAATTTGCCCTTTTTATGAATCCTTCAAGTGTGAGTCTGTGACGTACAATCCGTATGACCTTTCTATTCCAATCTCTAGCTGCTTCTTTGTTTTTATATTCCATATCTTGCCTTTTTTAACTTAAACTGAACAAGGAAGATTAATCAAATTAAAAAGGGAAAAAGCTTTCGCATTACTTAATGCAAGTAATAAAATGCAGGTTTCCTATACCATAAACAGAACGGCATATTCTGTTTCTACTTTTGTAAATTCTTCATAATAATGCTGAAATATATTCTAGTAATGACAACTAGGACTACATTTTTACGTGTGTTGGCCATGCAGATGGAAAACTCGTAAATTTGTCCCTATCTCTCAAGAAAGGAAACAGAAAAAGGAAAAATTAAAATAAGAATTACCAAGAACAAAACAAGACAAACTATGTCTCCAAGAAGATGGGAATATCCCCTCGTTCAGGATATATGCTTTTTGCTCAACAGATATATACTCTATTAGTATTACTTAACGTTAAAAAATGGGGACAATGTTTCAAGCATGCTAAAATCATAATCAAAATAGTGAGATGATTTCATAATTTTCATCATAAACATTAAAATATACGTCGACCTTTAATTTGGCCTTTTGGAAAATTTGATACTGCAGCCAAAATTAAGAGAATTGATATAATTAGTATAAAGAAACAACTCTATCTCAATAGATCATATGGAAGACAACAAATCATTATTGAGGGATTTGATATGAAAATTTTACACCAATTGACAACTCTAATAGATAAATTATGAAAAATAATGATACTTTTATAACATCTAAAAAATATACCAATAGTTTCCAATAATTACTCTACAAACCATTTTTTATATTTCTCACTCTCCCAAACATAAAATCCTAATTTCTTCCTCTCCTTCTTTCCTCTCCTCTACCTACCCACCCGCCGTCGTCTCCCTCCCCCTCCCCGACTATCAGCCCCCGTCACTACTGTTGTTCCTCCGTCACCGTCCAGATGCTGCAGTTATCGGTGCTGCTGCCGCCGCACTGCAGCGGCGGCTCGTCCGTTCTGTATTTTTGGTGAGTTTTCTGATCTGCTCCTGCTCCTCTTTTTCTTTTTCTTTTTTTTCCTTTTTCCTTTTGTATGTGTGTACATATGTGTGTGTGGTATGTATATGTTTGTATTTTTTTTTTTTTTTGTGTTTAAATATGTATGTCCTTGTATTTTTTGTATATAAATGTATATCTCCACTTTTGTACATGTATGGTTTTCTATATATGTGCATGATGTTGTATACTTGTGTATGTGTATGTCTAGAGTGAAAAACTTATTTGTTTTTTTTTTATATATCTTTATATGTTTTGTGTATATTTTTGTATGTATATTTGTGTATGTTTGATTATATGTATTTTCAAAACATTAATTTTTATAAAGTTTCAATGTATATATGTATATTTTTTGTATGCTTCAATTTGTAGATCCAAAAAAAAAAAAAAACAATTAATTTTTACAGGATCTCTGTACTCCTGAAACCTTTCTCCTTTTTCTTCGCATTGCTATTCAACTTTAAGCTCAATTTGAGTTAACCCAACGATCTTCTTCTTCTTTTTCTTTTTTTTTTGATATGGCATAATAAGTACGTTACCTTCGTGATTTGCATAAGTTTATGTATTTTCACCAGAAAAAAGTGATAGTAAATTTTAACTTGTCGACATAGTTTACCAAGATTATGCAAAATTTGAACTTTACACATACTTTTGTTGGTCTCAAACTAGAAAGTTGACTCTTCATTCTTTTACTCTTTTCTTTTCCCTTATGTATATTGGGGGTTCATCCTATTCATGTAATACGTCATCATGTTCGGATACAAACAAAGATCTTGAGCCACAATCCTGCCAAACAACTCAAAAGATTATCGTGGACCCGAAGAGGAGGATTGGATTTCATGGCCATTAAGAATTCAAGATTGCAGATAAGTTTCATTAATTAGCATGAACTACTAGTAGTCCATATATCATTTTTTCATGTTAAATAGAATTAAAGAAATTATACCAATCATTATATTTTTAAGTATGTATTATCAGATACATAGTTATGAATTAACATTGTATCCTGTATAAATTACTGTGGCAATGCAAGATGGAGATACAATTAACACAAGTTTTGTTAATACTTGTTTTGCACAAGCCCCACATACATATATACAAATATTAGCACCTATGGCAGCTGGCAAAGGAAATATAGACAAGGGTATGTCTTTTTCCTTTCTATGAAGCCTATCAACTTGTTCAACCCCTTTCACATATGTGAACAACTTTTTAAGAAACAATTGATGGTTTGATATATTTCTCCCTTCAATTGTTGGCTCTGAAGGCCAATGCCAAAGCCAAAAAGGGCAATCCTTAGAGATTGAGATTCTATGTATAGTGTTCAATGACTAGAAAGCAAGAAATAATTCGACTTGGATATGGCCCACCATATCAATGTCTTGTGCTTATATGGTGACAAAAGTTAGGGAATGAATATTCTTCAAGTACAATAATTAATGAGCATAACCAATCATGTTGGTCAAGTTTTATGTTAGATTGCTTTTACAAAAGCTGCGGGGCTTACAATTTATTAGGATTGCTGATTGAGGTTTACGTGTTGGTAGGGCCATGTTTAATTCGTTTGGATAAGATGTTTTACGCTTAATTTGAATAGATTAATTGTGTCTTGAAAACTATAGCAATATAAGTAGGGACAGTGTATTGGCATTTTTGGTCATATTTGAACATCGTCACTCCTAGGCTTTATTTTTCTTTAAGGGTGTGTTTGGTTAAAAAAAAAATCAATTTTCTCATATTTGGCTGGTCAACAAAATTTGAAATCAATTTTGAATTTTTTTTTATGAAAATAAGTTCCTTACCGCCCCCCAAAATTCTCATGTGTTCCCCCCACTTCATCACCTTCAATGTTGGCCCCACATATATCACCCACTCCCAACTACGGGAGCGAGGGTCACCCACTAGTATGGATTCCAACTGAGCAGCCACATCACGGGGTGTCGGGTGCACTCACTAGTACGGGTTCCAAAGGTGCACTCACTAGTACGAGTTCTAGGGGTGCACCAATAAGTGTGGGTGTCAGGGGCGCATCCATTACTGTGGGTGTTAGCTAGGGGTTACCCATTAGGGGGTGTCGAGGTGCACCCAACTTGTGCAGGGTGTTGGGGGTGGAGTGCAAGTTATAGGTGGTGTCGGTGCCGGTAGGATGAGGTAGGGTTAGGGGTGTTGGGTGACGCGGAGGGGAGTAGGTTCGGTGGTGGATGGTGTGAAATGAGGTGGTAAAGGTAGGGGTATTGCTTCATGTTAGATAGTTAAGAAATTTTTTTACTCTTTAGCTACTAATTAACACAAAAAAGATAAGTAAATATTTTTCTTTCTAAAAAATGGTTTTCTTGAAAATATATTTTCTTATCGAACCATACACACCCTAGAGGTCAAAATAGAACCCCTTCTTCTTGTTCACATTAAAATCCATATCATAATTCTGGCATATCTTCTTTTGTCTTTTTGTCGAAATATTTTGTCCTTGCGCGATTCATCTTGCCAAAGGTTGTTGTGATCTAAATAGACATCCCTAGCTATTTGCAACGGATAACTTTCATTACAAAAATATAGAGTAGCACATTATTCTATTTTTTTAGTTCCTTGGGCGTTTACTATTCTTTTGTGGTTTAAATAATACATTCTTTAATTATGTGGTTCACTAGGCCAGAGTCAAAAACTAAAACAGATTATCTTCATCAATTTGTGTTGAGGAAAGATACATAATAAAAAGGAGAAAGGAGAGTTGTAGTAACGCCTAATATTTACCTAAAATGTGGTCGAAAAGCATTATAAGAGTAGTCCCGTTTTAAACAACATATACAGAGGTTCGAGTGTTCCACCATCAAGAATCCAGCTAATTAATTCAACTTTCAGCTGCACTATCTTACCTTTTTGACTCTCTAGTCCTAGCCTCCACGATTGTTTCTCCTAATAGGTTTTACATATCTGGATTAATCTAAGTTCGTAATTTTGTCTCTCCACCTACTTCTGACGTGGCCCTAATGCAATTCAAAAATTAGCTCAGGAGAGACGAGAGTTAACCTGGGGGCGGATTTATGTAGAACGGATGGGCGGGTTCAATTATAAATTTATATCTCTTGAAAATTATATTATTGCGCAAATAACATAAAAAAGAATTTTTAATTGTGTATACAATATTGAACCCTCTTGACACAAAAGAATATGTAATTACCGGTCATAAAGGGATTTCAAAAGTTTTTATACTATTTAAAGCTTCAAATGATCTCAAATCATAATATATTTTTGAATCCCCTTTCATTAGTTAATATCTACCTCCTCCAAAATGATCTCCTATGTATCCGAATCTAGACATCTGAAGCATACACAATATATATATTCAGTGGCGAATTTATGTAGAAGGGTGCGGGTGCCGTACGGCACCCGGTAGCCTCGGTGCAAGCTCTGTATATATTTATATACATGTATAAAAAATTGTTTAAGTATGGCTTTTGGCACCCAGTGAAAGAAAGAGTTGATGGTGCCAGTAGTAAAGGGTTATGTTTTCAGCCTGAGGGATGTAGGTTTGATTCTAATCTGCTACACTTTAAACTTTTTAATATGCTGCGATTAGGCTAACTCAATTGTAATAGTAACTTCTTTAACTTAAATCTTTGTTTCCCTTTAATTAAGTATGCTGACCCTTTTTCTTCCTTTTTATTTTAAGCATAAAATATTTCTATAAATTATGCTTTGCATCAAGATGTCATAACTATATATTACTCCCTCCGTCTCAATTTATGTGAAAGTATTCTAATTTTGAGAATCAACTTCTTCTTTTTTTATTTTGATCATGAATTGGGGTATAGGATCTTTAAGTTTTTTGAAATATAAGTTACATATAGTGAAACTAGATTTTAAAAAAAAAGTATTATAATTTATAATAATTAACAATTCAAAATATCTAAACAACATATGAAAAACATGCGCTCAAAGAAAAAAAATCCCTTGAAGTGAACAATATCACATAAGTTAGACAGGTATAGAGCACATTTTTGCGTCGAATCAATTTGTTTATATAAAGCGAAGAGACGAATAACCCAAATTAAAGTCGAAAGTTGATCAAATTGACCAAATGTTTACTCTAACCGGACGATATAAATAGAGACACTGTTATATTGGAAGTAGCGTGGCACCCGGTATTTCTAAATTCTGGATCCGCTTCTGTATATATTGAGGATGAGGTAATGAGAGAAGATAAATACTCAATGAAGTGTTCATGATTAGGGTGGGTGCTAACCAGTGTAATGCTTTCTGTGCTGATCAGAAATTTAAGTGCTCTTCCTCCGGTAATGAGCTTCTTATTAGAAAATAGGAACAAAAAAAAAATGGAATTGAAAAATGATTCTTTTGAGGAGTGAAAGATCACTATCCTTAAGGAGATATGGCATGTTGATTTCCCTTTAGGAGTTACTAGTTAACTTAATTAATTCCCTACTTCAAGGTAGTCTGAATATTTATTGAACTTATAGAGATGACTTAAGACCTTATCTGGCCTATTCATATACATACAATAAAATAGGATGCCTCAGTAACTTATGTATTGAATGTTCCAAACATACTATCTTAACATATATCGAGTTATTGTCCATGGACCATGGGATCCTTGCATTTAGTTATCTAATTCTAACGGTGAATCAGATTATTCCCTACCCGTATGTACAAGGGATTTGATCCAACGACTGAAACATATATATTTCACTAGGGTCTTGTTACCTCGTACTGGTAGTTCAAGCTTGATCCAACAAACTTTTGTTTCCATTTTTATGGCAGTTCATGGCAGTTCAAGCTTGACTTGCCCAAACAAACGACCTTGCATCTTTTTTATCTCCCCCATTTGTATTTGTATAAGTATTTCACATTTACGATAATGTAGTGATCCTAAAGAGGCTACCCCACGTAATGTTACACATATTTAGCCTCAAATTGAAAAGCAATCCTACTTCATTAGCATTTAGCATAAGGTTGCCTGATTGGATTTTATTTGTAAGCTTCTAATTTCATGCTGCCGTCCCTCTAGCTAGGTATAGGCAGGTTGCGGAACAGCTTTGAAGATCAACAATTTTTGTTTCACTTGATGAAGTAAATATGGGGAATTGTCAAACATCAAAGCTTTAGTGCAGATAGAGAATAGGAAAAAGGATCATTTACATTTTACCCTCTCAAGCTTTGAAGTGTTAGTTAAGGTACCCTCGACCTTTAAGGACGGTACACTCCTTGATCATACATATCCATTGAGTTTGATGAATGACAAGAAAGTGAGAATAAAAAGGAGGAAACAAGCATCATTGATTTATCAACTATTCTTTGTCCCAATTTATGTGATACACTATATTTTTTAAGGTCAAACAAGAAAATTTTTTACCGTCAGTTTTTCATATACCATTTGAATATTTTGAATGGTTAAGTATAGTGACTTATAGTAGTTCTTTTTGGTAGTTTCTCATTATATATATTATTTTTAAAAAAAAAAAAAAAAACTTAAATTGTAGTCCGAATTCACGATCAAACTAAAATAATTTGACGCTCAAAATTTAACTATATCACATAAATTTGGCCGAAAGGAGTATTATACAAGAAATGAAATATATAATGTCTGGTTTTACTTGTCAGCTTCTTCTTCGAAAAATCAAAATATTTTAGAATCTTCGTTTACATGTTTATAATCACTTGAAATTAGTAGTTTCGCAATTATTATTATTATTCAGAATAAAAGATTCTTCGATAGGAGATCGTAATGTGCTGGAAAATAAAATGAGATATTAATATATGATCTTCCACCAAAATTAGGCTCGTCTTATTTCTCACATTGATTCACTTCCACTTTCTATGGCTTTTTAACCATTGTGCTCTTTTTATCAAAATATTCTCTAAGATGTTGGAGAATGCGCGTCCAACAATGGAACATCTTGTACATGTCAAAAGTTTATGATATATCTCATTCTTTACTGTAAAGTTTGGAGAGGTACATGGTGTATGTAGATGCAGCTCACATTATTTTGATTGACGAGATGCGCGATAGAGTCAAATGCGAATCCAAGATTTTAAGCTTGTTTGTAACTTCCTTTATTATAACCGTAATATCGTCCACATAACAAATCTGTTTAAAGGCCATCATTGAAAAAAAATACTTCTAGTTACATTATATGAGAAGGGTCGTTGATATTATCATTAAACAAAAATACACTTTTAGTCATATAAGTTAAAAAAACATTTTGTCTGGCTTGAAAACCGAACACAAGTACCTGATTAAAGGGCCACAACTACGAACTGTTGTTCCTAAACCAAAGCACCATGATTGCTTTTTGTTTAATGGGTGCTGGCTGAAGGTTTATAACAATACTAGATTGTTTTACACGTAAACTCTACAGTTCGCCGACGGAGTTAGTGGGTGCTTGAGCACCTTAATTTAGTATGTACGTCCGTCGCTGGATGGAGGTAATAATAAGCTGGAGGTTTGTAGACAGACGTTCGAGTCTAAAGGTTTCAAGCTGAACAAGACGAAGACATAGTACATAGATTGCAAGTTTAGTGATGCTTGTTACGAATCAGAGATGGAAGTGACACTTGATACACAAGTTATTCCCAAGAAAGGGAACTTTAAGTATCTTGGCTCAATCCTCCAGGGCAATAGAAAAATTGACAATGATGTCACACATTGTATAGGAGCAAGGTAGATGAAGTGGAAACTCGCTTACGGTATCCTGTGCGATAGGAAAGTTCTACCTAAACTTAAAGGTAAATCATATAAGGTGGTTGTTAGACCAGCTTTGTTGTATGGAGCAGAGTATTGACCAGTCAAGAATACACACATTCAGAAGATGTGTGTTTTAGATATGAGAATGCTTAGATTGATGTGTGGCCATACCAAGATGGATAACATTAGGAATGAAGTCATACGTGAAAAGATGAGAGTAACTCTAGTGGTGGACAAGATGCGAGAAGCGAGGCTGAGATGGTTTGGACATGTGAAAAGAAAGGGCACATATGCTCTGATAAGGAGGTGCGAAGAATTGGTTGTGCTGGGTCTATGAAGAAGTCGAGGTAGACCGAAGAAGAATTGAGGCGAGGTGATTAGACAGGACATGGCTCACGTCCAAATCTCCGAGGACATAACCCTAGATAGAAAAAAGTGGATTTTGAGGATTATACTAGAAGGTGAGATAGTAGCCGGTCTATTTATGTTATACTCCATTAGCTTTACTATTATTTGTATATATATATACTATTTTAATCTTATTCCTTGTCTTTATTGATATAGGTATTTGTTGTTTATCTGAGTTATCTTTAGTTTTTGTGTCCATTGTTCCTTCGTTTGCAATTGTTTTCATCTTGTCTTTCTACTTTCAAACCATGTTTTCAAAATGTTTTTCTTTAGTTGAAGATCTATCGGAAACCGCTTCTCCACCTCGGTAGAAGTAAAGTCTGCATATATCTCACCCTCCTCAAATCCCACTCGTGGGATATAATACTGGATATGTTGTTAAGGGACCTAATTAGATTATCTTAGTGCATGCTTTTGTTAGTCACTTCCTTGCCAATGTACTTTGCATCTCTAGTTGTACTGTCTCAGTGTCTTGGTCGGGTAAAGGTTTGACATAATCCTTCGTACGAATTTCATAATTTTTGTCTTAATAATCACAGTACTTGCGGTGAAAAAAAATTCACAGTACTTGGAAAATGTCATTACAATTTACAAGTACCAATTCTGAAATACTAGTCATAAGGCATTATTTATATGTACAAGCTTCAGTGGTAGGTGTGGCGGGGTTAAAGGGATTAGCAAGATAGCATACCACCTCAAAATGTCATTCAAACTTTACAAAAGCATTGCTTTGCTAAAGGAATGTTAATGAAAAGGTCACATAGCCTGGAACTGGAATGGCTCAAATTACACGGATCTTTCTCATTAAAGACTAAAAGTATGGATGGAACACCACCATAAACAGTGCCCGTAACGCGCTCAGCATCACATTTTCGCTAGAAAGACATTAGTTCACTAATTGCAAAGCTTCAGTACTGCTGCTTTACAAATAAAAGGGTAGATTCTCCGTAATCCAATACATTAAGATGCTGAAACAACACAGACGGGTGTATCACCTCTACTGACTACGGACAACGTCCATAAATTTGGTTACGAGATTGATAAAACACTTGTTCATGAACCAGTTGAGCTCAAAGAGTATGCAAATGTAACCTCCCAGAAATCCAATTCAAGGTAAACCTTGTATCATACGTCCAAAAGACCGTATGCATGCCTCCCCAATAACAAATTCCCAGAACCTCAGGAATTTACCGGGACAAGTGGCATCCAGCTAGCACAAGAGGAGCATCGAGAGCATAACACAGTTCAAACGTATAATGAATGCCGAAAGAGCATATCAACTTAGGGATGCCCAATCTGGATGCGGACATTCATAGACCCAGCCAGGTCCTGAATATTTTACACAATGCAGCCATAGACCCTCTTCATTTCTCTGGTACCTGCAATTTGACATTATAAGGGGCATTAAGCCGGACATGAGAATGGCCCAAATCAAGAGCAAGGTCACAAGAAATACTTTTAACTGAAAGAAAATAGACCAGACTAAGCTAGCTACAGATACAGATTCATAATCTAATGCTCAAAACACAAAATCGAGGGGTAACCAACCAGCTTACAAACCATCTAGCGATAAAAGGCAACAAGATTTTAGATGACCAAGCAAAAAGTTTTATCAGGTAAAACTTCAGTAAATATATAGGCCAAACGCACCAGTAATGTTACACTCCATAGTCCATACAAGTAAGCGTGACAGCTTTTGATGATCTTTGGGTGCCGAGATGACCTTGAATCATTGAAAATTTTTTACATTCCTGTGTAAATTTTCGCTAGTACAGAGCTGTTTACTAATATTGCTGGGCATTACAGCCATCTCAAATTCTTTTGGCTACCTATTTACTCTTTTTCGAAAGGCGGTTCTGTGCATGATAATACGGGTTAGAAAAAACTCACGACTGTACCCTCCAAATACCTCTCCTTAAGCAAATTGCTTTCTTTCAGTAGTACAAGGTAACCTAGAATATAGTTAAGAGGACTAACACGATCACTTGCGACTTGCCAAAACTCAAGGGTCATAATAGCCATCAACCATAAACATACATGGACAACAACTCTAGGATTGGACATGCACACCAGAATTGACCATCAAGAATTAAGCAAGGCAGAGACCATCATACCCTTTGGGAGCAAGATTTGGACAATTTGTACACATAGGATCAATGCTGAAATCTTCATTGGAGTCATTTGCCGTGTCACTAATGCCATTTTCAAAAGAGGTGGGCTCTGAAGGAGAACATAATTTAGCTGCAGCTCTATCCGCACTCAATCCTTCAGCAGAGCGATTAGACACGGATTCAGACAGGTAAAGCATATCATTTGCTATAGGATGACCTGTATATTGCAGATGCACACGTATCTGTTGGGAAGCTAAAATTGTTAGGTATATCAAGCTAATTATCCTTAAGGAAAGAGAATCTCGCTAGCAAACCACAGCTTTAACCAACAGAAATACAGATTTCAGAAAGCACATTCACTAGAAATGCATCAACAAAAGAATATTATTAGAAAAAAGTCATTAAAAATCAGGGACAAAAGGTCACTCAGTTTATAGACATGAATAATTAGAAGATGCAAATTTCACAACAAATAAGTCTAATGCACTCTATTAAGGATTATGAAGAAGACTTTCAAAATTACATTTGAATTACCTGATGAGTCCTGCCAGTCACAGGTTCGCACAAAACCATGCTGTGCTTCCCATTGGTACTAATCCGTGTAAATTTGGTACAGGCAGCCTTTCCCTTCAGCGAAGTAGTATTATTTCCCTTGTTGTCGTCCCTAATCTACAAGTATAATTTGGCCAAGATTACTAGTATGACTAATAATATTAAATAGAAAGCCACACATACAGAGCACGTTCTCCAGCCAAGAGCACAATCAAATGGTTGAAAAAACTTGCACCGCCCAGTGTTTTGGTGAGCGAGAAGCGCAATGAAGCGACGAGGGCCCTGGAGCTTCAAAGCGCGAAGCGCAAAGCGAAGCGCGCGCTTTTTACACATGAAGCGCAATTTAAAAAAAACAAAAAAATAATTTTTTCACAAATAAATAGAAGTATTTAAATAAGCAAGAAGCTAAGAACGCATTAAAAATAAGATAAATAAGAAAATGTTTCAATCCAAACACTAAAGGAAAGAGCAAATAATCCTCCATAGGACAAGCATAATAAAACTAAAATCCAAAATATAAAGAAAAGAAGAGCTTAAAGAAAGGCGGTGAAACAGAGCAGGAAGGAAGTGAAACACAGCATAGAAAGAAGAAGAGGAGATCGGAGGAACAAAGGAAGAAGAAAAAAAAAGTCTGCTTGTTAACAGAAAAAGAAAGAAGGAGAAGAAGAAGAAGAAGGAGGAAGAAAGAAAGAAGAAAGAAGAATGGAAGAAGAAAGAAGAGGAGAAATTACCTGGTCTGCGTGATGAGAGGTTAATGAGAGAAGCTGCGTTCTTTCTTTTACATTGTGTCAAAAACCCTATATTTTTTTCCTTTAAAACAAATCAGATTTTAACTTTAAAAAAAAAAAGCGCAGCAAAGCGTGCGCTTCAACACTGCTGCGCTTCGCGCTTTACTGAAAAAAGCGCGCGCTTTTTTAATCCCGCTTCGCTTCACTCGTAAAAAGCGCAGATACTGCGCCTCGCTGCGCTTCGGCGCAGAAGAGCGCGCTTTTCAAAACACTGGCACCGCCAACCAGTTTTATTAAGATACACAAGTACGAAAATTTTAAATAGATCAATCAATTGCAACTTTCAGCCGGTCCTGCATTGAGATTTTGATCTCCACAGGTATCTAACTCGGAACATAAATCTCCCCACCCCATGAAAAATGGCTTAACATATTTCTCAACTCAACTTTGGTGATTCAGCATATCTGATGCAAGCAGAAACTGAGCTTCTGGTGGTAAGAACAAATTCAGAGGTAAATATTTTGCAGGATAAAAACATCTTGATCCAGGCTCAAAATAACTTTGCAAACTTCAAAATCAATGCGCAGAAGCAGGAAAAAAAATCTTAGAACTAAATAACAGTTCATAAAGCCAAGAAGAGACACATGCTGCGTGTTCATTTTGACTAGGAACCAACATCAGTTTTTGTCTTCTAAAACATTGTTCTGCCCTCAAGTTTTTGTTTTCCTTGACACTGTCACAGAAGGACATCCACATGACATAATAATCCATCTTATTAGCTGAAAAGAGCAAAGAGATTTGGAAATATTATTTTTTTTTAAATAAAAAAAATAACTTTCATTCCCCCATGAATTAGCCAAAAACCATTATTGTACTGTCAAATTGTTGTCAACCCAATGTTAAACTTCATCCACTCCAAGATCAACAACATACCCATTGTTATCCCACAAGTGCGGCCTGGGGAGGGTGGGATGTATGCAGACCTTACCCCTACCTTGAAAAAGATAGAGAGGCTGTTTCTGTTAGAATCCACCCAAGATAGAGCATCAATTTACAATTGGTAAGTGATGGATTAGATTGAAAGGAGAAACGAGAGCAAAGAGAGGGAAGGTTAAAATTAGCAAATTATGGCCAAAGAATTTTAAGAGAGCAGAAGTCCTGACACAGCATAGAGATAGGGGAGGCAAGGAGTAGATTGTGAGTGATGTGCAGGAATAAGCAAATTAGGCGATACTGTGGAGAAATAAAAATTGAATTCAACATCATTTAGTGATGGACTAACATCATTGGAGTCGACTTTCTTTTGGATGTACCTCTAACTGGCATTCTCTTTTCGCTAGTTTTACATCAATAAAATTGTTTTACTTAAGAATTTTTCAGGTTGGAAAATGTAGGGGGAAAAGGAACCTTTTAGTTTTCTTCAACTAGCTTAGATAAGAAATCAGATACTGGAAATTTGCAGTCATTTACATTGAGTTACTGCAACAAGAAAAGAAGAAAATGTAACAACTTTGCATGATCTCCATCAACAAAAATGGAGCATCAAAGCTATACAGAAGACACAATATTCTCTTAAAAATTTTTGCTTTCAGGTACTAAAATCCTCTCTTCTGTCTGCCCAGTCTGTAGCCACCAAACAGGAAGTTGGGGCATGAGGAGAATTCAGAAAATTAGAACTTAGACGTAACTTCTCCTTTAAAAATCGGTATCATATTTGCTTCTAAAATGTAGAATACTGAATGATAAACAGTTTTAAATCGTTCATCATATGTGCAAGATCAAGATTCTGCAGCCCAAAAGAAAGCTTTCAGTCCTAAGGGATGCTTTCCCTCCAGATTGGTAAATTGTTTGTTTGTATTGGTTCAAATACTATAACACAAATCATGTTCTATGTTAGAGCTGAATCAACCAACATCATCAGTTGAGCTAAACCCTTTAAATAAGAGGCAAAAGCTAAAAGAACAAATTTACTAGAAAGAGGAGAGAACAGGCAGTAATGATGTACAAACGTCAAGGAAACATCTTACCTCAACTGTGCTCCTCCCTTCTCGAGCATTGTAATCGACATTAGCATTCACAACTTGCTATGGAAAGAAGCAAGGAGAAAATACAAGTCAAAGTGAGGCCGAAAGAGGTTAAAAGAGAGTGAACGGGAGGATGCATAGGGGAATGAATGGCGAGGTGAAGCGCCTTGTTTTGACAATGAGTACCTGCTTCTCTGGGAACACCCCAATCACTCTTGCAATATACTGTTTCTGCACCGCCCCTGATTCTATCTGAGAAACAAAAGTGTACTTACTAAAAGTCATTTTAGAAGAGCTAACGGTATCTATCAACAAGAACTAAATTAGTTCTAGAAGCACCTCCTGAACACGTACCAAATTTAGAACTTTGAGTAAGATTAGTGATATCAAATGCCACACTCCTAATATGCTTCTTGAATCTTTTAAACTAGAAAAGAATCCCTTAATTTCATTTCCTGGAACAGAGTATGATTGTCAAATCAAGCATTTAGTATGAGTATGGACTATGTAACAATCAGTTTCAAAAGATTCTGACAGGAAACATTTTAAGTTTTTAACACCTCACAAGCAGTTGACCACACAGCTGCTGGAGTCTTACTAAATCTGGTATAAATTGGAACTTATTCATCTCATACCGCCAACATATTGACAAAGAACAAGGAAAAATAAGTGTGGCAAGAGAGCAGTTATGCATTCAAGATCTATAATTTTTATTATTTCTGTCATTGTGCAGCTCGTTGCAATATAATCATAAAAGCAGCAAATATACCTGTTGCCTGAAGAGGTCAGCCCTAGAAGCACTTCTAGCCAAGATAAGTAGTCCTGAGACCAAGCGATCTAGGCGATGAACCGCTAATATAAGAGTCAAGAGAAGACTAGAACAACTTGATACACTTTTTTTTATGAAGAACAACTTGAACACTTAGGGGTCGTTCGGTTGTAGGAGTATTTTACGCGGGTATTAACTATTAATGCGGGTATTAGTAATGTAGGTATTAATAATGTGTGTATTAATAATGTGGGTATTGATAATGCGGGTATTAATTATGTAGGGTTTAATAATGTGGGTATTAGTCATGCATATATTATAACGTAGGGATTATTTGTTGAATCACTGATATATTACAAATTAACAAACAATATTATTATTTAAAATATTTATTTACTCCTTAAATAAAATTTTAAAATATTCTTATTATTATGAGGGTTAATTTTGTCATTTTAAATTTTAATACCTGCATTATTAATACCCACATTATTAATACCACCTTCTACCCCGCATAAAATAATACATAGATTCCCGCATTAATTATGCGGGTATTAGTAATGCGGAATATACAAAAATGCAACCAAACGTTGTACTAATTTTATGCATGTATTAAAATTTCATAGAAAACCAACCGAACGCTGCACTAAATTAGCGCGGAGTTTTGTACGGGTATTAAATCCTAAACTAAGTAACCGAACGACCCCTTAATGTGGTAAGGTAAATGTACTTTATGCCATTAAGAAGAGAACAAAAATTTATGTCTGGCTGCCGCTAGGGAACAAAGGATACGGAATAAAGGGGCCAAGCCATACTCGGCTTCTAGTATACCAACAACTGTATTCTTGCGGTACTGTCCACATGGATGCACCTACAAGTGGAGAAGACGTCACTTACATTATATATATGAATGGTGAAGCAAAAACAACCTACAACCTTCTCTAAAGGGATACTAGATTCTTTGAAAAGTTGTGACGTGGTGAGAATCTATTTCAATCTACAACCTTCTCTAAAGGGACATACTATCTTCTGCTGAAGATTCAACATATTAGGTTATTATAGTCATTTTGATTATTAAAAAAAAAAAAAGTTTCGAGCTATGCAACCATAAGAAATGCATGATTAGATTAAGAATCAGTCGATCAGACCATATGAAGGAAGAGAAAAGAACAATAATAAAAGTGAGCACAAGTGCATAGTTATGCATCTTAGGTATCCGAAAATAGAAGAGATAAAGACTTAAAGAGAAGGTGAACCATATATAACAGGAACTTACCATTGCTCATTTTGGTCAATATTGTACTATCACATGTAAGAAGAAAACTGCATCATAATTTATGCAAAAAATTATTTAAAACAGGAAAAAAAAAAAGTCCATAGTGTTGCATGCTAGACTCACAATATGACAGCTAATTGTTCCACTTTACTTTCAGGATTGGTGGCATATTTGTTCAGTGTACTCACATAATGGCTTGCCGGATCTAGTGGCTGTCTTTTATTATCAGGCCCACTCAAGGTAACCGAATTTATAACATCAGTAACCATAGAGTTCCCTTTCAAAATTCCAGAAAATCTTAAAATATCACTTTCTCAAGAAACAAAGATATAACGATTGAATCATGATTTGCTTACAGGAACCGAAGCAGGCTTGCAAACTGTTAGCACATCTGGTTCTTCACATAGTACTTCGACATCCCAAGACATCACTGGTGGTTCATGCCTACAGCCTTTTGCAAGTCATGTTCTCATAATTGCATAACAAAACATGATTATAAAACATCAAAGAAGATGTTACATCTAAGATTCACCATTAACATACGTTAAATCAAGACACACAAAATCTATTAAAATATTGAACACGGAAGAAACCAAGCAGAATTGCTGTCCACAAACTAATTATCTGAGGCCAGAAGGACTTGAACAGAACAAACCTGTGCAGGAAATGGCTAATCTTTTGTGATGAGTGAACTACATACGAAGCAGACACCGTTTGTCCATCAACTTGTATACGTCCAGATTTAACAGCTGATTCCTACCATAAGTTAAAACCACTTAAATCAGCCTCAAACATCCATCAGATACTTACTACAACAAAAAATGTGCCCGAGCAAGCAAAAAAGATAGTGAGCATATGCTATAATCAATCAGATAATTCGACTTCATAGAATTTTTTATCCGCGAAATTAAAATCACAATTAGGCTTATCATAAATGTAACATTATATCAAAACATTTACTTCAGTAAAGTTGTAAGCATTGGCGTAAGACCAGCGGGCATAATCAACAACTAGTAAAATAAATCAAAAATGGACAAACAAAGAAAAGAAAACAAATACACAGAACACAAACATATAATGTAACAAGTAGCAATAACATACATAATAATCACGAGGTCTGCCTTTAAATTCTTCAGAGAATAGATCAACAATTGTCTTCCCAGCCCACCGATTCTTTACCTAAAAAAAATAACCAAATTTGAATCCATAAACAGGGTTTAATTAGGGTTTTAACAAACTCTTTAAAAAAATTGACCAAATCAATTAATCAGTAAGAAAACGTACATGAGAAATGAACTCGAAGTAGTAAGGTCTAACATATCGTATTCCTGCAAAAGCAGAGCAGCAAAAGCTTAAATATATTTGTTAATCAAAGGGGGGAAAGACAGCCGCCGGCAACGGCCTTTCCCCGAATCATGGGTGAATACGGGATGCTTTATGCAACGAGCTACTTTTTTTAATGGAAGGAAAAAAACAAATTGAATTAGAGAGTTACCATTACGGAAAATGTAATCGTGGCGTTGGGGTGGATTGGCGGGAGTTTGCCAAACAATCTCCATGTCTTCTCGCTTTCGCTTCATGTTGTTCATTTTATTAGTAGGTCCTTTATTGTCCATTTGCTCTACTTCACTAGTTTACTCTCAAATTGTTTGGTAATCGGTAACCTCCTCAAATCTATTAATGACTCTATTTTAACGTTTGATAAATTACGCTAAATACCCTTATACTATCACTCAATTTCAAGCATTTCTCTTGTATTTCAAAATCCACTTGCTACTCTTATAGATCAAAATTCTACATAAAAACTAATACTGTTAGTAATCTATTAAAAACTTTTATTTTATTTTAATATATAGATAAAGTTGTCCATATTGCACTTCCATCCATAAAAATTTAAATGCTTATAAAGTGCTTATAAACTGGAAAAAATAAGTTAGGAATGACCAACTTATGGCTTATGAGATTTTGGCTTATGAGCACCTGGCTTATAAGCACTTTTGATACTTACCAAACACGTAGATAAGCCAAAAAGTGCTAGTTTATGGATAAATTTATTTTCTCCAATCACAAAACTTTTAACTTGTTTTTGTTTTCAAGTAATATGCATGTGCAAACAGTAGCCTAGAGTCTACTTGTACTTTTAATATGTTGTACAACAAAACTATATTGTATTATGGATGATGATTTAACCCTACCGGTGCCTATCATGTTTCCCTGAATTGTTGTCTTTAGCCGAGGATCTATAAAAAAAAAAACTTCTCCACTTTAGAGGGTAAGATCTGCGTACATCTCACCCTCCTCAAATTTATTTGTGGGATATTATTGGATATGTTGTAGTTGTTGAAATCTCCTTGGTGACTGACAATCTCCTTGAGGCTTCTCACAAAGACTTCCCTTCGGCATTAATCCGAGACACAAATCATAATGGACTTATATGAATATTAGCTCATCAGCACACTGTAAAACAGCATGAGGATCTTTAATATTTTAATTAAAACCATACCTTCTGTTTTAACAATGAGGATTGAGATCAATATTTGTTCAACGTCCAACTTTATATTTAACGCATATTATATGAATCTTTTTTTTTTCTTTTTTGGGATCAAATCTGATTTTAATTTTAGAATTCCAAACATATCCTTGAATAAATGTGTAGAGACTAGAGAGTAAATGAACAAGGCCGAGAATGTGATAATCTAAAAGGATATGACTAAGTCACTCTTTATAATATACTTTGTTGGTTAATTACGTTTGTTTTGTACTTGAAAAAAATTATTCTTTTAAAACTGCCACTTGAGACACCTTCTCCCAACTTCATTGTCAAATTTTGATGTTCAATAGCAAACAACGACGATTACTCCTCAGTATTAAAGAAGTTTGGAGTTGACCATATAAATCATTCGTAGTCAGTGTTCAAACAAAGACCAAAAGAAAAGAAGAGCAAAATGAAAAAAGAAACGGATGTTATCCTTTTTAGTTTCCAATAACCAATGTTATCCTTTTTTCTTTGTGAGAAACAAGCAGAAAAGTTCTTTTACAATTGGCCACCGTCTTAATCAATGTATTAATTGAAGGAATTTCTACATAAATAGTCTTCAATACGATATATTAACAAGTCATCTAACACTAACATAATGTAGTTACAATATTAATATTTAAAATTTGATTTATAATTAAAATATGATATATAATTAGATTGATATTCTTTATCTATAACTTCTATACACGCATATACTTATCTTATTTTTAAAATATTTATATCATTAAATTATATCTAATAAATATGCTAGAAAAAAAGAGATAAAATATAGTTACAAAAAGTGGATATGAGTCGGGAATGGTCATCTGGGGTGATAATCCCTTAATTTGGAAAATGAAGAGAAATTTTCAAATATAGACAGCGCACTACCCAAAATTACAAACATAAAGCTATATTTTTTTACATGCCTAGCACCCATCCCTAAAATTACAAATTTTAGCACTACTTCATAAAAAACACCCTAGCTACCAAATCTCCCCTTCTTCACCCTTTAAGCTGTCGGCAGACACCCTCCCCTGCCAGTGGTGTCATTACTTTTCTGTATTTTACTAAATTTATGTTGTTTATTGCATCTAAATCATTGCTTTGGACAAGTTTATACACGCAAATCTCACCCCAAGAAATAAATTATACATGAATATACATAGATAAATCCGTAGCAATGAGAGAAATACAAAAAAATACACAAGAAAAGTAAAATTACATATAAACATTCTTAATATACATTTTATTCACTCGCATATACACACTTATACAATTTAAACACGTGTATAAATTTGTATAAAATTGTATAAACGTGCGACATACTACTATCTCGGAAAAATGGTGATAGATCGAATAAGATTCGAAAATATCGGCTATTTTTGATAATTTTCATCTTTTGCTTGTCTTTTAGTTCAATTATCCCAAAAATGAATTATACTCCTAGGGGTCGTTCGGTACATGGGATTAGCATTAACAATTCCGGGATAAAATATAGGATTAAGTTATCCCATGTTTGGTAGGAATTTTAAAACTGGGATTATTAATCCCTGGATTGCTTATACCACAATTGTGGTATTATTTCTATCTCATACCTCATGTGGGATTGCTAATCCCGGGATTAGTAATCCCGGGATTAAGTACCAAAAGACGCATTTGTCCTTCTTCTAAGCTCTTCTTCCAATGGTTTTTAAAAAAGTCGAGGTTAAATATGCAAATAAATGTTTATCCCACTTTATATCCCATTAGTATTCCAATGAACCAAACATTTACCCATAAAAGTATATCAACTAAATAATCCCATCATTATTAATCCCGATATTATAATCCCATCATTATTAATCCTGAGATAATGAAATGTTGAACCGAACGACCCCCTAGTATATTGTATCGGAGGGACTACACCACGCAATTGTCAACTCCATGGAATTGCACAAATGGCCTATATTTGTAACCCCTACCGTTTTAGCCATTTTTGGTGCATTATTTAGAGGCTACTGGATTGAGTTTGGGTTGAGTTCAAGTCAGATTAAACTAACCACATTCCTTTTTGGTTTGAAGTTGGTATCTCCTATTTTTTCTTCTTTTCTTTTCTTTTCTTTCTTTACTTTACTTTACTTTGCATTTGAAGTTAAGTCAAACTTGCACTTTTGGTCTTAAATAGGTTCATTTTCAGATTAAAAAAATCTAAGTTGAGTGAATCTCGAACGATGTTATGAAGTTGAATGCATAGCTCAATTCTGATGGTATGAAAATTAGTGGCTATACTTGCAAAAAAAATTAAAAATGACTAAAAATTGCAGGAGGCGGATAAAATAGTCTAACCATCGATATTTTACATATATTCTAGGCCGATTTGCAGTAATATGACACCATAAGCAAGTGTTTGTCTTTCTGCCTGCACTAACAGTGGTTTTGTAAAAACGCCTCCACTAAGTCTAATGAAAAATATCTTGACAAAAACGCCCCTGTCAAACTTTTGGGTCGAGGCTAAGACTTGCCTTTAACCCCTCTCTGTTTTTCAACACTTATCCCTTCAACTGTTGGTAAAAGGCAATACTTGCCATCACTTGGTCGTAACTCTTGGCAAAAGTCCAAGACTCGCCTTTGACTCCTTTCTATTTGCCAACGCTTGCCCTTCAAGTGTTGGCAAAAGGTAACACTTGCCGTACTACCAAGACTTGCCAATTCCAATCTCTTCCTGCATTCTCGTCATATTATTTAAAGTATTGGCCCTGTGCCAATACTTACAAATTTTTGCCTTGAAGTCTTGGCTCCAGGCTAAATAAGGGTATTTTTCTAACACATTGCTTAACACGGGCAATTTAGCAAAATCATTCCTTATGGAGGGCGCCCAATATATATATATTTTTTTTGATATTCTACGTATTTTAAATATTAATGTACATCTCAGTTCGTTACATAATCACGTACGTACTTACCCACGAGTAAAAAATGTACAAGTGTATGTATATGTTGAAATAAAATTGACAAAGAATAAATATTCGTGTACAGTGTCTTAGATTAATTCATACAAGATAGTTTCGAGTATTACACAATTAAAACATGTACTCCTTCCGTTCCATAATGGATGCTCTAGTTTGACTTGAATCAGAGTTTAAAAAATGAGAAAAAATTATTTAAACTTGTGATCTAAAATAAAGCATAGGTATATATATGGCTATAAATAATCTCATTAAGGGTAAAGTGGTAAATTCTAAAAATAAATTGTTTACAAATTTAAAATTATGTCATTTTTTTTAACGAATTAATATGAAAATTGTGTCATTCTAACCAATGAAGTATGTAACAAAAATAAGATAGCTAGCACTTTGGTCTTTTATATCTTAACCTGCTTACCTCCGTTAAATAACCATATACGTACAGTGCTGTGCATACATGAATATTAGAAGAGCTTTGGTAGTTTTTAATAGATTTAACTTTCATCGATTAAATTGGATAGTTATCAAAGTTTAGGACAGTTAGCATGAAAGATATTATTAACTGGGACTCCTTAATATTTTTTTGAATTGCACAATTTATTTAGAAATTAAAACTTTCCGCCCCAAAATATTTTTCACTAGCTCTTTCTTCATCTATTTTAAGCTTGCACAGCTATTAACCGTATCTAAACGTCTGTTAAAGCTCGACGAAAATGCTTCAAGTAAAAAGCAGTACTCACTGCTCCTAATGGTTAAGTACAATATTTCAATCTCATCACCAAACACGCTCCCTTGTTCCTTAAAGCTCTAGTAGCTCGTTTACATTAAGTATCATTTATCTTTGCAACAATAAAACTAGCTAATCGCCACCGAATATGAAGTGTGATGGACAAAGTACTCTTTGAATTACTATTACCTTTTGGTAACACATGGACAAGTATTATACTCGTATGTGTATGTACAGTTGTAACCAAGAGTATGGATTAATAAAATTACTCCAAGGAAATTTGAAGTTGTCAACAAAGCCAAATGAGACATTAGTAACTAGTACCACTAAGAAGTATACTAAGTACTCGTAAGAATGTAGGACGACCAAGGATCTTTAACCTTTAATTAGATAGCTGGAGTTCGATGAATGAAATATTTGAACCTTTTAACTGAAAATTTCAAATTCAACCATTGAAAATATGAAAGTTTTTGATAAGTAGCACATTCTCCTATTGTAAATTCCACATAATACACATTTTGATTAATCTAACAAGTGACTTTCAAATATAAATATATGAAAATTATAATTAAAAAAAGAAAGAAATAAGAGTATACAATAACTTAAGAATTTAGTCGCACTAGGTCTATTCAAAAGTGCAAACTAATGATTTCATGATATGTGTTGCCACACTTATTCTCTCTTAACCAGAGCAAACTATTTATATTCAATTTCTTAAATTTGTTAATCATAATAATAAATATATGTGTGTAACTTGGCTTAGATAAGGTTTTAGGATTACCTTACAACTATTAATCTTCAATGTTTACTAATTGAAGGGGGTAAAGATTGGATAAAGGTCGGTTCACTCGTAATCACAAACCAAATAAACAGCCGCGTGTGAGAATTCATTTAAACAAGGAGCTAAGCTAGCTGCAATACAATGCACATTAAATGCAAAGACATTATTATTATTTCTCTATATATCCAAAAAAAACATTCCGCTTGTGTGAGAAATACAATCAAAAACCCCAGAGATTCTTCTCTCTATACATAATATGGACGTAGTATAAGTTGTTCTCTCTCTCTATACAGTGCACTGCACGCGGTCTCAGGAAACAGACTCTTTCACCACTTTCTCTCTCTCTGTATACACACAGTGTCTGCAGTCACTGCAGTGTGTTGCTGGTAACGAGCTCCCTCTAAGTACCATACGTGTGTGTGTGTGTGTGTGTTGCAATTTTACAACAATATACCCTTTCTTTTTTGCTTCCACTCTTTTAGTAGTATTTCTGTCTCTTTGAATCCCAGAAAAAGCTTACTCTATTTGCTTTTGCAACTCTCTCTGCATATTTTTGTCTCTCTTCACTTTTTTTGTCTTCTGCTTTCTCTTGGTCTTCATGCCATTACTTATATGTGTAAGTAACTTTTTTGCTATTTTGCTTCATAACTCTTCCTTTTCATCAATGTTTTGATTCTTCATTCTACGTGTTTTTTAGAAAAATAGCAAAGTGTTTGGGAAAATTTCCTTTTCTGATGAGTTTATGAACAGTTCAATGAGACATTATTTATGACTTGTGACCTAAACTTTTTGCTATTTTTCACCTTTTAGCAGAAAGCACATTTATCGCCGTCGATTTCACCATTTTTTAGGCTACAGTAATATTACTACTAGTATAAAGTATGCTCGTTGATTCTTCTCCTTTTTAACATTCTATTAGTCAAAATTCTTATTATCCTTTTCTCTCTTCTTCTTCTTCGGCGCTAGCTTTTCTACTGATTTGATGTATGGCTTTTTAATCTTTTTTTTTTTCAATAATTTTGTATATATTTGCTTTATGTCACCTCGTACTTTTTTATTAAGCTTCCCAGTAAGTTTATCAGTCATTTCATATATACATCTCTCATATCACCTTTTTTCTTTTTTCTCTCAGAGATTTCAGTCAAAGAAACCTGAATCAACAGTAAGCTTGAAATCCCCGTGTAAAGTTACCGGCGATTCAACTCAGTAACAACTCGGCTACAAAACTTGGAAGCAAAGTATACAAACAGTATATTTTGCTGAGTATAATTAGAAGGGAAAATAAACTAAGGAGTATATTATTTGTTGAGATATTCGATTATATAATGAGCTCTCAATCATTGAAACACCGAATCAGAATCGCCGTGTTCGCATTGTTCTTCCTTCTGTTAATCATTGAATCGCAGTTTTTTACAGGTATGTTATATGTATAAATACAGTGAATTTACGTTGAAAAATAATTATGTTATGAACAATCACATGCACCGATTGTAGAAAGAGAAACAAAGATGTATAATGTATGTTTTGTGTATAATTTCAACCAATAAGATTTTGCAATTATTATTTGTTAGGTCTATAATTGTTCAATAGTTTATTAGCGCACGAGGAACTGCAAATTTCTGCACATTAAATTTTTGTAGACCGCTACTGTTTGATTAATTATCTATTCATTCATTAATTTATCTTTAATGTTCATTAAAATCTGATTTCAGGTAATAATTTCAAGGCGGAAGAGGCAAATTATTCAGCTGTCAGTACTGGAAACACTAAATCTGGTCCTCATCGGAAGCTTCTTAATCAAGGTAATTAGTCCTCTAAAAAAATGATTAGTAACTTATTTTAACCTTTTTTTACAGTAAATTATGAAAATCTGGCATTTTGCTTTTTTTACTGTACGATCGTAGACACTGTTCCAGTAAGCAGGCAGCTGCTGCCTTCTGTTTGCTCTCTGTACAATATTTTGCCTTTTAGGTGGCTCATCGTCAGTTTATGTCTCAATTGGCCTTATACTACTTTACAATTTTTTTGTCTTTGTTTCCCAAAAGTTTGAATTTGGTTTTGTGGGGTCCTTTGATTGGAGCGACAAGGATTATAAGCCGTAATTAGTTTCGAGATTAAACTTATTTTATGTTTGGTTGGAGGGAAAAGGTGGCGCATCTCAGAAAATGGGATTATCTATTCCATATGCGATGGATTATAATCCTTATGTATGCGATGGATTATAATCCTTATGTAAGGTTTAAGAAGTCGTTTGGTTGGACGGATAAGAGATTATAATTTCGAAATTAGTATCTAAATAATGTTTTCACATGTTTGGTTGGAGGGATAAGGTGGCACATTCCCGTAAATGGGTCTATCCCATAAGCGATGAATTATATAATCCTTGGATTATTCCATTTTCTACCAAACAATCGTAAGGGTTTCATTGAAAGGGTTTAGAAATAGAGGACAAGATTTTATAAGAGGTTAACTTACTCATTTGCTTTAGGTTCTGGTCTCTGATTACATGTTAAAGAATTGCATGCAAATTTCATAGTTTGGGAAACTGCTCTTACATCAGTGTATTTCTAATTTTCTGCTGGCACCATTTGGGTTAAAAGTCCATATCTTGTGCTAGATTATAAGATGTTATGCCAAATGCACATTTTTCAATTTGTAATAGAAGTATGAAATATCACTTTCAAAACGATTCTTTTGACTTTTGAAAATTATTTTATTCCAACAAAAAAAAAGGTATAATAGTAGTGTTTTCAGTTTATAGGGTACTAGTATTAATTAAAAGAAGAATATATGGCAGCTCTTGTCTTCAAATGCTGCTCTACATATTTGCTCATTATGGTGAATGCTTTCCTGTCTTTCACGTGCACATGATATATAGGCTGTCCTGCCATTAAAGATATGCATATACATGAATAGAACATAATTCAAAAGCCTCAATTCCCTATATTCACCCCTTTTTCATTGTTCAGTCTCAATCAATATCACACAAAAAGCTTAATTTGTCTTGAAGAATTCCCTATGCCCCATTGATAGATTAAAGTTGACAAATTATAATTTAAGCCTCAATAAGTCTCGTGTATTATTAATATAGCATTTACTGCTCCCATTAACATGCTCACAACATCCAATTTAAAAGGAAACAATAAAGCAACTACTTGGAAAAGGACAAAAGATAGGTCTGCTATATGCAGTTTTATTATGCTGACTTGTCTGTATGTGCAATTGCTTTTTGTACAGGTAACCAAGTGGAAACTAACAGAATTTGGGGTGACAAGTGCTCCAAATCTGATATAGTGATAAATCAAGGACCCACAGCACCTCTACCCAGTGGCATACCAACATATACAGTGGAGATTATGAATGTCTGTGTTTCTGGCTGTGATATTTCCCACATTCATCTCAAATGTGGTTGGTTCAGTTCGGCTCGACTCATTAACCCTCGCATATTCAAGCGCCTTCACTTTGATGATTGTCTCGTTAATGATGGCAAGCCCCTTATTAATGGCCATACTATTTCATTCCAGTATGCCAACACTTTCCGATACCCACTTTCTGTTTCCTCCGTTATCTGCTGATGATACTTGCTGTAGGGTCTAAGAATATACACTAACACATGTTAAAAAGAACTTTACACAATGATTTAACAGAGCTAATGATCGTTGGCGGATTCCTATATATGCTCTCCCTTCTCTTTGGCTTTAGAAACTGCCACATCAGACTGATGGTGTTTGCTACTGAAAATTAAGAAAATTGCGTCGATAGGGAATCTTGTTTTTGTTTTTGGGGGAGGCTCTGAGTTTTTGTTCATATCAGAGTGACTAACTTGAGGAAAGCATAGTGTTCTAAATTTTTGGTTTTGAATGTAAAGTATACAACTCTTTTGAGTGGTTCTCTCTATTTGGAGTAGTAACCATGCGCAAGATGAATGTTCTCCATTCTCTTTTTGTTTTGCTCAGCAAATGGCAACTACACGTTGGAAGAGTTCACTCATTTTCCATTTGATATTCGTATTCTTGGATTTGATAATATATGATCAGATGAATCTGGATTTCCGATTTCCACTTATTCAATTTATAAAGCCCAAAGCAGCTTACATATCTGTCTGCTCTATCTTGATGTATTTCTTATTCATCCAACTTGAATTTTAGAAAATTACTGTGGAATTGGGTCAAACGGTCTTTAAAAAGATCGAAAAGGAGAATCTCATTTATTGCATCCTTAGTAAGCTACTCAAGTTTGGATGTAATGGGAGTACATTTGATCAAGTCTACTATTGTAAGTCATGCATTTTACAACTAAAACTGCAAGAATAGAGAATTCCGAGAGAGTTCTTCATTTGATTGAGGTGCAGTCTATAAAACAAGTGTCGCATTTTGAGTATGTTAACGGACCTTAATTCGTCGGAAACTACATGGAAATTTGTGTCCAAAATGGAGAAAAGCAAAAGGAAACCAGAGCTTATCGCCAAAATAAAGGTCTATAAAGTTGTACTATTTCTGAACCAGCGAAGAGTTTTCCCTCAAAGTATGTGACAGGTGCGAAAAAGCAAATTATTACAGGTCCTGGGAGGAAATTAGAGGCTCTTCAGCTGTTATAGAAAAATACGTAATTAGTATTGTGGAAAAAAGATTACTAGTGTTTTGAGGTTCTCTCAGCAAATTGACTAACCAACCATATGTTACAACTTAATAACCAATTGAGCTCCTGTCCATCCGTTAAATTAAGCCCTTAGTTTTCAAAAATCTGATTAATATTTCGAACAATCTGTTTTAAGTTGAAAGATTTAAAAATTGCCGTTCAGTTTCTCTAGAGTTAGATGATGAATATGGAGCTCAGTTTGCGTAATTTCTTTATGTTTAGATGAATGCATATGGAGCATTAGAATATATAGAATGAACATGGAGCGTCACCTAACTCGAAAACGAGAGTCCATTGAACTCGGAAACGAAAGTTAATTTATGTCAAGTTGATAGAACTCGAAAAAGAAGGTTAGATTATGCCATTTGAATAGAACATTGTAACAAGGCTACATGACGAAAATGCTTCATCTCCTTTCAAGATACAACGAATTTCTTTCTCCTTAAACAACAAAAGTCACGTCTCAGCATAAAGAGAAAATAATATAAAAGTTTTTCCGTGATTACTGTTAGGAACTATGGCCCCAAAAGGTGGCAGAGAATTTGAACAGCATTTCCTAAAAGAAATTATCACGGCAAAGTTGTTTGAAGAACAACCGAGAAAGTCACCAACATTCCATCAATTAAAGATCAGTATGTCATTTTCTAGCATATTTACAATCCAACTGCACATCACATTGTGACAAATTTTGGCTTTGATATTATTCCTCCTAACCTAAGGCAATTTACTTCTAGCACAGCTCAAAGCTAAGATTACAGGCCTCAGGCTCTAAAGGCAAATGAGAATCGTGGTTCACGCTGAACCATTATACTGGACAAGAACCAAAACTGGATGAAATTGGGCAATACCTGTGTGCCAGAGCTCAAGAGAGTTGGAAGAGCAATAACGCTAAAACCCTTTTTTATTGATGGGCAATTATGCTAAAACTGTCAGTGCCAAGGTAGTGATGTTTCTACAAATTTTGGGCTACAATGCTCACTCTATATATACAGCACTGGACAACCAAGACAGGACCATAAGTTTCCTAGATAATTTATCTACCTACCATTGGCAGACCTTGAATTCCCCAAAAGCCGCACCTTCTCATTTAGCTCTTCTATAGTACTTGACGCGTCCTGAAACCAAGCCAAGAAAAATCATTTGAGAATTCACTTTTCTAAAGCAAAGAGGCAAAAAGTTGAGTGGAAACTTAACCTTCAACTTCATTCTCAAGTTCTCCTCCTCCATGTCACGGCGTTGTCTCTCCTCCGTGAATATGTCTATCAAACTTTCTTGTTCCTTGTTAAGTTCCTCTACCTTTTTTGTTGCATCCTGCAGCTGAACATGGGGCAGAGGTATTTCAGTCATTAAAATGAATCCATGAAAATCTGATCAAATAGAGTTTCACCTTAGTACTACTCGAACAAATTGAAATTCACTAGCAGGTAACTCATACAAGTATCCAGACAAAGCAATCAAAAGTACAGACCCTCCTTCCCTCACCTCGGAGGGGAAAAGAACAATTCACAGTTTCTCAAATAACATATAAATAAGACACTAGCTACTCCAGCATACAAAACACTGAAGCTTTCATGCACAGAAAGACGGAGTCCAGAACATTTTGTGGAGCCACAACCCTATATTGGGAAGCAATAAACGCGAAAGTACACTAACCTGAACTTCTAGTGATTTGCATCTCTCTCTTTCCTGCTGTAAATCACGCAGCAGATCACCTAAAATCTCCTCCTCTTTCTTCCGCAACCTGTTGAGTAGATATATGTTTCGACAGTGAATATGAGCCTAAAATACTACCAAATGGTTTAGGAATTATGTAAAGCTTGCAGGACAACCACCTTTCTTTAAGCTCACGATTCTCTTCTTTTAACTGCTCTAGAGACTCCGTGAGGTTATCGGGCAGTATGTCTTCATCCTTATCAGCATCACCCTGGTGGCCCAAAAAGACACGGTTAATCAATCTCACCATCTGCCCCAACTCTCCATGACAAATGAATTCCACTCAAGCAATTTGCCCAGTGAGAAACTTCAAAAGTTGAACAAAATTAGGTGCTCAAAAATTTGGGCCAAAAATAATAAGAGACAAACTTACAATGACTAGGCGTCGGCAGACTAGGTGTAGAGGGATTGTTGGAAGCACGAGAGGGCTTTTCGCGAAAAAACAAATTTTTAGGACCAAGTTTAGACATGATTTGATTAAAATTTAAAGAATTTTTTTTTGAAGATGAAGTTGAAAGAGTATTTGAAAGTTGACATTATAATTGATGAAAAATTCAAATATTTAAAATACTGTTTATGGACAAACAACGTCTTTACAATACACTTAAAAGAAAAAGAAACAAAGAAAAAAGTGACAACAATTAAAGCAGAAAACAAGGCACCAGAAATAGAATGTTGACAAAAAGTTTACTCAACAGTAGCGATATTGAGAATAAAGAAATAAAGAAAGGAAATATAGAGAAAAGGTATACCAAACTCAAAAGGAAATAAAGAAAGGAAAGACTAGAGAATAAGAAGGAAAGACTAGAGAATAAGAAGGAAAGAATAGAGAAAAGGGAGCATGGAGCCCTCTGATCCTTGGAATTGTGGACGCATTAGTTAAACATAAAATATAGAGCAGTTGGGAAGAATCGAACCCAAGCAACTAGGGAAAAAAACTTGACCATCAACCATTGGCACCAGGCAGCCTTCGGTTACAGGGGGCGCTTTAATTAATATACCAGTTTCTTGGATATATATGTATATACATACACTGTCACGACCGAGGGCTGCGGGTGACGGTGCACCCCCTACCCTCCATATAGATTCGCCCCTGCGGCCTACCCCCACCCCCACCCAATAAAAAGAACACTACAGTCTAGAGTAGTGAATGTTACAATCTCCTGAGTAGCTTCAAACTCTCGTCAAGACCCACGCCACACCGGCCACATAAGCAGAATTTTAACATGAATATACTCTGGCATATATTACTAAATGGAAACATTTGATTACTAAAGTGATCCAAAGCAGTAAAAGAAACTAAGAAACTGGAACTGAATTTGGAATTTAGAACAGAAGTAACCTTTGATCTTGAACTTCTTGTAACTCTTTGTTTAAAGCCTGGAGGTGAATGCATAACATCAGAGCCATCTTTTCCATAATTATACTTCTGACGTCCACCTGACTGATTCTTTGGAAGGTTAACTTGAGCATTATCATCGCTGTCATCTTCTGCAGAAGTTGATGGCTCAAAAGAACTTGGCCTTCGCGTTTTGCTATCATGCTTTCCATTTACACGTCCACCACCACTCTTACCAGATGACTTTCCCGAACTCTTATGTTTCGACTGAGATACTGGAGAAGGATAACCAGGGGAATCCTCTGCAGAAAAAATAATTATGTAATATCTTCTTTCACAAAAGAAACTAGATACAATGAGAAAACAAGATCCTCAGATATAAAAAATAAACAAAAACATCCAGAAAAAGCACAAAACCACATTAACTGAAGAGTGTCTTCTTTGAAAATAGAGATTACGATGAAAAATATGAACACGGGTAGGTACCCAGACAAAGCATCAAAGTGCCGATGAAGAATAACAGAAAAATCAAGTAGAAAAGAACACGTATAGGATACCTCTTGCAATAGCTTGTTTATTTCGCCTTGGAGCATAGCCAATTTTGTGACACAAAGTTGACCTGGAAAAGAAATTAGGGGTGTACTAAGTATATGAACTCTGGAAAAGCACAATACAGATACAAACGCAACACACCAGTAAGTTTTTTGCATCTGCACTAATCGTGCTTCAAGTCTTGAAAGAACAGTGGTACGCTCAAACCCTTGCTTATCATGAGCTGGTTCAACAAAATTGGCTTCTAACACACCTGACATCAAAAATTTGTATAACAATAAGCACCTTAAACAGGCAGCCCAACAAAAATAACGAATTTTGAGATAAATAAGAAAGCAAACCTATAACTCCACGACCATCACTTCCCGGAGCATGCCAAAGCCTCCAAAACGGCTAAACAACAGAAGGAAACTTCAGTAAAGATCACTAAAATCAGAAAATGCAGTTGTTCACTCATGCAATGGCTCCAAAGTATGCATATCTTACAGCCAATTAGGGAAATCTAAACTAACAAACACTATGTAAAGGATGAGTAAATTGTTTTCTGTGGATTAGCAGATGCAGGTAGAGAACATCAAAACTATTCCACTCCAGGATAAGATAAAATATCAAGTTGCATCTCTCATCAAGAATGGATCTGATACTGCAAATCCCCACATATACAAAGGTATTGGGAAAAGCATCCCATCACGTTGATGAAGAGACATCAACTACAGCCATTATCACTGTACTACCATATTTATTACACTTTAGAAAGAAGACAAACCTTAATAAGCCTATTTTTGTGATAGACATTAAACCCTTGAACATCAATGTGAGCTTTTGCATCCTTTACAAACCCAATTTTCACAGTAGCCACCATCTACAAGCACCAAAATGAAAATGAAAATGAATGTGAACAGGAATGAGCACTGAAAATTCGGATTGAGTTTGCTAGCAAAGACATTACATTGGAATCCTTGGGTACTCCATCAGCACCAGGCATAGGGCGATATGTAACCTCCTGGGTCAACATCATATCATTTACTATGTTATGGTGTTCTACATCTTTACCACGCAGAATAATTCGGAAGCCTGGAGGAATTCTTAGGTACAGAATTGATGCATAGCTCTGAAAATCCAAGAAAACCCAAAATAAAAACAAAATAACTTTCTAAGATAAAGTATCATACATGTACTTTGTAAGCACATGAACTGCACAGAGCTAAAGAAGTTCCAATTAAAGTCTATGCAAAACCATGTACTCAATGGAACCTAACCAGTGCCCCAAAAAAAAAAAAAAATTACGTACATAAGCAAAGAACAGTAAAGAAAACAAATCAGCTATTAAAATAAAATAGGCTAGTTAACCAGTCAGAACAGAGCATATTAACATGACAATGCGTCCTTCTTTTAGTATTATCTCTTTTGTTTCCAGGACATCTTAAAAATCATAAAGATGGCAGGATTTCTGTTGATCTACAGAAGCATAATATAGAAAACATTCAGCCATTCACGTCTCTACTTTTTATCTCTCATATTCTCTCACTTTGTTAACACAATTATGGTGGAAAAAAGATGGAGCAAGAGAAGAAAATCAATATCCATTTATCACCAGGTTGTCTCAGTATTCTCTATTATCAAGCACTTAATCTCCAAGTTATCTCCAAATTTGCTGCTCACTTCACAACTGATCCTCCTCATAGGTTAAGACCCAACATTAGGGAATAGATCCAATTCGCTTTAAACATAAATTACATACATAAAAGAAACTGATTCATACAACGCTATTCACATGTCATCCCATAATTCAAGTCAACCAATTGATCAAGTAACTCCTGTCTCTAGGCTACAACACCATCATATTAGACCAGCAAAAATGCTACAAGTATAAACCGGAGAATACTTTGCTGGTTATCAATGCATCTCTCTTGTTCCGACCGACAAATAAAATCCAAGTATACAAGGAAAACTCTAGTCTACAACTACTTTTGATCACAAAGGTTCGAATGACAGTCGCGACTAAGACACTTATAACCTGGTGACGTGTAACAAAAATGCACCACTAACACACGGCAGAACAATTATAAACTCACTTACCCTTAGTGAATGTCTATACGTCAAGAAGTGCCGGGAGTTTGGATACTGTTTCGCCATTTGTATGCTCTTCTCATCACGGTTGACCCCTCTTATTTGAATATCCTGAAGGAGAGAGATAAAGAAGCATGTTACTCAAGAATCATGTAGCAGTCCGTTAAGCTGAGCAGAGAAATGAGCAACAAGTAAAGAGCATAAATGTGGTACATGTGCATCTGCATCAAAATCTAGTTCTAGTAGTCCTTGATCATCCTCCCACAAATTGTATACTATAATCCGAGTGCCCTGACCTTTCATCGAATTAAACTGCAGCAAGTGTAGAACGAAAGTTAAATGGTTAGCAGATAAACCATAACCAAACCTGAATAGCAGAGTAACATAAAACAGAATTGGCAAGGCAATATCATGTAAACCCAAAGCAACCCACTTTATATAGGTGCAGAACACACCAAAATAGTTCATTAGTTCGAGCCACCAAAATAAGCTTCAGAACAGGGTCGCACACTGACCCAAGGTGAACGCTCGAGAGGCGAGATATTTCGAATAGTAATGGAAACATCATTGATGTCATTCCAGCATTAAGGGAACGAAGGGACAGAGTACATCCAAAAAAAAACATTACAGAGAAAGTAGAGAACTGAGAAAATCAATAAAAGCTTCAGGCTCAAAAACATTAGCCGTAGCCCTGTTGCTCCAAACACTCAGCAAGATTTCTGCGTTGCGTTAAAGGATAACCACAGTGTCCTTTTTGCCTTCAAAACTCTAGCATACTCCAAAATGCCCCCGCAAGATCTATGCATATCCATTTTGTGGCAAGCTAGTAGGAAATCTAAAGTATCCCTTGGCATGCATCAATAAATTCCCAAAAAATTAAGGAGGAACTGTCGGATTTTGCTAGTAAAACTGCAGTTAAGAATAAATGGTTCACATCTTCCATATCCTCTTCACAAAAGTAAATAATTTAATTAATAGTTTCGCTAATGATAGGCCAAGACAAACAGTGGCCATATACAAGTATGCCAATAAAACAGGATTTACAAAGCTATATGATTTTCCACAAACGACCCCCAATCTTCTATACAATAAGAAATTTCATAGGTGCACCAAAAAGAAAGAAGGGATAAGAGGCTGCTCCTCAACTGAATTAAATTCATATTCTCATTAGCTCCTTTACAAGGTTTTTCATAATTAGTTCAGCAATAGCTGAAGGACTTAACATACTACTCTCCTTTTTGAGGGGTTGTGGAGGAAGGGAGTTATTTTGAAACATTACCTGTCTAAGAAGATCGCCTTCACTTGGAAAAGGGGACCACTGAATTATGGTTTCAAGATTTCTATCCCAGTCGCTAGCAGATGATCGTATTATCTTGTCCCACCCTTCTCTTTTTTCATAGTCAAGCTGCCACAACAGCAAATAAACAAACATCAATATAGGAGTTCATGTACAAAATCACATCAAAAGCCAGTAATCTCCATGAGGAATTACAAAAAGCATACTCATGAAGGGAACTAGCTCCCTTAGCTACAATTTCTAGTTAAGAAGTCTGAAAATGAAATGCGGAAACAACTATGCATGGAAAAAGTAAGATCAGGGTACCTATTAGCGAGTCCAGAAATATGTTATCAAGTTTTCTTACAAAGCTCGTGAATAGTTTATTGCAGCTGTAGCTTACGCCTTACAGCTTACATTATACCAGGCAAAAAATGTGAGGAAGAGTCCAAACACTAGTACAAAATCTCCATGAAGTCTACAGCACGGAGCATGAACAAAATGGAAGGTAGAGTGAAGACACTTGATACAAAGTTTACATCAACTGAACTCCATATAAAGCATGGAGCATGTTTATGGTTTAGACATCTAACAAGAAAGTAGGGCCGAAGAGTTGATCAACTGGATTCAGATAAGATAACCCAGTAGAAGCATTATAAGAAGCACTGTCAGACAGGGACACGCTTAGCTATAGAAATAGTACTAAATTTTGCAACACGCTTACCATTGGAACAACGATGTCCTCCATCCCTGTGCTACGCAAAAATGTGTAGGACAACAATCCAATGCTCTGTGTGGGGCTGAAAGCAAAAGAAAAAACCTGGGTTAATACCGAAACCGAATCAGCAGAAGAATAAAGAGAGAAAAACAAGGGTCGAAAAGATGAATAATCACAACTACAGCTAGTGGAGACTGAGCTTGAGAAATATGAGATCAGATATCACTAACTTCCAGAGGCAAATGGAAAACAACAGGAATTAATCCCCTCGGAAGGCAAGGAACCAATCATAAGGCCTAGAGCTCGAAACAAAGTGGGAAAATGCCTAACAGCTGCAATATCTTTCCATAGAAAAATGTGGAATGGGGTCATAGAAAAATGTGAAAGAAGACTTGCAACCTGGCAGCTGCAATATCTTTCCATGGGTGGTAGACTAACCTTGATAAACACTGTTCTGGACAGCATTCCTACCTACTACATGTCTCTGTTTCCAATTCCAACATCAATCCTAAAGCGGATGGACAGTCTAAGAAGAAGGTTCTTATGGGATGGAAATAGTGAAAGGAGCAAATTCCCACTTGTGAAATGGCGCAGAGTAACCCAACCAAAGCACCAAGGTGGTCTGGGAATCAGAGACCTAAAGAATCATAATAAGAGCATGCTTATGAAGTGGTTGTGGAGGTATACGCAAACCGAGGTAGGATTCTGGAAGAAGGTGATTGATGCCAAACATGGGAAACTCAATCATTGGTGCACCAAGAGAACTAGTGGGGTTGGTTTGTGAAAGCATATTAGCAGTAATTGGGAAGTCTTCTTTCATAATGTATCCTTCAAAGTAGGTGATGGTATGCACATCAAGTTCTGGAAAGACGAATGGATTGGAAACTCGCCACTGATGATCACTTACCCTGGACTTGCACAAATAGCCTGCAGCCTTGACTCCACCATTGCCCAAAACAAGGGAACTCCTGGAGTCTTAGCTTTAGAAGAGATATGCATGATTGGGAAATTAGTCAGTTATTGTCCCTTCTCTCTGAGCTGGAAGAACAAAGAATGGAAGACCACAGACATGACAGAATTATTTGGGGGAACTCGAAAGATGGTGATTTCGCGGTAAAGGATTGATACAACCTACTGTACACTCAGAATGGAATGATTGATAACTGGCCCTGGAAACATGTTTGGAGAACCAGATTACCACTAAAAGTTTCTTGTTTCGCCTGGACAACACTAAATGAAGCTTGCCTTACTCAAGACAACCTCTGCAAAAGAAACATAGTTCTAGTTAACAGATGCTACATGTGCCACCAAAGCTCTGAGACCGTTAGTCATCTGTTTCTGCATTGCACAAAAGCAGCTGAGTTGTGGAGCCTATTCTATTCTATTTTCGGTATGTGTTGGGTAATGCCTCGGACAGTTAAAGAAGCCTATGAAAATTGGTGTTCTTGGAGAGTTGATAAGGCCATCAAGAGGATCTGGAGAATGATTCCAGCAACAATTTTTTGGTGCATCTGGACAGAGAGGAATCGAAGGTGCTTTGATGGCAAATCAACTCCACTTCACTCTTTAAAAGCTAGATGCTTAGTTAGTTTATTCAGCTGGAACTTTCTTTATCCTGTTAATAGCTTTGAAGAATTTTTTGTCTTTGTTAGCTCCCTGATCCTAGCATAGCCATATGTAGTGGAGCTAACTTATAGAACCCCTTTTGTAATCATGCATCTGCTTGATGCTTTTCGTAATAAATTTCTTACTTCATCCAAAAAAAAAAGCCAGTCTAGGGGTATAAGTATAACAGACCTGTTACTGAGTCTTCATTTTTCCTTAATGTACCCATGTCAACCATTATACTCATCTTTCAGCATACTGAAATTGCTAAACATTGGACATGACCACACAGGATACTTGATTGCCCACAGTTTCATTTGAGATGATGGTAACTACCCACCAATCATTGGGCTACCAGTTTAGACATGGAAACCTGAGTATTTTATGTGGTCCTAATATAAGTGCTAGTTTTAGTATGTGCAGGTCCTATTCTATAGCTATCCAGTTATCCCCCATCATACAATTGTAGCCACAAACGTCACCCAATTGATCTAAATGTTCCACCATTTTAGGCAATAATTCAAAGCGGATCATGGAAATAAAATGCCCTCTCAATGACCCAAAACAAGAAACTAATCAGAAAAAGATCAGACCCAATTCACCACATGCATAGCCGAGCACTTACTCTTTCTTAATGTGATAGTAATAAGATAAAGCTTAACCTTTCTTCTTCTTCTACCTTTTTTTTTTTTTTTGATAAGGTAAAGTTTTATTCAAAAAGTATCAAGATGGTACAGCAGTACAGGAACTACAAATTACATCTCATCCATCCAGCTAAATACATAGTTCTCTGAACAGTTGTAAGAAGCCCATATGCTGATCCATATTTTCTAGCATACTATTTCTACACCAGACAAATAAATTCGTCAGACATCCATTCTAGACTCTAGAAACATGAATTTTGTTTCCTGCAAAACAAGTTTTATTTCTTTCCAACCAAATAGTCCAGATTAACCAAATAGGTATGGTCCTCCAAACTTGTTTTTTACTTTTTGAGACTCTTTGGCTTTGCCAGCATCCCATCAAACTCTCAATTTCTGTGGCATGATCCATGATACACCAACAAAATTGAAAAGGAGCTCCCAACACTGTCTAGATACTTAAAATGGAGAAATAGATGCTCGACAGTCTCCTGATCTTCTTCAAAAAGATAGCATCTGTTACTTAATGGAAAACACCTTCTCTGAAGATTATCTTTTATCCTTTTTTATTTTTATCATGTTATTGTCAAATAATATATTTTACTGATACTAAAGCTTTTTAAAATCAAAATCATCAAATTTACGTGCCTTATCAGCGTGATTGGCACGCATCTTGGCCACATAAACTATGTGTTGCCTCATAATCGTGGTCAGAGGCAAACTATGTGTTGCCTCATAATCGTGGTCAGAGGCGCTTATTAAGTGTCATTTCGTCAAGTAGAGGTGTTTAATTATTTTTATTTTTTTTGGGGGGGGGAGGGGGGGATAGGAGGCCGGCTTTCAAAATCGGGACAAATACAGGTGTCAATTTAGCTATTGACCAAGAATGTATGAATCTAAATAACATCAAAAGAAAAGGTTGCACATACGAAACTCGCCACGTAATGTGCTGATAAGTGGAGAGGAAACAATACACGAGTTATGACAATAACTTCGTACGTGAAATTCCAGTAACATGTAACCTCGATCAGTTTCCAAATTTATACTAACCAAATTGAGAAACGGAAGAATCAACAACATACCCAGTATGATCCCACAAGTGGGGTCTGGGGAGTGTGATCTGGGGAGTGTGAGATGTATGGAGACCTTACCTCTACCTCGAGTGAGGTAGAGGCTATTTTTGATAGGCCCTCGGCTCAAGAAAAAAGCTATGAAAACGGGATTGGAAAAGGAATATACAAAATACAAGAATAACACAGAAAGATAGAAATACCAAGTTGAAGAGAAGCAATGACATCAATATATTACAACTAACCCGGATAAATGAAACAACAGTGCTAATAAAAGCAAGCAGAGAAATGGAAGAATGGACCATTAAAATGAGGCAGAAGCTATAACCTTTTCCCTGGTTTCCCACCAGAACGAGAGAAAACAATTACATCAGCTCCAAGCCTCATGGTACTTGTCTTGAATCCATTCCCATCTACACAAAAGCACAAATAATTTATATCGCGAAGTAAACATTTACTGGTAAGTAGTCTTCCTTCGCTTTGGTGATCGAGTGAATGCAAAACTTCCACTAGGTCAAGGGTTAAAAACTACTATGAGACCATGTCTCAGAAAAACATTACTAGTAAATGAGACCACGTCTTAGAAAAACATTACTAGTAACCTAAACAACTGAACGGCAACTGGCGCTTGTTAACATCTCAATAAAAACTCACACTGTCCAATAGTATCTGCCATCTTGCTTTTCACAGAATATCCTAGCGACATGCAATGCCTCATTTTATCAGGGTCCATTCCACCACCATTGTCTGCAGAAGAATGGGCAAGATAAACAAACCAAGAGTGTCACAAAACAAAATAGAAAAGAATAAGACGACAGGAGTAGCACTGCATGATAAATAAACCAACAGTGTCACAAAATAAAGTAGAAAAGAATAAGACGGTAGGGGTAGAATTTAATACGCAAATAATACGACAAGGCGAAAAGTTCAGTACATCAACTGATCAAAGATATGAATATTTCAGAAAAGCTCAAAATAACATTTTTAAGCGTGGTTGCGGAAAGGTTTAGCCAGTTTATTGCTCCCATTTCCAAGAACCATAGCCTATCGAAAGTTTTTAAATAAACCATCTAACAGGCAACTCCATGATTGGGACACATCTTACTGACAACTAAAATACAGATGCTTGATTCTTCAACTTAAAATTGACATGGAACACAAAATCGATGTTCACAATACCAGTTCACATGGATTAAACTTCAAAGAAAAGCGAAAGAACATAATCATTCCCCTCTTTACAATCCTAATATGTCAAAGGAAAACGACAGGAAAAAAAAGGATACTGAATTGATTGATGGGGATAGTTACGAAGTAGTATTCCAAAATTAAAAAGGCTTTCCTGAAAACTGTGCAATGTAGTTCTATCATCTATGTGAAAAAGAAAAAGAAATCCAGTAAAGTTGAATACCTTCTATCAGAAGCATTCTGCTCCCATCTTTTTTGTTTTTGACCATATCGATGTTCACATACGTTGCTCCATTGGAGACCTTATCAAGGAGAGGTGTACTTAAAATGGTATGTAAAGTAGCAAGAAAGAAATACGAGCATTATGCCAAAAAGTATACCTCATCCAGTGCATTGTCCAAAAGCTCTGCAAAAGCTGCAGGACTAGATATGATCAGACAAATCTGTAAGGGTGTGTATCATATACTACAGTTGGATCAAATGTTACTATAGCTTACCTCCAAGTACCCACTTATGACTGGTGGCATTGGAATGTAAGAATTTGGGATGAACTCTGACGTGATCTATACCACCTACAAGATTAAGAAAGTACAACACACCCTTAAACTAAAACAATCCTCTCAACAAGAGCCCAAAAAGGGAGCACATAACATCCTTTCAAAAGAATACATAACCAAGAGATATTTAACACTTCATATAAGGTTATAAAAAGACTATAATAGACAACTAATTATGTCCACTGAAGAATGTGCAAAAAAGAAAAAATATCAAATTTATTAGGCGTTTGGACATACATTTGGTTGAACTTTTGAAGGAAAGAAGAGAAGATATTTGAAGTTCAAGTTATGTTTGGCAATGCCCTGCATTTCACTTGGAAAAAAAAAAACATCTCAAGTTTTGTGAGTGGAAAAGAAATTCAGTGAAAACTGGTTCTCCCCACTTATTCTAACCCAACTTCAATTTCGAGCGAAAAACTGGATACAAACAGTTCTTTTGAAAAAGTGAGATCGTTAAGATTGAGAAAATCTACAACAGTCCACCAAATAATACAATAAATTGAGATTAGGCTCCGGACTACTATCGCAAACTCCCCCAATATTCAACAAGATTGATAAAATCGAATTACAACTGTTATATCTTCGAAGAGCTACGCCTATTTCCCCATATTACAACAAGATTTAGACAATCCAATTTTCCCACACAGTTTAAGCTACACTAATCCACCAAAAAGCACACAACTGTTGGCATGAACGAAGAGAGGAAAAAGAAAGATCCATTTAAACTTAGGCATTTGGGCATAGAGTTGGTTGGAATTTGAATAAAGTGTATTTGAAGTTGAAATTGAAAAGAGCATTTGGAAGTTGAAGTTGTGTTTGGGCAGACATTTCACCAACAACTGGAAATTATCCTACTTGGAGGGTGAGATGCACGCAGACCTTATCCCTAACTTGGAAAAGATTGAGTGGTTGTTTCCGATTGGATGTGCATTTATCACAGGGCAAAGAAAAGTTGAACTTTTGTGAGCAGATTTTTTGAGGAATACTGGTTCTCCCCATTTAAGCTGCCATGATCCACCAAGAAAGCCCAAAATGTTGGCAAGCACGACATCATCATGTCATCCAAAAGAAATTTACAGGTAATCTTCTAACTACTACTCCTCTATCAACCCCCCCCCCCCCCCCCCTCTCCCCCAGATTACAACAAGATTTAGAGAATCTAACTTCCCCACACAATTTAAGCTGCAATAATCCAACAAAAAGTTATAACTTTCAAGGCTTAAGATACTACTCCTATTCTAACCCCCAAACATTACACAAGATTTAAACAACAATTCTCCCAAACAAATTAAGCTACCCTAATCCACCAAAAAACTCATAAATACTGGCATGCAAGAATTAACAGAGAGTTTAAGTTCCGTTCACCGTCAGTATACACAATCTTTTACACCAATCTGCAATCAGGTCATCCAAGAGATATTTACCGATAACCTCCTAACTACTCTTAAGCGACAAACAATCCACAATAACCAAATTAACAGAAAAAATTATATAAATAGCCAATAAATAACGAACCTGAAGTTAAACCTGCACTAACAGAAGAAGGAGCCCCTTCATAATCACCAGCTTTCCAAAACTGCTTATTCTCAGTAGTACTACTACTTACTTCTTTACTACTACTCTCCGGTGCCGGTAACGGCAATAACGGAGGACTTTCATTAACCGGCGGCAAAGGATCCAAAAACCCTAACGGCAAAGCAAAATTAACATCTTCTACACTTTTCCTCTTCTTCTTTGGCCTACTATTATTCCCGTCGGAATCGGATTCAGATTCGGAACTACTACTACTACTTAGATCAATAAACATTGATTCTTTCACCGGCGCCGGCTTAAACTTGTTATTATTTTCTATTATTTCTTGTTTAATTGCAAAATTAGGTTTCCCCATGCAGGAAAAAAAAGGGGAAAGTAGAAAGGGAAAGTTTTTTAATTTAAAAAGTGAAAAGTAGAAAGAAAGTGGAAGAGTAATTTAAGGAAGAAGAAGATTCAAGAATATAAGATGATGAACAGTCAGACACACAGTGTTTCACGTACTCGTTAGTAGTCGATGTTAATTGGCCTTAGGATTCTTTGAGATCTGTGCGGTTTTTTTGGTGGTGTGGGTGCGTATAGTATCCGTTTTAATTTACGGAAAAGAGGCAAATTTACCCCCTGAACTATCGAAAAGTGAACAACTTTGCCCTTCGTTTGCAAAGTGTCCCTTGTATGCCCCTGCCATTTTGAAAAAGGGTCACTCTTACCCTTATATACTAACAGAAAGGCAAGTCACGTTTTTAGCCCATTTTTAACAAAAAAAAAAGCTGATGACATGGAGGGCACGTAACAAAACCCATTAACCCACCTAACATATCCATTTACCATAGAAATAATCCGGACTCACTTTAGTAAAAGGGCTGTAGCCCTCCTTCTTATATGCTAAATCAGACCAAAAAATTTAGAGAGAATGAAAAGTTGAACATGAAGATCTATGTCATCTAAGGAGGGGATTTCGTCCATTTGAAGGTTTACCATTAGTTGGAGTATTTCAGATATGATTTTATCAATAGAAGAGAAAAAAAAGTTCATATTTTATTGTTCAATTTTTGAGTAAAATCTAATATTAGGGTTCTAGTTTGTTAAATTGGATCGGTATACTCGTGTAGATATTGGGTATGGCATGATGAAGAGATTCCTTCAAGAGCATTACTTGTGATGATTAATTTAAAATCATTGTTGGACAAAACTACCATTAAATGAGACTATTTGAAACATAAGGTTGATGAAGTTGAGGCCGCTAATATTGTCAAGGATTACAAAGCTAGTAATTTAGAGGATAAAGTTCGAAAATAGAAGAAGTTTACTTTGATTTCATGGATTTTGTTCGTTGGAATCTTTGTGGCGAAGTTGATACATCAGTGATGTGGTATTGTTTAAAGTGTTTATTGTTGTAGTTCTTATTGTGAAATGAAAGTTGGTATGTACTATTGTATTGTTTGTTGGGTTGGAATATCTGTGGCGGAGTTCACACAATATTAATGATGTGGTCTGTTGTAGTTCTTACTAACTATTTGTTTTATAATTTGAGATAGCAAATGTGTTTAACTATAAATCATCACCAACATAAGGTAATTTGGTAACTTTCTAAACGACAAATTTGAGGTTTTGATCTTCTCAAATAAAACTAAAATTGTCTATCTTGAATCCAACTAGAAAAACGAGAATATATCTAACATTCCATTGTCCTTAAATGAATCTCTTGCAAGGACATAGTAAGAAAAATGGCAATTGGTTTGCCCAGTAGAACCAATTTAGGAGGTTGCTACTTGCAACTCTTGGTCCATGGACTTTTTAGTTGGATGATATGAGGACATTTTTTCAGTTTGGAAAGACATACAAGAAAGGCGAATTTGGAGAGGCTAACCATCAATACACTTAGCAGTACACACAATTTTTGAAGAGTGAATAAAAAAGGAGAGCCTAACCATTAATATACACAATCTTTGGCCGAAACTTGGCTATGCATCCACATAGTAATACTTTTAAACACCCAAACGTCAAACTTAAAAGACTTAAAGTAGATAAAATCCAAACACCATACATCATTGCACCAAGTTTACTGCATATGTCTACATTACAACTAACCAAAATGCATAAATATTATCCAATCAAACTGCATAACGTCAGCTTAATACCAAACAAAAAACGTGTGCAGATTTTTAACATTCAAACTACACAAAATATGTCTAGATTTCGAACAACCAATTACGTAAAAGCTGATTAATTTTGGTTGTTACAGACCCATCTTCATACAAATAGTTCTAATGATAGACTTGAGGGAAAAAAAGTTTCAACATATATTTATACTTGTTCATCCCACGGCCCTTCTAGCCTTCAACTTAGAAATCTTCTGTTGTCTTTCAATTTACAATTGATTTCTACTTACTGCATCCTTGCCTCTCCACCCGAGCTTGCTAGGCGACCCGAGCTTGCTAGGCGAGTATAGCAGATTAGTAGGTTCATTGACACCATATTTATCTCCGGTGAAGTTGATCACCCTTATCCCAGATTGTCCAATTTATTCTAATCTTCTTTCAATCCTTACTTCTGCTTCAGAGATAAATTGGGGCCTTATGTCTGGATCAGATTCATTGTCAACAGCTGGACCATAAGGCATGTATTGCTCTTGTGTAAGCCTTGGTGTAGGCATGAACACAAACTCATCGTCCACACTTGGTAGAGGTGTAGAACACAAACACATCGTCCAAAACTAGAACCCTAATATTAGATTTTACTCAAAAATTGAACAATAAAATATGAACTTTCTTTTTCTCTTCTATTGATAAAATCATATCTGAAATACTCCAACTAATGGTAAACGTTCCTTCAAATGGACGAAATCCCCTCCTTAGATGACATAAATGTTCTTGTTCAACTTTTCATTCTCTCTAAGTTTTTTGGTCTGATTTAGCGTATAAGAAGTAAGGCTACAGCCCTTTTACTAAAGTGGGTCCCGGTTATTTCTTTGGTAAATAGATATGTTAGATGGGTTAATGGGTTTTGTTACATGGCCTCCATGTCATCAGCATTTTTTGTTAAAAATGGGCCAAAAACGTGACTTGGCTTTTTGTTAGTATATAAGGGTGAGAGTGACCTTTTTTTAAACGGCATGGGCATACAAGGGATACTTCGCAAATGAAGGGCAAAGTTGTTCACTTTTCGATAGTTCAGGGGTAAATTTGCCCCTTTTCCGTTTAATTTATATGGTATAGTTTGATTCAATTTTTTTTAAAATAAATAAGTAAATAATATTTATATATTTATAAATATTTAGTGGAACATGTAGTTGTAATACTCCATTTTAAATTAATAGTGTAAAAAATATACCATCGATATATGTTAATTAAGCTTTAGTTTTAAACGTAAAATTATGTCAATTTTTCAAACCGAAGACAACGGCTTCGATCAAAAATGAAAAATTGGCTATGGAAAAGTCGGTGATAATGTTGTGATATGATCAAGTTTGAAAGTCAGTGTAGACCAATCAACTGACAAATTTGTGACCAAGCAGAAATTCATATGATCAACTTAGAAAGTCAAAGAGTAGTGTAGTAGCTAGCACATATGAGATCGGTTCCAAGTGTTCTCATGAGTTTACTGCTGTTGCTTTTTGCTTGTTCTATTAATTAATTGTATAATAATGGTAATTTCTTTAGCAACATTTTGATAGGGTGTGTAAATGATATTCTTTCTCAAATAATATACTGAATAAATTTTTAAATTTTGGTGTGTGCATTAAGAAATTTTTTAATACTCCCTGTTTAATTATTTATGGTTATTTGACTAAATTAATATTTGTGTGAAAGAGAAGGTAAATGGAACCCCAATATGGTGTGATAATACATTATTGTATAATTTAAAGAAGAAATTATTGTTAGTTGGATAACATTATTATATTATATAGCATGGATATCTACTATACTAAATAAAGTTTCCCAACATAGAGAACTTCTAAATTTGTATTGATACAACTACAAAATTCTCCTTTGTTCCATTTCATCAAAGTAGTGGTTTTGTTGAAATAGTATTGGCAAAGAGTACAAATAAAAATGCTAAGATATGCCAGACGGCTATACTATTAAGTACTTTCTCTGTCTGTTTTATTTATCATGTCTCTTATAAATATTCTCGCAAATATTTGTTATTTTTTGAGTTCAGGGCATTTTTTTTCATTCTACCCTTAATAGTAATTGTTCTTAAAGACCACAAATATGTCAAATTTCAATTATGAATTAATATTATAATTTTTTAAATATTGAATTAATACACTTTTGAAGAACATGTAAAAGAAAGACAATGAGACATGGAGTATCTCATTTTATTAATTGAGAAATTCAAGGCATGTTTGTACAAAGCACGAGGTGCACTTAGTAAAAATGTTGGGAGGGGAAAGTCGATGTTCGAGGCGGACGCACCCTAACTTACTCGCCTATGGTGCTCTAATAAGATACTACTCACTCCGTTCTACTTTAGATGAACCCATTTGACTTTACACGAAATTTAATAAAGAGAGAAGCCTTTTGAAACTTGTGGTCTAAAATAAGTTATAGATATTTGTGTGGCTACAAATCATCTAGGGATGAGTAAAAGTGAATATTTCTTTCCAAATTTAGAAAGAGGTCGTTCTTTTTTAAACCGACTAAAAAAGAAATAGGTTCATCCTTTATGAAACGGAGGGAGTAATATACTACTACGTGCCAAGTTATGTAAGGTCTTTTTAAAATATTTGGGCAGGTGAACTTCGACAAAACAAATTTTTATGTCCATTTACAAAATAGTAACATCTTATTAAAAACACCTATGTCATTCTTACAATTTTATATGGTATTTTTTTGGTGATTTAGTTTTGTAATTCTTTGAGGGGTTCATGGTTTTTTTAGGAGTGATGTGGAAGTAAAGGTGAAAGGGGCATATGGCATGAAAGTTAAGGTTGTCTTCAAATGTACCAACACTTCACGAAATATGTTTTCTGAACCACTCCTGCTGCCCAAAATTGGGTGTGGAAAATTATGCAATATTTTGTGTTGTTCCATTCACTAAGGGTCGTTCGGTTTGGGTTTCTTTTTACACGAGTATTAACTATTAATGTGGGTATTAATAATGTAGATATTAATAATGTGTGTATTAATAATGTAGGTATTGATAATGAGGGTATTAGTTATGTGGGGTTTAATAATGTAGGTATTATATTATAACGTAGGGATTATTTGTTGAATCAATGATATATTACAAATTAACAAAAAATATTATTAGTTAAAATATTTATTTACTCCTTAAATAAAATTTAGAAATATCCTTATTATTATGAGGGTTAATTTTGTCATTTTAAATTTTAATACCTGCATTATTAATACTCACATTATTAATACCACCTTCTACCCCGCATAAAATAATACATAGATTCCCGCATTAATAATGCGGGTATTAATAATGCGGAATATACAAAAACGCAACCAAACGTTGCACTAATTTTATGTGGGTATTAAAATTTCACAAAACCAACCGAACGCTGCGCTAAATTAACGCTAAGTTTTGTGCGGGTATTAATAGTTAATAAGGCAAACCGAACGACCCCTAAGATTTGTAATTTTGCAGTGACCATTTAATTATGGCGTCGACAAGAATATAGCGCGCCAAAGTTCATAAAATTGTGATATTTAGACTTTATAATTTTATGATTCGAACGGTATCTTTCTAAGTCCGAATTATAATTCTTAAAGAATAATGAATCTATTATACTTTTATATCCTTTTATTTTATTACTTCCCAAAATTTGTCTAGTTCTTCCTTCTCACCCCAATTTCCTTGAATAAATTTCCTCTTTATTGGGTAAAAAATGAGTTGATTGCCTCTATGGTCACTCAACTTTGGGTAATTGGCCACCATGGTCACTTATCTTTGCTTTGTCTTTCTATGGTCACTCAACTTTGGGTAATAGGTCACCATGGTCACTTATCTTTGCTTTGTCTTTTTATGGTCACTCAACTTTGCCCAAGTAGCTCCTATGGTCATCCAACACAGAAATCCTAATGTCCGTTAAAATTTTGCTGACGTGGCAACTACAAAAATATTTTGGCAAGTTACATAAATAGAAAAAAATTAAATTATTTAAGACCAACCCAATTAAAATTATAACCCCACCCAAGAGTTCTTGCTTTAGCTGCCTATTTTTCCAAAAAATTGCTATTTTTTCTTTAAATATATCAAGAAAGCCTTCTGGTAACACATTTTCAATATTAATTTCTTCACGTAATGAAAATCTGAGCACCCAAATAAAGTTCGTCTCACTTAGCTCATTCACTTACAAATGAAACATAAACATACCAAGACTCATTCTTCTCAACTAGCCATCGAATAATCTTGGAGCTTTCCTCATTCTCTATTGTTGTTTTCATTTCATGAATAAGTGGACCCACAAGTGTGACCTTTTTTTTTTTGCTTAAAGTTGAGAGATAATCCACATACTTCCCTTCAATTTCATTACAAATATTGATCAAAATAATATCATGGGATATTGCAAACCCACTGAAAGCAAAATTTGGTCCCAAGAAGTTGTTCATCTTGGCAGCGAGTTAGAGTTGCTTTGCCGCATAGTCCTTAAGAAAATTATCTGAGAATGCAAAATCTCTTGAACCAGCTTTGCTAAAGAAAAACAATATTACTTAAACAAACTGTGAAATACTATATAATAAATAAAAAATTTATGCCACTTCAATGAAAAAAATTCAGCTTATAGAAAGCGTCAAAATCCGCTAATGCGTTAAGGCCAGACACTGATTCATTTGGGTGCTCAGATTTTCATTAGGTGAAGAAATTAACGTTGAAATGTGTTACCAGGAGGCTTTCTTGATAGATTTAAAGAAAAATGAGTCATTATTTTTGGAAAAATTGGCACCTCAAGCAAGAACTCTTGGGTGGGGTTTAATTTTAATTGGGTTGGTCTTAAATAATTTAATTTTCTTCTATTTATGGAACTTGCCAAAATATTTTTGTAGTTGTTGCGTCAGCGAAATTTTAACGGACAAAGTTAGATGACCATATGAGCTACTTGGGCAAAGTTGAGTGACCATGGAAAGACAAAACAAAGATAAGTGACCATGGCGGCCAATTACCCAAAGTTGAGTGACCATAGAAAGACAAAGTAAAGATAAGTGACCATGGTAGCTAATTACCAAAAATTGAGTGACCATAGAAGCAATCAACTTGGTAAAAAATCTTTCATAACTAAAATAACATATGTGAAAGAATTACAAAACTAAATCTCCAATTAAACTAGTAAGCTCCACATCATACATGTTAATTACTCCATAAAAGTGATCGTTAACTTAATTTTAATGCACTAACATCGCTACACTTCCTTTGTAATGAAAAATGTTACTCAACTTTACTTAAATAATGTATCAGCCATTAAATTACTTGTTATAACCATAAGATACACAATGTTGCCTAAGTATCGTAGATAGTGATGGCATTATATTTAGACAAATATGATTTGAGTAAATTTTCTATTCCAAATAAATTAATAAAAAATATTGATATTTAAAACTTAAGCGGACCTGTATTACTGTTATACAAAGTGTTTAGTCATTTTAATTTAATGAAGTAAAAACTGAGCAATGATCCATGAAATTAATCTATCTCCTTAAGAGCTCGTCTAAGGTCAATGATGTTTTTACTTTCAATTATCAATAAAAATATGTTTTTACTTTCAATTATCGTGACTTAGAACTTTTAATTTGTTCAAATATTAATATTGGAATGCACATAAATTGTCAATAAAATAAGTTTGTGAAATTTCTATTGTCGCTGATGGGTATTCAAAATCATGCCTAATATTCCTTTCTTATGAGGTCCAAAATTTAGGTCCTAATGTTGTATTCTTTTTTTTAAAAAAAAAAATGTTTGAAGATTGAATTGCAACAACTAAATTGACGTTAATATTTGGCTAACGTTTCTTTATTGGTCCTTAGAAATTTTTATTGTTAGTAAGCTTTTCAATATACTCCCTCTGTCCCACTTTTTTTGTCATACTTTCCTTATTAGTCTGTCCCAAAAAAATTGTCATACTTCTAAATTTGGTAATAATTCAACTTCAAACTTACTTTTTGACTCATTTATAGCCACACAAATATACATGACTTATTTTAGACCACAAGTTTCAAAAGTTTTTCTTACTTTATTAAACTTTGTGCCAAATCAAACTATAACAAACAAATAGGGACGCAGGGAGTAACATCCTCAAACAAGCTAATTAGAACTACATATGGAAGTGGGAGAGGAATTTTCATTGATAAAATTTTAGTATACAGGTTTTTGAATTTTGACAATGATAACCAGAAGAAATATCGTTTTCTTTCTTGATTTTTATTTTAATATCTTACACCTTTTAACTTGCCAAACAAATTATTGCTCCAGTTTTAATGGGGCATCTGCAAAAATACGACACCGGAAGTTTGGTTTGCCAAAATGTCCTCACTAACAGATGTTTAGCAAAAATGTCCTCATTAGTTTAATGAAATTTTTTTTGGACCAAAATACTCCTACAAATCAATAAAAAGATGCGCCCCAGTCCCTCCCCTTCCTTTTCTCCATTCACGCTATCAAGAAAATCATAAAACCCTATTCTTTTTACAGATTGCTTTGTTCAAGGGAAAATTCAACGTAAGATTTCTTCAAGTTGCAAGGGTAAAGTTCTCTGCAACTATTGCCAAGAGTTTAAGTTCTACTACAAAGACTGAAAAATCTCTGAAGTATTAGCAATAACCAAGACTTTAAACTCTACTGCAATGGGAGGCTGTGTAAATACTTCTTGCCTATTGCCAAGACTTTAAGTCATGTTGTCATGGTCTCTACAACTACAGAAAAAGTCTCTACAACTATTGCCAATAGCCAACACTTTAAATTTCAGCAGAAGGGGGGGACTTGTACAAATAGTCTCTGCAAGTATTGACAATTGCCAGAACTTTAAACTTTAGTGGAATGAGCAACTTGTACAAATAGTCTCTGCAAGTATTGCAATTGCCAAGACTTTTACCTATATTGCAATGCAAAACTTGCAGAGAAAGTCTCTGCAACTTTTGGCAATAGCCAAGGCTTTAAGTTCTGGCAAGGGGGACCTTACACTAAAAATCTCTAAGAGTATTGGCAATTGCCAAGACTTCTACCTCTAATGCAGTGAACAAGTTGGAGACAAAGTCTCTGCAACTCCTGGCAATAGCCAAGACTTTAAGTTCCGGCGAGGGGAACCTTACACTAAAAGACTCTAAGACTATTGACAATTGCCAAGACTTCTACCTCTACTGCAGTGAACAAGTTGGAGACAAAGTCCCTGCAACTCTTGGCAATAGCCAAGACTTTAAGTTCTGGCAAGGGGGACCTTACACTAAAAGACTCTAAGAGTATTGGCAATTGCCAAGACTGCTACCTCTACTGCAGTGAACAAGTTGGAGACAAAGTCTCTGCAACTTTTGGCAATAGCCAAGACTCTAAGTTCTGGTGGAAGCGACAACTTACACACAACATCTCTGTAAGTATTGGCAATAGCCAAGACTTTAAACTCTACTGCAATAAGCAACTTGCAGAGAAAGTCTATGCAACTCTTGGTCATGGTCAAGATTTTAAGTTCTATGCAAAACATGAATATCTAATAGCCATAGACAATAAAAACCTTCAAATTACTGAAATCAAGCAAACACAAGAAAAAAAATCCCAAATTTCTAGCACACAAAGAAGAAAGAAGGAGGCCAGGAATGAAGAAATAGAGAAGGAAATCTTTCAGCGTGAATTAAACAAGTTGGGGGCCACACAAAGAAGAAAGAAGGAGGTCAGGAATGGGAAAAGATAAGGAAACCTTCAGCGTGAATTAACACAGGTTGTGGGGCAAAATAGTCATTTCATAAGGGGTATGATGTGGAGGGCATTTACTTAAAATATTTGTAAGTGGGGGCAATTAGGTAAGACCATGTCTTATTGAGGACACTAGGTGAAATTTTTTGGTTTTAACTTTCACGAGATTCACAGAAATAAGACACTTTCAGTGCCAGTGTTTTAACTTTTGACTTCCCCTAGAAAATCATCTAACAAATTAGCCTCAATGACAGAACTTAGAGCACTTCTTGGCGGACTGCCATAAAAGTTAAGAATTAAACACTTCTTCTATTAAACACTTTCAGTGCAGCTAAAACATAAACACTTCTTTTGTCAGGGTTAAAACCTTAAACACAGGCGGCCGTCAAGCCAATTGGTGAAATTTTAAGTCTACTCTCAAGCATCGGGTTATTCTGATGAATAGCCAATTTCTAAGCTATTCAAAGAGAAACAACCAGCTGCTACAAAATTTTAGAATAATACCCATAATTTAAGAACATGGGAGAGTTTTGAATAATAGCCATTAAAACATCACGAAATTTTAGCGACTAACTGAACTCTAGAAAAATTTCTTGAATTTAGTTCAATGTTCCAGGATATTTTCCTGGTGCTTCATATTTTGCTGTACCACTAGGACTTTAAACTAAATCCCAGTATTTCTGGGTGTTTAGCTAAAAGTCCGAGGAGAATTTCATGGACCTTTAGTGACTACTTTTCAAAATTCATCCGTATTTTCTTAGGTTACGGTTAGTTCTCTAAAAATTTGTAAATATGCTACCTATTTCTCTTTAGAGGCCTGAAAAATGGCTACAAACTTAAATTTTAGGAAAATTTACACTAGATGACAATCCTAATAGCTAAATTACAAAAAATACCGATACTTTTAAACATTTACCCTAAATAACGATACTTTTAAATATATTACCCTACATACCATTTACTCATTTCCCCCTTTCTCCTATCACAAACCCTAATTTCTCTCTCTTTTTTTTCTCCTCCTCCCCCCACCACCCACCCAGCCGCCGTCCCTCCTCCATCTCCGGCGACTAGAACCTCCTGTCGTCCTTCCTCCTCCATCTCCGGCGACTAGCTGCTGCTGTTTCCTCCTACTCCGGCCAAGCAGATCTCTGCTCCGATCTGCTTCTCTTGCTCTTCTTTTTTTTTTTTTCCTGTTTTGTTTGTTTTGGAAGTGTATTAATGTGTATGTGTATTTTTTTGTGTAAAAATACACATTAAAATCTTTTCAAATGGCTATTTAATTTTTTGTATTGTTATTGTATATTTCTGTATTTTTTGCATTTTCAATTGTATGTTTGGAATTTTTTTGTTGTGTATCTGTATATTTTTGTATATTTCTGTATTTTTTGCATTTTCAATTGTATGTTTGGAATTTTTTTGTTGTGTATCTGTATATTTTTTGTATATTTCTGTATTTTTTGCATTTTCATTTTTGTATAGCTTTTGTATGTTGTGAGTGTATATAAATGTATATTTTGTATATTTTAAAATTTATGTATGTTTATGTATTTTTTATTGGTTAAATATATTTTTTTAAAGTATGAATTTGTATTTTTGTATGTTTTATGCTTGTTTTCCAGATTTACAAAAAAAAAAAAAAAAAGATTTTCCGGCGACCTGCCGCCGGCGGCCGGTGGTGATCGGCCACCGGCCACCGGCGACATACCTGAAACTGAAGCAGTGGCTTGGGGGAGAAGAAGAAAGCTTCATTTCCATGGTTTTGTGGTAACTTGTATATGTTTTGTAAAGAAGCTATTGGTATGTTTTGTAAAATTGAATAGTATTGGTATTTTTTGTAAATTTGTTATTAGGGTTGTATATTTGTGTAATTCACCCTAAATTTTATTATTATTTTGGACCAAGTCTAAGAAAGGATGAACGATCAGCCCAGCAGTGGGTAGACATGCAAAAAATTTCACCGTATGCCCTTCATAAGGAGTGGTTTTACAAAATTACACGTGCTAAGAAATGTTTTAGCAAAATGCCCTTATTTAGTCCGCAAGCCAAGACTTCAAGACAAAAAATTTGTAAGTCTTGGCAATTGGCTATACTTCAAGGGCAAGTTCTGTTTTGCCAATACTTCAAGTTATACGGCGAGAATGCAGGGAAAACTGGAAGGGGCAAGTCTTGACAATTGCCTAGACTTACGATACAGTGCAACAAGTGTTGCCTATTGCCAATACTTGTCGTGCAAGTGTTGGAAAATCGAGCAGGAGTCAATGGTAAGTCTTGGCAAATTGCAAGGACTTACGGCCTAGTGCGACAAGTATTGCCTATTGCCAATACTTGAAGGGATAAGTGTTGAAAAACGAAAAAATATAACGGGAAGTCTTGGCCCCAAATTTTTGTCATTAAATCTTAACGGGAGCATTTTTGCAAACCATCTCTTAGCGCGGGCAAAAAGGCAAACCATTGCTTTCCGTCATTCCGTGTCATATTTTTGCAAATGAGCCGTAGACATGGAGCAGCGCCCACCAACTTTTGTTGTTCAGGAAATCAAAATTCACATCAATATTAGAAAAGAAGATCAAATTTTAAGTATTCATAATGCTAAAAGCTTGGTAAGATTTGATCGAGAATACTGACGAGTGACAAAAGAGTGGAAAATTTGCTTAAGTCACATGTTCAAATAGTTGGTATGGTATTTTGTTAAATTCTTTTATTGTATTCCTGGCTCTGTTTAAGAAGACACCAATTGGACTAATATTGCATGTTTGGGTGGAGATTTGCCCATGGTGTTTAAACTTTTATATGTTGAAGAATCACCAAAAGAAGAAGAAAACTCAATTGAAAATTCTGTAGGCGCTAACATGCCTGGAAGCTAGCTGTTCTTATTTTTCATAAGAGTAATAAATCTTGGTTCGATGAACCAAATGTTAAATGTGGTCAGGTTTAATAAGATATTACTCTTGAATAAAAAATTATCATTATTTTTTTTTCTATTTTCTTTATTCTACAATTAGAAAAGTGACGGTACACATTGCACTAAAATAGAGATCCAAGAATGATTATCGTTGAAGTCTATCAATAATCGAGCCGAATATGGTGTATCATAATAAGAGATTTGCTTTTTCTATTAATTTTTGTCGAAATCAATAAATAATTTTTGAATGAGAGAAGCATGAGTCGAAAAAGATAATTCTCAATTGATTCTACCTCATATTTTATTATGAAGAGAGTAGATATTTTTATCGAAAGATTAGAAAAATTGGTCTAGACCTGCGGAATGATTTGAAAGATCCAAAAATCAAAATAGATGGTTATTTGCTAACCATCAGTCACCAACGGTTAAAACTAATAAGACAGTACTCTACTCATGACGAGTAGCTTATGAGTGATAATGACTGCACAAGGTTCACAAGCCAAGAGAGAAATAATTAAGTTTTTGATTTTTGTTTTTGCTTAACTAAGTTTTTGAATTTCTATAAGAAGAATGTCTTGTAATCAAGGTTACTAAAGATTAAGATTATAATGGACTTAAACCATCATTCTGATCCAGACACAGACACTAGTAGGGGTGTTTAATTATGGGTCGCTATGGTTCAATTTTTAACTTATCGGTAGCGGTATATCGGTTATCGGTATATAATTATGTGAAATCAATATCGTACCGATAAGCTATCGGTTTATCAGTATCGATTCTTAACAACTCATTAGTTAACGATTTTGTAACCGATATTACTAATAACTATTATTGAAATAAGCAACACTAGTAAGTGTTCTCACGTTTTACACCTCTATATGGATTACATGTTTAATGGTGATAAACAACACTAGAAGACACAAAAAGCGTATTCTAAGTTACTATAGAAATGGTAAGTATGCATACATTGAGAATTCTCCACCAAAGGAATCTGCAAAAAGTCTATTTACGTGATCAAAGCAGCTCTATGACTAAGAAGTAGGATTCCATTCGCTAAAGTTTTCATCCAAGACCTGCTAACATGACTTAAAGTAGAAATCAATATTATTAACGGAATAAACTTATAAACTAAAGTTGTACCAATTTAAAAATTAAAAGGTCTAGTAAATAATAATTTATAGAATAAAATATTTAAAAATTATATTAAAAGAAATACTTTATCGGTATATCGGTACGGTGGTGGTAAAAATATATAAACATCATTACTGTACCGACATATTATCGGTATTAAAAATCAATATTATTACCGAACCAATATACCGTTATACCAATATCATTATACTTATTGATTCGGCTATCGGTACCCACCCAATTTTGCACAATCCTATTCACTACTGATGGTACACTCTATTTTTACACAATTTTCACTCAAAGTCTCTTTATTTATAAGCCGAGGACCTTCCAGTGATCTCCAGCTTTGATTAGAATAATAGTAGTAATAGTTTAGAAGGGAAAAGAGACACAAATCCGAGATTGACCTTAAATAATTGGTTTAGTTGGTCAACTTATGGAAAAAGATTTAATACACGTATCAGTCCATTTTGGCAAAAGTTCATCTTTATTGATGAACATACTCGCCAATCAGGTGTACAAAGTCGCGTTTCAATAAATTAATAATGTACATTTTCCAGGAAAATTTCCCCACTAAGTTTCAGTAAGTTATAGTAGCTTAGCAAGAAAAAAAAAAAAAATTTATATTAGTTCTCTCGTATACTTTGTTTTAGGTATGCACAGTTCACCGTTATGGGATATAAGCTTGCGCAAAATTAAATTCCCAGAAGATGCAATTTTATAGTGAAATTTACTCATTGTTTGAGTTTGGCAGTACATCAATTTTGAGAGTCAACTTATGCTTTTGCGTAATTTCTTTGTTATAAAACAGACATTTGGATAACATCGGCAAACTTACTTATTGAATATTCATGACATCTGAATGCATCTTACACCAGAATCTTTATTAATTTAAAGACCTAATAATTCACGTTACAAACATATTAAATGTAAAATTATTGCAGCATTCGTTCAGCGTAACAAACTATCAGAACTTTTTTCCGTTGTCAAAAGGGAAAAAAATATTTAATTTAATCAAGACCAAGAACTTTGAACTCTCTTATATGTCAAGAAATTTTTCTAAAAAAATAAAGGAATTATTGGAAGGATAAAATTAACTTCATAAAGTAATAGAAGATGTCTCACACGATACATTTCAATTGGAGTTCTATATAACGTGTGCGACTAGACACAACCAACGGAATAAGCTAAGTAAACTTGTCAAAAACATGAATATTTGTATATTGATGACGAATTATTATTATTTATTTTAAACTCTTTAGAAACTTAATGCTTCCAAAATATAGTCAAGACCCCCTATAAATTAAAAGTGAACAAGCACAGCTATTATATAATTGATCATTATTAATCAGATCGAAGATCAATTATAAAACAAGGCTTAATTTTCGCTAATGGCATTTATAAATCCTGGTTACGTACCCCCATTATGGCGCACACAGAAATTAGCTCTACTCATCAAGTCATAGACTTTATTATTATTACATAAAAAATTACAAACTATTTCATTACATATATAGGGGAGTTGATTATACAGAAGCCATCATCTCCTTGTCCATTATTTGGAATTTAATACTAACAGTTGGATTTTTCTTCGTTGACAATGCAATAGTTTTGTAGTATTAAGAACTGTGTCTATTTGGCCAGTGAGTAACCTCTATAGGCAACAACTATATCCGGGGCTTTATCTGCTTTAGCCATCCTTTATTATGGCCTTTAATGGCCTTTTCTATTTCATCATAAACACTTCTCTGAATAAGCCAAAGGTTATTCTTTCCCCTTATTTGAAATCTTCAAAGTATGAGCAATTCAACTAAGATAAAAATGAAGCCTATGCTCAATTTAGCTTATGATAGAGGCTGAACAAAAGAAGCTACTAATTTTTTTCCCTCTTCTTCCATTTTCCTCGTCAAGTGTGCAAATAAAATTTGGTTTACTCGACTGTTATATTCTTTTCATTTAACCATCTGATATCAGAAACTCATTATTCCTAATACAAATTCGTGCCGGGAGGAGTTATTTTGTTTGTTAAGAGAGCCAATGAATAGTGAAATGGGGAAGGTGAAACGTAAATCCACTTCTTCTTTACTTAAGAAGTTGGAGAAATATCTATCAATGAAGAAACCAACTTTGTCCAAGAGCAAATCATGGCACAACACCACTACAACAACAACAAAGAATCAGGTAGCTCCTGATGGCTGCTTTTGGGTGTATGTTGGACCAGAGAAAGAAAGGTTTGTGATAAAGACAAAGTATGCAAATCATCCATCGTTCAAGCCGTTGCTTGAAGATGCTGTAAAGGAATATGGTTATAATTATAGCCAAGGCCCTATTTTGTTACCCTGTGATGTTGATCTGTTCTATAACGTGTTGGCTGAAATAGAAAGCAGCAAAGATACTGATCAGCCAACAGGGTGTAGCTCATGCAGTCCCTTGTTTAGTCCTGCTAGGCGTTTGGGTAATGGCCAAATGGCTAAGGGTCATGGTTCTTTTCAAATTCTTACTCCACCAAGATTGCGCAAGCTCAACTCCTTTAATTGTGTGTAAGAAGTTTGTTAATAACAACCACCAAGTGTCTGGCAGTAAATCAAGTGAGTGAAAATCATAAGAAATCGGAGTTTAATCCCCACACGCAAAAAAAGAAGTGCTCCAGTTTAATTGCATGCTGGCATGATATATGCGGGTTCATCATCACTCATCAGGTTAATGTATTGTGTATATGAAGGAGCTAAGGACGATATATGTTTTGTTTGATGAAGATAAAGGCAGAAGAACAAATTAAATATAGTTTTACCGATTTTTGCTCTTGTATAATACAGTAGTAGAAATTATGGCAGATATGCAAGGATGCTAATACATGCAAAAAAAAAAAAAAAAAAAAAAAATTGCCTGTGACTTGTTGTCTCAAAATATTGTACAACAAATTATAAATGATGTTTGGCTAATTATCCTACCACTTCTATTTTTTACGTGTCTCTATCACAAACTGTTATTTTCTAATGTTGTCGAAAGATTTTTTTTTTTTTTCCTTTAGCCGGAGGGCACTTTATTTAGTTTCACCTACATTACCAAATAGTACCAATCAACTGATTCATCTCAAGGTTTGTATATTGGATTTTAATAAACAATATTGAGGTCAATTCCAAGCCCCCAGCACCTCACTTGGAGGTAATTCTGGAGTTTTAATTAAGAAAAATCTCAAGGTTTGTATATTATAACAATCTCAAACCTCACTAATTAAGATTAACCAACCAAAGTGATCTTCTACGTGTCTGTCCTTAAGCCAGCCATTTGTGAGTCGGATTCTTATAATATTACACTTAGTTGTGATAATATCCCTTTTTCACATTAATAAAGTAGCACGAAAACTTGATTATTTTAGGAGGAGAAATTGACTTTGGTATTGAATTAAGTTGAAGTTATGAAACAAAAACCCATGAATACGAGTTCAGAGAAATTTTAGAGCCACGAGAACTAACTATATTATATACTTGCCTAGTAGCGTTTATTTAATTAAGCAGGTTTGAATAGAACGAGTTGACATAAATGATGACAATTGAGTCTCAAGAGGGAAAATATATGATATAAATTTGATGGTTTCAATTTTTCTAAAATTTCAGCAATGTATATATGTATTTGAAATTATAAATTCAAATATAATAGTATTTACAAATATATCCAAATACTATACGAAAAAAAAGTAGGTTCGATTGACCTCGCAGGATACAAGATGCATCCATGGTAGGAGTAAAAGATAGTGAGAGGCTTAGGTGATATGTACCTTTTGAATTGCTATAAATAAATACTGCAGTAACTACATTGGGGATCTCCTGGTCTTTTTCCCAAATTTCAAATTGTCTTTTGGTTAATGCCAAAAGGATAGGAAAGAACAAATTTGGTGGACAACTACGTACCAAATTGAGATTAGACCGGCCATTAGCTTTGAAATAATTAATGTACTACATAAAGTTGTCATTTACCATACTTGAAAATTCACACGTCCCTTTCTACATAATTACAACCTACAAAATCTAATACTCCTAGTTCGATACCCTTTGGAGATTATTATAGTAATAGTTTTGGAGAGCGATTAAGACCCTTAAAACGTCATTTTCTACATAACTACGATCTAAATATTTTTAGTTCGATACATTGGGTATAGGTTTATGAATTACTCTTCGTCTCTAAACTAATAAAAATAAGCGCAAAATATAGGTTCATGAGTTACTTATTGTTTCTATCATACTATTCTAAAAAGCCTATAACTCTAAGCAAAATGTAAAAGACCATTTTACCCCCTGCAGCAATAAAAATAGAAAATTGATATTCAATTTAAAATTTTAATAAAATAGAAAAATAGAAAACACACAACTTCTGAGGTTCCTAACTCCTCATCTCCCTAAACTTCTTATCTGCCTAAGGAGTCTTTTGGTCGAAGTACAAATGCTGCACTTACATTCACCCACTTCAATAGTACCCTGTTAAATTGTTACAGTTTATTCTTATTCAGTATGAAGAGTTTAAATTTTTTTCTTTGTTTCTTTTTTTTTTTCTTTAGAGGGGTAAAAAATTTTGTGCAAATTATATACAGATGGAAATCAGGAGGTATAAAGAGGTAGTTCCACAAGTAATTCTTTTTCTTTTTGTTGTTTCTTCATTGTGTAAATCTTGATTTGCTCAACGAATCGAAGAAGCTTTAACTGCAGTTTGATGCCTATATAGACGGGAGAGTTACTAAAAATTATTCATTCGCTTGGTCAACAAACATTTTAGTGATCTTGCTTGTAGCAATTGACTTTGGTTAATTTTAAGGTGTTATTGTTCAATATATATAACTACAGGCATGAGATTGCTTTTTCAAATTGATCTTAGTGCTGTAAATTTCATGCATAGTGAAATTTGTATTTCAGTAAAAATAAAAGAACTTTATGTATCATTTGGATTCTGATTGGTAGTAGAAATGTAGCCGAACACAAAAAATGAAGCAAAAATTATGAAATTGTTGAAGGGCTATGATTATTTTGAGTCGCAATGGATTTACTATTTTTGTCTGATTGTCATCTTAAAGTGTTCGTCATGGTTGAAAGTTCAATCTTGCAGGTTCTTTTTTCCCATTAGACTAAGGAATGTGTTGAGTTATGCATATGCACGAGATACCAATCTACAGGAGTATATTTGCTTGAACCTTGAATCCTTCTGCTGCAAATCTTTTTCCGTATTCCAATTTGTTGACTTTGAGGAATATTTAACCTTATTAGTTCTATCTCATTTCAGATTTCAATTATGGATCTAGAATTATATACAAGCATGCTCAACCAAATTAATATGAAAAATGGTGGTGGTGACTGGTGCATAAGGTGCCAGAAATAACAAGTGAGTTACGTTTTGCTATGCTCTTATATTTCCTTTAGTTCATAATTGGCTTCTAAAGAGTTTCTTATACAACTTATTCTCCTTTTAAATATACATGACACAAAAAAAAAAAAAAAAAAAAACTATGCGAGTTCCCTTATGGAACGTGTTTGTGTTTATCAATACACATGTAAATGTTATTCCGACACTAATTTGCATATATAAAACACGATTCACGCAACACAGGTTCATCAAATTTAGTCTCAATTGTAAAGGGCACACAGAAACTAGTTAAATAAAAGGTGGCAACGTTAAGTTGAGAATAATAAACATGTGTTGACGCAGCATATATGACGGCATATAATCTATTAATGCAGTTTTCTTTTTATAAAATTAATATTACTTCGAAACAAAGTGTGTTCATCTTGTTGCTCCATGCCAATAGTCAATACGTTAAAGAATGCAGTCAATACCCTTATCCTTCCTGTACTGTTGATCTGATGGAAGAAAATATTTAGAATCAAGCAAAAGAGCATGGAATTGATGCCAAAGAGTAGAAATAGCAATACAAGTGACATAAATAGCACATCTCCCCACTGTTCTTTCTAAAGACATAGAGATCTTGCCTACATTCCTCCACTTTAGTACTAACATCATATATCAGCAGGCCTGAATTTCTTTTGGGGGATCAATGAAATAATAATACTACTAATAATAGCACAAAATAAAACATAATCAATTACTCATAACCCACAGTAAATGTATTCCAAGAAAGTAAATTTAAATCTTTAGATCTCCATGAGTTCTTCAAATGTCTTCATAGCAGAAGCTGGCAATCCAAGAAGCACATTAATACTTTTCCTCTCTTTCCCATGTGAAAGAAACAGAGAAACTTCCTTCTCTGGCAAAACCACTGGTCCTGATACAAAAGGCTCTCCCCATCCAAAATCTGTAGTATGAAAAGAAAGCCTAGACCAAGTAGTAATGAGAAGTGTAGCAGTTAAAGATGGCCTAGCTCTTGTTACTTCAAAATAATCAATAGCTGATCTCATGTAACTATCTGTACAAATTTTAACTGCTTCTTGAACCAACTTCACAGCAACAGAAAGTGGATTTTCAACTATCTCTGCAGCATTACAAAGTGCATGAGTTAAAATAATCCCATTTCCAAAATACCCTTGTGGAATTGAAGGATCAAATCTTGATCTTCCATCTACAGCAAAGAGTAGTTTTGTCTTTTGATCAGGTTTCATTTTTAATGCCTGAGTTCGCGCTTTCCAAACGAAAGCTGAAAGTGCTTCAAATGTAGTGCACTTGGTAATGTTTCCGTCTTCTTTGGCTTTTGCTTTTATTTGTTCAAGCTTTTCAGGGTCAAAACAGAAGGCCTTGTATAGCATTTCTTCTTGGTAAAGTTTAGAAGAGTCTGAAATATCTTCAATTTCAGCAAATTCATTGTGAGGATATTCGACCTTTGGTGGATTTCTAGCCTTGAGTATGCTTCTGTCTAGGAATGGAGGGACTTTGATAGGTACACCTCTAGCAGTTTCACCCCAAGAATTCACAAATTCCATGGCTCCAATCCCATCAAACATGCAATGGTTCATGCATAAGCCAAGTATAAATCCACCACACTTGAACTTTGTCACCTGAATATAGAGAAAATAATCATTTAGTATGTCTGGGGAAACAAATAAATGGTGCATGTCTAGCATCCTTAGAAAAGGTTTGATGAAATTACTTAGTACTATATATAAATAATAAGTTTGTGTTATCTTGTGGCAAACACAGTACCTGAGCTATCAGAGGAGGCATTTCTAGTATGTTTTTAGCACCAGGAATTTCATAGACAAGCTTGCCAAGAGTAACAGGATCAGGCTTAGTATTATCACCAATGTCCTCTATGTTACAATTTGCTTCTGCCTCAACAAAAACTGCACCTTCTCCAGTGCAATCCACTATAAGTTTCATTTCTTGGCTTAGTGTCAATCTCCCTGCAAGTGGATAGTAGTGAACAAGAACTTTTGATAGAGCTTCCTTGATCACTTCAACAGCATTCTCATTCCCTTTTTCTTCTGATTTGAAGCAGTAAATTGTTCGAACGGGCACGGCTATGTTCTGATCAAGATTTGAAAGATAATATTGCCCCTTCTCAGTTTCCTCTGCTGGAGGCACCAATGTTGGTTCTCCTTGTTTCACAATGAGCTCAATGGCAACATGGTTTTTACCATTCTCCATTTTTCAAAAATCCTGTATATAAGAAAAAGAATGTTAAGTATATTTAAGTGGCATGGATTAAAAGTGTTAATTAGTGCAATATTATTAAGAGAACAAAAGGTGAAAAGTACCTATGAGAGGAATATGCAATTAATGTTATGATTTTGAAGCTTAGAATGGTATACTTGTTAGTATGGAGATAAGTGAGTACTGGAAATATATATAGCTAAGGCATGGTGTAGAATAATTGTCTATTTGTTGAGTATTGGTTAACAAAAATGTACGGTTGAAAAGGACCGTTTTTGATTGAATTTGAAGCTATACATATGCAAAGCTGTCTTTAATTGTTGAGGAGAGGACTAGGTAAACAACAAGAAAAGGAAAAAAAATTGAAGAGAAAAATAAATAATATGGAACAAAAGTTGTAGTGGCCGATAGAACTACTCGATAGATGTGCTCATGGAAGACATAAAGTAATCAAATTGAGATTGCAAGCTAGTCCAAAGTCCAAACATCATTATTAATAAATATCAATTGAGATTTATTTATGAGGTTTTATTTTGCTCTATTTTTTATGAGCAGAGTTAAGTTAAAAATAGAAGATACTTTGAAACATTCGAAATACATGCAAGCTAGTCGTACATCACCGTTATAAAGAAAATGATAAAGGAGAAACTTTTAAGTTTTTCTTTTCTTTTCTTCAAGTGTTTGCTTTGAACAAATGAGTTCTTGGAAAGACTTTGCTGTTGTCATGTGGTTGTGGTAGGCTACTGGCCCCTAAACCAATTCAGAAGATCTGGCGTAAGAACTGAAGGATATAGTTTGGTAGAGTTGGCCTCCAAATTTAGCTAATGACTTGGTCTAATATTTTTTACGACAATGGAACATAATAGCTGATCACTTAGTCAAACATAGTAGATTTTGTCACTTTGAATCCTCTTTATAAAGTCATTTTCTCATCTATAAAAGGACAAATAAGTAGATTTTGATTATATCCTTCATGCAAATATACTTCTCCTAACTTAAGCCAATCACGGTGTAACAGCACGAATAACATTGAAGTTACAATTTGCTTGCAATACATACATGAGCTAAGACTAGAGTACAAAAATGGGTGACCAATTAGGAGGTCTTTCACATTAAGCAAACCACGGGAATAGCGGCCCGTCTTTTGACTTATTTTAAGGGCTTGCATGTAAGCAAGCTGTAATCTTTACTTACTGTTTGAAATTATAAGCAGTGATTAAACAACCTAATCACTGTTATTGTGGAGTCGTAAGTATTATTTTATCTATATCTTTTAAGTTTGAGTCCTGAAAATGGTGTCACATGAACGTTTTACTCTCGGAGTAAACTTTTCCGGCGCATATCCAGAGTAGTCACAATCCGAGGTGGGAACACGATATCAGGTGGGCACTAAAAATGATTCTACAGCATAATCTCTCTATTTTACTTAATGCATTATTGTTACGATTAAAAAGGTCAAAAGTTTTATTTTTTATTGCAAATCTTCACGGGGTAGACATAATGTACAAGTTATATGTTTGATTCAAACTCACTTTACACATATGTGTGTGGCTCACACATCAATAGTATATGTTTGATTAATAGCAGAAAATACTTAAACATAGTAACAAAATTATGTTTGTTCAAACTTCATTATCGACTTCATGCAAATTGCGCCCTTTTAGGTTTAAAAAATCCTACATATTGGAAATTGCCTCTAAGTAATTGCTTATTCATTTTTGCAGGAAGCAGGTTAAGCAATAGCTTAAAGGCAACTGCCAAATTGTGGGCCATTTCTCTTTACCAAATTAAGCAAAAGTTCATGCATATCGAATTCATAATTCACTCAAGAAAGTGACGTTCTAAAATATACATTAATGATAATAACTTTTCTGCGTGAAAATACTTCGACGAACGTATAAATGATAGTAAAAAAATATAACTAAAGCTTCACAAAGTGTACTAGCTAGAGACACCTGAATACTACCCATGAACAAGTAACATTAGTCATCCCCCTATACATTGGGATTTGCATGGACGATATATATGCGGATTCAACATTTGAATCTTACATAATATATTCCATATTTTAGTATATCGATTATGATCTTTAACTTTTATATGTATTTTGTGATTTTCTAGTACATCTACATTATCCGGGCGAAAGCGATTGGGTTACAAACCCTCACATTCTATAATACATCCCCTTGTTTAGAAGCAACTATAGGGGAAACTCCACAGGTTCTTCTGAAGCTAGCATAACCATAAACCTCCTACTTAAATAACGGCTTGGGGATGACTCGTATGGAGAGACCGCTCCATCTAGTCGCCCTACTTGAAATAGATAAAATAGATGGAACCTTCCAATAATTTAGTTTTGACAGTATTTTCCTCTAAAAAAGCATTGTTTTCTTTCGAGCAAATGACATAGGGATTTATGCCTACAAATGGAATATGTTTTCAAGGATAGACATTATTTATAGTTTTTGAAACTACAAATTTTTTTATGGCCAACGCCTCCTATATATATTAGTAATTTTCAAGAATCTATTACTACAAATCATAGTGTGTCAAAAGAAATCTAAAAACACTTTATTTGGGAGTTGGGACTAACTAGGTAAAATTTTATTTCGTAGATTTGATAAAGTACAAGTTCTAACAGGTTCACCTAAGCTATAGAAATACAACTCACCACTTAGAAATCGACAATCACTGGATCACTACGGTAAGCGACCAAAAGCGTGACAACTCTGTTGCATTAAGCATGTCAATTGCATGCATTTGTGTTACTGTGTTTGACTCGGCCACGAGTTCAAATAAAATAATTATGAACATCCAACACGTGTGGTTATACAATGGCATTTAGGCCCAATATAGAGTTCACGTCATTAATAGTGCTGTTATGGAGTTGGAAAAATCCATCTATTTCAGGATAATCAACCAAAAAAATTACACCTACCTTAGGTAAATTGACAGTTGCAACTGATATCGCTGATAATTACTCGAACAAATGCTAGAGATGATCTGCTAAAGATACAAGTGACAATTAGACTCAACAAACCTCTGCCAAGTTGTGCTTTAATAAAGTGGATGAATGAGCATGCAAGACCTATTTTTTCCACCTATGCTTTCTGAATACAGCAATTAACTGGAAGTTCTACAATCTCAAGATCAGACATCTACAAGACATATCAAACTGGAAACAGCAGGAAAAGACAGTACACTTATTAAGCAAACCCTCTGGCCATATGAAGGTCTTATCTTTTTTATTCAAGTACACATGATACAGACTCAAAAAGCCAATCACCATATCAATCCTCCAGCAACCTGTGATGGTTCTGAGACAAATAAAGGTACATACAAGAAGTCAAAATCCTGATTTATCAGCAAGAGATGTGATGGGAAATCCTAAGGTTACTTCTAAGATTAGCTAACACAGAAATGCTTATCTTACAAACTATCCTATTGAGGCCACCATCTGTATATTTGCAGCTAACAGTATACCTTCTCGCTTACATGTCTATACAGAGACAACAGGCAAATCAGAACAATCAGTATGGTCTTTCTACTTGACTCGTAATCTAAGCATCACTATCATCACTTTCATGTTTCTCAGCCTCATCACCTTCACGTTTTTCAGCCTCATCACCATCCTCAGGCTCATCCTCTTCTTCGTCTTCACTCATGTTATTTATTACTTCAGTGATTATGGCTTTCACCTCTGATTTCCTGTGCATCAAGTCCACATCAAAGTGGCTGCCTGAAATAAGCCAAGTAACAAGGTTACACAATGAGAAATCAGTACAACAGAATTTTGAATAGCATATGGTAGAATGAGCATTGAAAAGACAAACCTAGTCTCCTGATAATATCAGATAAAGTTGCCTGCATTTTAAGTAGTTCAAGTAACTGATCAATATGAAGATCATGAACATCTATAAAGTAAAAATAATATGCTTACACTGTTAAAATCCGCTTCTTTCATAACATTTACTACTACTGCATGCTTTGGAAAGAATAGTATGACTTACAGTGTTAAAGTCCACTTCTCTCAGAATATTTTCCACTACTGCATGCAATTCTTCTGTAGTGGGCTCTGCCTTGGCCTTCTTTCCACTTTTCCGTTTTCCTGTTTCAAAAGGTTCAACAGTCAAACCAGTGGAAGAAACACAAAAATAATAAAAGAATCTGACCTGGTATACAATGACAAACAACCATTCAGTCAATCCTAGAATACAAATGGACGCCAGATACCGGATGGTTTTTTTTTAATATATAATCTCAGGACAGCGCACCACAATACTCTTTTTGGAGAAAAAGAGAAAGCCCATAGTAATCATGAATCATCAATATTCAAAAATTCTCTCCAAAAAACCTGAAACTTCCAAAAACTTTTTTACAACTTCAATTCAAATACTCCTTTTTTCCAAACCTCAACCGTATCATGTCCTTGTTTCTCACAACCGAGAAGAATATACTCAATAAATATTAACTGCAAAAACAAAAGGTTACGCACCTTCCTTTTCAGAAACCTTTGCAGAAGACTTGCTAGATTGTCTTTTGCCAGAAGAATTTTCCTTCACAGATTCAGTTTCTTCATTTTTACTTTTCTTTTCAACCTTTTGTTTCTTGGGTTTAGATACTGAATCGGCAGCAGAAGCACCTTTCTTGGAAGCTGAACTTGAAGTCTCTTTGGTAGATTTTGTTGAGCTTTTTGATGACTTAGCAAGGCTGCCCTTTTCCGTAGCCTTAGACTTCTCTGCTGCTTTACTCCCAGAATCCTTCTTTGCACTTTTCTTTGAATCTATCTTCTCCTTAGATTTGCTTTTTGTGGGTTTCTCTTCAACTTCCTCTTCTTGCCCATCTTTCTCAGAACCACTCTCTTCCTGATCACTTTCTTCTTTAGGAGCTTCATCATCATCCTCAGTGTCATCTCTGGTATCTGATGGTTCATCATCAGTTTCTTCTTCCTCGGTTTTTGATGACTGCTTGCGCTTCACCCCGACTTCAGATTTCTGATTTTTCTGCTTTGGACATGATAATTAAGTCAGACAACCATTCATCAGCAGTCGGAGGACTACAAGACACGGTGCAGAGAAGCAACAGAAAAATAACTATACAAGATAAAGAAACATCAAGATTTGCAAACATGAGCTGTCAAAGCCCATAGATGTTGATGTATAACTGTCATCTAAGGTGTTAAGAATACTGACAAAGCCAAAGGCGCCCATCCCTTTCAATTGATTGGATCCAACAGAATATAAACCAGTGTCTAAATTTCTCTTTGAAAAGTAGTTCAAGTCTTAGCTACAAACAGACTTCTTAATACACATGGACAGCTTAGTTGCTTTTCTTGAATAAATACCCACACAATTTTGCACTGTGAAGATATGGCCCTTAGGAGCTAACTCAACCCCAAAGTTAGCTCATAAGGAGAATAGCTCAAAACCATAATATGAGACCACAATTCATTCCCTCAACCAATGTGGGGCTTGACACTCCCCACATGCCAAGGGCTGGAACTAGAGTGCCCATAATATTACTTGGGGGCCAACATTGTGAAAAACAACAGGGATCGACAGGTCTGGCTCTGATACAATGTGATATGACCCTTGGGGCTAACTCAGAGCTGGCTCACAGAGATCAAAGACCATATACGGAGACAACGACCTATTTCCTCAACCAATGTAGGACTTGACACCAACAAAAAATGTAGGAATCCTTCTCACTTAGATCATGCAAACAAATATCGATTCAAAAAATTGTGGTAACAAATAACCACTAAAACTCAATGCTTGTGATACAGTAGAGCTTTTTGTCCCAAAAGGATGAACAAACTTTTCTGGAGTAGATGTAAGGCCACAAGAGAAAGGAGGTAGAAGTTAGAACTGATTAATTGACTAAATGTCACACTAAGACTTTTCCATATCATTAGGTTTTTATCTCCATCCAAAAACTAGATATGCTTAAGCATCCAAGCCATTTATTGTACTGACAAAAATACTAGTGCTCACATATGTATCCACTGGCAAACCACCACTCCGTAAAGCAGAGTTTCAAGTTTCAACAAGTGGCTCCAAGCTATAGACATCAACGGTGCGTTCTTTCATCTCACTTATTGTTCTCCCATATTTTCTATTTAACACTTTACTATGTTAGGGGTTTGTTGCCACACACACACACCAAAAAAGATCACCACTTCTCCAGCTAAACGCCATCTTACATATCCAAACTAACTGATAGACAGTGTTCACAACATCATGAGAGGACCAGCCCTTAGCCTAGCTTAACTACCCATACTACAAAAGAGGAAAGGCAACAAATAGAGATCGTCACCAAATCCAGCTTGACAAGTTTTATGATCTCTCTAGTAGTCTGTAATTGAAGCTCTTAAACTGGAGACAGGAGAGAACATAGGACCAGAAGAAGAAAGAGAGGAAGCACATGGTAGAATTGTCAAAGTTTCAGTTGGAGCCAGCATTAGCCAATTGTAACATGCAGTAAATCCATAACAAAAACTACTCCGTCTCAAATTATTTGTCCTTTTCATTTTTACACGATCCTTAAGAAATCATTAATGAGGGGGGATTATTGACTGTTTTACCCTTATTTAATCTTCATTGGTATTTGAACAATTATAATGTTAACCAATAAGTGAGATCTTTGTGGTCTTCAAGACATTTACTACTATGGATAAAATGGGGAAAAAAATGGAAAATTTTACCTTGAAATCTTAAGTGACAAATATTTTGAGACGGCTATTTTTAGAAAGAAAGACAAATAATTTGAGACGGAGGGAGTACAAGATAACAATGTTTCTTACCAATGCTACTTAGCATGACCATTAACAAATATTTTACTTCATGTACATTCCCTCTCTTTACAACCATTTAAATTGTCACTTATTCAAAGCTCAAAAATAAATTGCAGAACCAAGTATCGACAGCAAGTTCTAGCTATTCACAGAGACTGTCATTAACTGAGTATGCCAACTGAAATGATTGCCCTAAGAGGAGGACAAGATTGAGAGTTAACCTTTACAGACTTCCCAGTAGTGTTATCCGAGGAACCTGGGCTTTTGGAAGCTGTGCCCTTCTTCTTTTGCTTCTTACCCTTCTAACAAAAAAGAGAACACAAATTACAAGGTCATATTCATAAGCAAATGTGAATAGCCTAATATGCAAATTAAGTTGAAACAAAAAGACAAATCCTCAGGAGAGAGGAAGAAGCTTGGCAGAATCAGCTATATACCTGTTCCTTATCAGCAAGCAAGGAATCTGTTGTAGGATGAGGAGATTCCAGGAATTCTAATAGTTTTACTGTGAGCTCATCCTGAAAATCGATACAAACAATGCGACTGATCAGGGAAAAAAGTTAACTATACATATTTGCTGCAGTGGAGCACACAAACCAAGAAAAGATCCATTTGCAATATATACCTTCTTTGCAGCAGTTTTGATCACTGGAATATTGAGGACATCACAAAAATCCAGTAGTTTTTCCTTAACACACTTGTCCAGCTTCTCTTTGACTTTTCCCCTTTGTTTTTCCTGCTTGACAAATAAAAAGTAGGCAAAAGATAATCTGATTACACATTCAATTAGGAGTTTTTCAGTAAAATGGTATCACTTGACAGCAACAATTTCCACATGCAAATAAAAAAAGAAAGCACAAGGAGGATTCAATCACGTGATAGAAAGGAGATAGCTGCTATGTACCTCATTTTCAACCCAAACAAATCCAGAAAACTGCCCTATGTTTTTCTTCAAACTATGTGCCTGCAAAGACAAAATGTCAAAGATCTCATCAAAGCCTTACAACATTACACGTGAGACTAAGTCCTATATATCCACCCCCCCCCCCCTAAAAAAAAAAGGAAACACACGCACGTAGTTGATGTTCCTACTTGATGAAAAAGGGAAGTTCCCAACACATAAGAGAGAATCTCAAGTTTAAAGGTTCACGAGGTTGTAAGTATAAAAATGATGATGACCTTTGTTTTCTTGCCATAAAGAATACTGTGAAGTATCTGCAGGTTGTCATCAGGTTTTCTCTTGGATAATTTATAAGCCACTGAAATTTCACAATATTAGAGATGTTAGAGATAGAAAAAGTTTTATCAAGCTTCAATATCATGCAGTTATTATTAGTCAATCTTAGCATTAGACTCGTAACAGGATAGTATGCAGTATCTGAGTCAACATATAGCACATAGCAACCTTATTGATAGGATTTACATTTTAATTTGTGCAAGTAAACACTGTTTTACTTGAACTTGGTCCTTCATGGTCCCTGTGAATCAAATAGAATGTATTTAACTAGATATCATGCACACAACTATTTCCGCGCACTATTTTCCCATTATCACAAATTTTATCTGTTGAAATCCAGAGAAAAGTGCGCCAAATGTATCCTAAAGTACAAAACCAGAATCTGCACTCAATTCAACCTCTTTAAAAGAAAGAGAGCTCATCAAGGAAAATGAAGTAAAGCACTGTGAATCTAGCTGTGCAACATTGACTAAAAAAATTGGGTATCAGTTGAGTCAAAATAAGAAGCAGCTGCTGCAACAATAAAAGAAGATTCCACCAAAACAAACTCAGAAGAAAAGGATTTAATTCCCTTAGTTCCACCTTACATAGCACTCTCTCTATTTCGGATGTTCTAAAATGTTTCATACCATTCCCTTCCAATCGAACTTCCATCACTTTCAAGAAACCGAATGATGCTTTTTTATCCAACTAACTCTCCAGCCACTACTTCTAGTATTCTCATCCACAATTTCTAATACAATTATAAGTCAAATTAAAATCTTAAATTACGTGTGTAGGTAAAATACCATCACATAAAACAGAACGGAAAGTGTACATCAGGCAATCACTAAGTAATGACAAATCAAAACCTTGTCAATTTGCTTTCAGAGGACATACTTGATTCAACATAATACTAGACCATTGAAAAGATAAGCTTAATCCTAGAAGAGGGGAAACAAGGCGTTTAAGCAGTAGCAAAAGCATACCATTAGGGATTTCCTTCAGCTGAGTACCACTACCCTGCACTCATTTAAGCACACTGATTCATAAGAGGCAATTCACATTACACCCTAAGTTAAAAATCAGATATGTGTAGTGCTATTTAACCACTAGTGAAGACGTAAAAGCTTAAAAACGAGATTGTTGAATACTCCCTCCGTTTTAGTTTATGTGACATCATTTCCTCTTTAATCTGTTACAAAAGAAATGTAGCTTTCTAAATTTGGAAACAATTTAACTTAAACTTCTCATTTTACACTCAATTAATGACAAGATTTTGTAGTCACACAAACTTTATGGCAAGTTTAGATAACTGATTTCTTTTCTTTTTTAAAAATGTACATCAATTCAAACTATGACACAAATTGGAGCGAGCGTAAGGAATATCATTTAGGACTAAATTGGCAATTTCATAAACAGATAATCAAGAATTCATACCTTCTTAATTGGGAGTGGCTTGGGAGTGGAACTTCTAGGACCGGAAGGCTCAGAGTAGCGCTCGACAGTTTTCCTATCCCTGGTCGGTCTTGAGCTTGTTGGTGTTACTGGCTCTTCCGTATTCTCCTTTTTCTTTTCTCCCTTCTTCACTGGTGTTTCCTCGTCCGATTCGTCTTCTTGTTCAGCTTCTTTTTTGTCTACTTCCATTTCGTCACCTCCCTCGTCTTTTTCCTCCTTCTCATCTTCGGATTTATTTTCTGGTTTTTCATCTTCTTTCTCTTCTTGTTGTTCTTGTACGGTAGATTCCTCTTCCTTTTCCTTTTCCTTTTCTTTTTCTTTTTCCTTTACTTGTTGCTCCTCCGTTGTTACCTCATCTGGTTTATTTTCTTCTAGGGTTTCGTCTTTGTCCGACGCCATAGAAGAAGATCAATACTAACTACTACTACTAGTACAACACAGTAGGTGGTAAAAACCCTAGGTAGTGGAGTTTTTGGAAATTGGGGGTAAGATTTGAGAGTAGAGAGAAGTTTGGAGAGTTACAGATCTGGAATTGAAATGTTTTAAGGGGGAAAGGCGGGCACCATTTTGTAATTGGAGCTGCTATACAGTTTTCAGAAGCTCCAAATTTTTCAGAATTCCCGGTTATGAAACGGTAATTGCCCGCCTTCACCTTATGGGCCGGTCATCCTTGCTTCCATTTACCAAATTATTTGAGTTTGTCCTTGTTTAACACGGTTTTAGCAAAATGGTCTCTAGTTCGTCTGTAAGTAGTACTTCAAGTTATATAGGAGAACGTGTGACGAGGTCAAGTGCAAGTGTTGTCTAGGTAAGAATGTCGACTGCACTGCTGCCTAGGCAATATTTCAAGTTGATTAGGAGAATGTGGAAGAGTACAAAGGCAAGTATTGGCTGAGCAATAGTGGTTTAAGATAAGTGTTGCCTCTTCGACAGTACTTATCGAGAAATGCAGTAGGGATACGAGACTCATTTATAAGATTCATATGGATATTTATGTCCACAATTTATTCATCAAACCAAACAAAGGTCATTTTATTAAACCAATGTTACGGGGTCAGAAAGGATATTTCCCCCGATGCCATAGTTTTGTAAATAACTCCGTAAAAATTTCGCCCAATAGCCACTTTTAATACCGATATTTAGTTTGAGGCGACTATTTTCTTTGGTCTTACACAGGCCATTTTTGGGCCTTTACTAAATAAGCATTGACTTAAGTTCTGATCATTGACCGAAGTTCTGTCCATAGGACCCTGGACTGAAGTTCTATCTTTAAGGACTGAACTTCAATGTAAAAATTTCGCCTAGAGGCTACTTTTAATACTGGTATTTAGTTTGAGGCCACTATTTTATTGGTCTTACACTAGAGGCCACTTTTGGGCCTTTACTAAATAAACATTTACTTAAGTTCTGATCATTGACTGAAGTTCAGTCCATACGGCCCCTGGACTGAAGTTCCATCTTTAATGACTGAACTTCAGTCCATATGGCCCTGGAGTGAAGTTCAATCTTTAAGGACTGGACTGAACTTCAGTCAACATGGCCCTGGACTAAAGTTCTATCTTTAAGGACTGAACTTCAATCCATATGGCCCTGGACTGAAGTTCTATCTTTAAGGACTGAACTTCAATCCATATGGCCTGGACTGAAGTTTTATCTTTAAGGACTGAACTTCAATCCAGGGTCCTGGACTGAAGTTCTATCTTTTAAGCGAAAGTGGCCACAAACTAAATATTTTGGTATTAGTGGCATGTGCCCAAAGACCAGTGGCAAAAATGGCCTTTCGTACACTTACCCCAACTTCAATCAACATGGCCCTGGACTGAAGTTCTATCTTTAAGGAGTGAACTTCAATCCATATGGCCCTGGACTGAAGTTCTATCTTTAAGGAGTGAACTTCAATCCATATGGCCCTGGACTGAAGTTTTATCTTTAAGGACTGAACTTCAATCTGGGCCCTGGACTGAAGTTCTATCTTTTAAGTGAAAGTAGCCACAAACTAAATGTTTTAGTATTAATGGCTTGTGCCAAAAGACCAGTTGCAAAAGTGGCATTTCGTGCACTTACCCCAATAACTTCCCATTTATCGGGGAGATTTTCAAAACTATGACACATGAGGTAATAATTTTCCTTTCTGACCCCATTTACCATGGCAAAATGATCATCCCCTAATTTAATGAATAATATTCGAACAAAAATACTCTTCAACGCCTAATTAATAATGTGTGTTCACCCCCTCCCTCGATAGCTAATTCGTCTTGAAATCTTGGCAAGATAATACTTGTCATCGACCCCTTCCATCCATGTCCAACTAAATTTCCTTTTAAGTCATGACACGGCAACACTACCTCGACCCCTTCACCCCATCTCCTATCTAAATTACCTTAAACCTATGGCAGGACAACGCTTGCCAAGTTGGAAGTCATTTGCTTAAAATCATGAAAAACGAAAATAAGCCCTCAAAACTAGGCAAATTTGGGGACATCGGGTTATATATTCTTGATTTACCTGTTCATTTGAGCAAGGTTATCTATAAAAAAAAAAAAAGGATATTTCGGCATTTTTTTTGAATTTTAGCTCCTCCCCGCATATCACGAGGGAACACTCCTGGCAGATCACCAGGAAAATGAATACAATTGAAAAAATTCCCGACTAGTTCTGGCAGATCTATTGGAACTAAAATTACAAATTGGCGATTTTTAGGGCAATTTAAGCGATTTTTTTTTTTTTTTTTTTTTTGTATTAGAACTAGAACTGTGTATGGGCCATTAATCTAAGCTTGAATCAGTACATTAAAAGGCGTTTTCGAGGCGAGGTAGACCAAAAGCGCACCGGGACGTTCCGACGAGACGTATATCTAAAAGGCATGAGCCACACCTATTTGGGGTGTATTGAGGCGTAAGGTTAGGCATTGGGTCAGTCTTGGGATGTAAGTCCGGAAAAAATAATTACTGACATGACCCGAATTTCCGGATAGGCCGTGCGGGCACCCGACAACCTCCCCTAGACCTGTCGGGCGTACCCTATAAACTTTAACTCAGTATAAAGAGATAAAAGAAATTTAAAACAAGATATAGAGGACTCAAAAACGATATATAACACAAATATTACAAGTTGCCCAAAAATACGGCTAGATACCCAGTGCAAATATCTAAGAAGGCCAAAAATATATACATTTCTCAAAAGGAACAAAAAATGAGACATAATAATAACATCTATAGCTGGTGGCCTCAACAAACAAGCTGACTCACCACAGACAGCTGAAGTGACACTGGCTGGCTCCTGGAGCGGAATCTGCCGAAACGAAAATACAAAACAAGAAACAGGTAAGAGTGAATCATAAGGACCTCAACATGCGAGGAATAGCTATTTAACTAAAAAAAAGAGTCAATTTAGCTAGGGAAACCTCAAAAAAAATGAGTCAGGGAAACAGAATGTAACAGCAAATAACAGATAAACAATGCACAAATGAGCGAATAACAGTATCATATAGGTAGCAAACACATAAGCGAATAAAATCACTTACCTTAAGTCCTTGGTCAAAACAGCTACTAAACGACTTATTTTCCAGTGTGATGTCCCTCATAGTAATCCCTTTATGAGCCAAAGAAATATACTTGCACTTATATGTGCCAGAATAAAGAGTATTTAACCTTTAGACGGTGAAAAAAGAAAAATTACTAAAATACCCATGGGCCGAGCTTAACCGAAAATTCATAAACTATACATTTTCGGACTCCTCATAATCCCACGAGTCCAATGGTAACATTGATTTTAATATTTTAATCAATTCAACTAAATTCCCCAATATTATAAATTTAGGGTTCTTACCAAAATTTTCAATTCAAGTTCAAGAAATTCTAGCTTAAGAATCATGAATTAACGCAATTGAATGTTATAGAATTCATATCTGATGATTTTGGATGAATTAGTACTTAATTAACTTTGGAACTGACTTGGATTGAGTGAATTTGAGTTTAAACCGAAATGAGCCCAAATTTTGTTTTATACTGTTCTTTTAAAAGCTGCTACAATGAAAAAAATACACCAGCAACATTTAGTCTGCAATTTGGGTCCAAACGGTACTCTACAGGGCTCGGAATGATCCCAATTTTTTGACGCAGGTCATACAATACTTGTGTGACATTCTTGCTAAGATTGAACTCGAATCGGATCTTCGAAACTCGAGATACAACTCCCATAGAAAGAGGTCGACTTTTTAGCTTTCAAAATTTTACCGAAAGTGACCGAACGACCTCGGAATTCACTTCTGAAAGTTCTCGCATGTCACTAATGACCATACGAGCCTAACAAAATTTTTGGATTTTGAATTGAAGCTCAGTTACTCAAATTGAGCTTGAAAACCTCTTTTAGGCTATACCGTCAACTGAAACTGAAACCTTCCCAAAAATCCTACCAAATGAGGTCCAAATCATCTCAAATTTTACAGACATGTCCTAATGTATCTTACGGAGCTTTTAAGACTGACGACATGTCAATCGAAGTCCTAACTCCCCAAACGACTACCTAAGGTCGTTTCAATTTATTTCTCAATAAATCCTCTATTTAAAACCTACACTCAAATATCAACTTGCTAATTAAATTATCAGACTTTTATTTTATATTTTTTAGTCCTATGTATTATTTTTACACTTAACCTTACATATTATTTTTCATATAATTTCTACATTATTTTACCCTTTTATGTGATTTATATTTCTAAGAAGTATTTATATCAACAATATTAGTATGTAAAATATTAAAAATTAGAGATTCGTAGGGCTTACCTCCTGTGTCTCGAGGCTTACGCTTCGTTTGGTGTCAGGTAAAATGCCTTGCCTCACGTCTTTTAAGATGTATGCCAAGTAGTCAGTTTTAGAGTGAATTTTTTGTGTGGTATCCACTTTTATAGCGATAAATGAGGCACAACTAGAGCTTGTAAATTATGTAAAGCCATAATATTAAACAAATAAGGTATTTTGAAAAATAGTCTGCCCGACCTCAAGATGAGCATTTGTGTAGTTAAAAATACTATTTTCAAAAAAATATTAAGTTCTGAACTAGACCTTACGTTTCTATCATGTAGTTCAAGCTTCGATATAAAAACATTGAGCTTGTAGTAAAAAGTATTTACTTTCAAAAAAAAATATTGAGTCTGATTGGCCAAGCTTCTGGGGAGTCAAAAGTACTTATTTTTCTCAAAAAGTTCCTATTTTAAAATTTTAAGGTGTTTGGCCAAGCTTCTGGGGAAAAATAAGTGCTTTTGAGTGACAACAGAAGTTGTTTTCTGCTGTGGGGAAAAAGCTGAAAACAATAGCTTCTTGAAAAAATAAGTGCTTTTGATTATTTGGGACAAGAATACCCATTTCAAATTTTCATATTTAATCAAATTAATATTATTATATATCCATTTTAGTAATTTAATAATTTTTTAATATATCGGTCAAACACAAATTAATAACAAAAGTACTTTTCTAAAATTTGGCCAAACACAAACTGCTTATCTTGCAAAGCACTTCTTTGAAAAGCACTTTTGATAAAAAACGCTTCTCAAAATAAGCTGATTTTGGCAGCTTGGCCGAACAGGCACTCAATATTATTCTTGAGTTTAAACTCCGGGATATATAAACCTATTATTTGCAGTAGAAAAATAATGAGTTAGATTCAAACTCTATGAATTATGTCGTGGAGTTGCATAAATTTTGGAGTTTGTAGCCAAGAGTGCTAAAATAATATTTTAGAATTTTTAAACTTCAAACTCCATATATTTTCTTCAATTTCAAGATTATTTCTTCAACTTCATGCCTTTTTCCCCTCTCTTGTTGATGTCTAGCCCATATATAATTTAAGTCTTTAATTCATTCAAATAACATGCTAAAAAGCTTTTGACTTTTGAGACGTAGTAGCGGGGTAGCTAAAACACTGTATATAGTGCTAATCATTGTGCTATTATTCAGATACTTTTGACATGCCTAGTGTATGTTGTTCAGCATCCTAAAAAGTGGTTTTGGTCAAAATTATCCATTTTTATAGCGCTAATTGACAAAGAGCCGATATTTGTAGAAAAAAAGTTAAAATAGCCAAAACTAAAAGACAAGATTTTTTTAACATAGCAACTCGAACTGAACTCCATGACAGAATCTTGAAGTTCGAACTAAACCCTTTATAAAAGCTAGAGCTTGACCCGAGCTTCACAATAGATCAGTTTTTATTTTGAGTCTACAAATCAGGGAGTTTAGCTCATATTCAAGGTTTCTTCTCCTACAATCTAAGGGTTTTTCCTTGAGCTACAAGATAAATTTTGTACTTTATCGTGAGATTATTACTGGCTATTTTCAAAAACTTTTTGTATAGCTATTCATCAACAACTCTGCGATACTAGCTGTTCATTAACTGTTCTAAAAAATTACTACTACTATTTATCAAGATATCTAACCATTGATCTATTGGACCACGTTCCTGCTCTTTTTCAGTAAGAGATGCCGACTTTTGATGTGTGGTGGTTGGAACCTTGTGAAGTGTAGTGATGAAGTACAATGTGCATAGGATTTGTCCGCTTGTTTTTATCATATTTTAGTATAGTTTATGATATCGTCCTACAAAAATTGAGTATTATATGCTATAAATTTATAGTATTTTAATTATTATTTAAGAGAATCAAATTGATGAAATATGAGCTTTTTAACTTTTAATTTACTTAAACTAAAACAAACAACTTCTGGAAGATTTCAAATTTAAAAAGAGTTGGAATCATTGCATTTACTTTGTAATATTAATAATAAATATTTCAATTTAACATGTATTTATCTTAAGAATAATTACTTACTGCTAATTCGACTGTATTTTGCTCACTAAAAAATAATCAATCAATAACAATCCGTGAGGTTATGCATATTAATTGAATTATTACTAGTGACGATTAAACTTAAATATTTTTCTTGACCGAATTGTACTTAAAAGTAGTAAAAAACTTCGTAATAATATTTTCACTAAAAATCAATAATCCTGCTTACGACAATTCTTCCGTGCGAACTGAAACTGAGGCAAGCAAAATTACGGACTTGGAAAAATATTTTGCACTCTAGTATTTTAATCATCAGTTATTATACATTAGTTCCATGAGAATTATTAAAATTAATATAAAATTAACCTAAAGATAAAATAGATGGATGTGAAATAATGATTTAGTAAAAGCTATCATTCCAACACGGTACTAAAATGCGATTTGAAAGTTTCGGGCCAAGTATGTATTAAAACTGAGATAAGTATTATAAATATTATCATGTTTCATCAACTATCACAACGAAAGAAATTACACCATTATGGAGTAGGAAAAACTTAAAAATATTAAGACTATGAAGAAGTAGTATTCGTTGTAACGAAGAAAAATACAAAAGCTTAAAATTATTAAAACAAAGAAAGAAAGAAGAAAGAAAGAAAGAAATATACAGTGGCGAAGCCACACTTTGGCAAGGGGGTTCAGTTGAACCTCCTTCGCCGGAAAATTGCACTGCATTTACAGGGTGCAGTTGATTTTTTTTTTATATATACATATCATATGCTGAACCCCTCGACACAAGTCTAAGCTTTATTTTTTAAATTTTGACCTACCTCCGCCCCTGGAAATAGAAAGCAAGACTAGTTCTTGTCTTTGCAAAGTGAATTGGTGTCTTTCTTACAAACTTTGGTCATCTATTTATAGAAAAAAAATGTAAGCTTAATCTTCCAACGTTGCCATAATTTTAGATGATGAGAAATATTTCAAAGATGCAAAGGTGTTTTGAAATTGATGTCATATTCAAATATGCAAAGGTGAGTTGATCTGATGACATTTCTTCTGTTGCTCTTTGTTCTTCAACATATAAAAATTACGGACATGATTATCAATATTATAGTCATATTATAAACAGTGTAATCATCCATGGTCGTTCTTTTATTTTTCTTCACTTTTAGTATCTTTTTCTTCATGCAAAATATGTAAGAAAATATGCGAGAGATGGATATATTTATTCACATTTTATTTAAAAATTTAATATTCAAAATTTAAAAAATAAAAAAATTATATCCATCATGCAGTGTCAGGGGCGGATGCATAGAGTAAGGGGCGGGTTCGGCAGAACCCAGTAGGTTTGACGCAGACAGTGTTTTTATGTTAAAAATATCACTAAATATATACAAAAATGAAGTCGAGAATCTAGTAACTAACACTAAAGATCATTATTCTAATATTAGAATACATAAGATTCAAATCCTGAATCCGCCTCTATGCAGTGTTACAATTAACGCGTTAAATATCCCGCTAGTTTTGGGCACAATTCATCCCTTATACCAGTGCATTACTTTGATTTACTTAGCCAACTAGTTTATACTTTGAATTATGTTTTCACTACTTAGTTTAATTTAAACATAACTCGATAAAAAAAAAACGTTTTAAGTAACTCCAACATAGTATTTGGATGTACCTTGCTCAACTAGTATTGGCTAAAGTTTATACCGGCCACACAAGTTGCGTGACCGGCCACATAACAGTAGAAGCAAGACAACTTCAAGAAGATCTAACATAAAGTTAAAGATATCATCGAATACAAAAAATATCAAATAAGACAGCAAGGGCAGACTGAGCCCATGCACAATCAACTTGTAATAAAGCAGTCACCAACACAAAGTAAAATTAATACCGAATTTCCTATCGGGACACTAGAAACAACAACTATTCCGGTATGCAAGTACGAGAAATATTGTCTTACCGTACACTAACACCAATATCCACGATCCTTAAAAGACAACACAAAATTATTATTTTATTATATCAAAATGGCATTAGTTTTTATCTCTAGATTTAATAATTTGAAATATAAGGTTAACTTGATACAACACCTTGCTGTTGATACATACAAATATAAAATTAATTGTTCTTTTATCAAAATCTAATTTTAGATTATACATAACAGATGTAGATGGAAAATCATATCCGCGACAAACAAAGTAGTGCTATGTCAAATTAAGAAAATCCAATCGAAGAATCCTTCTCACCTGTTTTTGCTTTTGGATTTCCTTCTAAAGTGCAGAGTTCATTGAAGTTAATAAATAAGCATACATAAAGCAATTTAGAAGCCCACTAAATCAAATATGCAATGCGCCTTTTCTTTAATTTTTATTGGACACTTACAAAAATACCCATAAAACCTAAAATAATTACAGCCACTACCCACTACTTTCAAATATTACCCGACCTACCACTAAATTATTTACCCACTCTACCCACCCAGACTTGTATACCATAGTTTATGCAGTATACCATAAAGGTATATACCTATAAGGCATAACAAAGGTATACAATAATAAATATGTAGGTTGGGTAAATACTTTTAGTTTTATGGGTAGTATAATTTGTAGGTATGACTTGTAAATACTTTAAATTTTATGAGTATAGAGTGTAAAAATCTTTTTTTTTTTTTGGTTGTTGTCGTCGTCATTTATTTCATTATTAGACTCTTTTTTTATATGTTTAGATGCGATTATTAATGCATACTCTTGTTATGTGTATATCCTTATATTTTTCCAAATAAATCATATCAACTAAACACGAATCAGTGCACAACTATTGCCTATTTGGCCTTAATTCATTTTTCATTTATATTGGCATGGTATTTAGTTTAACTTGTGCGCCTTTTATATATTCACCTATCAACTTATTGCAACTCATGTTTCAACCATATGCATGCCATTGGCATCTAACAAACTAAGTTAGATGTTTACGAAAGCTTACGTCAGCAGAAAAAAGAGTTAATAATTATATTTTTAGATGTATTTAGATACCTAATAGTATTTCAGAGATAGTAAAAACAAGGGATCTTGTACCATACTTGACGCGTCTCAACTGTGTTCAAGTATTCATATTTGGAAGAATTGTCATTTCACTGCAGCATTCAACAATAATAATATTAAGTCAAACATACTCTTTGAAGATGTTATCCTTTTACACCACATTAATATAAAGGATTTGAATTATAAAGTTTTGAACTTTTGAATGTCTTTAAAAAGATTTAGTATCCCAATTATGAAAAAATAAAGTATTCGAGAATAAAATACTAGTATTGTAAATAATAATATCTCACTCTAAGTGTGTATGTCAGCCAAGTTTTGTGTTGCTTTGTGCTGCTCCATTTTTTTCTTCTTGTAACACATTTTTTCGTATGAACGAAATTGACTTATATATATATATATATATATATATATAGTCAAGTTTGTGAAATAATTGCTCTAAGATTGAATTTTGAGGGTGTTGGGATTGACTTTTAAAAAGTACTTTATAAGCTAAAAGCTAAAAGCTATAAGTTGGAAATTTCTAGCTTTTAACTTATTTTTGTACTTTTTTGACTTAAAAGTAAGAACTTTAAAATATCTTTTTATCTTTGCCAAATACCCCAAAACTTGAAAATGAGCTTAAAAGGTAGGAAAAATTATTTTGGATAAAAAACACTCAAAATAAGTCAATCCAAACACCCTCTTTGTCCCTCATGTTTTAAGTGTGCATTGGGCAATTTATTGTGAACGGTTATGCCAAAATTCAGATTGTTATTTTATTATACAATCCTGAAACTTAATGTCACATCTAGAACCAAAAAGGAAACCTGTTACATGAATTATATTGCAAATACGCTATTTATGTCCCTAGGTAATGCCCAACCTACTCAACCAAGAATATGAGTCAACGTTATATTTTCTTAGTGTAAATGAGTTTGATATTATCAGGTCTTAAAAAAGATGTAGTGTCCCAATTATGAAAAAAATAAGTATCGAGAATGAAATGCTAGTATTGCAAATAATAATATCCCACTCTAAGTGTGTATGTTAGCCACATTTTGTGCTGCTTTGTGCTGTACCATTTTTTTCTTTTATTGACACATTTTTTACATATGAACGTAATCGACTTTTATATATATACATATACATATATATGTATATAAAGTTTGTGGAAAAATTACTCTTTGATTGAATTTTGAGGGTGTTTGGATTGACTTTTAAAAATTAAATTATAAGGTAAACGCCATAAATTGAAAATTCCTTGCTTTTAGTTTATTTTTATATATTTTTTGGCTTAAAAGTAAAAGTCTATTTTTTAAAATCTTTGTCAAACACCTACAAAACTTTAAAATGAGCTTGAAAATTATTTTGGACAAAAAACACTTAAAATAAATCAATTCAAACACCGTCTTTGTCCCTCATGTTTTATTATGAGCTGCAAGGCCAGATTGCTATTTTATTATACAATACAATCCTGAAACTTAATGTCATATCTAGAACCAAAAAGGAAATCTGTTACATGAATTATATTGCAGATACTCTATTTATGTCCCTAGGACCCTAGGTAATGCCCAACCTACTCAACCAAGAATATGAGTTAACGTTATATTTTCTTAGTGTAAATGAATTTGATATTATCGAGTCAGATTTAACTATTGTAACATGTATTCTATATTATTTTTTTAAGATAATAAATTCTAATTTTATTCGGTAAACGATTTTTTACATTAACATTGTATATAACTTAAAAATAAAAATTATTTACACTATCAATAATTTTTATAACATGTGGAGTAACAAACACCTTAGTTGTCAACTTTATCATAGTACCAAGAAAAGTTGCTATTTTTATCATAGTATCATAAAGTTTTAGTTGTCATTTTTATGATAGTACGAATGTTTATAATTGTTTGTTCCTGACTGTATAGAAGTGACTGAAAAAGTACAAAAATGCACAACAGGTTCAATAAAAGCAGTGGTTGTTCACAAATAATTTAATACTAGGAGTAGTTAGTTCAGAAAGCAGTAAAATTCAGATATACAGGGTAACCTATTACCTACCCATAGATATTGTAAACAACATCCAACGAAACCAATATCGAACCTCAGACCGAGGACGGAGATATCTATGAAACACACTTAGACACAGATTTTTCACATGGACGGAAATACTTAGATTACCCGCATTGTTTTCCCTTCATCATTTCTCCCGTCACACACCCCCACTTATATCCAATTCATTCTTCCATTTTCAACAAATTATTTCGTGAATTTCATGTTAAGGACTGTTATTTTTTGTTAAGGTTTGATTATTTTTGTTTAATAATGGCGAACACAACTATTGCAGCTGGTCCCACATTTACACTGCAACACCGTGTAACTGAACGCCATCAAACACTTGGCAGGGTGGGAATCAGTACTGTACGGCAGCTTAAAGCACATACTTTGTGAGTATTTCTACCTTTGATCTGAGATCTATATAGGATTTGTATTCCTAATGTGTGCATTTCATTTTGGAGATATCGAGCTATGATTATTTTTATTTGGTGTATAAGGGTTGTTGGGCAGAGTTACCCGGTATCTGTGCTGGAGGTAGCTGGTACTCTGATGAAATAGTCGAGGTGCGCGTGGGCTCAGCTAGCCCAGACACCACCGTCGTAATGAAAAAACAACTAAGCCTCAATCTAGAACTAGTTGGATTCGACTATATGAATCATTACAATAACTGCTAATTAAGAGTTTTCGAAAAGTCGATTCTTTCATCCCTGGTTATAAAAAGACTTTTGCTTGTGAGTTGCTTTAGTTCGGTCAATCTTATCTCTTCATACTCTTTTCCCGTCTTTATGTCAGCAGTAAAAAAATATGAGCTTTTTTGCTGCATTAGTTTTTTTATATATTTTGTTCCATTTTTGTTGGAGGGTTATTAAGTTCTTGGTATGTGTAAATGACCAATGAATTAGGTTCTTTGCACCAGAAGTGTCTACTCTAAGGAGGAGATGTTCAGCAACAATAGGTATATATCGGGTTGGGCATTCGTTGTCGGATGGAATCTTCAACAGGGTAATGTGTTCCAGCACTGTCGAAGGCGCAGACAAGCTTTCAACCGACCAATCTCGAGTATCGAGGTGATGTAAAGAATCTTCTTCCCTGATTTTTTTTTTTCAATCGTATGTAGTGATTGTAAATTACGACAGTTATCACGTGGTCTTTCCTTCTGATCTTTTGAAAAGTTATTCTTCTACTAGTTAAATAAGCTTCTAGTTGCTCTAATCTGTTTATATTTGTGGTGATATATATATCGAGATATTATTTATGTGAGTGTTTTGTGTTCGAAGAATATTGACGTGGTTTTCAAAGTTCTGATTCCCCATTGCACAAATTAGATAATTATACATACTTAGCTTTTTAGAGTGCCGATTGGTCTTAAACCCTCTATTCTGAGGTTATACTCATTTTCACTGGTATGTAAGTGAAGTAGTCTTTTGCATTGTGCATTGTGGCTTAGTATCATAAAGCACTTAGGAAATAAGGTACAAACTATAGAGTTGAGAACACAGCTAGACTAAGATATTAACAGTAGCAGTACGGTCAAAGCAGAAATAGGGGCACACCAAATTCTTTTGATTAGTGGGGATTTCAGAAGTTTTACCGTAAATAAAAGACATGGACTAGGCATGTATGGGTTGGATACCTGCAAATTGAAGTAGTGAAAAAGGCAGAACCACGGTGCTATGGATCTCTGTATTATGAGAAAACACATATTTATGGGTAGTTATGTCTGCTTGTAGAATTTGGCTTTTCCTTTCTTCTTTGTGATTTATCTTCTTGGTCCCCGAAAGAAACCAATGGAGGAAATTATCAAGTTGTGCCAACCTTTAGCTCCCTCACTACCTCCAACTGAAAACTAAGGGAGCCAATTACTCATCTAAAATAGGGGGATATATCTCAAACTAGGTTCACTTTTTTCCATTTTACATACTTGAGAGCGCCAATGTGCGGTGCATTTTATTAATGCATCGTATTTAACAAAGAACTCTAATTTTCGACAATCAGGCTCAAGTTTATGCAAGAGTGTTTCAGCTGAATCAGCATTCTTTCATTCTTACCTTAACTTTTTATTTGCTTGTACAGGTTAGTTAACCAGGGCTGCAAACTAATAGGATGCGGTTCGGCAGTACCAGGTCTAAAAGTTTCCAATGATGACCTCTCAAATATTGTTGATACTAATGATGAATGGATATCTATTCGAACAGGAATTCGTAACCGTAGAGTTCTTTCAGGCAAGTCTTTCTTTGACTTTGATGCTTGTTAACTGACTGGATTTTGTTTTTTTCTGTTCTTTAGCGGAACATAGGCCCCATTTTGAGCGCAGTGCATACTTTTGGTCTATGGTGAATAAAGTATAAGCACTTTTCGTTCCTCGAGATTTTATCAAAAAGCGCTTCGGTAGAGGCTCTAATTCAGAGCTTTGGAACTCTGTTTTTGGCCTAGATTTATGTATTCCAAACTATAGTTGGCCCAGTTGTCAAATTAAAAGTAATTCTAGTTGTGGTTAATATGCAAATGTCACAATATATATATTATTTTCAGAAAATAATCCTACCAAATCAAGCAACTGCTAGTTTAAAATTTATAGAAGTACTGTCGTCATAAGAGCTATATGAATAACTGCCGGTCCTAAGCACTCCCAAATGGGCCCTAATGTGATGTGTGAATTAGGTATCCCAATTCTTTTGTAAAATTGTCTTCAGTCAGTGTAAAAACCTTTCTCTTACTGTACACATTTAAGTTTTCTTTTCGTTGGATTGACAGAATTCTATTGAATCAAACATTTTTAGGAATCATGAAATGCAACAGTGTTTTCTGGCATTTCCTTTTGTTTGAATGTTATTGTTTAGTTCCAGAAGAAAAGAGTGAACATTCAAATTTAGTGGATACGAATGAATGACTTGACATGTATCAGACACATACACAGTTAGGTTTGCAGAATAATAAATCACTTTAATCAATTAAGTACCTTTAGTGAAATGGTGATAAAATACTTCTATTCTAATTTAGATGGGAAAACATGAGTTACATTTTGTCATCAGCCACAATCTCATATATGCTTTTACAGGCAAAGACAGTTTGACAGATCTTGCCGCAGAGGCTGCTAGGAAAGCTCTTGAGATGGCAGAGGTTGATCCCAGTGATATCGACCTAATTTTGATGTGTACCTCAACTCCAGAGGACCTTTTTGGCAGTGCTCCACAGGTATAACTTGGTAGAATAGTGTAGTCAGTATATTTCTTTGCGGCTGATACTGCAACCAGAAATACCTTTCTAGTAGTATTACCTGTGTAAAAAAACCCTGCATTATTGTTTTCTTTATTCCACAGACCAATAACACGAATTCGCTAGAATGGAGACGTGAAATGCATGAGCCATGAAGCTTTTGAGTTTAGGCATTTCTTCTCTTTGCCTTGTTAATCTTTTTTCAGTTAGAACATTATTCAGGCCTAGCAATTAATTGTTTCTCAATTCTTTTTTATTTTTCCCTGTTCACAGCATATTGTTTGATGAACTTGTATCGTGCATTTACTAGGATTATAACTTCAAAAGATATTGCCCTTAAGGCAATTAAGTGAAGCTCTTCGCTTTTGCCTGAAAGAAGAGAAACGATCACTATCCCTTTGTGAGAAAGAGAAAATAAACACAAGAACTCAAACATTTGCTAATAGTTATTGTTGTTTTGCCTTTTCTTCTTCATATATGAATTATGATGTAACAATTCAACGAAGAATGATTCGATACTTCTGGAACTTAATGGAGTTTATTTAGCCGCTCTATAAGATTACACACTTAACTATGATCACTTCAGAATTTTCTTGAGGACTCTGTATCGATTCTTGTTTGATACTTCCCTTTTACTCAGATCCAAAAAGCACTCGGATGCAAAAGCAATCCATTGTCTTTCGACATTACAGCTGCTTGCAGCGGGTTCATGTTGGGTTTGGTATCTGCTGCTTGCTATATCAGAGGTAGAATCTTTGTAAAATTTTCTTTTTGATATTTAAGAAATTTGTATTCTTTGACATAGGCCCATAGAGGGATTCACTGAACCAGGCGAAATCTTTTACAGGCTATACCTTATGTGATATGTATTTGAGTTTAAACAACTTGCATTATCTTAGATTCTTCAGCAATGTTTTGGATGGTTTAAGGCTTGGAAGACAACGGAACATACAGCGAGACAAAGATTATGACACTATTCAATAAAAGAAATGTCTCGACTCTTGGACCCTAAATCCTCCGGACCTACTCACTGTTTTTTGTCAAATTTCTGCTTTTTCACTTGATTCTCGCTTTGTGCTTAAATAGCTGATATGGTAGTGGTTTTGTAGTATGTTTCTTCTGTTACCCGGCTTGGTATTGAAGCTGGGTTTGTCTAGTTCAATAGATGGTTTTAACAGTTTCTGATCAAAGAATCAGATCTTCCTTGATGCTCTACCATGGTGGTGACAAACCTATGTTTTAAGCAGTTGCTAAAACTGCGGGTTCTGAATCTTAGGGACTAGTAAAGAAAGAGCATTGACTATCTGACTAGTGGAAAAATACTTGAAGTAACTTTATAGACATTACTTGCAAATAGAGAACAAGCAAATGCCTAAATTTGTATTGTTGATGAATTCTCTTATTCTTCGTTTAGAATTTCAAAATGGAGGGGATTGTTTAGTGTTCTATACCTGATCAGAGATGTAATTGCCCTTTAGTGGATTATGCTCAGAAGGTCAAATTAATCTTAAGTGGTATTCGTAATAGGTCTATCTTGCTAACGTTCATGTCACAAGTTATGCCAAAAAACTGATAGATCATTATCATTTAAAACTTGATAAGTAAGGTTGAATTCGCGCAGTTTGTGGATACTGACAAGCAGTGAAAGACAAGTGAGATGTCATTTTTTTCTGGATAAATTATTGGGGAAAAAACGTGTTTGAAAATCAACAACTTCTTGGATAAATCCCTTGTGCCTATAACTGAATAGTTGCCTTGAGAAATAGTGACAAACTGCCAATACCAGCAAAACTATGCTGTAGCTGCTGATACTGAATTTTTTTATCTTCTTGGAGTATCCTCTGCTAAACACACACATGTATATTTATGTATCTTCATAAATATATGCTTTGCTAGACATTGAAATCCTGATGTGGTGCAGGTGGCGGTTTTAAGAATGTTCTTGTAATAGGGGCTGATGCTCTATCTCGCTATGTTGACTGGACAGATAGGGGGACCTGTATTCTCTTCGGTGATGCTGCCGGTGCTGTAGTGGTGCAGGTACAAGAAAGGATAATATACAATTCAATTGGTGAATACTATTTTTAGTTGTTGCAGTTTTTGCAATGATTATCCTAAGCATTCTATTTTATTAAGTGAAAAGAGCAGTCGATCATCTTTACTTGTTTAAGTATCTCTAGACTCCTTTATAAAAATTAAAAAAAGTATCTCTAGATTCATCTGTTTCATCTTGCATTCTATACTGATGAAGTTCATGTAGTCTCTATTTTCTACACTGGGGTTGGAGTTGCGGTGGGGGTATTTACTGGACTTGTATAAACTTAGTAAGTTCTCAGGCTTGTGTATATGTGGTTTGAAATTACTCAACACAATACCTGGGTATAGAGCTTTTCTTTTATAGATTTTAAGTTGGTTTTCTTAGTTTTGCTTTTCATATGTTGGGAGTTGTAGGTGCTATGAACTAAGAACCTGAATAAGATGATCAATTGCCCTATTTGTTTATTTCTAGAGTCAATTTGGTAAAATAGGTCAGACAAGTAGGGCAGTGAGTGCCTCCCTGGGCTTGTTCTTAGTCAGCCAGGGATTTTGCATGCTGTTGTCTGTTGAATAGACGCCTGACCTGTAATGTGGTTGCCTGGTTGGGTTTGGGATTAAGTGTGAGTCTTGCATCTTCTTTACCAAAATTCTTGAGACCTTTCTTCTTTTATTGTTGCAAGTGATTGTGTGTCGGATGCTAGTTTACAATGTCTGTTTTTGAAAATTTATATAACCCCATGCTCTTGTAGGCCTGTGATGTTGGAGAAGATGGTTTATTTGGTTTTGACTTGCATAGCGACGGCGAAGGTCAAAGGTACTTATTCTAATTTTCAGGAAAAGTTCCTCTGCTTTCATCTTTAGAGGGGCACTCAATGATTTTTGTCGCATTCAGGCACTTGAATGCTTCTATCAAAGAGAACGAAACGGAGCATGCATTTGGTACAAATGGTTCTGCTATTGGTTTTCCACCAAAAGGTTCCTCTTACTCTTGCATCCAGATGAATGGTAAAGAGGTTTTTAGATTTGCTGTTCGTGTTGTGCCACAATCTATTGAAGCAGCTTTAGAGAGTGCAGGTCTTCCTGCGTCTAAAATTGACTGGCTGCTTCTCCATCAGGTATGACTCTCTGGGATATTGAACTCTATAGTCTATAGAGTCAGTCGTACCTGACTGATGATGTTTTCTTAGAAACTTTTATGTTTTTAATGAATCAATATAATGAAATACATCTGTGGGTTGTTAGTGACAAAATGCAATGATACTCTGTTCTCATGTTTATAAACTATGTTGTGATCCCTGATATTTGGTTGGTAATAGACCAGATCTTATTTGATAACGACCCAGATCTTTTACGAGGAATTTCTGATACTTTAATGAAGAAGTACCCCGAGAAGTTTCTAACCCAAAAATTTGCCAGAATAATATAATCAGCAAACTTGAGTATGTTATTCTTTTTAATTGGCGTGGTATGATTTGCTGTTCTCAGTGTTTTAAGTATTTTAGAAGTGTAAAACTTCTATTTTGGATTCAAAGTATAGAGCTCAACCTGGTAAATTTTAAATTTTAAGCACATCTTACTTATAGAGATAAAAGTCGAATATGTAGATGTAGATAAAAGTAAGAGTAAATAGGAATAAGAAAGAAATGGGTAGCTGCTTGTTGAAACGGCAGCAAACTGTCACGTGTGTGAATTAGAAGCAAAATATAGTTGTATTCCTGATTGCTCTATTGCACAGCATTCTCATTATCAATTGCTTTATTGGCTTGTTTATTGTGTGACCAATGTAGAAACTCATTTCATGTTCAAGATAATATGGGTTCTTCAAGTATATTGAATCTGACATTTACTTTTAGAAGATTCTCTTACAATTTAGTGGCAGAAGCTTGAGATAATTCAAAGTTTCTTGATGCTCCTCTCGAGTTATCATCACTCCCTGAATATCAAATTGGGAATGGCTACATGCAGGCCAACCAAAGGATTATTGATGCAGTAGCAACGCGATTGGAGGTGCCATCAGAACGTGTCATATCCAATTTAGCAAATTATGGCAATACAAGTGCTGCATCGATCCCCTTGGCACTGGATGAAGCTGTTCGAAGTGGGAACGTGCAGCCTGGCCATGTCATTGCTGCTGCTGGATTTGGGGCTGGCCTTACATGGGGTTCTGCAATACTCAGATGGGGCTGAGTGCTGTTATGCAGTTTGGGTCTGGCCCCACATTTAGATTCTTCAGTAATCAACCAGGGACGAAACCTCTCAACATATGAATAGAGCCGAAACATAGATGGCAAGAAGAGATGATAAGGTTGCGTTTTCCTTGTGCTTTTTGTTTAGTTGTAGCTGATTGTGGAGGCTTCAATGGAAGATTGCCCTTTTGGTCTCTCGTCGTCCTCAATTTTCTTATGTATTAATTTTTCCTAACGTGAATAAGTTATCAACATTTTTCTCCATTTGAAGTGGATGTTTCTGCATGATATTGCCTTTAGATTCTGCTTACCTTAAGGCGTTATATGGTCTTTTCCAGTTTGTTAATTTTCAGAGTGGATGAGACGTGTGTGCATTAGATAATAGTTGCTTTGATAAGAAAAATACGCTCAACTGCTCAAGTCATGCGCTGTGCAAATCTCTGTGTAAATGCCAAATTTGAAGTAAACCCTTATGCTTGACATAAGATAATATGGAGCAGGGTTAAGAATACTTTAGAATGAAAATCCAAAGAATAAAAAAGATGAAATAAGAGTTTTACTTATGCTATTGGGATAAGCATGAGCCTGGTAGGTGTCTGCTCAGAAAATAATAAGGGCGAAGTAAACAAATGGGTAGCAGTGTGTATGACACTTTGAACTTCAGACCGATCAGTCTTATGCTGTCATTGCTAACTACCTATTGATAGCAAGGAGTTTGTTCTAATGGTTCAAATTATCAGGGATTGGGTAGAAGTTGCTCTGCTTTTGCAATATGGAAGAGCTCAACACTTGATACACATCTTTTATGAAGAATAGCACTTTGACCATCCTCACGATATAAGAAAACTAGTTGGGTACAAATTTTTTAGCCCTCCAAGTGCATCCATCATAGCATGGTGTAACTTGATTCTTCTCCTTTTTGGGACAATGCATCAGTTGGCATTGGGCAGAATCAAAAGTTGTGTGCGCTTGAGATTCTCTTGATCCATCACTTTGACGCTGTTTGTTGGGCAGGTCCATAGATAGCTTATTGGTGCAGCCACAATTGGCACAAGTTTGCAAGGCGCAACAGCCTCAAAATCAGTCACAGGGACTGAAGTTAGACTCTGTTCAAGCCTAACTCCAGTCATATCTTAAGTTATTATAACTAGCCTCAACTTTATTCCTGGGGTTGAAGCTGCGCTCAACTTCAAATGAACTTCGAACCAAAAATCTGAAATTGAGTGACTGAAGTTCGACTCAACTTCAGTCCCAGAGAGGGACTGAAGTGAATTTTTTACAAAGGAAAAGAAGAAGCAAGCCAGTCTGAATTTTGCATCAACTGGTGCAAATTCTACAAGAATAGGACTATAGGAGTAGCAAAATATTTCACCGGGGTCCCCAAAATTGATGGGTTCTGAAAGTTTGTTCCCATTCAAAACAATTTTGGTTAAATGGCACCCGTTTCATCCGCAGGCAACACTTCAACCTATCTAGGAGAATGTGAGAAGAGGTCAGCAACACTTCAAGTTAACTGGGAGAATGTGGGAAGAGTTCAAGGGCAAGCATTGCCTAAGCAAATGGTTAAAAGCAAGTGATGCCTCTTAGGCAGTACTACACATAAAGGGAGGGCAGGGATATATGTATCTGTATATAATATTCATAGGGTTATTTTTGTCTACAATTTATTCATTAAATTAAGTGAAGACCATATTTGCTAAACCGTTGTTATGAGAGTAAAGAAACAAACCAGTTGCCCCCCGGTGTCATAGTTTTTTAAATAAGTAAAATTTGAGCGCAATTACAAGAGGCCACTCTACATGTAAAAATTTCGCACATAGATCACTTTTGCAAGTTATCTTTAGTTTGAAATCACTTTTTTATTGGTTTTGCATGAGAGATCACTTTTTAAAACTTCATTCCTTGTGGGCTGAACTTAACACAACTATTACAAGGGTTGAAGTTTACGCATTCTATCCTTAAAAGTTCAGTCTTTGCGGGTTGAAGTTAAACTTCATGCTATGAAATTCAGCCCACAAGGTTTGAACTTCAGCCCACAAGGACTGAAGTTCCAGAAAGTGGTTTCTTATGCAAAAATAATAAATAAAGTGGCCTCAAACTAAAGACCACTGGTAAAAGTTGCTATTCATGTACTTTTCCCCCTCTGCATCACATTTTAAAGTTAAAATTTAGCTAGGGGGCCATAATTTTCCGGGCTATTTAGATTTTAACTAATTTTTAACCTATGTTAAACTTCAAACCTGAATGGTGCGCCTACAATTGGCTATTTATGCACTTAGCCCCTTTTCAAAGCGACAGGGTTACTCTTTTCGGGTTAATTAGAGCTATAAGTAGTCCTGTGTTTTAAATTTTCCTTAAAATTTTGTTGGCGATTCTAGCTCGAGAAGAAAAGCTGCTTAAGTTGAATCATATTAACGTGGTAAGTCCTTACTTTTGTGTTTAGATGAGGCATTAACTGCAATTGAAAAAGAAAATACTCTGCTCTTCTTAGGATGGCAATGGGGCGGGTAAAAAGATTATTAGAATTGTTTATTTTATATTAATTTTTTGTTTGGTGAGACGAAACAGAAATGAGAAAATAAGAAAAATCTTAGTGAAAAGGTGGACTCATGAGGCATTACAGCAGTTTCAACTCCAATAAAGAGGGATATAATTGGATATTTTTAAACATTTATATCCAATTGCATCAAAGACCTCAGATTGTGATGTGTGGGTCATAGGTTTGAACCCCGTCACAGACAAAAGTCGAGTATTTAAGTGGACAAAAGTAGAGGAGTGGACCCATTATCCACCAACTTTTGTACTGTGCGCCACCGGCCCTCGGCAACTTCTCGCTTATCAGTAAAAATATATATCAATAAGTGCTGCTTTCATGTCGTTTGTGCTGTATACTCTTGATTTTGAACTGACCTATTCCTGAATCGTTATTTGTTTCGTTTGTAGGATGCTATCCATTGCCCATTGGAACAGTACATAATACTGGCTGGCGAGAAACACGTAGCAATTTCAATTCCATGAAGTTTGTAAGTCTCTTCTCCACTGTGCATATTTGCATTCCATGCATATTTTTGGAGTACATACTGACATCATGTATTTCATGGATTCCAACATTTGCAGACATGTTTAAGCGAAGGCAAGGGCTATTATTTCCCACCATGCCACATAGTTAACATCTGTGGTTTTCGGGTGTTAATTGACTGCCCTTTGGACCTTTCAGCACTTGCCGTCTTTTCTCCCATACCAATTGTTACATCTTCCTCACTTGATGAAAAAACTTCAATTCTTGATTCCAAAAGTTTGATACAAGCTGAACCATGGTACAAGACTGTGACAAGCTTGCAGCTTTGGAGTATATATTCCATAGATGTGGTGCTTATCTCAAGTCCGATGGGTATGCTAGGGTTACCCTTTCTTACTCGACTCAAAGATTTTAGAGCAAAGGTGATATAAATGATATCTTCTTGCATTTGAAATACAATTAACCTTATGCTGGTGAAAAATCTTTTGATGCCGGTTATCTTATCAGGTATATACAACAGAAGCAGCTTCCAGACTAGGGAAAATGATGATGGAGGACCTTCTTTCCATGCATATGGAGTTGAGACAATTCTATGGACCTGACGATTCTGGTTGCCCTCCATGGATGTCTTGGGAAAAACTTGAACTACTCCCTATGGAACTAAAGGATATTGTTTTAGGCAGTGAAGGGACAGAACTTGGTGGATGGATGCCCATATACAGGTAACGATTCTTATCTCATTTGAAAGCAAGATCATTTTTGTCATGCTTCTTGGGGGTTGCTTTCATCAATTGGTGTGTTCGACTTACTAGATACTACTATGCTACTTGGGCCAAAGTTTAAATATATTTATTGTTCTTTTTTAGGAACTTAAGTGTAAGTATTCTGCTTGATACAGACATGTAGAACAACATATCTTTAGGGGAACACATGATGCACGGGTCTAGATTAGTTTACTAGTTTAAGTCAGTCAACAGTTTGTTATGATTTCTATGACGTTGAGAAGTTGTGCTTTTCCAAATGAGTTATCTTCTCAATGGAGTGGACATGAACACTGAGACGTGAAAATAGTAATACTTGCAATTTGGGATGAGAGTGAAGTATATAGAGTCAGTTCCATTTTAGTACCCATAATTAATTACATGTAGAGGCATCTTTCTGGGTTGCAAGCTTACTGACTTGGATATGGACAACAGAAGTTTTGTTTCAAAATTTGAATATTCATCCCTCATTCTGAAAGAAAAATACCTGGTGCTCGCAGCTCGTAGCCTGTAATTGAACAATGAAAAAGAAAACAAAGAAACTTTGGAGCTTTATGTGCTTTTGGTGTGTATTTATCTGCATAAGTAATGAGAATATTTTTCAGTGCAGCTGATATCAAAGGTTGCATGGAGAAGGTTCAGTCCCTCAAGTATGCTGAAGAACCCTGCTATAATGGCACATTGATAATAAAAGCATTGAGTTCCGGTTTGGAAATAGGTGCTTGTAATTGGAATATCTCAAGTCCAAAAGGAAGCATTACATATCTTTCTGGATCAGTTTTTGCATCAACAACTGCATCCAGCTTCGATTACAAAGCTCTAGAAGGAAATGATGTTCTATTATATTCAGACTTTACAGCCCGCAATGATGTTGATGATGAAAAGAACCATTTTCCTCCTGCTACTGCCAGTTCCTATCCAAGGTATACATTAATTTTGTATTATTCCAGAAGATTATGCATACAATTGAAGCTGTTCGACATGCACATGCGAGAAGTTTTTTTATGGCTATGCTTCTTTTTTCTTTTATAGATTATCTTCCCTTTTTTCTTTTCTTTTATTTCCTTTTGCGGGGGAAGTTCTTTGGGATTTGACGTTTAGGAGAAGTCTTCAGGATTGGGAGATGGGTGAATTTCAGAACCTTGTTGAGTTGCTTATCGTCAGAGCCCACTGCAGGATACTACTGATTTGTGGAGGTGGAAGGAGAGCACGGACGGGTTGTTCACTATTAAATCTTATTATCAGAGCTTGTTGGTGAGGGTGGAAATGAATTTCCCATATCGTGCCATTTGGATTCTGAAGGTGCCGAGGAAGGTATGTTTCTTTGCATGGTTGGCAGCTAGGGAGTCATTTTGACAGCCGGCAATTTGTGGAAGCGAAGGATCAATTATGTTAGTTGGTGTTTCATGTGTAGATGCTCCGGAGAAGATGTTGACCATCTTTTGCTTCATTGCAAGGTGGCGACGCGGTTATGGGCAGTGGCTCTAAACTGGTTGGGAGTTCAATGGGTGATGCCTGCCACTATCAACTAAGCAATGTATAGTTAGGCATTCTGAAGAAGGAAGAGAAGACCGAGAGTATGGGATGTTGTTCCATTAGCCATTATGTGGATATTATGGAAAGAGATAAATATGAGAGCTTTTGAAGGAGTCGAAAATGATTTTGTTAATATGAAGAATAGTTTTTTCTTTCTAGTTTCTTTTTGGTGTTCCCATGAGATCCCGATGTGTATAGATGACTGGGTATCTTTTGTCAAGAACTATGTTTTAGTGTAGGTTCTCTACTTTATAGTATACTACTTGTATACGGGGTTTCCCCTTCATTATAAATAAACTTATTTACCTTATCAAAAAAAAAAAAAAAAAAAAAAAAAATCTTCCTCCATACAATTTACAAATTTTCTGGAAGGGGAAGTAACAATCATTGAAACTTGGAACATGTGCAGTGATGCTGGTAGTTGGGAAGAATCCTGGCTTGATTCAGATGAGTACTCAGAAGAGATGGAAAAAGTAGCTTTTATATGTTCATGTGCATTGGACTCTATTAATGCTGCAGGGTCAGTCCTTATTCCTATTGGACGGCCTGGAGTCATGTTGCAGCTTTTGGAACATGTATCACTTTTGCTAGAATCTTCAAATTTGCAGGTATGATGTAAGATTTCATGCATTTGCACATGTACTAATTCTCCAACAGGTGATTGTCATATCAATTTACCTTAGAAGATTGGTATCTTGAGCCGAAGAGCAGTACCAAGATTATGTTCCTTAATCCCTTCTAAGCAGTCTCAAGGTGGGGAATGCAGATGGTGCTGAGAATTCTCACCTTGAGAGGCTTAAGTGGAATATTATGCAAGCTATACACGATAAGGATTAAATATATAATTCTAACTTGGAAAAAAAGGAAGACATTATTTGCTGCCAGTGTTACAAGTTTGTAAAGAATTATTTCTAGAATGCAGAAGTATTGCCTTTCTAATAAAATAGCTGAGTAGTTTATTAGAATCTTTCCAGATTGGCCCCTCCTTTTGCTTAGAACAAAACTAGTGCGAAGAATAATGAATAGATCCTATAAATTGTTCGAAAAACTAGTTATCTCAATTTTCATTTTATATCCTATAATATGTTTGAACCATATATATTTACTGAAACTTGAGAATACTTTCAGCGATGAGGGACAAATGGTTACTGTTGATCTAGTCATTTGGACGGATCTGGGAGCTTAGTTCAATAGCATTTGCCTCACCTATTCCAATGCTGTTTGTTGGATTTTCTGTTGGAGTATAAATTCATAGTTGTATATTAATTGTAATCCTGATAGTGTGAAGGAATGAACATTGAGAGATTCTTGTCTCCCAGGTATTATACGCAATTGTGGACTATTGCCAACCGTTATGTCAAAAGTTAGTCAATTCACCTGGTCAAGAGCCTTCTAGTTCTTTAAGTTTTGCTTCCGTTTCATATCTTATTTTCTGCAATTAATTTTGGAATCTAACTTTGTTTCCTGAAATATGTTTTTCATGTATTTAAACTTGATGTTTGCGTGATGTAGGTGCCTATATATTTAGTTTCTTCTGTGGCGGAAGAGTTATTGGCATTTTCCAATATCATACCTGAATGGCTATCCAGTCAACGGCAAGAAATAGTACTACATTAACTGATCATAACTATGAATCTTGTGCATTAAATCCTTTTGCCTTGAAACAGAAATGAGCATGTCGAGATAACACCTTCCTTTTTTGTTGTATATGTTGATTCACAGCTCTATTCTGGGCAACCTCTGTTCACTCATATTCAGTTGTTAAACGAGAAAAAGCTCTTGGTATCTCCTGCAGTTCATTCATCGAAATTTATGTAAGATATATTCTGTGCCCTCATTTTGAGATATAAGCTACAAAAATGAACATAGTAAGTTAGTAACCTGCTTAATAAGTTTGCTTCGGACAGTATTTTGGCTTTATCACTCTTTTCCTATCCATTTACATCTTTTGGACGTCACTGTTGTCTTTGGTTATGGAAAAAATGTTATTGGAGGTGCTGTGACTATCATCATCATTGGCCTAGTCTAATGTTTTGTGCACAGAACAAGTTGGCAGGAACCTTGCATAGTATTTTGTCCTCACTGGAGTCTGCGACTTGGCCCTGTTGTTCATCTCCTTCGACGTTGGTGTGCAGATCCTAACTCACTGCTTATTATGGAGGTGCCTGCCTGCTATATGATTTTCTATATTCACAAATCTTGTGCATCTAGTTGTTTGACTAATGTCAAGCTTGATTATATTTTCATGGTCAATGTACCTCATTCCACAGGAAGGAGCTGATATCAATTTGGCTTTCTTGCCTTTCAAGCCAATGTCAATGAAGGTCCTTCAATGTTCATTTGTCTCTGGAATTAAGTAAGCATACTCTAATACTCTTTTGGATTCTCTATCTCATATGAAGCAGGCAACACGTCTGGCTTTCAGCTCTTTATTTTTTGGTGTGTTATGGGTAGTTTCTTTTGTCTATTTGATAAACTTGCAAGAAGTAGGATTAAGAGATGCCTTAGGAAAAAGAAAGCAGATAAGGATGCTTCTTGGAAAGGGTCCACAATGTTGATCTAAGGTCACATTGCTTCTTAATATAAGATTATATTTATAGGTTATTTATAGGTGAGTTTTGAGAATTAGAGAAGAATCCGTTAGATGCTTAAGGTTGTGCTCCTGGATAGTTTGCATTCCTTCTTCCTACAAGTGTCATTAAACAATTTTAAGTATTAAACAACCAAGTAGAAACATTTATGGGTTTTATTTCTCATTTAAAAGGAGGCCGTGGCCTGTGGGGAGGCAGTGTCCTTTGGTCATTTTCTTTAATCTTAATTATAAAGTTCACATGGTTGAACATTATTTTCTATTTCTATTTCAATTACTACGAATTCGTAGCTCTTCAATTACCATTCTGGCTTCTAGGCATTACAAACTTCATTTTCTATTTTGCAGGTTAGATAAAGCTATACCTTTACTAAGGAGATTACAACCTAAACATGTGCTGGTAGTTTCTCTATCCCTCTTGTATCCTCTCCCCCACCCCTTCTTCTGCTATAAAGAAGCCGACCTGTATTACATGTACTCTTAACTGCTGTCTCTTTTTTGCTCATTTCAGGTTCCTGAGTATTTGAGGCCCCATATTAGCTGTTGGAACCCCACACTTTCTGTCCGTTATTTCTCTGAAAATGAAACTGTGGTTATACCTAAATTGAAAAATTATGCGTCTATTAACATTGATATGGACTTGGCTTCTAAGCTTCTGAATTATACAAAAGTGATACAAGAGAACAATATTGCAAGATTAAAGGGAGAGCTGCTGGTTGAGAAGGGGAAACATCAGTTAGTTCTTGGAAATAAGCAGGTGCTTTCTTCACAAGATAGGCCATTACTATTTATAGGGAGGGTTGACTTGGACTCCCTTCTGCTGACCTTAAAGAAGATGGGAATGAAAGCAACTGCACAGAACGCCCAGATTACAAGCGGATCAGAAAATGCTTCAATTGTGTGCATCTCGGAGCCTAACAAAGCCTTGATAGAGGTTACAACAACACGAACTGTGATAAGCGTTGCTGATGAGACATTTGCTACCCTGGTTTCTGAGGCTGTTCGTAGCACTTTAGTTCGTATTTGATCAGAGGTGGCTGCTATATATTCCTAGACGCCAATGGTTTAAGAAAATTGGCTGATCAAATTTCCAGCTTTCGAGCGAGAAAATGGATCATTTTAACTGCAAGCTGGGAGTTGTAACAAAGAGAAGTCTTGCAGCATCTTTTTCGCAGTCGAGCATTGCCTAGTTGCCAGATGCTGGAAAAAAGAGAGTGCCTATTCTCTATTAGTTGTACTACAAGTCTACAATGTGATACATGTACCTTTGCGCGCCAAAAAGATTACCTTAAGAAGTTGATTCCCTAGAAATCCATTTCATATTTCCTCTCAACATCTATTATTGGGATTTTGGAGTTATATCCCCATAGGGACTTCGTCATCCCCAATGTTGGTGACAGGCGAAGGTGTTGGTAGGCAAGTCTATGTCAAATGGATTCATAGTCCGTCATGTCTTGGCAAATCTCTTTGCGTTGTATCAAATTAAACCAAATGTTCCCCTTGGGCAGGTTTAAGTTCTTTAGATCAAATTAAACTGTATGCATCTATTATGAATGTAAATACCTTCTTGGAGGGTACATTAGGAAATTTAGCAAATTATCTTTAGGACCCGAGTTAGACAAATAGTTAAATGCCAGTAGAATAGTAGAATGGAAAATTAGCTATGATGTTGTGAACCCTTATCCCTCCGATCTCCCCCTTTTCTAATGTCTTCCTTTTTCTGTATTTCTGTTCTCATCCCCATTTGTATCAGTCTATCTCTTGTCCCATTTTCTATCTAATTTCTCATTTCCTTGTTCTTCTCTTATCAGTATCGTTTATGATCTCTGCAATTTCCTATTTCTGTTATCTATAGTTCTATACAATCCATTAGTCACTGTTATTGTGTGCTTGAAGTAGTACTTGTAACAACATCATTAATTATGTAGGTTTTTACCAAATCCTGGAAGTTCCATTATTGCAAACGTGCTCCAAGTGAATGACTCAAAGAAAAAAGAAAGCAGACCACGATAAATACGCTGACTATGGGATCACTTTATTGAGACAAGAAAATTAGTCTAATAGTTGCCCCATCAACAGACCAAATCGCTAGAGAATGAGTTAAATTTGAAACCAAGCGTAGTTTGGTAAGAATCCAACATATTTTATGACTATGTAAATATAATTAAGTTAAAAAATAAATCACTATCCAATTGGGACTCAACTTTAAGCTATTTGTCAGCTGATCAGAAGTGCCGAAAATACTACTAATTCGAAGCAGTTGATGTATTGGTTAAAAAATGTTTATAAGCTACTTTTATATAAAAATAAAACTAAAATATTCAGACAATTGTTTGAAAAAAGTATTTATTAATAAGTACTTATTTTTCACAACGAGTTGGTAAACGATGGACGTGGAATGGAGATAGATTTAGTAAGTTTTGTTTTTATATGGTGAAAATTATAAATTAAAAGTGACCAATTATGACTTTAAGCTAATAAACACTTAATTTATAAATACTTTTTTATATTTACTAAACGCATAAATAAAAGGTATATAAGCTTTTACCTAAACAACCTTTTAAATAAATCAGATCATACTTGAGTCCTGTCAATTTTCTTTTCTAGACAAAAAAAGAAAAGAAAAAAAAAAAAAAAAAAAACAAAACCACAAAAATACTCCTTTACAGTACATCTTATTTTACCAATTGGAATTACAAAGTATACAAATATACAATCCTGATTGCTCTTTTAGCCTCAAGATTTGTGATTTCTTTCTCCCGCGCGAGCCTGCACCCTATGGACACACACACGCCTAATGAACCTGACCACGACCTTTACACAATCCCTAGTTACACCAGTAAGTATACCCCCTCAACCCCCCTTTGTATTTTTATGAATTATATTTCTAATTATAATTTTTTTTAAAGGTTGGTTTTCTTGGCAAAGTATACATGAAGTAGAGAGACTATCATTAAGAGAATTCTTTGATAACAGTTCATTTACAAGAACTTCAAGAATATATAAAGAGTATAGGGATTTTATTATTACAACTTACCGTGAAGATCCGACCCGGAGATTGACTTTTACTGAGGTCCGAAAATCATTAGTGGGTGATATAAGTGTGTTGCACAAAGTATTTACATTTTTAGAGAAGTGGGGTTTGATTAATTTTGACCCTAGTAATGCCGAAACCCCGGCTGATGTTGGCGCCGCGGCGGAGGAGGATAAGGAGGATGACAAGTGGAGGATTAGGATTGAGGAAGGGCCCCCTCATGGTGTTAGGGCTGTGGCTGCTCCTAATTCTTTGAAACCTGTTGTGCCTGTTCCGCCTCCAGAGGTGATCCTCGGGCGCTGTGGTGGTGGAAGTGGTGGTGTGGTAGATTGTGTACAAAAGGTGTCGCCTTTGGCGTCGTATTCGGATGTTTATGGGGAGTTGATTCAGCAGCAAAAGAAGGAAAGTGTAGTATGTGTGAGCTGTAAAGAGCAATGTGGTTCGGGTCATTACGAGTACACCAAGGTATTTTATCTGAATTTGCTTGAATTATTCATTTACTCGTTTTTGTTTAATGAATTGCAATATAGTTGATGGAAACATAGTTTGGTGTTTAAGAAATATATCCTTTTGGGCTTAAAATTGACCTGAGGAATGTGGATCGTATGATCAAGAATTGAGTATGATGCTGTTGATCACTTTGACTTTGCCAAAATTTGTTGTGTGAACTGGTTGTGCATATTGTTTCTATTCACTTTGAGTTAGTTGGCCATGCTGGAAATAACTGTTGAGAGGTCAGTAACGCAGTGAGTGAAAATCATATGGATTAGATCTCAAAATGCTAGTCTGTAATACTTTGATAAGCTGCAATTAATGATTGATTTTGTTATCTCTCTTTTTCTTTCTGGTTTTCTATAAGTTATTCTTGGCTCTTGTCAAAGTTTTTAATGCAACCCAAGAAAAAGTTCTTAGAAGCAAAATTCTCCAAGAAAAAACTATCTTTCATAATGTCCGCTAAATTTTAGAAAAACTTATAGAACACTGCGTCTTCAAATCACAGTAGTAAGAACCCAAAATAAATGCTTTTGTTTGTTTTGCATTCGCTTGTCAGTGTATAATATATCTGTCTTAGATAGTTTATGTGTATGTCAGCGAATTTGTGATTTTCCAGGTTGATCGGTAGCATGTTTCTTGTATACACTTAAGTCACAAGTGCTGCCAAAATATAAAACAATACCTTGTATTTGAAAACTGCAAGATGCTTGAAAACGGGTTTGTGCTGAATAGCAGCTGTCTTGATTGCTTTCTCTTTGTTTTATTTTTCAGGATGCAAGCTTTAACTTATGTGAGAAGTGCTTTAAAAGTGGTACTTATGACAAGGACAAGTCGGCAGATGAGTTCAAGTTAATGGATGGTGGGAACCCCAAAGCCATCTGGACTGAAGCAGAAACTTTGCTCCTTTTAGAGTCTGTACTGAAACATGGTGATGACTGGGATCTTGTAGCTCAAAATGTCAAAACAAAGAGTAAACTGGATTGTATCTCACAGCTTATGCAGTTGCCATTTGGGGATCTTATGCTCGGTTCTATTCATAGAAATAAATTTTTAGACAAAAATGGTGAGGTAAGTGCTGTGGATCAAGCTCAACACGCAATAAGTGTGGATCAAGCTCAGCGCGCAGTAACAGAGTCTGGAGAAACTCCTGGAGATAAATCTCATGAGCAGAACCAGGAGCATCAAGAGAATGGAGATGCTGAAAGCGAAACGCCTCCTCTCAAGAAATTACGCAGGGCTCCTATTTCAGAAGCCAGTAGTTTCCTGATGAAACAGGTTCACATGCTTCTGTTACTGTGGACTCAGCATCATTGTCATTGTGTCTAGTCTATCAAATTATTTTTTATTTGCACGTGGAAAGCATATCGAGCAAATAAGCTGTTAAAGAATTGTTAAACACGGGATAATAGGATCCAAGAAGGAAAACATGCTGCATGTGGCTTTTGACTGTTCTTACATTCCCAGATGTGAAAAGAAGTAAATTTGTGGTTTCATAAGCAAATTACTGGGACATGATTGGAATTTAATCTTGAGGTCATCTTGCTTGATTCTACTTCCACATTTATTAGTCTTGTAAACTGATTGTGATCTGTACTTTTCAGGTAGCTCGCATCTCTAGTGCTGTTGGTCCAGATATCACAGCATCTGCAGCGGAGGCTGCTGTTACAGCCCTTTGCTATGAGAACCAGTGTTCAACGGACATTTTTGATGAAGATGATGATGGATTGGGATCAGTTGCTGAAATCAGTGAGAGAGGGAGGTAATTGATACTCCCTCCATCTTTCTTTCTATTGTTTTTGGCCTAATGCATACAACCTCCCCCCTCCCTCTCTCCAAAAAATTAAAAAAAAACAATGCACCTATCTCCACTTTACACACCTTAAAATGTCAGGGATGAGTGTGTGGAGTGAAAATTATGTGTTTGATGCTTCATGTCCAGGAACAATGACAAAATAATAAGAATAAAAATAACTAAAACAAAGCCCCAGAATAAAAAGAAAAATCTTAAAAATTGCAACTTCTATGCCCTTGCTCCATACAATGGTGTCACTTCATCTTATGATCTTATCCAATCCTATATATAGACACTCTGTCACATTAAATGAATAGATGGATATGGAGACGTACAGAGAGGGGAATGGATACCCTTCCGTCAAAGTAGTATTATTCTATAGGGGTGTAGATTCTTGCCATGTGTCAACTTAACTAACTCAGGCTGGGATACATTTTAAGTAAATGACTAAAATTGGCAATGCAATTTTGAACAAAACATAAAGAAGAAAAGACCATCCAGTAATGGTAGCCATCTAGATAACATGGTCTGCCATTTTTGTCTCACTAAGCCCCACTAGGAGTGTTATTCAAACAGAAAAAATAATCTTAGAACAATTCGTGGAGATGATAATCACAAAAAAAAAAAAAAAAAAATTCTTGATGAAGTTAATCAAAAAAAGATTTTATGTCAATATGAAACAAATTATACTACTTTTAATGTGTTATTTGCCAAAAAAGATTAAAAAAAGGACCAATTCCAAAAAAAGAGAGATTAAATTGTAAGATAAATTAGGGATCGCTAAAAAAAGGATAAATTAGGGATCGTTCAGTACATTTTTACTATGACATCATGGTGGGTCCTACGTGAATTATAAGTTGTGAGATAAAAATGGCAAGCCACGTTATATAGATGGCTGCCGCTAGTGAATGGTCTTTTCTTTTTAATTTTTGGTTTAAAATTGCATTTTCAAATTTAGTTTATTTTAAAGTGATCTCAGCTATGAATTAATAGGGTTGGCACATGGCACCAATATACACCCCTATGAATAATATTGCACCAACTTTAACTGGATGGGATCCCATTCCACAGAGAGGGAGGGGTCTTTCTAGACAAATGAGCAAACATTTCCCTGGAATTGGAGGTGTATGTAATCATTCCTGTGGAATTGGAGGTGAACCGAGAAGTGACACCTGGAGTATACAACCAATTATCCTACCCCCCCCCCCCCCCCCCCCCCCCCCCCCTTCTCCCAAATCCACCTTCTGATGATTCAGATATTCTGCTTGCCTCTGGTTGCTAATGTGGCTGCACTAGAATTGATTTCATGGAGGACAGCATGTCAGCAACTGCATTGATTCATTGGTGTTCTTTCATGGCAGAAGAGAAAGCTGGAAGCCATAAAAAAGATGTGGGTGGAAGAATAATGTGATCATTTTTTGATTATATTCGGCAAAATTTTAATATTTTGTTATAATGTGACACATTCGGAAACAGCCTCTCCACTTTGGTGGGGGTAAGGTCTGCGTACATCTCATCCTCCCTAGACCCTACTTATGGGATAAACTGGGTATGTTGTTGTTGTTATAATGTGACACGCTGCATTGCTATTGATGGGTGAGACTCTTATCGATAGAAACTGGTCTAACACTGACGTGTGTCTTAGCAATGGTTCAACAATATTACGTGTGTAAAAGGATTAATCAGATTTTAAGATGTGTAAACGGGAAATTGGTGCAAATTCTATTATTTTTTGGTTTTGGGGAAGGGGGGGTGTTTATGTGGATTGTATGTATTAAGCATTTCCAGAAATGGTTATTTTTATCCAAAAGTACCATTCACTGTAAAAGCTATTTAGAACACATGAAGATGTTCATTCGACTTACCTTAATTGTTAGACATAGAGGGTAATTCTAAAAGGTGCATTAAGAACCTCCTCTTTCCTTCTTTTCTGTAAAAGTTAAAGGTGAGAAACAATATGGGACGGATGGAGTATGTAACATTGTAACTATGGACGAGCTGCTTCACATTTGTTTCGGCCTCTGCAGTTAGTCTTGTAGGATTCCCCATTATGTATGTAAACAATATGGGACGGATGGATCTTGCTTTTGTTACAGCTTGGCTAATTATCATTACATCTACAATTTTCTTTTATATGAAATTTGATTGTCATATTTTCAGCGCTAGTCAAGCCGAGAGTGCTGCAGGGGAGGAAAAGCCCGCCAGCTCAGGTATTTATCCCGATGTAGGCATCTTTTTTCTCTCTTTAGCTTCCAATCAGACTGCAGCGACGGCTAAAATTTGGTTCATGCAGGCCACTTGCCAGTCATATACTAACATGGTTATGTTCACTTTTTATTAATTGTTTTAACATTGTCTTGCAGAAACAGAGGTAGCAGTCTCCCAGAGGAATACTATACCTCTAACTTTACGTATGAGGGCTGCGACTGCAACTGCTCTTGGAGCTGCTGCTGCTCATGCTAAATTGTTGGCTGATCAGGAAGAGAGAGAAGTAGAATATCTGGTTTCCACTTTGGTAGAAGCACAGGTGAGTTTATGGTTTGGCTAATATTAATGGTGAACTCAGAACTAGTTTCTGGACGAAAGAGGAAAAAATAAAAGGGGCGAGAACTGGACCTGACAGCCTCTTATTTGGGAGAACACTTCTACTTTATTATCCTTTGCTTTTGGACATGTTCTCCTGTTTGTAGCTTCATAAGTTCCTGTTACTTCGGTTCTTCCGTCACTATCTCGGGTTGGCTTGGCTTACGTGTCTTTCACTTATTTGCAGGTGAAGAAGTTGCAACGTAAAATAAAACATGTCGATGCTCTCAACCTGATAATGGAGAAGCAGCATGGCCAAATGAAGGATTTAGAAGAGTCTTTAGTTGCCGAGAGAATGGACATCTTGCAGAAGATAATTAGTGCTGGGGTATCGAGATGGAGGGATCATGCGTCGGTCAAATCCCAAACTAGCAGCATAGCTTGATGTTTCTTGAATGTCATATACCATAATATTGTACACCTTTAATTTGCTTCTTCAGATATTCTACTAATGACGATTGTTATGTGCCTGATTTACACCTAATGTGCTTTTGCTTTTCAGTTGACCTGTGCTGTTTTTCTTAATCATTGTAGCTATATACTTAAGTTTTACAAAGTAATTAAAATAACCCTAAAATTAAGAATTTACCTTGAATTTCTTGTTATAGGTAGTGATTAGGAGGGTAGATTGTGTTTGATTGTTGATTTTGGGGGTGGGTTATGGTGGATTTCGAGTATGGAGCTTGGGGAGGGTTTAAAATGGTGTTTTATGAATTTTGGGGAAGAAACAAAGTGAGCCGAAATGGTGTCTGCCCCAATTAAAAACAGGGCTTCCGACTGCAAATTTCGACTGATTTTCGGTCGATAGGTAGTAGTCGAAAAAAGCTGTTTTTTTAGTAGTGGATGGACTGATTATGTGAATTCTTTAACGAAAGGAGGAAAAAAATGTCTTTCATTGATGGTAACACCTGAAAGAATTCATATCGTTCAAATGCAGGCCAACAATAGTAGATCATACGAATAACTTACTGTGAAGCTGAGACACTTTTCCTTTGATAATTGGTCGTGCAAAACTTCAAGGAAAACATTCTTAGGATAAATACTCCATTTCAGAGCTGACAAGGGTCTAACTCATGAATTTCTTATACGATTTTAACTTCTATGCACGTACGATATCAAATTATTCGTTTAATGATATGTATCCATTCACTTACATTGTCAATGTATATAAGTTAAATTCTCTAATTTAAGTTTTTTTTTTTTTAAAAATTATTTCTATCCATTAACTTCAATGTATATATAAGATAGGAAGCCGATGTGTAACAAACAGATAAATTCAAGAAAATATAATAAAATAAGAACAACTTGCTAACATCCTGAACAAAGATGAGTAATCTATTTATTGAAATAGCGATTTGATTACACTGATGAAGTCCTTGGCTAACACACATAAGTATAGACTTACCTAATAGTGACCCGACTTAATATTACAGTAGAAAAAACCCAACAACATGTCTACCTTCTCCCTCCTCATGCAATATGAAGAGAAGTGAACTAGATGGAACTTTATTTATAAATATTAGTAGTAATATACCTAGCTAGTACAGAATTATATCATCCCAAGCAGATGCAGTATTTTCCTCTAGGCCCCGTGGCACAAGTTGCACTTTGGTACTTATCTTTCAAGGCTTTCTTGCATGCAGCTACGCATGCAGACGCTGTGCATGGATTTATGTCGATCCCAAATGCACTCTCCACATTCTTTGGACCCCAAGTTAAAATCCCAATTGCCATAACCACCATTACTAGCAAAACTCCACTCTTTTTCATTGCCTTAACTTCCATATTTTTAATTTATTTTCCTTACAAAAGTACTGAATAGAGAAGAGTTTTCACGTGTATTTATAGTGAAAATTTGCAGTGCACTTATTCCCTATTAAGTAGGTAAACATTATTGTATTGGTTAACTAAATGCGGCCAATAATATTTTATGTATCTGAAAAGCAAACACATATGAGGTATTGCATCGCACTAGCCATGTCTCTTTATATGTTACTATAATATCTGTCCAATTAGAGATCAACGTTTTGGTGATTCCTCTGTAATTCTTTTCCAAGTGTACGAATGCCATTATAGGAATTAGCTGATCGGTGGTTAAAGCGACCCCTGTACTAGGAATTGAAACTGCTTTGGTGTATTAGGTTTAGAACTGTCCAATCATATTAAAGTGACTAAATAGGAAAATTCTTAATTTGTCTATCTTTTTCAAATTTGGAAATTGGAGCACCAGTCTGTGTTATGATTTGAAGGAGTAACAAGAAAGTACTGATCAATTAGATGCAAGGGAATTACTTTCTTGGTTAAGGTACAAGATATGGCCCCCAAAAGATATGATCTAGCTTAAAAGGAAAACTGTATCTTTGTGTTAATAAGTAAAGAAAATGAGTGTGAAGCAGGTGTTATTCAGCAGTTCATGATGGCCTAACTGAAAATCAGGACATCAGGGTGGCTCCTTTTTCGTACATGCAAAGAGAGCACTTATTGATGGAAGAAGATTAAAAAATATAAGAATTTTATTATTCGGAGATAAACTTGGGATCTAAAGCACATTTTGAACCCCTTTACCACTAGATTAGGAGATTTACTCATGTTATTAAGGGGTTCAACCTTGTATATATAATTAAAAAAAATTCGTTCTTGTCCTATTTAAACTGTATAACTAATTTTTCATCGAAGAGATTCAGTTGAACACTTGGACCCCTAGCTACCATGTGGTTCTGTCTCTTATACATTGATAGGGTAAAAATATTTTTAAGTAATCATTTCTTGGGCAAAGTGAGGAAGTTTAACTTTAAAGTATGCCAGCCCCCTGCCTGGCACGAGCTCTTCAACCTAACCAGGGGTCCGAGACTAGTATATGTTCTACGCCTTCCTGGAAGAGGGGTAAGGGGTCACCTATTAAAGTTAACGTACGTAAATGTAAATTTTGAAAGAAATTTAGAACAAAATGGAATTTTAATTTTCTAAAAAAAATTATGTAATTGGACTATAGAACATGAAACACGAAGAGATGTAAAGTAAGAAAAAGAAAACAAAGCTCCAAACTGAATAGCTTTCTCCAGAGATAATACTTGATTGGCACCCACTGCATGCACCAAAAAGCACTACACATGACATGACTCTTCACATAAATTAATCACTTAACACAATCAACCACAATATTCTTAACTCTGATTTTATCAATTAACTGTAACAGATTAGGAGTAATTAATTCGGTTGATATATACACCAGAACCGAAAACTGTAAATGGAAGTCAACTATATCAGTTCCCCCTAGCAGTATTAAGGTGATTTTCATACTTTTCCTCCAGCGTGACTCGACCTTTGGACCTTATAATTGATGGTAAATGTGTTCAACCACTAAAACAAACCTCAAGGTCAATTGGTTTAATTTTGTGGTCCATTGCATTTTTATTTTATTATCAAATCTCTCGAAAATCTTTATATTTACACGTAAGAATTGAAAATAAAATGTAAAAGATTTTATATTATTATTTCTTTTTATTCAATTGTACCCCGTAATTGCTCCTACATCTCATTGTTTTTCTTTATGTTTTATGATGTCTCGTGTGCCCGATCGGGGAAAGATTGGTGAATAGAATCTGACAAAAAGATAAACAAAACGAAATGATAAGAAGCATCAATCTTTTCACTAAATTTGCAACAACTAAAAGACAAGAAATTGTCTATTGAAATAGCTTTTTTGGTCATCACGCACAGATAGATTTACTGATAGAATCTAGCCCAACTATTACAGTACAGAATTACAGAAACACAAATCTTTCCCTCCTCATATGCATTATGTGAAGAAGTGGATTAGAAGAAGATTTACTCTGAATATTACTTCAGTTTATTAAGCTTAACAATAATAGAATATTATCCCAAGCAGACGCAGTATTTTCCTCTAGGCCCCGTGGCACAGGTTGCACTTTGATACTTCTCTTGCAAAGCTTTCTTGCACGCAGCTACACATGCAGGTACTGTGCATGGATTTATGTCAATCCCAAAAGCACTTTCCACATTCTTTGGAGCAAAAATTAAGAGCCCAATTGCCATAGCCACCATTGTTACTAGCACAAGTACTCCACTCTGCTTCATTGCCTTAACTTCTTTTCCTTACTTGCTAGCTTTTTCTTCTCTGTTATTTTCTTGTGAAGTACTGCATCCAGATGATAAGTCTTCACGTGTATTTATACTAAAAATGTTGCACTCCAATAATTCCCCATTAAGTAGGAAACTAATATTTTATTATTGCTTAACTAAATGCAGCTAGCTAGCCCACCAGTATATTCCTTCTTTCGTGGTACCATTAGTACATTACTATTTGAGATTTTTTTAAACCACACTTTTCTTTAATAATTTGAATTATTAACTACAGTATTAGTATGACTTATAATACTGTTAACATAGTTTTCAATTATGTAAATTCTATTTAGAAAACCTAAAGGATCTACATCTGAAAATTACATAAATTGGTATATATCGACTCTGAACCTTGTTGCATAAATTGGTGTGGAGTATTTTATTCTACTCTTAATATTTAACAAGAAAAATACAATAAGTATGCATCGCACTAGCCATATTAATTTGTTTATAAATTATTATAAGGTCTGTTGAATGAGGAATCAACATTTGGGGGATTCCTTGTTGCTTCTTTTGTCTTTGTTTTTCATATTAATTTGCAAAATGAATTGATGCACCACTGATCTGTGTTATGATTTGCAGGAACAGCAAGAAAGTGCACTAATCAGATGTAGGGAATGATCTCGTACGTACTTTTTTTGGTTAAGGGACGAGGAATGGCCCCAAAAGATTCGAACAAACTTAAAAGCAAAACCGTATCTTTGAGAACCCAATTACTATTAAGAAAATAAGGCACGATGCAGGTGTTATTTGGTTGTTCGTTCTTGCCGCAAAACTAATAGTGTCGCAATGTCTTTGGTGACGCATTTTTAGTACAAGCGAATGAGAGCGCACTTGTGGTTTCTTTTTGGTAGTGTTTTGGCAGTGTTTTTGTTGAAGTGTGTTGTAGTGTGTGAATGTGTCCCACATCGGCGGAAAAGAGACGGCAAGATGCCCATATAAGCTTTGGACAATCCTCCACCATTTGAGCTAGCTTTTGGGGTGTGAGTTAAGTCCAAACTTAAGTGGGCGCCCTTATATGTGTGGGTGTCCGTGTGATAGGCACCTGAGTTTGTTGTGCCCGGGTGAGTGAGTGTCCGGTGCCTGATTTTATCAGTTTCATTTTGCTAATCATTTAGTATTTGGCAATGTGTTTTGCAAAGTTGGGTGAACCTTCCGAGATGCAGGGTGTGCGGACAAAATGCCCGGGTGAGTGAGTGCCCGGTGCCTGATTTTATCAGTTTCATTTTGCTAATCATTTAGTATTTGGCAATGTGTTTTGCAAAGTTGGGTGAACCTGCCGAGATGCAGGGTGTGCGGACAAAATCGTCTCTCATTGAGAGTTGATAATACATGAAGCTACATGTAATGTCTGGTGATACTGTTAATGACATGAGACTTTCCAGAAAAACCGAGTAGTTTATCCTAAAATGTACTTTTATCCTAAAATGTACATGTTAAGAGTATTCCTAAGCAAGTTGGGTGAACCTGCCGAGGTGATACTGTTAATGACATGAGACTTTCCAGAAAAATCGTGATCATTTAGTATTTGGCAATGTGTTTTGCAAAGTTGGGTGAACCTGCCGAGATGCAGGGTGTGCGGACAAAATCGTCTCTCATTGAGAGTTGATAATACATGAAGCTACTTGTAATGTCTGGTGATACTGTTAATGACATGAGACTTTCCAGAAAAACCGTTTAGTTTATCCTAAAATGTACATGTTAAGAGTATTCCTAAGCAAGTTGGGTGAACCTGCCGAGGTGATACTGTTAATGACATGAGACTTTCCAGAAAAATCGTGTAGTTTATCCTAAAATGATACTGTTAATGACATGAGACTTTCCAGAAAAACCGTGTAGTTTATCCTAAAATGTACATGTTAAGAGTATTCCTAAGCAAGTTGGGTGAACCTGCCGAGGTGATATTGTTAATGACATGAGACTTTCCAGAAAAACCGTGTAGTTTATCCTAAAATGTACATGTTAAGAGTATTCCTAAGCAAGTTGGGTGAACCTGCCGAGATACATGAAGCTACATGTAATGTCTGGTGATACTGTTAATGACATGAGACTTTCCAGAAAAACCGTGTAGTTTATCCTAAAATGTACATGTTAAGAGTATTCCTAAGCAAGTTGGGTGAACCTGCCGAGGTGATACTGTTAATGACATGAGACTTTCCAGAAAAATCGTGTAGTTTATCCTAAAATGATACTGTTAATGACATGAGACTTTCCAGAAAAACCGTGTAGTTTACCCTAAAATGTACATGTTAAGAGTATTCCTAAGCAAGTTGGGTGAACCTGCCGAGGTGATATTGTTAATGACATGAGACTTTCCAGAAAAATCGTGTAGTTTATCCTAAAATGTACATGTTAAGAGTATTCCTAAGCAAGTTGGGTGAACCTGCCGAGATACATGAAGCTACATGGTGATACTGTTAATGACATGAGACTTTCCAGAAAAACCGTGTAGTTTATCCTAAAATGTACATGTTAAGAGTATTCCTAAGCAAGTTGGGTGAACCTGCCGAGATGCAGGGTGTGCGGACAAAGTGCCTGAATTTATCAGTTTCATTTTGCTAATCATTTAGTATTTGGCAATGTGTTTTGCAAAGTTGGGTAAACCTGCCGAGATGCAGGGTGTGCGGACAAAATCGTCTCTCATTGAGAGTTGATAATACATGAAGCTACATGTAATGTCTGGTGATACTGTTAATGACATGGAATTGCTAATCATTTAGTATTTGGCAATGTGTTTTGCAAAGTTGGGTGAACCTGCCGAGATGCAGGGTGTGCGGACAAAATCGTCTCTCATTGAGAGTTGATAATACATGAAGCTACATGTAATGTCTGGTGATACTGTTAATGACATGAGACTTTCCAGAAAAACCGTGTAGTTTATCCTAAAATGTACATGTTAAGAGTATTCCTAAGCAAGTTGGGTGAACCTGCCGAGATGCAGGGTGTGCGAACAAAATCGTCTCTCATTGAGAGTTGATAATACATGAAGCTACATGTAATGTCTGGTGATACTGTTAATGACATAAGACTTTCCAGAAAAACCGTGTAGTTTATCCTAAAATGTACATGTTAAGAGTATTCCTAAGCAAGTTGGGTGAACCTGCCGAGATGCAGGGTGTGCGGACAAAATCGTCTCTCATTGAGAGTTGATAATACATGAAGCTACATGTAATGTCTGGTGATACTGTTAATGACATGAGACTTTCTAGAAAAACCGTGTAGTTTATCCTAAAATGTACATGTTAAGAGTATTCCTAAGCTCTCACATGGCCAAGTTCGGAGTAAGAGTATGGAGATGACAGAATGACAGCGTGCTGCTTGACTTGCTTCCTTTGCCAGTTTGCAAGTTGATTACCACCTTTACTAGTAGGCTTACGCACATACCAAGTCACCGAAAAAGGAATAAGACTAAGAGATGGGAGTAACAGAAACACAAACTAAAAATCAATCATACTTGGTTGAACAGGCTTGTACCTGAAGTTCAAAGTAACCGCGATAAATGTAGAACATTTATAGAACATTTAAAGGGAGGTATTGACCAGTCCCCTGTTGAGTCCATTTCTAAGATCAACCACTTCTCATACTCCTACCCTTGTACAAGTGATAACAACAACTATATTTCGTTTCTCTCAGTTTCATCTCTCCAGTCTTTCAGAAATATACGAAGGCCATTAGAGCACCACACTGTGTTATGATTAGCAGAATCAAGAAGAGAGACCAGTAATATAAGGAAACTTGCATCCAACTAATACTGTCAGAGAATGAAAACGGTGTGAACACCGATTGTTTAAGAGTGGGCAAGATACCCATATAAAAGCTTTGGACATCCTCCCCTTTGAGCTAACTTTTGAGGTGGAGTTAGGCCCAAACTTATGTAGGTGCCCGAATGTGATGGGTGCACGGGTGTTGAATTTTGTCAAGTACAGACTCCAAATAATGAACTTGTGGTGTTCTAATAACCACAGATCAAGAGCTAGACTACCACATAAGCCCGGTAGACATTTCAGAAAACTTCCCTCTTTTACCCGAATATTGTGGTGCAGTGATCTGGGATATTTGGCACATCAAGAACTTTTACTTTATTAATGTCATAATGTGTTCTTCTTATAGGCTTTGGAACAAGGCGGACAAAAAGAAAAACAAACATTCACTGAGAAGTACAGCATGTTCCAAATTGAAAGTTCCTCCTAGCTCATATGCTAGTTAATAGAGACAAAGAAATTACCAACTTACAGCTTCTGGATATCAACACAGGATCACTCTGTCTTAGGTACGACCTGTTGGATCGCTTCTGGGTACAAGACTTTTTGAGCACCAGTATAATCCAATATTTTCTTGCTAATAGCATCCTTGGGTGAAGTTCCAGTAAGGCACAGGAACCTCGATATCCACTCAACAACCTCTGGACAAAAAACCTTCCACAAGTAGGTAACCCTGAACCAAGCTGGCACAGTAATATACCTCTCTCCACGGCAAGCACCATTAACTATGGTCTTTGCACATTCTTCTACTTTCACCACTGGGGTTATGCCCACTTGGACCTGGTTGTATCAGTAAATGCAAATTAGATACTACTAGTGACCACATTTTGATTTTCTAACCATACATTGTCTCTAGGGATCATCGTACAAAGTTTCGAAACATGTTTCAATTTGTCACAATCTTAGCCACTGGATATATCCAGTAAGCACAAATTAGTATTTTCTTTTACATACAAAAACATGACATGTCTTGCCTGTTGCCGGAAATTTGGTTAGGAAATTGAACGCAGTTCTAACTATTTATAATTTAGTTACAAGCACATTTCATTAGTATGGCGTAAACAATAAACGTGAAAAGTTTTCTCGTCATTTCACAAAAAGCAAACTGGTGTACTTACATCTCTCATTTCAGGATTAATATCTACTTTGCCAGACTTGTCTATGAATTTTCCTTGTGTCATTTCTGATTCAACGTAGCCAGGTGTGACCAATGTAATTTTGATATCCTGTCCGAATTCAATCCTTAATGTCTCAAAAAACTGTGCCATTGCTGCTTTGCTTGCCTACCATAATAAAAATTAAGGGGGGTCAAAATGAAACGTGAAAATTACCGAGATATTTTAAAAATGAAAAACCAAAGTTAGTCTGACTTACACAGTATAGGCTTATTCTTGGAGTAGGCATCCAAGATGCTGAAGAAGAAAGAACAATGACCCTACCTTCACTATATCTCAGATAAGGAAGTGCAAACCTTGTCATGTAAACTGTACCCCAGAAATTGATGTCCTGCAAATTAAATCCAAAATCTATTTACTTAAAAAAACTCAATTGACACTTCGTACACGCTTTAGCTTCACAAATAGCCCATAGAGTTCATAAGTTTGATGCTTTTCCAACAGTTTGGCCCAAAAGGTTGACTTCTAGCCTCTACAGTTTCGGCACATAATAAGAGAAGATCTCTCAAACGCATAAATATATAAGGGACACTACACGTCTTCACCCTCTCGCGGTAGCCATTGAATGCGTGGTAAAGTATAGGAATATGGCTGAAAACTAAACGAAAGTTTTGGCTACGCATAGTCACAAAGACCCTAAGACTCTTGGTAAAGCACGAGACTGGAGCCGAAAAGCGGAAGTTTCTGTTGTGCCGGGCAAAATATCCTAACTCTATGGGTGAGAGGTAAGGGTGTAGCAGCTGCACAAAAGTAGGTCGTATCACAAATGCACCTTTCTTGTACAAATCTCACGGACATTCTAATCATGAGAATAGTATTTTATCATGGTGTCGGATATATATTCCTAAGTTTCTAAAGTAGATTCCTTCTTTGTTGCCTGAGTCGATCCCTATGCCTTTATATCTCAAGATCTCATTTTATATGAGGAAGTAATTTAACTTTGGTTAATATTGCCAATTTCCAAGTGCACATTTGCCCGTGACATGAATGTACTTACCATGACAGATCTGAAGTTAGTAATGTCTTCTATTTCTTCAAACAGAGTAACTGCAGTCATTCCAGCATTATTAACCAGATGGTCCACTGCATTACACACATGGAATAAAGAGTAAGAGTTTGTCACAAGCATATTGGAGGTTTCAAAAACGTTTCAATTAAGCTTAAAAATGAACTAAATTGAAACCTTACGTCGTCCAAAGTAGCTCATGGTTCTATCAACAATTCTTCTACAGTCCTCAACTTTGGAAACATCAGCTTGAACAACTAAAACATCTGGCGAGCCTAGCTCACGTGCCCTTTCAGCCACTTCTCGTAGACTCTTCTCTCTTCTTGCTGCAATTGTTAAGCATGCACCTCTTCTGGCGTATTCATAGGCCAAATGCTGCAAAATCAAGAATTGTTTCTGTCTATCAAAGCACTTACATTAAAAAAAAAAGTGACAGTGTCTAATTTATCCACGGATATTTGAAATTGAGTAACTTTGCGATACTTAATTTTGGCTAATATTATTCCGCTGTTACGAAGAAGTTTCATTTTATCCTTTAACACATAATGGAGGTCTAATGGGTAGTTTTAAACATAGTCAAAAGTTATAGGCTAACTTAATTTTGAACATTTTTTTTTCAAAGAAAATTAACCTTTGAAGGTTACTCATTTCAGGCTGGAGTTCGTTAACAGCAAGGGCAATGCAAGATGATTTGCTGACGGCAAGCAAATAAATGAACACCAAGAGTGCAACAAAAAGCAAAGAGCAATTTCCGATACAACAACAACATACCCAGTATCCACAAGTGGGGTCTGGGTAAAGAGCAATTTCCGATATAAGAGCAAATATGGTCTTTTACAGTTAGAAAATTCGGATATGACACTGATAATGCAAAGAATTCTTACACTCTCAAATTTAAATAAATCTACAACATAGCATAACATTTCATTACAAATTTGATATGGTAATTACTTGTAAAATACAGTATGAAGCTGCTATTATAGGTTATATACTTAAATTGCATGGATTGTCGTCTACAAATTCGTTAAGCTATCATATACAACGTTAAAAAAAAGAAAAAAAAAGAAGATCCAAGAGTCAAATGTCAGAAATAAGTGAATGACCTCGCCAATGCCGGAGGAAGCCCCGGTAATGATGACAACCTTGCCAGCAACATTTTCACTGAAAAGGGTGCCCAAGATTGATAGAAAGTACTTGAAAAATTGATAAGGTGGCAAGAAAAACAACAAGCTAAAGAAGGTAAATGGAGGAGCTACTAAGTTGAGAAATAAGTGAATTAAGTCCAATAACACCATGGTTAATTCTTTAACTGTTAGCTCTTACAGGAAATGGAACTATCTGTACTACAAGCTTTGGTTTGAACGTTTTTTAGTACCATAAAGAACAAAGAGAAGGAAAAGATACTAGATAAATACGGATGGACACGAGGGAAGCGGTGTTGAATTTGGTAGTTTATTGAAGAAATTCGACACGTACACATAGTTCAATTAGCAGTCGTGTCTCTCTTCACATGCTTAGCGTTCTTCTCAGAAATTTTCTGATACTTCGAAACTATATTTTGTGGAATATCAATCAACTAATGTCAACATTAATCAACAAAAGACAACAATTATGATGTAATCCTACTCAATTCGTGTACTGACAAGATTGTTGGGAACCTGCAGATGTTTAAAATATGAGGATATATTCCCCTGGAAATTTTGTAGATTCTAGCGTTCTTATTAATGTCCAATTGAAGTTCTAGCCACACGCATGCGTCATACTTGACAAGTAGGTTTTTTGGTTAAAAGAAACAAAGACTCTGAAATAACATTTGGTACCGCTAATTTACGTTGATTGTGCGCATGATTTTACCATGCTGGCATGAACTTTAATTTGTACTATACTTCTTCAATGGATAGAGGATTTAATTATGATTTTCGTTATATACACTTGTAGAGAATATTTTTGATGTTATGTTATTATCAGAATGTGTTTAATCCAATTTTTGAGGTACCATGTCAGACTTGTTAGTTAACTACTCTTATAACCTGCCGATGCAAAACAACTACTAGTATATCAGTGTACATCAGTTACACTAATGAATAATAAATCGCAACTGTTAACACTCTAGAGCATATTACAATGCCCCAAAATTATTATAACTTCCATAGTGCTAGTTTATGCTGGGCTAAACAATTGTTACAGCTTCAAGCCTAATTTGCTTGTTGACCCTAGCAATAAAATCATCAGCTCTCTTGTTCAATTCATTAGGCGCTGCAGCAAATATATCTCCCTTAAATTTATCTTCTTCCTTCACATGTTCAACATTAAAACTTTTCTGGACCTCATCTCCATCATAATATTCTCGCAATTCCTCTTCTTGTTGTAAACAAGTATTTCTTGATTCGGAGATCTTACACGTTCCATCAAGAAAGATGAAGTTTTCCTGATGATCCTTCTCTTCATTATCATATATGCACGGTTCCTTTACTTGCTCTGCATGGTTCAGTTCTTTTACATTAGAGGGTAAAGAAGAGGATCTTGATTTGGAGATTTTTGACTCTCCAACAAGAATTATGATTATGAGATTTCCAACAATAAAAATGCACTTAGAACTCAATATTAGTGCACCAATTCTTGGAAGAAAGTCAAACAGAAAGATTTTCACAGAAGCACGAAGAAGGGGATACCAAAGAGGAGAAGAGAAAAATAAAATGCACGTTAGTGCAGTAAAAGAATAAAGCATGAGCTTATTGAGAAGCCGTTGTTTTCTGTAGTTGTTGATGGCTTGAATCTTCTTAACTTGAAGAGAATCCATTATTCTAACTGAGCAAACTGTAGAAACAGATGGGACTAAATGGCTCTGCCTAATTATTAAGCTCTTAGCACGAAGTATTCTTTTGTGAGTATACGTGGGGACTGGGGAGCAAATAAATCAAGTTATATGATCTGCAGCAATTGATAAAGATTAGTGCAACTCAATAGTCAGCTTTATTTAAAGTTGAAGGAGAGAGAAATTAAAGCTGCATCTTTTACTTATCGTGTCTACCTATTTTTATATCATCTCATGCCTATGCTTTTGAGCTGCTTTTTCGTGTTTCGCCCTTTTGATTTTGTGATATATAAACAATGGGAAAGAGAAATGTTTTAGTCAATGCATTTAAACTTGAAAGTTGCATTAGGTGAGAGTTTTAACTTAATAGTAAGAATTGTGGTAGTGTGATTAGGAGATTATAGGTTTAGTAAGTAGTAGAAAATTTTGTTGCAGAAATATAATGTAACGGGAGCTTAGTGCACCGAACTATTTTTTTAAGTTGAAAGGATAGTTGAGAGACTGGGATGCTTCTTTTAAATTCGTAAATCAGATGCTTGATTGTTTAGATTAATTATCAAATTATTCATTTATTCAATAAGGCCAAGTGGACACATGGTAAATTATACCTCTTGCTTGAATGGTGCCTATTAGTAGTAGAGACTATCAAAGGACTAGTTCCTGAATACGTTAACATATCAATGTGGATTTGTCACACATAAGTCATAAACATGTTAGGAAAGGTAGAGAAACAAATTTAAAAGGAGTAAAAAGGAAAAAAGAAGCACAGAAATACTTGTTTATACGATTAAAGGAAGGTAGAGGGATGCTTCAGTACAGTTCGTGCTGATGATAAGTGGCCGTGCACAACGTATAGGTACGTAATCCTACATACAATACAGCTGGAGAGATACGCATGTGTTCTTTATATAACATTCTTTAGTTTTATGAAATTAATAAAATCCAAAGCCTTAATAAAGTTTGTAGATAAATTAATTAACAATTTATTCTTCTTATCACTTTCTTGTTTTCACATATACGGGAAGGGTGCAGTTTATAAACTGACTTCGTGTTTAAGTAACACTGAAAATTGTAGGTAGAAAATTGGTGTCAATTTTGACATTACTAAATCTCATTTTCCCAGTTCTTTGGTGTAGATGAGGAGATGAAGATGTAGATCATGTTGAATGCAAATTTATGTATCCTTATAACTAAACCCCATGATCTCTCACTCTCAACAATGGCCCAGGTTTCTCTCTTTAACAAAACAATCAAATGACTCGTCATCGAATTAACATCAATTACAAGTTAAAAGAAAAAACATAAATTGCACTTTGTGATTGTGTTCCTAAACAAGACGGCCTCAGGAAAGTGCAACAATAAACTCATACACTTTGAGAAAGAAAAGTGCATCAATTACTAATTAATCTTACTTGAAAGAGTAGAACAAATACAGATTTATGAGCTAAAATTAACCCAATGGAGTAGTTTTCTGGCTTTTTAATTTTTATATAATTTTTTTAATCTTTCATGTTTCCTGTGTTAATGTTATTTGAGGGTTATAAATTTTCAACTGGATTTACTACTCCTATTGGTAAAAATTTCGCCCAGCAGCCACTTTTAACACTGGTATTTAGTTTGAGGCCACTATTTTTTTTGGTCTTACACTAGAGGCTACTTTTGGGCCTTTACTAAATAAATATTAACTTAAGTTCTGATAGTTGACTGAAGTTCAGTCCATACGGCCCCTGGACTGAAGTTCCATCTCTTAAGGACTGAACTTCAATCCATGGTATGCCCATGGACTGAAGTTCCATCTTAAGGACTGGACTGAACTTCAGTCCATATGGCCGTGGATTGAAGTTCAATCTTTAAGGACTGAACTTCAATCCGGACTCTGGACTGAAGTTCTATCTCGTTGAGCAAAAGTGGCCACAAACTAAATATTTTGGTATTAGTGGCCTGTGCCCAAAGACCAGTGGCAAAAGTGGCCTTTCGTGCACTTAGCCCCTCCTATTGTTTATTAAATTTTGCCCATAGTTGCAAATGGTTTTATATATTGATATTGATTTTTTTTTTAATGTTTAAGATTTTCAACTAAGTTTAATGTTGGTATTCCCTCAGACTCATTTTAATTATCACTTTTATCTTTTTCACACCCATCAAGAAAGTGAGATTTACAAAGATAAAATATTTTTTGACACTCGTAAAAAGATTTGACCCAGCAAGGGAAAAGTCTTACAAAATACCTTAAAAAAATAGACAGTCCACCATCCAAATTTACAACTAGCAGGCCATATATTTTTCTTACATGCATACAACACCCTCTAATTATAAATTTAGGCACTCCTTCAAAATAAAAGATCCTAGCTACCAATTCCCTCCTTTCATACCACTGACATGTACCCTTCACCGCCGGTGGTATCATTACTTTTTTGTATTTTACTGAAATTATATTGTTGATTTTGTCTGTATCATTACTTCACACAAGTTTATACACACAAATCTCCTCCAAAAAATAAATTTTACATGAATATACATAGATTTATGCGTAAGCTGAGAGAAATACAAAAAAATACAAAAAAAAATTAACAAATTATATAAACATCCATAATACTGGAGAAATATGAAAATTTATACAGATGTACTCATTTACACATACACACTTATACAGAATTATACAAGTTTGTACACATTTACAGAAGTGTATAAACTTGTATAAACTTGCTATTTCGCGTAAAGGGTGACATTTCGGATAAGATTCACATAAGAGCCATTTTTGGTAATTATTGTGTGTTAGCTTGTCTTTTAGTATTAGCAATCCCATTTTTCTATTAGTAACACTGTACAATTTTTTCTTACTGGGGGTCAAAATTGTAGTAGCGGCCAGAAGTCACCATCTCGCACAAAAAATTGATATTAAGATATACATAAATTGGGAGTTTTACATAAATAATCGTTCTAGTCAGTATGCATAAATTATACACATATTATGCATAAAATATGCATCAATTATGCAAAAATAATGACTACTTTTTGTTAATTTAATTTAGCATTGTTCATGCAGCATATTTTCCCATCAATAAATACAATTTATATTTTACCAAATTACACTTATTAAATACTTTTTGAGAATTGAGCAATATTAAAAAGAACTACTACATCTTTAATGATTAACGGTATTGTTGGAAATAACTACTCCCTCCGGTCCCATTAAACTATAACAATTGCGGTAATATTTGGACCAAAATGTTTATCATTTAAAAAATCAAGATGAAAATTTTCATTTTATATAACCCCTAACATAGATTGTTCTTGAATAGTACAAACACCCCAGCTATGAGCTCATTGCAAATATCAAGAAGGTTAAATTAGTAAAATACTTTATCCCATTTTTCTATTAGTAAGAATTACTAATTATTGTGTGTTGCTTGTCTTTTAGTATTATTATCCCATTTTTCTATTAGTAATACTGTAAGATTTTACTTATGGGGATCAAAATTGTAGTAGCGGCCGGAAGTAACCATCTCGTGCAAAAGTTTGATTTAAGAAATCAATAATGGGAGTTTTACATAAATAGCCGCTCTAGGTAGTATACATAAATTATGCACATAGTATGCAATTATACATAAAATATGCATCAATTATGCAAAAAAAAAAAAAAAGACTACTTTTTGTTAAATTAATCTAGCATTTTTAATGCAACATATTTTTCCATCAATAAATACAATTTATATTTTACCAAATTACACTCTTCTTTTTTTTTTTTTAAGAATTGAACAGTATTTAAAAGAATTATTATATCTTAAATGATTAATGGTATTGTTGGAAATAATTACTCCCTCCAGTCCCATTAAGCTATAACAATTGCGGTAATACTTGGATCAAAATATTTGTCATTTCAAAAATCTAGATGAAAATCATTATTTTTCTTTATTATACTCCTAATATGGATTGTTTTTTAACAATACAAACACCTCAACTATGGGCTCATTGCAAATATCAAGAAGGTTAAATTAGTAAAAATACTTTACTTATTTATGTTTTTTTAATGAGCGTGTCACAAACATAACAATTATTTAAAGAGACGGAAGGATGCAACAAATTTAGTCTTGGCATCTTAAAACGACAACTATCTTAGGACAACATTTTTTTAACTAAACTGACAACTAAAATAAGACAGAAGTAGTATTAGTTTTATCATAATTTGCAATTGATTACAGTAATTTTTGTAAGGTTGTGACTTTTTAACCAGTTTACATTAGCAACAAAAGTAGTTGTGTTTTGAAAAAGAAAAATGAAATCAAGAAAATAAAATGAAAGAAGAAGAAACAAATCAGAAAAAAAAATGTGAATAATCAAGAAGAGATGCCATATGGAGCTATATCAATACGAGGACTCGCAAAATATTGATAAGGAGAAAGTAAACCCAAGGATGAAGGGACTTGCATTCTCGAAAATCCCAGGTTTCCCTTTCACAAAACAACCAGATGCATACTCGTCAATTTAACATCAATTGCGATTGTGTCTAACTACTCAACTTGTCCCTCCATGACTAAATAAGAAGACCTCAGGAAAGTGCAAGAGATAAACACAAACACTAAAGAAAGTAAAATGCACCACTTACTAATTAATTAATCTAATCTGAAATAGTAGAACAAATGCATATTTATGAGTTAAAGATAAACCCGTATATTACATTTTTACCGGCAGTTCAACATAGACTTAGCTTCCGTTTGTTTATGAAACTTGGAACCATTTTTTTAAAAATACTTTTTAAAAATAATGTTTGGACATGAGTTTTTTTGAAGCATTTTGAGAAAGTCTTTTTCAAAAACCAAAAAGTTGTCAAATTTTTTCACTCACAAAACTTTAAATGTTTAAAGAAATCCGTTACTCAACTTCCAAAAATTTACTGTTTAATTTAACTTCAACATCTCATTTCTTCAAATTTTTAGACTAAATCTATGTCCGAACGCTATCTTAGCTAAATGTACAATTTGCCCATAGTGGAATGTATTACACTACAACATTGACTTAACTGTAACTTTTACACACCGATCACTTATGAATCAACTACAAATTTTTTTTATTGCAAACATGATTAGTGCCCTATTAATTAATAAATTTCTCTTTGATTGGCCGATAATTGCTCTACGCTTCACTACTAAGAAATATCTTCAAACCGACATCTTTAACAGAAACAGAATCAAAGAACAGAAAGAGTTAAAAAGGAAGGAAGAAAGCAGTCGTCTTGTTTCTTTTTGGTTTATCGTTTATCCTTTAACTTTAAGCTTGTTATGCATCCAAAATTCCAAAAGAACAAGAGTACCATACACATTAGTAAACTGACCAGCTGGCCTTTTGTTTCTGAATTGGAAAGATACAATATGCATTAGCTAAATTGGTCCCTACTAGCTATGGAATATCTGAGTGGACACTGGCATATAGCAAAGCATGTCATAGGAAAATACTACTATATGATATCCACATATAAGCAGCATCGTCCATTTGATCCACAATTTAATAAAACTAGTCTTCAGTGCATTAAAAAACGAAAGGGACGAGTACTCCACATAAGACCATCCTTAGCTAGCCTCCTTTATATGTTGCATCCTCAGCTAGCGTGCTCTCCCTGGCCAACCAAAAATACAATTGACTCAGAGGCGGATTCAGGATTTAAATACGGTGGGGGCATCACTGAATTTGATATAAAAATATAAAAAGTATTGGGTGCCAAACAATATATATATCTAATTTTTAAGGTATTTATATCTATATATATATAATTTTTGTTGGCGTCACCGAGTGCAGGTGTACCGGAAATGGACACATAGGTCCGCCTCTGAATTGACTCAGTTAATCATGCATTTTTTTAAGCTTTAGTAACAGAGTTCAAAGAAAACAAAATAAATGTTGCAAAATTTATGAAGGGTAAAGGAAGGGAAAGTATACCTTCTTGAGGGTGATGAAATCCACAAACTTGTTTTTGGATTTGCCAATAGGAGACGAAGACTTGTCATGGAAATATGCAGATCCATATTTCTTAATCAGTTTTTCCCTAACAAATTTCCCATAGATAAAAGCAGCTCCCCTAAACTGTGGAATAACCAACCATACCACGAATGCCAATTTCATGTCGTACCAAATTGGTATCCTATCATAAATTACATAACATCAACCAATCAAAATTAATTCACATAATCTATAGCACATAATAAAGTTGAGTTGATGGATTTTTATCTTCCATTAATTACAATTATCTATTTTTGTGTGTTTTAAGGAGAGGAAGAAGAGCTTAATTACCATTGAAGAATGGGTTCAAGAGCCATCTCCATGAGAGTAAGGAAGGAGTAGAGAATCCAATAAGCAAGCCACTGCTCATCATCTACCTTTGATGTGCTCTCTATTGCTACTACTGATGCATATCTATACAAAAACAGAAAATAAAAGGCCACATGATTAACTTTTCAAACTCAAGAAATTAAGCTCTCTTTGTTTGTTTTATTATAGAGAAGTGAACAAATAAGGTAACACCATATATATATCAAAGATAAGATTTACTTATATTGAGTAAAAGAATTACACTTACAGAGGGTACAGTAACATCACACTTGGCCTGCATTTTCAAAATAAAATCAAATAATGCAACCGTTAAACGTAAAACTAACATTTTGAAGAAACAATAGTAAGGAAAAGAAAAGGCTAACTAATTACCCGGCTAGATCATGGAGGTGAGTTAGCAAAGTCCAGAATTTGCCCATTGATGATTTCTTAGAACTATATAAGGATAGTAGGTTGCAGTTTATGAAAGCTAAGGAACAAAGTGACCTGAGAACAGTACTACTGTGTGCACAAAGTCTTCAATATATATAGTACTTAGTAAAGAGAACTAGGACAAAAGTAAAGATTTGTATTGCAGTTCTTGACTCGTATGAAGGGGAGATGGTAAAAATAATAGTATATATTTATAGCAACATAAGAGGGTACAAAATGAACGTGGCTGTGGTAAATCTGGTCAAGTTAGCATCTATGCCCCTTTAACATACGTGGCTTTCTAGGTATCTCACCGACCAATTTTTGTAACTTTGCGTACCGACGTAGATCTAACTGACTTTAAACCCAAATCTAAACTACACATAATACAGTATTAAAGAATACAAAGCAACTGAAGTCGGCCGAGTAATGATTTTGTCTCAAACTGTGTATGTGTAGTGAAAGAATCTACTAATGACTAAATAGATATAAATATTTAAAATTCAGTTATCAACACTAAAGATCACTATTCCCTCCGTTCCACGATATATTATATTTTAGTCTACTTTTCTTGGTCCAAAATATAGATTTTTACACAAATCAAGAAGGCTTTTTCCCATATCACCCTTGCTAATAAATGACTTAAAATAAAATTTTAGGTAATAATAGCTTGGATAAGGGGTAGTATAATCAATTACATTACTAATTAATGCTAAAAAGATGATTTTCTTAATATGTGTGAAAACATCCAAAATATCATATAAAATGGATCGGAGAAAGTATAAGACAGCATTGTGGATGGGAATTTAGTCGTAATTTTGATCCAAATCATGTATTTAAAATTAAATCATTAAATTTTACATATAGACTATTGCTTTAGAACCATTAATTTATCGGACTAGAACCCTGGACTCCAGGATTTAAAACCCGCTCGCTTCTAATTGCTATTCTGGCATTTATAACCGATAAAGTTCCATTTTGAATCCGCCATGTGATACTAATCTATTTACTTCGAGGAGCAATGTACAACATGTTTACCGCGAGGTACAGAGTTCGAAAGGTTATCGTGTGACGTACCACAGTAAATGTCTTGATGGAAATTAGGTAAAGAAATAAGTACATCAGTGTGTAGTAGGAAAAGAGTATAAAGCCGTAGCAGCTTAGCTTCCTCAATGCTGCTGCTGTCTTTAGATAGTACGTACAATAAATTTATATAAAGCGATGGCATTGTACTTTATTTCCCGAGAACAGAAGCCACGTGATCATGTAATCGAGGAGATGTGGTCGGTGACAGGGTTCCATATGGAGCATCTCTCCCTAACCTTGTTTTTGTTACTGACGATGAAAATATAATAGGTATAGTATATATATAGTCCTTAAAAACTAAATACTCCCTCTGTTTAAGTTTACTTGTTCAAATTCAACTTTGCACTACAACCAAGACAAAATAAGAAAAATTAAACTTGACAAATCTACCCTTATTTATTATTCTTTGTTGTAGTTTTCAATTAATTGAAAAGGGATTTTGAAGAATTTGTCCATTTAATGTCGAGGGTAAATTAGGAAGAACATATCTAATATTATCTTGAATTGCTAAAAGGACATGTAAATTAAAATTTTGACTTTGCTAAATTTGGACAAATAAACTTAAACGGAGGGAGTATATACTCCTTCATTAGTTCATTAAATGCATGGAGGGGACACGCTCAACCAATTTTCCCTCCACAAATGTGTCAGCGAAATTGAATTTAAAGTTATGAATGGTTACAAGATTCATTCAAGTTCTATATTGTAGAGGGTAAGAAAAGATCAGTGATATAAGAAATCTTAGTTATAGGTGGGCAATTTCACACTTGGATTAAACGAGAACAATTTGATTCAAGAGGCAACATAAAGACCAATGTCAAATATGAACATTTTTTTTAGGGTCATGTAACTAAATCAAACTTGTAGTTATTATATTTTGAAGACCAATCAAAAGACAATAAATTTCAGAAAGCTCTTCAGACGAGTCCAATACTGACACATGATAAGGTTGCTTTTTCCTTGGTTGCAATCTCTTTATAATTGACCAGGAGTGTGACAATATAGATTGTGGTACTTTTGTACTTGATTGTTAGGTAATAATTAGAAATTATAACATGTGTGGCGGAACTTCTGAAAACTGCTTATTTTAAAAAATAATTTTTTTTTTCAAAAGAGCATTTTATAAAAGTACTTCTAAAGAGTAGCAGTTTGTGTTTGACTAGCTTAATTGGAATCACTTTTATCCATAATTGAGTAGTAATTTGTGTTTGTCCAAGCATTTAAAAAAAAATAATTTTTGAATGTTAACTTACCAGTAAGACCATGTAAGTATTCACTTAACATTTATTTAACTAGATGAATGATTTTAAAATCTATTATCAAAAATTATATTTAATATTTTTATTTAATTAAAAAGTTTAAAAATAGAGCATACATGATTGAATATTCTAAATTCATATAAAAATGCAATTTGATTAAAAGCTTACAACAATAATGATGTAGGTGTGCATAGAGGAAATAAGGCGAAAAAAATAATGTACTATTTATATATCATAATCATTTAAAATATATAGAGATAATTAGATATATAAGTATTTTTGGTAAGAAAAATTTTTAAATGATAGAAATTTAAAACAACTTATACTTCTGTTTTTAGGTAAAAATTATTTTTTCAATCTTATTCCCTACAACAACAAAAAAAAAACTTTTATTGCCACTCAAAATCACTTATTTTTCTCCTAGAAACTCGGCCAAACATCTCAAATTTACAAAATAAGTCTTTTTTCTTAGAATAAATAAGCAGTTTTGGCTCCCCAGAAAGCTTGGTCAAACAGGCTCTAACATGCATAGCTACGAGTACTGCATAACCCATGGGCTTAGAGCAAGAGTATAATCTATAGACTGACGCTTTTAGTTCATCATCTTCCCCATTACGCATGCTAACACTTTTAGCCTAATGTTTAATTTGGATCTTCAAATTTGAAGCTAGATATAGGAGGTTTGAAGTTCAAAATAATTGCTAAATGTTAAAGTATAAAAACCGACTAAAATCTAAATGGGTGTCTTAAATAGGCTCCCACGCAAAAATTGACTTAATTTTACAGTAGCTGCCCATAACTCCTTTATCTGGGCTTTCATGGCAAAGTGAACAAGATCACACAGGCAGACTTTACAAGAATATGAATGAAAGTAGAAAAATTAGACTCCCTATTGGATTGAGATTAATATTTTCTGGATATAAGATTTTTTTAGCTTATTACTCGGCCGAGATAATTTTTTTGAATATTCAATCGTGTTATCTCTGTGATTTGAACTTCTAATGTCAAGAAAGTCCATAATATTAACCCATTGCCAAACAACGTAATTGAAATTAGCCTCTTCTATCCACATCTTTTCCTAAATATGAAAACGTGCGATTTATTCAGACATTTGAACATCATCATTAAGAAGAATTGTTAATTTATTTTTCTTCCATCATTGTCAATACAAACAGAATTTTACAAAGCAACTAAAAGCATTTTCTCCAGCCCAAAACCAGTCCCAAATGACCAGCTAATCATACAATACATGCAAATCCAATAAAACAAAACAAACAAAAGCTCAAATTTAAAATGTTACAATTTCGGTTCTCACTTAAACTAATTAAACATTGACTTGATCAATGTTCCCTTCTCTTATTTGCAGACTTGTGCGGACCCTATACCTCATTTATCTCAGGCCTCAACTGTCCTAGGGATCTTCTTCTTGTCCAAACGAGTCTCTGTGCTTTGCTTCTGTTTTGCAAGATCAAGAAAACAAGGAGTTAACATAGTCTCATATTCAGGAACCTTAGCATAACCAGGGAAGTAATTAATATCAATAATAAGATATCGATTTTCAGCTCTACTGTCCCTTATCATATCAAAGTTAAAAAGATGCAAATTCAAAGCATTCCTCAGCTGATTCGACACTTCATTTATAAAACTCAAAGGAGGCATCTCTGCAGCTTCAATCAACTTTGCATAACTCTCATCACACTGATCAGTAAAATAAGAAATCATTGAAAATGGTATCAAGTTTTCTGAACTTCCCATTTTCTCCTCAGAAATATCAGCTAACGACTTCCTTTTGACACATCTCACATGTTCACCTGCTACATACACCTTAAAAATAACACCACCATGGTTAACAAATTCTTGTAACACAATTGGTGGTTTAATTCCATTTAAACCCTCTTGGTTTAAAACTAAATACATTTGGTGAGCATCAGCTGTTGCGTTAGCAAGTTCGTGCTTGGCAATTAATGGAAACTTCATGCCCTGGCTAGTAATAGCATCTACCAATGATTCAGTTTCGTTTGAAACAAAAGCTTGTAGAGGAATTCCAACATTGTCAATATTCAATTGGTTAACAACGTCGAGCATTGAAACACGATTGTGTAACTTTTCAATTGAATCAATAGGGTCGACAATTATGGAAGTTGGATTTTTGAGAGAGTATTCTTCTAATTGTTTTTTCCATTCTGTATCATATAGTTTGTGAAAAACAGAATCAAAAGGACCTTGTTCGACTAATGGTTTGTCAAGATCAATAGGAATGAGATCAACACCTCGTTCGTTAGCATAAGTGACAAGAGAATCTTGAATAAAACTGCTGACACTTCTTGGTGCAAGTGCATAACCTATGAGAAATCTTTCGGTAACTAGTGATTCAGACATGGCTGCACAAAAGATGAAAATATGAAAATTGAGAGATTAAAAATCAAGAAATTATGGTGCAAGAAGAAGTGAAGAAATTGGTCTAAGAAGGATTGAAGTTTAGTAGGTAGATGAGTGAGTGTGGATTACGGAAATATTGGTATTGGGAAGTGTATTTATGGAGATGCAAGAAATAGCACATGGCAATAAATTAAATAGATTGCTTTGTTAAAAGTGCAACTGGGAGGCAGAAGAGGACATGCATGGCATTAGAAAATAAATAACTTTGTTTAATTGCATGTTATTCCGAATAAGCTGAAGATAACATGCCAAATATACTACTAGATAATAGCCAACTTTTGTTTAAAGATTGTAATAGGGAATAAGCTTTACAACGATATAGCAATAGAATATAGGTAGGTATGTGTTAAAGTGCGACTGCAAATAACCAAAAGAAAAAATGTCAATAGAAAATAGTTGCTTTTGATTATTGTTGTTGGGAATAAGCTTTAGAATGATATGGCAATACAAAATAGATCGCTAGGTTGTAAAGTGTAATTGCCTGAGAATAAGCAAAAGAAAAACGTAGCGCGACCAAAGAGGTGCAGTGAATGGTTGAATTCATCCACTTTTACTAATTTACCCGTCAAATTAATACATATAAAATGATTTTACATCTAGTAGGTTGCAAATATTAGGCAATTACAACAATGACAACGCAATTAAAATAAGCTGAAATCTTCTATAAAAATTTTCACAAACCATGTCTGTCCATTTAAGTTTAACTCGTAGTCTCATATCATCATTATACTAAACAAAAATATAAGATAGTAGGTTTTTTTTTTTAAGAAAGAAAAGAAGATTAAAAATAAGAATAAAGTAGAAGGACAACAGGCAATTAAAAAAATACAACAAATAGCTTTCATTCAAGGGGTACCTTGAGATTATGCAACGGGTGAAAATACAGGTGAGCTGCCTTGGAATTTCCTGGTTCGAAGGTTTAGACAACGTTGGGTTTGCTTTAATGGAATGATTTTGAAATTCCCACTTTTGTTTTCTCTGAGTTTTAAATTGTATTTGGCCGTCCCTTGCTTTGGAACTTTGCAACTTTAATTTGCAACTAGGCATAGAAAATAGAAGCTTCTTTGGATGCATTACCTCAAAATATGTAAATGTGTGAGAATATGCTCCACGCTGGATTCCATGGTCACATCCAGAAGCATATTTAGAATTTCAATTTGATAGTTCAATATTTAAACTTCTTTATATTTGTATCGAATTTGTTAATTATGTGTTCACATATAATGTTTATTGAAATTTTAATAAATTTTCACTTAGATATTTTTTACCATATGTTAAAGATACTAGATTCAGACGAATCAATCTACCTCCACTTCTGGTCGAGCTGGAGTAGCTTTGCTCAGATTTGTAAAAAGAAGGGGATGCAAAGAAGTAGAAGTGAAGCCGGACAAAATTTAATTCTTGTTAACTTTTCAAATGAATTACATTATCATTCTCTTAAGACCATAATTGAGGATTGTAAACATATGATGGAAGTAGATATAGCCAAATGATATATTTTTGGAGGAATGCAAATAAAATCTACAATTTTTTTTGCAAACAAAGGCAACAAGGATGAAGAAGATTTTATTAATTTGAGAAGACTCATTCGAGGTGATGGAGTTTATTGTCCTAGTTCAAGCACACTTAAACCATGTAGCTTAAGAAAGATGTGAGAAATTTACTTACTTTTTCAACATATTAGGTAAAAAAAAGTTAGATTTGTTTAGGCGGGCATTTAATTTAGTCATATTAGTCTAATTAGTTCATGCGGTCAATTTCTACCTCGTGATTCATTCAACATGTGATATGTCAAATTCAGCATAATTCAAATCAATCCAAGTTTGAGTCAATTTGAACACCTCATTGTAGCGTAATTTGACCTTAAAACTTGTCCAAATTAGGAAAAGGTACTGAATTGGTTTAAGGGGGATTTACAAAAATGTCCATCAAACCCTACTTATTTACATCTCCATGCCCATTACATTTTTACCCACAAACTTATTTACACTGTATACCCATCCTTCTGTATACCTATTTAGTATACAGTATACTCCTATGGTATACTTGTTACACTATACTCTCAAGTCCTTCTGTATACCTATCTAGTATACAGTATACTCCTATGGTATACTTGTTACACTATACTCTCACGTCCTTCTGTATACCTATCTAGTATACAGTATACTCCCATGGTATACTTGTTACATACTCTCAAATCCATAAAAGAAGTATACTTAATTTGGTATACTAAAAAGGTATACAATATAATGCAAATAGTATACAGTTAAAATTGGGTGGGTGGGCACATAGTGTAAATAAAACAGGCTAGATAGGCATTTTTGTAAATAAAATTAGCTGCATGGGTATTCCATGTAGACTAACTTTTTTTGGGCACAAACACATAAATAATTTATTTTTGTAGGCATGGAGTGTAAATTCCCCTTGGTTTAAATGGCGTAGTCACTTGGTAACTCTGAAAAAAAGGAAACTTTTTGTATTATTTTCCTTTTTGGTAGAAAAGATAAAATATTACATATATAACTTTGAGTAGGTAAGTTAATTATAAATCATTGTTTTAGCCAAATTAAATAGATCCAATTTATCTCGACTAAGCAAACTTTAGATGAGTTTGATTTGTGACCTGCTCATTGATCACTTATTCAACTGACCTACTCAAAAATATCGGTAAAAACTTATACTCACCAAATATTTACTCCGAATGAATTGATGCATGTCATATGTTTGTATATAGAACTTTTTAAACTAACCATGATTAACTACTCATATATATTGCACCTCACTAAATCACTTAACAATAACATGTTGATATAAATTAGTGTAAACACTCCACAAGTCGACACTTTACTTGGCTTTTATAAAAACTGATGACACTGGCAAACTTGGATTGACGCGATTTAAGTTTGGTTAAACCGATCTCATATAAATGAAACGACCATGTTTACCACGAGGTAAGCACGTATAGGCAAGAGCTGGTCTTTATAAGATTGAGTTATAAAATAATTGTCGCATAATTTAATTGAAAAGGAAATGCCTTCTGGAAAGAAGCCAAGTAGTCATGTTATTCGAGGGGAATATTTTGACTTTTGACCATCGTTTGAATTCTTGTTCTCACTCTTTTGATTCAATGAGGAAATTCTGACTAATTATAAGTTATGAACAATAAACAATGGAGTTTAATATTGAGTATTCTTCTTGGAAACAATAAAAGAATATTGCATACTGATTGAATTCTTCTTTCTTGTACAGTTGGATTTTTCTCCCTTTTCAAGTGTGCGAGCTAAAATGTGTACTCATATCCAAGTCCACAACTCTATTGTGTTTCTCAAATTTTATCTAAGCAAATTTGCATCTAAATCCTAGTAGATTCTTGTTTATGAATATGTAGTGCATTGTATTTATAAGCAAGAGGTACAAAGACATGTAGCATGTTAGGATCACACAAGATTCAGCTTTCACTTGTCTAATAAGCTCTCTCTCCATTTTTTAACCACGGGATGCAGTACACTAGTACCCTTAAGGTGAGGTTGGTCATCTAACGAAATACACACAAAGGCGAATTCGAAATCTAAAGTTAATAGGATCAAAGTTCTCAAGTCATTGAAAATATACGTGTAAGACTTAAATACAGGATTATTTCACGTGTATTTCCATGGCCTAAGTTAAAACTGGTGGTTAAGTTAAACCCATCCTAAAGAGATAATGTCCGATCCTGATTGCACATACAATATCATACGGTCTTGTAAGTACTCTATTCAAAATGTAAATGTTTTCCATTTCTCAGCTCTTTCCTTTGTTCCTTTTCTTTTTCATTCACCTTGTTCATTTGTTTTCTGTTGGCAAAACGCATAACCATGGAGGACATTACTTAGTGGAAGTTCTGTGATGACCAAGATAACCACATTTTCATAGTCCTGATGAATTAAGCTAGAACAAAAGAAAAACAACAGTCAACCTATTTTTTTTTTTTTTTTGGAATAAGTAAAAACAACAGACATCCAATGCTGACCATTGGACAAGATCAACAACAGCGTCATTGTTTTACAAACACCACTCAAGGCATGGAAAATCTCTGTAGATAATGAAGGAAAGATCTGTCAACAACTGCGTACATTCACAGTGTGTTTCTAAACTCTCTAAAACTTCTTGAGGAGAGAGACAGAGAGACTCTTGCATGTCCACAGATGTAGTTACAGATAACGCAGCCTCAATAACTATAATGCATACTATAAGTTCATTTGATTCACACATCTTTTAGCATAGATTGCTACCTGCAGCTGACGATACAATGAGTGCAAGGACAGGAACTTGGGTGAGGATATTGTTAGAAATTGTTTAAAAATAATTAATAAATAAATCCTAAATGAGAAATGTCTTAGATCACTAATAACTGAAGATAAATACCCTTGTCTATATTCAACACTTGGTCAAATCATTTGAAATTTCCTTCATCTCTACCATTTCTCCAAAATTTCTTTCTTGTCCAAGGGTTAACAACTAAAAGATCAATATGATAGTTCTTGCTTTAAAAACTAAAATTTCTGAACTATTTGCTTTGTGTAGAAAATCAAACAACTTGGCATTCCACTAAAGCTATTTGCATTCAATCCCATACCAATTTCGAGAACAAGAGGGAGCAATTACCACTTTTAGGAAACCATTTTTTAACGTTTTCAAGTCTTAATTTGTGTGCTCTTCATTCATATTTTCCAACAATCTAAAAGTGATAGTCATATGAATGTGTTGCCACCATTTCTGTTTCAAACAAGTTCAGAAACTGCAATCTTTATACAATCTTTTATCCGCATTTAATCAACGGCTATCTGTGCTCCCTCTGCATTTCTCATTGACTTGGCAGACGCACGCTACACTTGAAGGCTCGGCATTGGCTATAGAAAGCATGTCATGTTGGATGATGAATAATGTCTTGCGTATTAAATTCTTTATTCTATTCTCGCTCTCTCCCAGAGATGTGATATTCGATCCTGTCCTTCACTGATGGGAGATCAAACAAGAACTCGAAGTTCATGGGATGACCAAGGAGACAATACAGGATATGATGGTGAATTTGGAAGAGCGGGTAAGGCTTCAATATATGGAATTTGGGTGCGACAGTCAACTTGGATGACCAAAATCTCTGAACTCCTGCTGATTTTAACTTGAGGAACCAAGTCATGATTTTACGATATGTTGGTTCTAATAGACATACCTTAATTTAAACAAAGCTTAAACCAATTGAAACATATTGATCTTTTTTATTAATTCAATTTGTTTTTAACATGCTTAAATTAGGGTTAACTTTGAATATTTACTCTTTTGAATCTTCGTCTCCTCAGCATCTTAAGTTAATCCTTTTAGTAGTAGTCTTGTTTGACATTTAAAACTCTCAGACAATGGAGCTTAAAGTGGCATATGGGAGAGGAATATAAAAATCAAGTACACAAGTGGAAGTGAATGAGGATGTATGGGGGAAGGTGTCGTACAAGTAAGAGTAAAAAGTAAGAGATCTGCGGCCTTAATTAGTGGTCTCGTGTTCTAACCTTAAGAATGGGGTTAACTTAAGTAGGGAGCGCTAAAACCAGTCATAGTGTGCTTTCTATGAGGCAAACTTGGATTAGTCAAACGAATGGTAAATAAATATCGCTTTTAGACTTTCGGGAAATATGAATGAACAACACAGAAGGCTTGAAACATGTTAAAAAACAGTAAGCAATATTTGCTCCCTTTCTTTCACGAGATTGTTGTGGGACACAAATAGCTTATGTGGATAATATTAGCCTTTTGAATATCTACACTAAGCAAATATTATGGAAATGCTAGTTAGGGAAACAAGAACTATCAACTTAATCTTTTTAAGTGTAGACTCTTGGATAAGAAATAGAGTTTGGAAATGTATGGTAGCTGAACACAGTGAGCTGCTAATTTCCTCCTTAGACTCAAGAGGCAAAAAAGGATATCTGGTTACAACAGTTTATTGGAAGTGGAAATAGCAGCTTTTACTATGATAGGTGAAGTATATTCGAGATTTGGATCTACTGATCGGAAATGACACTTGGCAAACAGCAATTGAGGTGGATAATCTAGCTTAAATTGCTTTATGTGCGTCTTGAAATTCGTGTGTAGGTTTAATTTTGAATTTGTGTTGTGAATTAGTTCCTAAGAGATATTTTGAATATTGTGTTAGAGGAACTTTCTGCAAATGAGCAAAAGTAACATCTGACACAATTTCAAAAGATGACAATGGTAGTTACATAGACAATGTTAGTTATTGATTACAAATGATTTCATAAAAGACAGAACTTCTCATTTTAAAACTTATTTATTACTTATATTTATAAATTTACTAACAGTTATATGACACAACAACTTTAGCAAATATTCAAGAATTTTTGTTGAAAGAATCAGATCAAGCTGGGAGGCAATCGATTGAGAAGAGAAACAACCCTCATGACTCACAGTCGGTCGGATAATTATAGTGACTCCAATTTGGACAGTACTAGACTTTGTTGTGCAGTCAGACTCTGCAAGAATGCCTTTGAGTAAACAAGATCATGCTTAACTCACTAGTTCAAAGTCCCTAAGGAAATCAAGAGAGCGCAAGATGGAAGTAGAATTTATCTAGACAGCAGACCTTTAAAGTGTTTGTCAGTAAATGAGACAACATTTGAATTATGACTCAATGCCACTTCTAGGACTTGCCTCGGTCTACAGTCACTCAAATTAGTGCTAAAGTTAATTACTTCAATATAACTCTTCGTGATAAGGTAAATACTTTAATTACTAATGGAAAAGCTCTTCATAGGTGCATGAAAAAAAAACAAGGAAAAAGAGGCAATTCCTCTATATATAACTCGTTGCTGATCAAATAATTACTAAGTACCATTTAATTTAAATTGTAAAATACATCAAAGAACCCCGTCATAATTGCATAATCCAATACTACAACCATACTGACGAGGAGATGAACATCATGTTCAGAAAAATGAAGTTCAGCCATCATAGAGGTAAAACTCAAAAGCACAACTAACACACAACCAAAGTTGATAAGGGACTGAAAATGGCCCAAGAAAAGGTCACATAATCCTCATCAAGTAGATTCCTAATCTATCAAAAGAATACTTAACAGACATGACTCTTTACTAGAGATAAACCTCGTGGCATGTGGTCTAGAAAGCAATTCACACCACATAGCATCCAATGTAATGACAAAACAATGTGATTTGCTAATCAAGCAGATTCACTAACTCTCTCATTCTTAAAATCTAGCAAAACAATTCTAATCTAGATAACATCCCTTATAGAAAGTTTAAACTAGCCAAATACCTCGTGCGCACTTGACATTAATCTAAATATGCAACATAAAGAACTTGGCATTAACTTCTTTCAAGAACCAGTTGGCAGACAATAAAGACTCAATTTTTGGATTGAACTACCATAATCTTTTACACACTAAACAAAGTCAATAAATATCACTTAAGTACATTACAAGAACATTGATGGAATAGCCATAAATAAAATGATATAATTAAATATTAACCTGGCTAAGGCATTGATGGAGGCATGGTCTTTTGTTCAGAAGAAGAAGAAGAGGGGGTTTGTTGGCGAAGTTCTTTAATAACAGCAGCTAATGCTTCAGGGTTAAAACCCAAATCACAAAGGGAAATTAAAACAGAGAGAGTGTGACGGTCAAGGCCAGTGTCAAGAATGTTAGACATATGAAATACTAGTTCTAGTGAATCCCTTGCTGTACGTGCTGCCTCTGGATCCATCTTTATAAAGCTGTAAAAAAGACAGATTCTTGAAAGTGAGATGTTGGAAATTACAGTAATAAAATTGAGTTGAAAATGGAATGCGGGAAGTGGAGTTTTACTTGGGATTTTGCTTCCTTACTGTGAACTGGGGATGACAAGGTTGCAATTTCAGAATTGGTTGCACTGTGAACGGGCATAAGGTTTAGCATAAATTTTAGAAACGGGGTTAAAACAAAAACTCTCACGCCAAAGGGCTATCTGATGTAATTTTTTTTAATTATTTATTACAGTGATAGGATATATCAGTACTAGTGTTTTAACTTTTTGCGCCCCCTAAAAATCATTCAACTTTCACCCGAACTCAATTAACAAAAAATTTTCTGGTGGACCCCCATGAAGGGTTAAAAATTTAAAACAACTTTTGCCGATTAAAAATTAAATACTGGCAATTAGGGCTGCTGACCAAAATTTTTGAATTTTCTCAAAATATTTCACGAAGTGTACCGTTATTCTTGATTATATTTTTTTATCCTCATTTAAGAATGATTTAGTAAAATGGTCTTAGAGGCAACGCTTCAAGTTATGAATCGACAAGTGTTACCTCTTCGGAAAATATCAAAAGCCAAGTGTTGCGAGAATGTGAGAAGAGATTGAAGGGCAAGTGCTGTCAGACAACACTTCAAGTTATTTGAAAGTATGTGGGAAGAAATTAAAGGACAAATATTGCCTACAAGAGGTGGTCAAAATCAAGAGTTGTCAAGAGACAGCACTTACGAGAAATGTTAGGATAGTATGCGGGCGTCATTATAAGATTTCGTAGGATATTTTCTTCCGAAATTTATTCATTAAAATTAGTGGAGGGCATTCTTGCAAACCAACTTTAAATGGGATTAATAAGACAACCCACCCCCTATGGTGTCATAGCTTATGTAATTTACCTGAGCTGGGAGTCCATGTTGGGAGATTTACAAAGTACCAAGTGTCATTATTTAACTTTTCAATCTACTTAAAAAATCGTAAAAATTTCGTCCAGCAGCCACTTTTAACACTGGTATTTAGTTTGAGTCCACTATTTTTATTGGTCTTAAACTATAGGCTATTTTTGGGCCTTTACTAAATAAATATTAATTTAAGTCTCTAATAATTGACTGAACTTCAGTCCATATGACCATGGACTGAACTTCAGTTCCATCTTTAAGGATTGAACTTCAGTCCATATGGCCATGGACTGAACTTCAGTTCCATCTTTAAGGATTGAACTTTAGTCCATATGGCCCTGGACTGAAGTTCCATCTTAAGGACTGGACTGAACTTCAGTCCATATGGCCCTGGATTGAAGTTCAATCTTTAAGGACTGAACTTCAATCCGGCCTCTGGACTGAAGTTCTATCTCTTTAAGTAAAAGTGGCCACAAACTAAATATTTTGATATTAATGGCCTGTGACCAAAGTGGCCTTTCGTGCACTTTCCCCTAAAAAATCGTTTAACTTTTGCCTAGTTGAATCTTTCCATTTCTCCATGGGATTTTTACACAAATATACAAATTTTCAACCTTAATTACAAAAAAATAGCAATATTTTTCAAATTACAAGGCATAGCAATATTTATTTTAGCACATTTTACAATAAACAAGATAAATAACAATTTTCCAAACAAACCCTAATTTCAACTCCTACTCCCAAAATCCTTCCACCTCCCCTACCACCTATACCCCAAAATCCACTGGCGTCGCCGCCCATCCACCCAACCCCCCACCCCTACAAATCCCAGCGCGATAACCCCCAGATCCGGCGAGTAGATCATCGCCGTCATTTCCTAATCGCCGCCATTTCCTTATCAGATCTATAACGGCGTCGCGACGGCAACGTCGCCGCTAGCATTGCCTTCGTTCGATCACCTGTTTCACTCCGACATCAGAACATCTCCTCTCTGTTTCAACATCCTCTACGTATCCCGACGTTGGTGTTGCGGAGATGCCACATTCGATGGCGGAGGAGGAACACAGTTCAAGGTAAATCACTAAAATACTCAACCTCTGGTCTGCGGTGGTTTGGTAGCTATGGAGTTATGAATTAGTGGTGGTGTAGTATGAACATTGCCATGGATGTGTAGCTGGTGCAGCAGACTGTTGGTTTACCAAATTAGCGACATCGAAAGAAATTTCAACTGCTTCTGTTTCTTTAGATTTATTTTATTTTTGTTCTGTTTCTGTTTTTTCAGAATTGTTCAAATTTCGTTGTTATTCCGTTTCTATTCATGTTTCTTCATATTTGTTTCATTTCTGTTTCTGTTTCTGTTTCTACAGATTTGTTATACCGGTTTAATAAATTTGAACTCTTGTTTTCTATTACTCACGACTGATTACACAGCTTATTGGAATGGTCTGATACAGTTTGAAATGGCGTTGAAACAATATGATACGGTTTGAAACATCGTTGAAACGTTGAAACAGTTGTTGCAACAGTTTGATACAGTCTGAAACGATGTTGAAACAGTATGATACGGTCTGAAACGACATTGAAACAATCTGAAATAACTGTTGAAACAGTCTGATACGGTCTAAAACGGGAGTTGATACAGTTTAAAACAATATGATACAGTCTGAAACGGGACTTGATACAGTTTAAAACAGTCTGATACAGTCTAATACGGAGTTGATATAGTCTGAAACGAGACTTGATACAGTTTAAAACAGTGTGATACAGTCTGAAACAACATTGAAACACTATGATACGGTCTGAAATAGTCTGATACGGTCTGAAACGGGAGTTGATACAGTTTAAAATAGTCTGATACAATCTAAAATGTGAGTTGATACAGTTTAAAACAGTTAGATACAATGCTGAAATGAACCGAAACGGTACATAAACAGTTAGATACAGTGCTGCAGAAACAGTTAATACGGTGCAGAAACAGTTGATACGATGCAGAAACGGTGCAGAAACAGTTGATACGGTGCAGAAACGGTGCAGAAATAGTGAGATTCAACGAGATACATTGAGGATGGATGAGCAAAAGTGAAATTGGGGAAAATGAGAGGAGTAAAAGTGAAATTGGGGGGAAATGGTGGGAGGAAAAGTAAAATAGGGGAAAATAGGAGGAGCAAAAGTGATAGTGAGAGAAATAGAAGGAAGAATGTAAGGGTTTGGTATGTTATGGGAAAATATTGCTATATTTTTGTTATATTTGTAATTATCTTGTGTTTTCCTCTATATAGGGTAATTTTACTAAAATGTTGCTATGTTTGGTAATTAAGCTCTAAAACTTGTACTTTTATGTAAAAAAATCCTTTCTCCATTAACTTTGTAAAACAATTTACAAGTGTCTCTATTCAAATCAATTGCGGATAATTATACGACTCCTCTATAGTAATTTCGCTGGATTCGATCTACATTTTCTTCTAATACTAGTAAATAATGTGTCTAGTAAACCAAATTAAACTTGTGTAAAGGTCCTCCATCGATGTAGTCAATAAAGTACTCGACAATGCTAGATGTTTTGGTTAAAAGCTGACCTCCCTTGTGTCAAAGTTGGAAATCAATAGGGGTTGCATAAATTAAACATACCACAAAATTAGAAGGCCAAGTAAATTTTTCTCTAATTTTGCGTGTGAGTTTGTGATGGAGAATCTCTCCATTTTCTTGTCTACTCAAAACAGGTGGTTGAGCTGCAAAATCCCTTCCCATCCCTTCCCTTATTCCCTCTAAATATCTCTTTTCATGTAAACAACTAAAGTCAAAAGAACATATCATGTCATTTTCCTTTTCTTCCTCTCACTTTCACATTCATGTTTATAATACATTTGATCAAGTAGTTATACCAAGGTTACCAACCCAACATCAAAATATCTCTCAACTCAATGTAACATAATCACCTGACTTATTACAAGTTTATGTGTTTTATTTATTTATTTATTAACATTTTTCTATTTGGAAACGGATGATATAGTAGACTAACGTTAGAACAAAAATATAACGTACAATGGCATTGATGATCAAAGATGTCAACTTGCATTTTCACAACAATTTGTCAAAAGCAGAACAAGAGAATGAAGGGGTTGTTGCATGCATGCATATTTTGAAATATGGTTCTAATTTGAATCCTAGCAAAGGTAAGTTGAGGGTGATCAAAGCCAGCAGAAGTGGCTCTTCTAGGAGCAATATTCACACAATTAATGGGAAGAAAATAAATGGTATTCATGTGGAGGAGTACCCGTATTTAGGGAAAAAGGGCAATGATGTAGTCATTGATAAGAACACAGAATTAGGATCTAATTCAAATAATGCATATCTACTAGGGAATTTCGTGGATGATCGGTTTGTGTATAGACAATCCTTTGTGATTAGGTCCTATGAAATTGGACCTGACAAGACTGCTACCATGGAAACTATCATGAATCTCCTTCAGGTTAATCTCCTCTTGTTCCAAATTAATAAGTCTTTTCAAATTTTATAATCATAGTGTCATGACCGGCTAGCATGATTTTTGGCTATTTCGCTAAGTACCTGTAATCTTCTTCCAACAGCACCATATAACTAGACTCACCAAAAGTTTAGTCTCTCATAATTTTTGTCCACTCTATTGACCGTTAAGCCATACCTTTGGAGCACCTCTTTTGAGTTGGTTAAATAACTATGGAAGAATGCATGTTAAAAGTGTCATATAATAATGCAGGAGACAGCTCTAAATCATGTGGCAAGCTCAGGAGTTGGTGGAAATGGCTTTGGGGCTACCCGAGAGATGAGCCTTAGGAAGCTCATATGGGTTGTCACCCGCATACAAATCCAAGTTGAACAATATAGCTCCTGGTATTCCTCTTTCGTTAACAGTTTATAGCTAGTGGCAAACCTAAATATGAATTCTCTAACATACAGATTCAAGAAAATGCAAGAATGTCACAATTGAAATTTGAATGTGTTACCTAAAGCAATTTTTGAATTATATTTGCACTAGAAGCTTCCCTAAACAGTTTTTATATATATGCAAAGGAAAATTATTTCTATCTTACATTGCACATCATCGTTGTTCAACAATCGGATTCATTTGAATTCCTTCACCCTCTACTTCCACTTTCTCCTGAGCTCTGAGGATCTAATGAATAATTAGACACATGGTAAGATTGTTACTTGTTGCATACTTCCATGGGAAAGACTGTGTCACAACTATAAATCAAATAGATGGAATCAATAAACTGATGATATCCAATATTGCAGGGGAGATGTGGTAGAGATAGATACATGGGTAGATGCAGCAGGTAAAAATGGAATGAGGAGGGACTGGATTATTCGTGACTCCAACACTCATAACATTATCACAAAAGCAACAAGGTATATATATACTTGTCAAATAAATAGATCGCTCGTAAATATTATCTCATTCTAATTTTGTTACTCCTATTTATTTCTAAGATGACACTAAAAAAAATACACTATAAATGTGGTATTTTGCAGCACATGGGTAATAATGAACAGAGAAACAAGAAGGTTATCCAAAATCCCTGAACAGGTGAAAGCAGAAGTTCAACCTTTCTACATCAACAGAGTCGCAATTCCTACTGAACAAACTGATTCTGAGAAGATTGAGAAACTCAATGATGAATCTGCTCAAATTATCAGATCTGGCTTAGCTGTAAGAATATTTTACATGCATATTCCACAAAGAAAAGAAAAAAGATGTTTGTTATAGCATGCATAACTTTAACTAGTCGTATCTGATATTGATTTAGCCACGATGGAGCGACATGGATGCTAATCAACATGTGAACAATGTCAAATATATTGGATGGATTTTGGAGGTAAAAGCTACATTTCTAACTTATATCTACCGATAGTACAATGAAATTTTTACACGAGAAGTGCATTTTAACGTGATGTACATTTTTCAGATTACTATAGTTTTGCTAACCTGATAGGGTAAAGAACTTTTATGACAATGTATAGAAGTTAAGGTCGACACTCGTTCATGTTTGAAGAAAATGAAAACAACTTGTGTCTGCAGAGTGTGCCCATAAATGTTTTAGAAGACTGCAACTTAATGAGCTTGACATTAGAGTATAGACGCGAATGTCGCTTGTCAAATGTGTTGCAATCCATGACAACTTTGAGAGAAAATGGTGGTATTACCACTGGAGATATGGAATGCACACATCTAATTCGCATGGAGGCCGATCAAGCAGAGGTCGTTCGAGCAAGGTCCATATGGCAGCCTAAGCAATGAAGTAGTTGTATACTATCTGTTATATTTCTCTATATTCATTCATGCAGTGTGTATCTTCTTCTTCATTTACATTTTATTTCTTCCTTTTTCAACATTATCAAATAGAGAGTGTACAAGTTGTTCTATTCTAGATAAGGAGCGGATTCACTTTTTTGGCAATAGGTTCGTCGGGTGTCCTACTGCCTTTGACTTGAAACTATATGTATTAATTCATATTTTTGTAAAGGACATGTATTTGTGACATTTGATTTCATACTTGCAACGAGTTAGTACAATAATTTATCGAGAATGGATACGTACACAAACAATGACAACAAAATTCTATCTGTTTATTATCCGATGCTAGGTCTGCACGTCTATAAAATTTTATTATGTTGACTATATTATATCTTTCATTAATTAGTTGGACCCAGCTAGTTGTTCAAGTCTTCGGATTCAGTTAATACATAACTGTTAAATATTGTTATTTTATTGAAAATGGTCTGGCTTTGTAATTGTAATTGATTAATATTGGTATATACTGCTTTGCTGCTGCTCACTCGAAGGTTTGATTAATGTTATTAATTGTCTAGTTGAGTTTTACAACTTCATATCTGCTGCAAGATTTGATCTATATATAATGCATGTGGTACTACTAGCTAGCCAACTAGTATTAACTTTGTTATAAAGGAAGACAGAAGATGAACATTTTCATGTTGATTATAAGTTCAATTACCACGCAGGCTAAGTAGTGAACTTGTATAGTAGAATGTAGAATTCAGGGCATGTTTGGACATGCCTACACTAAATGCCCTTGCCCAGAGCGAAAGAAGGCGAGAAAGGGCTGCTGAATAAAGACAAATTTTCACCAGTATCTAGAATTTTATGCAAATCTACGTTTTTAAAGTATATTTCTCTAATTAAGTAATTCAACTTTGTGCAATTAGAAGAAAGTAAAGAAAAATGAAATATGTTAAGACAGATGACGGCTTCGATGTGTACAGATGCCTTGATCTCTGATTCCATCCTTATGCTATCTCATTGAGACTTCTACGAGCCACGTCAAACGTGCATGGAGCTTCTAACCCCAGTGTGCCACCACCAAGGTCCGGACTAGAACGCAGAAATCAGCTAAACCTAGTAATTTTGGTTAAAACTTTACATATATACTAGTTTTTGGGCACGCGCTTTGCGCGTGGACCTATTTAAGTATGTGCAATGTTTATAACAGTCACTTAAATATTAAAAAAATTACATGTGAGGTACATACTAAAGATTAAAGGGAGAAGCACATGTCTCTTGAAATGAGTACAGTTATTTGAAGCCAATGAAGAGAAAATACACGCACGATGCGCGTATATCCTTAACAATGAGTTAAAAAAAAATTGATAACGATATAACTATTACTATCTAAATATTCTTGAGTTACAAAATAAATTTAAATGGAGAACTTTATACAGTAAAATTAATTGTACTCCATTTGACATGCTGCTGAAAACATATCCATACATATATGATGTCAGTTACATCTATAAGCATTGAACAAATTAAGTACTTGAAACTTTGGCTTTTGTCAGCGAATGGTGGAAAATCGAATGGATTTGCTACCTTGAAGCTGCTGTATATAAGCCATAAAATATAAAATTAAATATCATCTATAGGAATCTGCAAAGGGAATTTAGAGAAGAAAATTAACGTTGGAAAAATGTAAAGGCTCTAATTAATACTACATAAATTCTATGAAAAAATTAAGGCAATTGTAAAATTTTATGACCAATCTCTTACCTTACAGTCTTGCACATTAACGTTAAGGGATAATACAATTTTAAAAGGTTAATAGTTTATTAAATTTGTAGGGTACCTTTTCAATCAATATTTCACATATTAGTTTGTGCCTGAAAACCTGCAAAATCATAATAGCATATAAAGATAGTATATATTAGGGATATAGATGCACGTGAGAGAAAACTGCCAAAATGATAATTATAATGAACCAATAACCTAACATGTAATGTACATGTATAAATCATGTGTGCCTACACTTCATAGTAGTTCGACTTGTGCATATCTCCTGAAGGCCTCTTGAAATGGAATCTTATAGACTTGAAGAAATTATACCCAACGGAACTTTTTAGATGACTTATATATTGTGATTTCTGACTTTACCTTAAATTAATCAAGCGTCTGCACTTTGCATCATACTTTAAAGTTTGAACAACATAGTTAATAGTGAGAGGACCAACAACTATGTGGAAAGTGAGATAAACTATTGCATAAAAAAATGTAATTGAAAAATAATTAAACATCGACAATACATGGAGGTCCTCAAATTACATATTCAAACTTCATGGCACAAATGATTAGGATATACTATACTTCTTCACTATTCAAGATGTTATAGGCACAAGTATAAAAAGCAATATAAAAAGTTTCAAACATAATATGCCTAAAAAGTTTGATTAGCATAGTCTACCGTTTATTCATGAGGACAATATCTAATTTTTGGGAATTTTACGATGGAGAGGTATTGAAGGTCTGAAAATTAAAGGATGATACCTTAGGTTACACAAACTTTACGTAATTCAAGCATCATTAGACCGTGATGTGTTACCGCCACTTCCATCAAAGATTTTATCACAGTGAGCAACAATCATGAGCTGCACTTTGAGAAGTTGTTGTCTATAAAGTATAGACTTAAAGAAGATAACAACAAATTGATATGGTTTGTCAATCAGCAAAGAGATCTTATTATAGATCATGTAACATTCGCAATGAAGAAGTTAAATGGTCAGTTGGGCAGACATATTTATTCTTATCCAACAGGTACTGATTATTTGGTCAGGAATACGAATAGTACCAGAAATTTCTAAAGACATATACATTATATTTTCTATTTGTATATTTATATTGAGTAGCAAAAAGAACTTGCTACTTATTAGTCATGACTGAAACAATAATCAATCTTAGGAAGTTGGTACATGTAATAAATTAATTAGAATATACAGAACTAATTTAGAATCTTTAATTCTTAATAATCATCATTAAAAGCAGAGTAATTGTATTCATACATTCTAAAAGATGTGTGAATATCTTATCTATATTATGTGTATTAATTGGAGAAAAAAAACGAAACAATACATTATTTTGCTAAGATCCTTAACCCAACTAATACCAATTACAACAAAAAAGACCATTGCCAAAATAATTAAGAAATCTTATATTTGTGTAAGTCCTTTCAAAATAATAAATAAGGCTATACATTTCAACATCCAAATTCCAAGTTGTAAATATACACACACACTAAAAAGCAATTTTAAGATTATGACAGTTATAAGATTAAAAAAAATAAATTATCTACCTAATTAGATACTCACAAATAGCTACTTTATGGTACTAATTTATGAAAAGCATTTTATTATTTAATTTGAAGAGTATTATAGTTTTTTTAAGAGTATTATAGTTATTCAACTTAGTAGGCGCATTTTGGTCTTTCACTTTTTACTTTAGGATTTCCGCTTTTATATTAGCATGATGATATGATAATAAAGCTGAGTCCTTATTAAAGGATGACATCATTAAAAGGTAAATTAGTTTTTAGTGCAAAATTATAGATAATAGTATTTGGTTGAAGGGCAAAAAGGTAGTTTACTTTTTGCTATAGCATTGACTCTTTTAAAATAGTATATGATGATATGATACTTCTATTTACTATATTTATTGGTGATGAAGTGTGCGTGTATCTTTCTCATTTTTGTGTAATGGATAATAATTTTTTGTGTAATGTGTAATGTAATTACTATTTTTACTTTTATTGATGTAGGGGTAAAATGGTCTTTTACATTTTGCTTTTGGGTTTGGCTCTTTTATATTTTTTGTGTAATGGATAATAATTTTTTGTGTAATGTGTAATGTAATGTAATCTTTTATTAACTTCTATTTACTATTTTTACTTTTATTGATGTAGGGGTAAAATGGTCTTTTACATTTTGCTTTTGGGTTTGGCTCTTTTATATTAGTATGATGATTTAAGTCAATGTCGTGGCTTTGCAAACCTATAATTTCAAATCCTATATTCGCTTATGGCCATCCACATGTGTCTCATAATCATAGATGTATCCAAGTTAAGGAACTCAAACAATATACTTAAGGATTCTAATAAATACCTGTTTAATGGATCGTATATTTCTTTAGACAAAAGAAAGGAAAAATGTGGATGAAAGAGGCATAGTGTTCATGGGAGTCGTTCCATTTGGTACGTACTTGGGACTTGGGAGCTTTGGGATGCAAATATATTGTCGTTTGCAGCCCCAAAAGTTGTCTGAACGGGATGAATTGCCACTAGATGTATATTATACATTGGGCGTAACAACTAAAGATCAAGGTTTGATTCATTACCAGCTCAGTAGAAATATTAACTAAATAGAAAGCGTAAACCAACTTTTACATGATCATTCCAATGAATGAAGTAATAGTCACTCATGTGTTAGTTAGGTGGTAGTATAACTATTCTGGTAAAGACATCTTTTGTTTGGTTATTAATAAAAATGATTGTTAGATGTAATGCTTAGTTGACTTTTTGCTTTAAAAAAAAAGTGGTAGTATAACTATCATAATATTTACTCATTTTATTCTTGAGGTTGTAATTAAGCAATTTTTCATGTATTCTTTTTTTTTTTGGTTAAAATACGAAATATTATATATATATTAAGGCATGCTAACAACAGGCATAGCTACCTGTTGTGCATCAAAGTTGCCAAGTTTGGCTAATAGGATACATGCATCAAAAGAAATGCTTCTTGGGTACATGCACCCATTTCCATCATACAAGACATGAGATAAAGTACTAGTAGTAGGTGGTTGGGCAAATGCCAACAAAGAGGATGTACGATCTGTGCTTAATCCTTCCTTAGCCAAGAGATCTGCTACTTTGTTTTGTTCTCTGAAACAATGTTTAATTTCCACGTGGTGCAGGTCCTCCATCAACTTTCTGCAATCATTAGATAAAGCACAATAGTGAGTAGAGGATTTGGTCAATATTTCCACTGTTTGTGATGAATCTGTCTCAATTATGGCTGGAATGAGGTGGTTGTCTTTTAAAACGTTTAACGCTTGCCATAATGCCATGAGCTCAATGTTAGAGTTATCAGTACAACATTCATGTTTGTAGAAGCCCATGATCCATTTTCCTGCGTGGTTCCTAACTACCCCTCCAATTCCCCCTTTACCTAGTTTAGCAGCTCCGTCAATGTTTAGTTTATAATAATTGGGAGGAGGAGGATGCCATTTTAAATCTAGGGTTATAGAGTGTGAAGGAGGAGAATTTTGTTTGACAATATAGACAAATTCCATGGTACGGTTATGAATCAAAGCCATAGATGGATCATTTGAAAAGTTATTATGGTGATTGTTGTTACGATTGATCCAAATGTTCCATAATAGAAAAGGAAAAAAATCAGTCCAATCATAATAGGAGTGAGAAATATTTCCTTTGGCTTTAAGGATCCAGTCAAGCCAATGAATATTGTGATCATTATAGGAGTTTATATTGATAAGAAGATCCTGCCAAATTCGAGAAACTCTTTTACAATGAAGAAATATGTGTTGAATTGTTTCATCCTGAGAGGGGCAAGAAGGGCACCTAGAATTGATATTAATACCTATATGACTAAGGTAAACTCTAGTAGGGAGTCTATCATGATAACAAAGCCATAGAAAAAATTTTATTTTGTTGAGGGTTTTGAGCTTCCAAATCAAAGAGAAGTTTCTATTGGAACTTGAGGGAGTGCCATCAACATGGTTTCTCACAGATTTAGTGTTGAATTGACCATTTGAAGATAGCTTCCATCTTGGTTTATCAATACTTTTAGTGAGAGTAGGAAGATGGTTACTAGTGATAATATTCTCAATTTCTTGAGGAAAGAGGAAGGAGAGTTTTGATAGATCCCATTTGCCTTCTGAATTTAGCTTATCTATAGTTATATTTTCTTCATCTATATTCAGAGGGCCCTGGATCAAATGCCTGATGATCTTATTTGGGATCCATTCAGTGCTCCAGAATTTGATACTCTTTCCATCTCCAATGGTCCAATAGGTTCCTAAATTACAATAATTTAAACCATAAAGGAAATTTTTCCAAGTTCTTTGGTATGAGGGTTTAGTGATGATAGTACCAGTGTCAGGATCTCTTTTAGTATATTTGGAAATAAGAGTATTAGCCCAAAGAGTAAAAGTATTTGCGGTAAGACGCCAGGCTAAGCTGGCCAAAGAGGCTTTATTTTTGGTTTCAGCTTTGATCATACCTAAGCCTCCCGTTGCTTTATCACTTGTAAGAGTGTCCCAATTTAGAAGGTGCAGTTTATGTTTCTCAGGAGTACTCCCCCATATAAAATCTCTTTGAATTTTATCAATAGAGTTACAAACTTTTTTGGGGAGTTTGTGAAATTGCATAATATAATTTGGTAGTGAGTTTAGAGTAGCTTTAGCAAGGGTTGTGCGCCCACCTATATTAAGGAATTTAGTTTTCCAACTTGCCGATCGATTATTCACAGAATCTAGAATGCATTAGAAGTCTTTGGCTTTTGGATTTTTATCAAAAATAGGAAATCCCAAGTATTTTCCAAATGTTGAGCTTTGTTTGAAGTTTAGAGAATAAGATATAATATCTCTAACCGTAGGATCACAATTATTAGAGAAGATAATTTTAGATTTAGTTTGATTGATTTTCTGGCCAGATTGATTACAAAAGTAGGCGAGGGTATGGCTCACAGCTTCACAATTTTTACTATTGGCTTTACAAAAAAGGGTAAGGTCATCTGCAAAAAATAGGTGAGAGATGTGAGGACCATTTCTAGAAATTTTAATGGCATCCCAATTTCCATCGGAGACTTCACTATGAATTCTTCTAGATAACATTTCCAAACATAAGATGAAAATATAAGGGGATAAAGGATCCCCTTGTCTTATGCCTCTAGAAGGAGAGAAGAACTTAGTTTTCCTACCATTTATCAGAATAGAGATTGAGGAAGTAGTGATACATGACATGATAAGTTTTATCAAGTTGGCAGGCAGCTTGAGATATTGAAGGGTTTTATGAATAAAGGCCCACTCAAGCCTATCAAAGGCTTTTTCAAGATCTATCTTGAGGGTCATATAGGCGATACTACCTTTTTTACTTTTGAAGGATTTAATGACCTCTTGAATGATAATAGCACTATCACAAGTCCTTCTATTTTTAAGGAAGCTGCTTTGACAAGGACTTATGATAGTGTGAAGGAAGGGTTTTAACCTATTGGCAATAATTTTAGTAACGGTTTTATAAATAGTATTGCAAAGTCCTATAGGTCTAAAATTCTTAATATCATTTGCATTCTCAAATTTAGGGATAAGGCAAAGATAAGTTTCATTTAGATTTTGAGGCATGCAATTAGAATTGAAGATCTTATGGCATTGGTTAAGGAAAGATGGTCCTACAATATTCCAATATTTTGAGAAAAAGAAAGGTTGGAAACCATCTGGTCCAGGAGACTTAAAAGGTTTAAAAGATCTCAAGGTCTGAAAAATTTCGGCATTGGAAACAGGAGCTGCTAGACTAGATAAATCTTGAGGGGATAGTGAGAAGTCATTAGAGCTCCCATGAATACAATAAGAAAAAATGTGATCAGTTTTAAATAAATTTTCAAAATAGTTTAAAATATGGGCTTCAATATCATTTTGATTGAACAACATATTGCTATTAGAGTCTTTAATAAAAGCTATTCTATTATTCCTGCGCCTATTTAAGGTAGTAATGTGGAAAAAACTAGTGTTAGCATCTCCATCTGTCAACCAATTAACTCTAGATTTCATTTTCCAAAAATCTTCCTCATTTTTTAAAATGTTGTTAAATTCCCGTTGTAACTTGGAGTCTAGATTTTGAAGAAAACTACTAGTAGGGTAATTAGCCGAAATTTGAATACCATGCAAACGAGCAAGAATATCCTTTTTTTGTTTAAAAATATTACCAAAGAAATCATGGTTCCATTGAGTGACTTTAGTTTGAAAAATTCTGGAGCCTTCATGAAAATCAGTATGTCTATCCCAAGAACTAGATACTACGTTAATAAGAGCCGGATGGTTACACCACATTTTCTCAAATCTAAAGGGTTTCTGACTATTATGAATTTGGTGTTTGTGAAGTTGAATGAGTAAGGGGGTATGATCAGAGTGGGTTCTAGGAAGATGAGAGACTAAAACATCAGGAAACAACTTAATCCACTCGTCATTAGCAAAAAATCTGTCCAACCGATCAAGAATTAACTTACCCGAAGCTTGCTTATTAGTCCAAGTGAATTTACTTCCCTTATAACCTAAGTCTTGCAATTTACAGGTGTTCAGGCAGTTTCTACATGCAGTACAATGAGTAGAATTAACACTCCTACCACCCCATTTATCATAAGAACTAAGCACTTCATTAAAATCACCACCCATTAACCAAGGCATTTTAATAAGACTGTTCCATAGAAAAAGTCTATCATTATAAGAATTGCTCGCATCAATAGAAGAAAATAAGAAAGGGTGAGAATAGGGCATTACCTTCACCATTGCATGAATTTCTTGTTTAGTTACATGAACCTCCTCTACTGACACAACATTTGCATGCCAGAGAACAACAATACCACCAGAACGGGCATCCACAGGAGCTTCTAACATGCCCGTAAATTGAAACTCATTTCTAATACTAGAGTGATCAGACATATGTGTTTCAAGCAAAACAACCAAGCAAGGATGATGATAGTTAAGGGCAGACCTAAAGTTTCTACGAAAGTTTGCATTATTTGCACCCCTGACATTCCAAACTAAGAAATAAGTGGTTCTATTCATTGACATGTTTAGGTGCTGGGGTGGTGGGATAGGGTTCTCCCCGTTTTGGAGCGGTTGGCTCCCCAAATAAAAATTGACATCCCACCTTAGTGCAATCTTGTTTATCTTCTAAGGTCGTCTCATTGCTGTGGGAATCTTTCATACACTTTGGTTTGAGTGGAATCTTATGTCGACCAAGCATTTGAAGGGAGTTGGATGACAGAGAGAGGCCTTCTTCGTCCTTAAGAGCTCGATGAAAACCATTACTATCATTCCTTGAAGGCTTAAAAGATTTCATTGAGCAATTTTTAGAGACTTCTAATTTTCCTCCCATTTGTCTAGACTGTTTACTCTTGGTTCTAGTGTTTTGGCTTGGACTGATAGTGTTAGTTGGATACACTGTCTCATGAAGTGATTCGTCTAATTTGGACTCTGTTCTGTATTCAAATGGAAAAGAATCATCTCCTGAGGTCTCAATATCATTCCTGGATTGAGAGTTAGGAATTTGAAATGGTTTGTTATCGGAAGGTGGTAAAATAGGACCAGGAAATGGAGTATGCAAGTTTACTGATGTGGTATCGATTTGCATACCTGACGGGCTTAAAACTTGGCCTCTAGAATCAGTTAGACAGGTGGGGGTAGAATTCGGAACTACGGCTTCAGTTTGGTCCTGAGAAAAAACCACATTAGAAGTTTTATGTGTGGTGTTAATTATGATATTAGGATTGCAAAAGAGAGATGCTGGAATAGGAGTGACAGTGTTAGTAATTTTGACTTCCTTAGACCTTTGGGTAGGGAAAATTTGATTATTCGGTTCTATTGGAGTCTTAGGACTACGATTCGAGGCAGAGGAATTCTCTTCAAAATTAGAAACAGTTTGAGTTTCTAATAAGGAGAAACTATTACTAATGTCAGGAATATGGTCGTTGTGCATTAAGTTGCGAGCGGAATGAACTTTTTCTTTGAAAATAAATTTTTGAGTATCAAGGTACTTACCAGTATTTGCATCAAATATTTTAACATTAATACCTTGGTCCTGCCTGTCAACTTTGGTTTGCTCTTGATTGAAGGAAGCTTTATGGGTTGTGCTTGTTCTCCTCCGTCTAGGAAAAGTGACAATCTTCCATTCATTGTCCTGCTTAGAGTCCTGCAATGGGACGGAAACTTGATTATTAGATGGGTTAGACATCACACTTACCTTACTTTCCTCTAGCGTGGAATAGGAGCAAGAGGTTTTAATGTGTCCTATTCTTCCACAGCTTGTACATAAAATATTTTCTCCTTCAAATGTGATATGTTGTTTGTGGGAACCAACATACACATGTGTTTTTACAGGGGTTTCAACAGGAATTTCAACACAAATACGAGCATAACGACCCCTCAGAGTAGAAGAGGTACAAGTATCAATTTTTAGTAATTTGCCCACTTTACTACCAATTTTCCTTAAAATTCCATGGTCGTAAAATTCAGTTGGTAATTGTGGTAAGCGAATCCAAACAGCTGAGTATGTGAGTTCAGCAGCAGATGCCACAAAGTTTGGTTCCCATCTCTTAACGGATAGGAAGAAACCATTAATGAACCAAGGTCCATTTTGAAGAGCTTTAAGCATATTTTCTTCCTTTAGAAATTTCACAATAAAAAAATCAGATCCCAGGTCAATTAAAGGAAAATCTTCATTGGTTTTCCATAGATCTCGGATTCTTTTCTTGAGGTACTGATGATTTATTCTTTTTCCAAAAAGTTTGACTATGACCGAAAATCTCCACGGTTCATAGATGCGAACTTTTTCTTCAGGAGATAGATGGATTGCATCATCAGTGTCTTCAAGGTTTGGATTTTCTTCAACCATCTCACAGATATCATTAGTATAATTATATTGGTTGAAGGTGGAAGCTTCTTTTGATGGAACTGTAGTAACTAGAATTTGGGAGTAAGTAGAATTTTTTGTGTTGTCTTCTTTAATTAATGGTAGATCTGGTGGTTTTGGAGGTATATTCATAGCCATATCTGAGTTGATAGAGCTATGGAAGGACATGCAGAAGAAATTTAGAGAAATTTGGTGGCGGAGTGAACAAAGTTTCTGAAGGAAAATTTAGAGAGAAGTTCAGTCCGTAGTTCAGTTCAATCCTAAATATTGAAAACTGGTTCAAAGAATTTTTCTCAATAAGTGTTTGCATCAACAAATATTCAATCTTTTTTTAGGTGAAATTTAAGTCGTAACATACTTTAGATTCTAAACACTCTTTTTCAACTTGGGTTAATTACATAACTATACAAAGTAACATTTCATTTTACATAAGAATAGCAATATTATTAGAGTTTCAAAAATAGCAATACTTTTTTATCAAAAAATAACAAATACACATTAAAGGGGGAAACAAACCCTAGATCCCTTTGTTCCTCCATACTGCCCCACCACCGCCAACCTTCTCCGCGCCTTTCAGTCAGTCTCCACCGGCTACCGCCGGTCGTCCGCTGTATTTCAGTCACCGGGTATTTTTATTAAGTTTTTTTTTAAAAAAAATTCTTTAAACTTATATGCTATGTGTTTTTCCATAGTATATACAACGTGCATACAATAGGAAAACAATGCACATACAGTCCTTCCACCTTCAAACCACCACAAATAATACCAAAACCACCATAACAAAAAAAAAAAAGAATGGGAAGAAGAAGAAAATTGTACAAACATATATACAAAAAGAGAAACAAAAGAGATACAATCAGATCTCTTTTCCATACAACTTTCATACATACGCCATACAACGCGCTACAAAAGTCATACAATGCCGATACAAAAGCCATACAAGCAGAAGAAAAAAATGCAACAACAACAGATCTCTGTCAAAAATATATGAGATACATCTGTCATACAGTCGTCGCACGAGTGCCATACAGTTTCAAAACAAAGGGAAAAGCACATAAGATAACTGCCATACAATTGGCATACAACAGCCCAACACATCAGCAATGGCAGCAAATCTTGAAGAACGAACCAGCATTGACAGTGACCATGGAGAAACGAATCAGCATCAACAATACATCAGTAGCAGCAACATTCTTCAGAAAAACAATCAGTAAAACACATGGGAAGACGCAATAGAACGATTAGTAGCACTTTGTAATTGCTGGATCGTTTTCATTTTCCAGTTGGATACTCAGATCTTCAGTCATATGAATGATCTGATCAACGTCAGCGAGGTAATCAAAAGTAGAATCAGGATCGTCGGTATCGGAATGAGAGTTCTAGTGAATGAGATAGCAACATTTGGGATAGTTGGCGATGGATAAGGGAAAAAAAGGTGGGTGCTAATGGATGTGTGTGAGAGAGAGAAAAGACAAAGAGGTATTAGGGTTAAGGAATTTATTTAACCACACTTTTTAGTGTTTTGCTATATTTTGTAACAAATGTTAAAAGTGTCGGTATTTTTTTAAAATAATCAAAGTATCTCTATATTTGGTAAATAAATTTTATAAAGTTATATGTGGTGTAATTTATCCTTTCAACTTTAAGTCTTAGTATTATTTTTTTCAGTTTTAACTAAATATTGTTCAAACTTCTCCCAAGTTTTTCGAGAGAGAGAGAGAGAGAGAGAGAGAAAGATTCTCAAAAAATCCCTGGGAACAATGAAAAAAAAAAGATCTCCAACGCCTATAAATAGAAGCTTCTTTCAGTCTCTATTTAGCAAAGGGAGACGGAGAGGAACTTAGAAGTCGGCAAAGCTTTTAGTAGGCATAGAGTAGAAGAAACTGATCGTCGCTTTGATTGAAAAGCAAGTCGATGATGCCATAAGTCAAACGGGCGGTCTATCTCCTGTCAAGTATGCTCCCCAGACATAGACTACGTACAGGGTAGTACTAAAACTTCTAGGGAATCAAATTTCTTTCGAACCCCCTATTCTATTTATATGCGGTCCTAACCTTGCTACTTCTAGGGAATCAAAAGAAGTGCTTATTTTTCTCAAAAAGTGCTTATTTTAAATTTTTTTGGTGTTTGGCCAAGCTTCTAGGAAAATATAAGTGCTTTTGAGTGGCAGCAGAAGCTGTTTTTCTGCTATGGGGACTAAACTGAAAATGTAGCTTCTTGAAAAAATAAGTATTTTTGATTATTTGGGACAAGAATACCCATTTCAAACTTCCATATTTAATCAAATTAATATTATTACATATCCATTTTTGTAATTTGATAATCTTTTTAAATATTGGTGAAAAACAAATTAATAACAAAAGCACTTCTTTAAAATTTGGCCAAACACGAACTGTTTATCTCATAAAGCATATTTAAAAAGTACTTTTGATAAAAAACACTTCTCAAAATAAGCTGATTTTGACAGCTTGGCTGCTCTAAACCTTAATTTTGGATGCCTAGAATTGGGGGATATATTGAATTTGGGATATTCAAATTGTTCACCACAGTTTACAACATTTTGTTTCTCACATACTGATTAAAAGGATCACTAGATTACGGAACTTTGACAGGCAGTCTTCATTTACTAAAACTCTTTTCTCAAAGCAAGTTATGGCATAAATTAGTTTGTGGTATTTTTACCCTTCAAAAACATTATACTGAACCGCGGAGTCTTGAAACTCTTCATTAAATTTTCTAAAGAACCTTAATAATTGTGAAGAAAAACTATACTGTATATGTTGACAACTAAGTACTGACATCCAAGATTGGTTTATTGTTTGCAAGAATTTATTGCGTCAATGTTTACTGCTGAAGAAATAGATTATTCTTGAGTCTACTCTACCTTATCTATTTTGAAAGACGACAGTTGGTGCTTTTGTGTGTACGTGCATAGTTCTGTTTTAAACACACTGAAATATTCTTCTTTGTCTTAAAATAATAAATTTCTAAGTTCTTGATGCTCATAATTGGACATTTGGACCTATTTTATTTAGAAATGGAATATGACTACCCTTCCTAGCTTTAAAAAGAGTTTAATTCCATTTTCCACTATTTAGCCAGAAGGACCAAATAGCTGATGCAAGCAAAGTTATGTGTCTTCGATCAAAACAGAAAGAGGATAACGAAGAAAGTGAAGTGATGCCAGCATACTTCTCCTTATATTGACAAAAGGGTGACGGAAATAACCAACCCTTTTTCTTTCAATGTGACTCCACAACACAATCTTCTTTTATCTTCTTCCCCACAATATTCATGCATTTTCGAGATAAAAGAGACTATGATTCATGCATTTTTAAGCATATAGTTTTTGGATCATAACATATCTCGCCTACTAAGTTCTAAACAAATTATTTTAGAAATTAAAGATATTAAATAAATATTTTGATATAAATATAGTCATATAAGATTTGAATCAAAATTACATAATTTTGTTGAATCGTACCCTGATTTGTAGATCCGCCATGTCTACCAAGGACTTAAATATCAATCATCTTCCTCGTCAAAAGACTTCTTGCAATATCAATGTAGAAAAATTTGTACTCCCTCCGTCCCTATTTGTTTGTCATAGTTTGACTTGGCACAAAGTTTAATAAAGTATGGAAGACTTTTGAAACTTGTGGTCTAAAATAAGCCATGAATATTTGTATGGCTATAAATGAGTCAAAAAGTAACTTTAGAGTTGAATTATTACCAAATTTAGAAGTATGACAATCTTTTTGGGACAGACTAAGAAGGAAAGTATGACAAACAAAATGGGACAGAGGGAGTAATAATTAAGTAAGCAATATAGGAACTTATTTGTTATTATCTTGTAATTAAGTGCAAAATATTTTTACAATGTCTGATGCACAATTTAAATTTTATAAAGACGTACCCTCACTTTCGATTCGTTCTAAAGTTTTGAAGTTATTCCCAATTCCCCATATTCTCTCCCGTAACAAAATCGAATTTAATCTAGTACCTCAAAACTTCGAATATGCGATATATAGCGTACTTCGAGACAGTGACCACAAGTTGCTACAGCCATGAACTTTGTACTTGAACCACCAAAAGTTTATGAATAATGATACTATCACTGAAAGTAATGAATTTTTTTTTTTCTTTTCAACAGCAGTCCCTTGGGAGTCCTCGCCTCCATGTGTAACAATTTACTTGCCAGTATCTCTAAGTACTTGGTGGAATATAACATTCGAACTTGAAGTACTTAATCCTACTTTTTAAAAATATTTTTAATTTTATTTAACTCCATGAGAATTGAGATGACTTAAAGCCAAAAGTGGCGCTCGACGATCCAATATATTATTCTAAAGTATTTACTATGAAGTTATAGTCAACATACACGAGTGGTTAACAATTGAAATCAATTAGTGGATGGATGGCTAAAGAAGGGGAGACATCATCTCTACATGGAATTGTGGATTTTATGTCACGTTTTTTGTGAAAAAAGTTGCGATAAAACAGATCGTTGCCATTATCACATTGTAATAATGCCAAACACCAGGTAGTCCACTTTATTTAATTTTTTTGGTCTTTTTTCTTTGGTCTAAAATAATTGATTTGTTCGAAGTTCAAGAAACTTTTAAATGGTTCTTTTCTAATATACTCTTGTCAATAAATGATCTAATCATATTTTTTAAAAGTCCTCAAAGATTTCGATAAGTAAATTTGAAAGAGACAAAGATTGATATAGTAAATGATCTTCTTAATTAATGCTAAAAGGTAGATTTCTTAATCTGCATGAAAACAACTAAAAAATCAAATAATATGGACCAGAGGAGTACTATTTAATAAACAAAAAGCTGGGCAAGTAAATACTAGTATATGTGATTGAAGGTTACTTTTGCAACTTTTTAAAAAAAGGTTATTTTTGCAACTTGAAATGTCTAGTATACACTTCTGGTGAAACAGTATAAGTGGTTAGTCCAGAATGCAGGTCAAACGTTTCTACTTTCTACAAAGCACAAATAATAGATACACAGCACTAAGATGTAAGATAACTCACGAAAAAACATAATACATCTGACATATTGAATATACACACCATAAGATCTTTCTATCCTTTAATTAAAGGTATCAAATTCAAACGGTACAAATCAAAATGTTGTTGATATATATTTCCTTCTTATCCCAAATGTTTTAAAATATGTGGCACGAGGTGGGGCGTTTAACCTGATACAGGGCGAGGCGTAAGCCCCAGTGTTATATAAAATATATATTATATAAAAATCACATTGAAAAGGTAAAATTACGTAACAATTTTTTTAAAAAAAATATATATATTATATTAGGCTAAGAGTAAAAATTAGTACGTAAAACTAAAACCAATAAATATTTTTAGAATTTAATTAGCAAGTTGGTATTTGAGTGTAGGCTTTAAATGAAGGACTTGTTGAGAAATATTTTATCAATTTGAAATTTTTGGGACTTAGCTCCAATACTCGTCCAATGTCTAACCTTACGCCCTCAAAATATGGGCTACGCCTTTCACAGCGTACGCATTGTCAGGTCGTTCCGATGCGCTTTTGCTACATCTCATTTCTGGACTCACCTCAAAAATGCCTTTTAAAACAATGTTTGTCCTAAGTGAATCCAGTTATCAAACCCAAAAAAAAAAAAAAAAAGTTAACTGACTAAAAAGTTATTGAAGAATTTCACACTTCACAGTATAATGGCCCATGGCAGAACCATTTTGGTGTGTTTGAAACTGAAAGGAAAGGAAAACCGCATTTTTTTTAATGATTTAAAGAATTGATGACCTCGTAAATGCACATCTCAATCTTTACCAACCTTCATCTTACTGTTAGTTTTTCGTTGAGAATTACTGGGATTACAAGAATGACATTTCCTACCCACTACCACATTCAACCACCAATTGATGTGACACTATAACAGCAGCTAAAGCAACACTTTTTTTCATTTTCTTTAACATAAGACAAACTAAAATCATTATGATTCTTACTTTCCTTCTATTCTATTTCCATAGGTAAAAAAAAAAATCACTTCACCAATCAGCCCCAAACAATTTGTATTCTTTGAAGTTAGCTAGGGAGGGGAGAAGATTGTGGTTATTGATCAGAAGAAGCAACTTGCAAGTATCAAGTAGGAGTACAACATTTAAAATTCTGCTAAATATACTACACTACATGTTAGTAATATACTATGATTATAGTATATAGCAACAGGCTTATAATAAAGAAACAGGAAAAAAGTACAAAGTGCTCACAAAATTCTATAGTTTTTTGCCTGCAGACATATACTGAGGCCCCAGACAGGGCCACATGTAGAGCACCCACCATAACAAGTTGAGCTTTGGCCATGGACATTTCCCATGTGACCACTACTGCTATTTTTCCTCATATACCCTTCACGTTCCTCCTAATTTACATCACAGAACATGCATTTGGGTTCTCATCACTGAACATTTGTGGTGGAGGATGATATGGATTATACATTTCATGAGCATATCTTTGAGGATAAACCTGATAGTTCTGTGGGTAGTAGTAGTAAAATTCATTCCTCTTCATTTCAAGTTTTGGGTCTTCTGGAACAGCTACCTCTTTAGCTAATGCAGCTTCTTCACCACCACCACCGGTAGCAGCGCCTTCTTCTCCGCCGCCCTCCTTTTTCTCCTTGCTGTCTCCCTCGTCACCTTTCTTGGCTTCTTTTTCGCCTTCATCGCCTTTCTTTTCTTCCTTGGGCTTCTCTTCCTCTTTCTTTTCTGGTTCAACCTGTTGACGACATAATTAAGTAAATAAACGTGTGTGATCTAACAACTTTAAGCTTTCATATGAAATTAGACGATCACTTGCATCAATAGCATAGAGCAGACAGAAGTCCTAGCATTGGAATCTTATCGCTGCCTATTATCAAACAAACCTCTCCACGTGCTTGAGCCATAAAAAATGATAAGGTCCACATGCAAGGTAACGTGTTGAAAACATAATTAAGTAAATAAACAAGTGTTCTCCGAAACAACTTTAGCTTTTAAAATGGTTCACGCAAGTATCACAAGAAAAAAAAAAAAAAAAAAAAAAAAAAAAAGAAAAAAAAAAGAGGTTCACACAAGCTAAATCTACCTTCACTATAACTGCCCTCTTCCCTGTTCTCTTGCTTACATAATCCACAAGTTGTGTTGCCTCAAACACACCTTTTACTGTCACTTGTGAGTTCTTCAAGTCTGGTTCTGCATTCTCCACACCTTCAAAATTCCAAGAATTAGAACTTGATTGTGTCAATTTCCAAAGCCCATGTTCAACTTTTAATGCGAATTAAAATATCCCAAAGAATCATCAAATATTTTAACTAATGGACCTGATTAGTTGTTGACAGAATGTATTTGAATTGACCTCAAAGAGTTGAATAGAATCTAAAGAAATGATTTTTATAATATTCTAATTAAAGACTGCACCGATTGTGAAAGGTACAGAGAATATAGAATCCTTAAATTCTAAATGCTGCGGAGTACTATTTTATAGAGATCTGAAAAAGGGAAAAGATGAAAAAAGAAAGTGTAACAAAAGCATAATCAGATTAACAAATGAATCAAAAGGCACACACATAATTCTAGCTAATGATCAATATTCAATACAAACCCAAAATAGCAAATAAAGATTAAAAAAATCTTACCTTTCATTCTTTGTATACGCCTTTTAATTTCTTGAGCACAAGCATCACAATGCATGTGAACTTTCAAAACTGCTATAATCACCGGCGGCTGCAACAAAAATTAACCAAAAATATCACATTCATGACCTTACCTTAATAAAACAAATAAACCCAGAAAGGGAAAAGACTAAACATAGAAAAGCAACATAAAAAGAAACAACTCTCGCGTGAGATAGCAAAAAGTTACTAACAAAACAAAAAGGATAAAAATTCATAAACAAACCTCCTCTTTTTTCTCTTCGGGTTTAACGACTTCTTTTTCTTCCGGTTTCTTTGGTTCTTCAGCCGGTGGTTTTGGGATCGGAGTTAGAAGCTCAACTTGACGGTGGCTCTTTTTTTGTACTCTTTCTAAAACTTTCAATGGATCTGCTTTTTCTCCTTTTACAATTACCTTATGAGTCTTGCAATCTGTTATAACATCTTCAACTCCTACAGATATAAACCATTCAAACAGTTTAATTTTTTTTTACTGAAAAGAAAACTGGTGCACAAAGCATCTGAAAGAAACCTTTAGGTCAAGACCTAGACAAGTTTACTAGTTGCTCTTAGGCTACTATTCAGTTTAAATTCTTTTCTTATCTTTCAATAACCAAAAAACCTTAAAAAAAGTTAAAATTTGTACCTTCAAAGCCTTTAAGAGATTTACGAACTTTACGAGCACAACCTTCACAATGCATGAATACTCTTAACACAATTTCTTGAGGTGGTGGCGGTGGTGCTGCTTCTTTAGATTCTTCTTTCTTTTCTTCCTTTTTTTCATCACCACCGCTTGGTTTATCATCTTTTGGTGCTTCCTCTTTCTTTTCCTCCTCAGGTTTTTTCACTTCTTCTGGTTTCTTTACTTCCTAAAACAATTCATATACAAAACCAAAAATCAGAAATGTAAAAAACAAACAACCAAAAGAAATAAAAGGGTGAACAAGGGGTATAGAGAGCAAAAACCAAACCTCTCCCATTGAGCAGAGTTAGCTGATAAGCTTAGCAGAAAGAGTGTGGTATTTTTTGCTTCTATCTCTCTTTTGTATTTTGTTTTTTTATCTTCAGTAGTAGGAGTAATAGTAGTGTATTCTTTTGTTATTTTCAAGAAAGTTCAAAAAAGGAGGGGAAGTGGAGCATGGGTTACTGATGACCATACAGATCTACGAGGCACTCACTCACTCACTTACAACACTCTTTTGGCACACTTACAAATTAATTTCGTCATCGATTGCACAACTGGTGTGGCTTTTATATAGGTGGCACGTGCGATGTACATAATATAGTCATACATTGGAACTCTTATTACTACTATACTTTTACATTATTAATTAATAGTACTACTATACTATCGTAACTTCACTAGTTTGGCACTGTTCCAGAACATTACGGTGTTTCTTTTTTGGTGTGTTCAGTTTACGTCTTCTTTCTTCTCACTACTTCATCCCCACATCATTTACCCCCCCCCCCCCCCCCTTCATTTTCTAGCTAGTACTCAGTATATACTCTCTCACACATTAATTGGAATAGGCATTTAAATTGTTTTTATTGAAAATATATATTAACCAATTACTATAATAGATTATTTGTTGTATTTTTTATGTCATGAGATTAAAATACTATGTACATGAGTGTAAGTCATTTTAATCTTATGACCTACTAAAAATATCATGAACTTGAGGAGCATGAAATTGCTCTCAAACTTAACATGTATTTCGTGTTTACACCAAACTAGAATAGAAGACATGCATTTTCATATAGTATATATTTATCATTTAACTATTAGTAAATGACATATAATTTTAATTATTAATACTCACTTCATTGATTGGTGTAAATATGGCATACTGATTAGTAATTTTTACCGTTAAACGTAATTAAATTGAATCAATGGATGCTACTGAAGTTGAAAAACATAAAATCTTGCACTCCTAAATATATAGTTTTGGCATTTCGGCGGGGGATTGAGCCCAACAATGTTGTTTTAAAAAGGATTTGGGAATTGGGCTTTATGTAATCTCAAGCCAGGTTTTTGTAATTTCATTAAAAGAGAATAAAAATTTGGGATTTTTACACTCTATACCCATAAAATTTAAAGTATTTACAAGCCATACCCATTACAAATTATACTACCCATAAAACTAAAAGTATTTACCAATCTACCCATTTATTATTGTATACTTTTGTTGTGCCTTATAGGTGTATACCTTTAAAGTATACTGCATAAATTGTGGTATACAAGTCTGGAGGGACATTTATTACTATATACTTTTGTTATGCCTTATAGGTATATACCGTTATGGTATACTGCATAAACTATGGTATACAAGTCTGGGTGGGTAGAGTGGGTAAATAATTTAGTGGGTAGGTCAGGTAATATTTGAAAGTAGTGGGTAGTGGCTGTAATTATTTTAAGTTTTATAGGTATTTTTGTAAGTGTCCCAAAAATTTTCAATACTGCAATTTACTTGAAATAGAACTTGACCTTTTTTGTAATCTCAAGCCAGGTTTTTGTAATTTCATTAAAAGAGAATAAAAATTTTCAATACTGTAATTGACTTGAAATAGAACTGACCGCTTTATGTAATCTCGAGCCAGGTTTTTGTAATTTCTTATGATTAGTGATGGTCATGGGGATCATTCTATATGATAGTATTTGACACGACATCAAATTAAAGTTGATATTTGATTTAGATATTATTTTAGTGTATCGGTGTAATTCGGCCACTGATACATGGCATGCGGAGACACGTTATCTAGAAGACAAGGACCATCGTTGCAATGAAGTCGTCGTGCCAACTAACGGATGGTCAAGACGCGGTTGTTAGGTGAATTCCCTGTTGTCTCCGTATAACACTTCTCGAATACAAACTCTATTGAGTATTCGTGTTAATCACTGATCGATTCCGATTGTATAATTGCCACACGTTGTATTAAATAAGGAGAAGAGTGTGGGTCTCCCACTATTAGGATGTGTGATCATGGAATCATTAATGTCCATGATCAGCCCACCTAGGTTACTATAAATACCGCACCCTATGAATTACACAAGGCATTCAGAAATATATGCTCAAATGCTGTCCAATTGTAATCAGAACATATTAATACAACCTTTACAGCTCTTGCTATTGTCCTTGTTATTATTTTAGTTTTGCGTTTAATCGTTACAACTTTAATACAATAAATTGCTTGTACAATCAAGCCTCTATATAACAGCCCCTTGTTATAACAATATTTCAGTATAACGCCTAATTTTCTCCAGAACCGATTTTTCATATCATATTTTACCTCCTTATTACAACATTCTACTTATAACAGCAATAACGTTCAATATAGTGGTACACTCTTTATAAAATTACCTCTCTATAATGACCATAGTCAAATATTATATAATAGTATTTTGTAAGAGATATATTATGTATAAAATAAAATACAATATATTTATGATAATCATTCATAATATAAATATATTGCCTTTTTTACGTCCATACTATAAAGTGCTAATGAAAAGCCTTAACCTACTACTACTTGGGCCAATTCAAGCATTATATTGTTACCAAGAGAGTGTAGTTTACGAAACAACCTTCAATTGTAATATTCTTACATCAAATTTGATTTTTTTTGCAGTTTCGACTAATTTTAAATACATATGTTCCATAAATTTTAATTTTTTATTTGTACGACACAACTAGTTATAGATTTGTTAATAATGTATTAACTTTTTTAATTTTTAATTAATAAAATATAAAAATCTATTGAGATTTTAAATTTAACATATATTTTTTGAGATAATTTTGACTATAAATGAGATCTAAACGTCAAATATCAGTATACATGTATAACAACACCTTACTTTAGCGGTTATAAAAGTTCCAGACAAATGGTGCCACTATAGAGAGGTTTGACTGTATCCCTAACATAAATTTAATTGTATTCTAAATTTCGATTTAGAGGCATATAATTAGCTGTGGCATAAAATTTCAAGCTACTAGTCAAAAGGTAATTGTCATAGAGAATTTGCTAATTTAAAAATTACTAACATTTGAATGATTTAATGGAGTAACGTATTGGTTGTTTTAAAAGTTAAATATCTAAAGATTGAATTATGTTAAACATTTCATTATATTCAGACTAAAAAGTGTAATATAAATTAATATACAAGAAGTAACAGATGCTCGATCTTTTTCCAACTTTTTGAATATATCTCCTTTTTTAGTTCAGTCCGAAAAATTATTTATTATAAGTTTGAAAATAATTTAATTTAACTATTATAACAATTTTACTCCAGTAAAAAAAATTTATAATCAACAAATAATATATTAAGACCTTAGCTCTGATACCGACCAATAATTTTGAACCACTTAAAATTCGACTTTTTTATAAAAAGTTATATTAAAAATTTTAAGACCGCAAATTTTAAAAACGAGAATTTAAAAAAAAATTACCACCAAACAAATAGCAGTTGCACCTCTTTTTTTTCTAATTCATTTTATTTTCTTTCACCCCCTCTTTTTTTTTTCTAATTCATTTTATTTTCTTTCACCTTGGGGGCGAAACTACTTTAGGGGAAGGGTGTCATGAGACACTCTTTCATTCAAATTTTTTATCGGGTATTATATATAAATATATAAAAATCTACCATATATTGGTACAAATATAAGAGGTGACACTACTGTGTTTGTTGGGATTGATCCTTGGACCTTCAACAAATTTAAGAGGCTTAAAACCGCATGTGCTAGAAACGTTACAACCTAAAACTAAAAGTAAAATATACAAGTATATAGTAGGAATAGCAGGCTAACAATAAAATTCTTGACTTTGAAAAGTTTAATACGGATCTTCAAAAAAAATTCTATAACTCTATTTCGAAGTGACAACGCTTGCAAAAAATTCTGTGTGCGCCACTTATTGGGATGTCAAAATATAAATTATATCACATAAATATTACGTATGACTTATTTATGATCACAATTTTAAAACATACGTAACATTTTTTTTATCTAGTCAAACAATTTTAAAGGGATAGAGTACTATCTTTTCTTATGTTATTTATCCTTAGTACCGAATGTCTTCATAGAAGTAGAAAAATGTTTCAGTACTAGTAAAAAGTTAATGAGATTGGTAGTCTAATTTACAACACAACCTAATAAATGGTCTGGTAGTAGTATACTAGTGCCTTGGTTAGGAAACTAAATGGAGTCTGAGATGACAGAAACAGTACAAGAGCCATGTGGGCTGAAACTAGTTTCCCTCATGACATGTCAGTTTTTGCTTGTGGGACAGCGTTAAATGCCTTTTATTACTCGTAATCATTCCATAAAATTTACCACCAATGATGGTATCCTTTTGTTTTCCATAAGTGTACTCTTTTCAATTAATTTGAATTTGTGTCAAATAATTCTACTTTTGAATGAAGTGTTCTTTATAAAGAATTCATGAAACATGAGCTTTGATTAAAGATGGATGTATATTTACTATTTCATCATAATTTTTAACAATAGATTTTTTGTAATGTTGAATGGTTAAACAAAACAATTATTACCCCATGTCATTCATGTCCAAATAGGAAAACTATAAATGCGAATAATCGTGGAAATATTATGTTATATCATCTGTGTGTATATGGTGGTCCCTAACAACTGAATAATTTGGATTTTACAGTTATGAGGGATGAGTAGTATCCTATTTTTAGTTGGGCACATTTATTTACACATTGGGAGGTACCTGAAAACCAATGTATTTTGTTACTTTAGGGACCACTACTTCTCTGCTTCGTCTCAATCTGTACTTAATTTGGTGCAAAAGTTGGTCAAACTTTCTCAAATATTTATACTCCTCTGGGATCCTACGTACAGTCATGTTAAACACTAAAAATGAAAGAAAAAAAAAAGTATTGAAGAGTAATTAAGCTTGAAGAGATGGCAATAACATAAAGAAATCGGCTGTAATGCTTAATAATAATATTAACTTTGTTCCCAATATAAAGTTTCTGTATAATATTTGAGAATATTATTTTAAGAAAAAAAATCTTGTATAAATTGTACAGATCATAAGTTCAATAAATGGAATTTTATCAAAGTTACATAAGGATTAATATAAAAGATAATATTATAGTAAAATTTAATCATCATATTACTATAAAAGCATGTCCTCTTTTTTAACAAAGTCAGATTACCTAAATACCCTCAAATGCCATATTTAAAAAAAAAAATAGAACCTAATTACCTAGGAGTCATATCCGTTGATGGAGTTCAAACTTCTAATTAGTGCTGCTCTCAATGAACAGTCGCAACTCTTAATTTGGTTCTCTTTAAAAATTAATGATTTTCCTCCTAAAACTGTTTCATATCGATGCCACATCGATGCGTACAAAGTGGCCCTCATGCATGGTGGTCTGGTTAGTCTTCTATTCTTTGTGGTCTCCTCTTTAAGTTCCATAATCTAACGGATAACAATATGTAGTTTAAACTATTTTACCATATTTCATGTTGTCCACAATAAGATGGTGTACTTGGTGAGTACTCATTCTCTTTCGGTCTATTTTGTTTGTATTCCATTAACGTTTCTTGGATTTTTAATAACTTAGTCTTAGTTTATGCTCTGTTCTGACGGTCAACCAAGTTTGTAGTTCTTTATACATGGTAATTATAGTGCTTCAATCCGCATTACGATATCATATGCAAACGAATGAAGGAGCCAAGTGTGTATATTATTTTATCTTTTATTACTTCTCTAAATCAATAATATATTTTTATTGTCTTAAAATAGTATGTTGTTCATAATCTATAAAAATTGCAAAGAAATATGAAGTATAGCTTTCAAAAGGGAGTTTTTCGACCTACACGAAAGTAATCAGAGTATGCATATAACAAAAAACCTTTATTGTTTTCTAACAAACAAATTTTGTTTTTTTTTTTTTGGCTTTGTTTATAATGTCAAATTCATAAATATTTAGGTTTCCTTTTTTTCTTGAGAAAGAGACGTGCTTCTTTACCCATGAGATGAAAAGTTCATGTTAAAAGGCAAATCGTATATTCTTATTAACAGTGGTTCTTCTATTAAATATATTTTAGATTTAAATTAATCATATCTTTTTGTAAAGGTCTGGAACGAACTTTCATTTGAAATTTGTTAATCTCTTCCTTACAGATTTAAGATTGCATCCAACATTTACACTGGTTCAGAACAAGTATATTCTTCTTTTGCTTCATACTGATATTTAATCATAACTTTTGTTTATATTAAAGGGAATACTAAATATATCGACACAACCTCATCTTGACCTCAATAAACAACTCGCTATATGATGTTTCCATTCTCATTTCAAGAAACTTATATTTTATTTTTCACGGATAATTAATTACTCAAAAGTCAGTTTTGATTATATTTGGCGTGTTTACAATATGCCTTGTATTAAAAGACTCAGCTTACACATGCACTCGCACGTATAACTACGGGTTACTGCCGAACAAGCGAAATATGAAGATTATCAAGTAGAGGTATTGATCGATATTAGTTTCTTCAATTATTTTCAATATATTGCTATGTCTATTTTGATGTAATTAACATTTCGACATTATATTATAAAAGCATGTATTGCATGATACGGAATCCACGTGCAACGCACGTGAGAAAACACTAGTTTATATATACAGATAATACAAAAAAATATTGCGAGGAATTCAAAAAAAAAAAAATCTACAACTAATATCCTTCTTAAAAAGCGGGATTTGTATGGAATGTACTCCATTAAACTTAACCCTGGCTTTCTTTTTTATTTCATACTCTACTTTAAAGGAATCATAACTCAGCAAATCATATAATGTATCACCACTAAGTGATAGTGGTGCAGTGGATATGACTGCTCCTCCTTTAACCAAAGATTTCGTGTTTGAGTTCTGGGTATGAAATTTTTTTTGGCAGAGAGCGTTCTTCCCGAATATAGTCCTATGGGACTCTAATAAAGATACCAAACACCGGGTGGAAAACCAAAAAAATCATATGATATATCGAAGTCTTTATACATTGTATAGATTTATATGGTTTGCTTAAGACAAAATATTAAAGACCTTGCAACACTTCTTGGAGACTCCAACATTAAAGACTTTTGATCACTTCCATTTTGGAAGTACACATAGTTTGGAATGCATTAATTAATTCCTTTTAGGATAAGCATTAATAATCAGTTCTCAAGGTGGGAGAAAGAGATATCGCCATGACATATACTTGAGGCGCATTTAGCAAATAGATTAATGTTGAGTTTTTTTATTCCTTATCTGAAGGACTGAAGGAGAACAGAAAATGCTTAGAATTATAACGATGATAATGTTTTGCTTAAAGTATTTTGTCTTTGCTGTAATCATAAAGAGTAAAGTAGTTTAATGGTAATTAAGGTGGACAATCATTTGTTCAAAGTTGGATTTTTTAATTGGGTTTTCTTTTCATAAATAGTACTATATGGACTTTTAGTAACTGGTCGTCTGTACGACTTTTTCTAAATACAAAAAGTTTCAAAATAGTTCTTTCAACACAGAAAATCAATAATCTCAAGACCATATACCAATACAGCAGTGTTTTCCATGGAAAAGAAAGGACAAAAACAACAGCTAGGAGCCTGTTTAGCCAAGTTGCCAAAATCAGCTTGTGTTTGGCCAAATATTGTAAAAAATGTTTTTGTTAGTTATTTGTATATAAAAAATATTTAATAATTAATTTTCAAACATCAAATTATGAAAAAAAATATGCATATAAAGTGTTTTCTATTCCTTTTATATGTCTATTCTTGTCCTTAAAAATCAAAAGCACTTATTTTTTGGAGAAACTACTTTTTCAGCTTTACTTAAAAGCTAAAAACAACTTATGTTTATGCTCAAAAGCACTTATTTTTTACCAAAAACTTTGCCAAACACCCTCATTATGTAAATTAAGTAGTATTTTTTTCTTTTTAAAAAAAATACTTTTGGCATGCCAGAAACTTGACCAAACATGCTTTAAATATGGTTTCACAATTCAAAGACAGCGATCTATGTGATTATATGTATGGTATATTGGTTACTTAGGACTCTTTGATAGTTAAAATTTCTGTTTAACACATCACATGTTGCAAGAGTATTATTGGAGACTATGATAATGATATCTTACTAGTTTTAGGTTAAAACAAGCTTCATTCCTAACAAATTACGCAACCGACGATTCTAATAATATGTGGTGTAATATTTGAGAGGTCATTAACAAGTCTGTTAAAATAAAGTGTAATCATGCAATGCACTGTTACTTCTCCGAAAGGGGTTTTCCTTTTTTTCTTATTTCTACTAGCAATATCCTAATTTTAGAATCATGGTGACTTGCCAAGGGTCAAAACATAGAAGGTCATTTTCCCTCATTGAGCCAACCTAGTTAGCAAATGAATAACTAGTGACTAGACTAGTGAAACATCAATGTGAATTTATGATCCATTTCGATTGCAATCCATGACTTCTGCAATTTAAACTTACGTACATAAATTGGTTTTAGCCTTAAAAGAATGGTGATTTGATCCGTGCGTGATATAAATTTAATTATGTCTGTGAATAAATGAGACCAAATTACAAATTATTTACATGTGATAAGTAGTCACACTATATATTCTCTGAAACTAGATGCCTCCCTGTTTAATTTTCTGATCTACTCATTAGAAAAATCACTCTAATTAAACTTATTCTGATGCATTGATCAATATGTGAGAAAACCGTTTACGTGTATATATTTCGAGTTTCTTACCATTAAATAATTGTGGCACTTAATGGACGCTGGAAGATAATCTGATCAGGTTTAGACATCGACCACAACGATAGTAAGCATTAAACGAATAATTAAGGTGTGTTCCAAACCTAACTGAACATTTTAATCTTTTTCACGGTATAATATATGATTTTATTATTGCGACTGTCAAAATTAAAAGAACAAAATAGAACTATAGACTATAAAGATATAGTACTACTATACAATAGAGATTGACAAACTGTGTCCTTGCCTTGCATTGTGAAAACAATATGACGGAGAAAAGAAAGAACATGTTGCTTGCATGCTTCCATGCAAGAGTTTATTTTAGGTGCCTTCCTAGAAACCTCACATCCGAAATTTGACCCATTGCTTCACCTTTCGTCTACAGCACGTATTGCCTTTTGCAGGTTAGTTTTTGTATGTATCATATCCACCAAAAAGAGGGAGATTTTTTCTTAAGGGAGCTTTTAGCTTTGCTTTTGTCAAGTCATTCTTCCTTAATTGTAATCATAAGCTAATAAGAGTACAAAAGACCCATACTTGCTTTCTTCTTTCAGTTGAATTTTCTAGAATTTATTTACGTGGGGTTCTTAAGATGACAGGTGGCTAAGTCATGCAATGTCCAATTCAAATGAGATTCGTGACACATGGATTGGAATTATTCTCAATTACATGATTGGTGCGAAACAAATAATTGTCTTTAATTTGTTTTCTAGTATACTAGTTATTCATGTAGGGATTTTTGTGCATCTTGTTTCATCTTTTAAGATTCGTTGGCATTTTAACAATCCCAAATGTATTTTATATTTGGTTACTTTCTTTGAGAGAAGAAAAGATTAACCTCAAGGACAGTTTGTCATTTTTTAAGATTAATTCATGTATAACTGATACCACTGCATGTTATTATTCCATACGTGAAAGATGATACAAATCTAAAGCATGTTTTTATAGCAAAATAAATATTTATTCTCATATTACAATCAAACGTGCCCTTAATTAGAATCTTCATGCACTCCATTCTATTCATATCTTCCTTAGCTTAATCTCAAGTTTTAATCCTAAGATTAATCTATTATTTGATGCCAAATGAGAAGGCATGCCAAACTTCTAGGAATTTGTAGCTTTTCCTCAAATGGGAATAGACATTTTAGTAAAAAAATTGGCCGGTATAATTCTGTCCAGGTAATTTGCTAAAAATATCTTTCCATTATTTAAATTGAACAACTTTTTATGCACCGGTCTTTATTGATCATTACTTCGAAATGAAAAGAGATGATGATAACTACAAAATTGAACCTACAGCCTTCATATGTTAATGGTTATACATTTGCTTCTAAATTCTATAGAAGAACATATGGACTGCTCGAGAAAAGCACAACAAAACATATGCTAAAGAGAAAAACAAAAACAAAAACAAAAGGTGAATGGAAAACAAATTCGGGAACATTGGGCGTTTCTTCTTTAGCTAATGCTTGTAAGCTAGTATTCAACTTGTTGAGAAGTCTAGGGCCTTCTTGTTGGCAGAGTACCCCTGTGCATGAAATTGTGAATCATAAATCGAGTTCTAATCTTAGAGCATGTTTGTCCAAGTTTTGGAAGAGCTAAAAGTGTTCGTCTTTCTCAAAAAGTATTTATTTAGAAAATTCGAGTGTTTGATCAAGTTTTTAGGATAAAAATAACATCTGTTTGTTAGTTGTAGTACTGAAATTGAAAAAATTAACTTCTTCCTAAATAAATAAGCAGAAATTATTTTTAATTTCTATTATTATAAAAATATCTTTTCAAAGAAAATTTATATGAAGTATCCCTTTTATTTAACCTAATGGTTGTAAACAATAAATAGTACCCAATGCCATTTTTCTCCCTGTTTCTTAGTTGGACACACATACCACCATTGTCGGAAGCTTCTCGACTTAAAGTGCATCATTTCTTAAGGTATGAATTTTAAAATATTCAATTATATATTATGTGAATGCTCTATCTTAATATAATTTTCAGCTTAATAAATATAAAAAATGAAATATAGAATTTGATAAATATTTTAAAGCATTCATCTAGTTAATAACAATAAAAATAGACAAGTAATTTTTGAAAAATTTGGCGAAACAGTGATTGCTTTTTAAATTATTGACTAAAATGATGCTCAAATGATTTAGCCAACACAAAATACTACTCCAGTATGTTTACAAAATCTTTTTAAAATAAGTAGTTTTAAAAGGTTGGCCAAACATGATATTAGTGATGTGATAGTAATTGTTGTGTAACTTAGATCTTCTCTAGTTCCTATGCTAGCTCACTTCCTAAGAAAATCTTAGTCATTGAATAGAAAATAGAACAGGGGATTGGAAGTGAAAGTTGAATGTGACAGAAAAGTTGAACGTTCTATATGGTCGTGAGGATGAAAAAATATAAAAAGAATCCTACGGAAAATTCCTCCTCCACAAAAGTATTCTAATCTCTCAAATGCATTTTTCATGTTGCATTATTTTTTTTTAACTTAAAAAAATATAATTACACCATCTCAAATAGTTAGTGTTTATTTGAAACATTTTATTTCTTTGCTATGAAATTGATATGTAAAGAAGAAAACAGTAACACCAGAAGAACAAATTGTGGAATATAAGCGTAACAATTGTCCGATAAAAGCCCGACATAGCATGGTACATGAACTATCTTAATAGCCCATTGTGCATGTGATGGAATTTGTGTGTGGAGCCTAATAAGAAAGCCCTCCAGAAAGTGAGTCTGATGTTGAATATACTTGAGGCCCATTATACATGCTGAAAATGATTATCTTCACATTCATTTGTTTATGATGTTGGGAATAAGATCTATGTCTTCAAGAATATTGTCAATTAAAAAGAGGACTCAGAAACATGGGACTGGTCCCACATGAATTTATATGATTATTGACCACTAATTGCTAAAAACGAGTTCAATTACTCCTATTTTTTTAAAAAAAATTTAGTATACGATGTGACAAGAAGTAGTGGGGTGGGCAAATAAGGGGTAGGCCTGGCAATGAACATTTTCAATTGATTGTTTTATGATTCTTTTACATCAAAAGCTTTGTTGTCTTCAATCATCCAAAGGGACATTGAAATATTTATTAGCTTCATTATGCTATGCATGGCTCTTTGGTATATAAGAGTTTGCTCTACTATAAGGCAAACTGACCTGTTAATGGAACATTTATTGGAACGAGATTAATCTAATCAAATGGAGTTTTTCAAATGATTAATTAAAAATTTATGCGAGGTCATGTTCAAGTTTGTCTGGAGAACATTTTAAACTGAAGTTGATCTCGAGTTAAGATTCAAGCTTAGCTCAATATATTAACTAAATCAATTTAACTGAAACAATAATTGTTCTGAAATTGAAAATTGACAATATTTGGTGAAATATTACATAGTCGCCCTCTTTTTGTGGAAAGAAAAGAAGAGAAGCCTCTCACAAAGGTTTAGACGAGCATCACATAGTACCAACCTGTTAGCGAAGAAAAAACTTAGATCGAATCATCGAATTAATAGTTTGATACTTGATGTGTAAAATTTCCAAATTTTGTACAAGCTCAGTTTTAGTTAATGATACTGCCGATGAAAGAACAGTGATGGGCAACTGGTCTTTCGTTTATACCATTTGATACTGAAAGCGGGAATAATTTATTGGCCCAATTCAAGCAGATCAAAACCTGACATCGAATTTATTGGGCCATTGATTTATGACCTTGATGGGAAGATTGGAACTTATACATCCATTTGGGCTAGTCTGTCAAATTGATAAAGGAACTGCATCTCGAACTTGCCTCGTTCCATCATATAATGTGGACTGTGGAGGCTTGGTAGAACTTTTTTGATGAAATGGGCCATTATTCAACCATCTGAGAGATACATTAATTGGGTTTATGAAATTTGCAATGGAAGAAGATATTTTTTAACAAGATGACAAGTCACAATTCAAGACAAAGCTAATTTTTAGTGTTGGTGAAAATTAGCTAAATATGGACTGTTTGTTATTGTTAGGAGTATGAAAGAGCCACGTTTATAGGAACAAGAAAAGTGTCAACTACTCTCAACCACAACATCTAATTGGCCACTTGGTCCACTACCAATAGTTTTCCAGATTCAGTTGTCATTCATTTTAAGTTTGACTTCCAGTTGAAAAAATCTGCGTCAATAAAAGTGGCGATGAAACATCAAAAAGTATCAGAAAAATGTGATGTGCAATTCATTTTTGGTAAATCTCACCCAAGGGAATATACGAATGGTCAATGGTTAGAAAGGCAACGATGAGAATCACAACATTACGGGTTCAATTGTTTATTGTCCTTTGACATTAACTATGGAGATTGATCTCTTTGTTTTCCTTCATTCATAAAAACATTTGGTTCACATAAATTCACACTATTGTTTTATATATAACACGTTCCATACTTCCATAGATATTTCAAATTGATTGTACGAGTTATTTAAGCCCCCTTCTTATAACGTTAAGTAACAAGTTACACGTATGTTTCATGTGTTTAACGAATTAGTCATGTAAATCAAGTTAACTATAATGCGACCAAAAGCTAGCTCAAGAGTTAAAAAAGTCTAAAATCATATAAATAAACCAAATATCTCCCTCAACCAATGTGAAAAACTCGGCAATAAGTGCAAATGATTGTCCAGTTTCTGATTCTAATAAATATCTTTGTCATATTACCCGTGGAACGCGCCAGTGACCATTAGAGAGAAGGAATAATGTAATCTTTCTCCGTCTAATTTCTGTCACTTGCTTTTATTAATGAGTGGCACTTTTCTTTAAACTTGTGAATAGCAAAACTTTGACGCAATAGGCAATGGTTTACATTTCTGACCCTCATAACGTGATTTAGTAAAAATAATTTCCAGCTTTGTCCAATGAATAAATTTCAGACAAAAATACAATTATCAATCTTATAATGATGCATGTATTCCCGCCTTCTATTTCTCCGTAAGTACTGTTTAAGAAGTTGCGCTTGTCTTTGATTCATTTTTCTTAGTCAATACTTACTTCTGAATCTCACATTATCCTGCATAAGGTGTTGTATGGGTAGCACTTGCTCCTTCAATTTCTTCTTGCATTATCTCAAATAACTTGCAATATTGTCTAGACAACACTTGCCACTTGATCTCTTTCTAAGAGGGTACTTGCTAATTGAGGCCATCTCCAAGGGCTGTCCCTAAACCCACTTTTCCCTATTTTTAGGGACACATTTAGGAAAATTTTACTCCAATGGCTCCCTATTTGTGTCCCTAAATTAGGGAGTGAATAGTGTTTCTCCAAATTTGGGGACACATTATTCATCTCCCTATTTACTATTCACCATTAAAATAATATTATTTTTATTATTTAACCTTTTAATTTATCTCTTTATATAAATGTAATTATGTTTATATAATATCTTTATATAATTAATTTATCGTCTTAGCATTGTCGTGTTATTTTGAAAATTTAATTATCGTGTATCTATTTTTTATGTAAAATTGGTAGTTAATTTTATTATGAGTTATAATTGTATAAAAAAGATATAACGATCACAAACAATGCAGTAGCTGAAAATCAACGATTTCAAGAATTTTTAGCTAGATACGGAAGAATTAGGAACAAAGATGCTCATTTTGAACTTCGTAATGCATTAATAGATCATTTATGGGAGCATACTAAAGGTGCAAATTGAATTTTTATGTAGTATTTCGAATGAATTTTATCGTAATGTAATATGTATTTAATTATTTTGTATCACAATAATTTCACTTTTATTTGAATTATCTGTTCACATATATAATCTTTAATATTTTCTTATAAATTATATTGATTAAAATTTTATGGTAGAAAATAAATTTATATTGAATATAAATTATGTGTGACAAATATGTAAAAAAGATAATAAAAGATAGAATTTGTTTAATGAAAATAAGAAATAAAATTGAGATAAAGATAATAATATAATATAGAAGAGAGAAGAATATAAAAAGGAATATTTTTTTTAGGGGAAAAAATGGAGGAATGGTTGGAGTAAGTTTACCCTAAAATAGGAATTTCTTCATTTTAAGGGGAAAAAATAGGGAAAACCCTTGGAAATGGCCTGATATCTTAAAGTATTCCCTATAGAGTATAGACTAAATAGTGTCATTTTGCTAAAATCATATTAAACAAGAACAAAATCTCAAAACCAGTCAATTTTCAGAACACCTGGTGGAATATATGTGCGATGACTACGGAAACTATTTAAAAGATGTCAGAATGTTAAGGCCCTAAGTAGTGAGGCATTTGGAAGGATAAATCACATATAGAGCTCCAAAGTGTCAACTTTTTGTTTCTTCATTTAATTTGGAAGTTTAAATGGTTGTAATAATTCAAAATTTATTAACTCAGATCAATCAAGATTCTTGCTTCTCTAGGTGCATGCTAATGTGCGCCAACCAGGGGAAAGAAAGGAAAACCAGTAGCTCAGACCAAAAATCACACCCAAACCTATGTGAGGAGAGGAATTCATCCTAGAACAACACTTGAGCAACTGTACAACAAAAACAGGAAAGCTGAAACAAGTAACCCAGAGGAGATGAATGAGGAATTTAAGACACAATCAGGTCCTAGCTCATCGATGGCGAAATTAAGCTCAGAAACAACAAATTTGAGTGACTGGATGGGAGTACTTCAATCCCCAGGCAGTAGGAAACAAAACTTCTCCTGGGCTGAAGATGTGGAAGTAACTGAAGCAACAAATCCTAATAAAGGTAAGCTAACTGATCCTAAAACTTCCGTATGGGATAGTTTTGATATTTCAAAATTTTCGAATGCGGGGTTCAAGCTCGAGTATGTAGATCCATGGGTGAAAGGGGGAAAGCGAATTGGGGAAATTGACCTAGAAGATATAACTTCTGAAATCGATTATTGGCGATCAGCCGTAGTATGCTATGTATTGGGGGCACATCCCCCATTTGTTGTGCTGAATGGATTTATACAACGAATTGGGGGAAAATACGGTATAAATAAAATTGCAATGCTTAAGAATGAGATTGTATTAGTGAGGTTTGAGTCAGAGAATGGAAAGCAGGAAGTAATTCAGGAAGGGGTGTACCATTTTGACAACAAGCCTCTAATTGTAAAAGCGTGGAACCCTGATATGGTGTTTTCCAGAGATGAGCTAAAATCAGTTCCAATATGGATCAAGTTACCTGGGCTGGATTTCAAATATTGGAGCGCAAGGGACTAAGCAAGATAGGAAGCTTGGTTGGTAAACCTATGATGGTTGATAAGAACACTGAGAAGAAAATGGGGCTGAACTTTGCTAGATTTCTAGTTGAAGTTGAGTTGGGCATGCCATTACCTGAGAAGATCTATTTGAGGAATGAGAAGGGGATTGTGATGGAGCAACAAGTTACATACGATTGGCAGCCTACTTTGTGTGATGTTTGCCACAAATATGGGCATACTGAAAATATTTGTAGGAAGAACAAAGCAACAAAGAAAGAGTTGAATCAAGAAGATGAGGAGGCTGGAGAGAAGAAGAATGCAGAACAAGCAAATAAAGAAGTGGTGTTAGTGGTTAACAAAGAAGTGCAGGGGCAACAAAAACAGACACATGGCATAGTGCTTGAGGAAAAATCAGCTAAGATGCAAGAAGGGAGGCAGGGAATTGGAGAATGGATCACACCTCTTAAGACAGCAAAAACCCCTAGAGCGGAGAAAGGGAATATGAAAAAAGGTAACCAATTTGAAGCATTAGTAGTGGGCAATGAGGGGGTACCAAGAGGAGTAGAATCAATAGTTGTTACCAGTTTGAATGGGAGAGGGATGCAACCTACCTCAGAAAATGGATAGCATGCTTTGCTGGAATGTAAGAGGCCTTAATGGCCTCAATAAGCAGAAAGAGGTTACTCTTCTCTGCAATACAAATAAGGTAGGATTAGTTGGTCTTTTGGAAACTAAAGTAAAAATAGATAAGGTGGAAAAAGTAATAAAAAAGATGTTTGGAGGATGGCATTACACTACCAACCATGAGTTCCACTACAATGGGAGGATAATAGTATGCAGGAAACCTGATATATGGGATTTGGTGATACAATCAGCTTCCGCTCAGGCTATCACATGTCAAGTAACAAGCAGGAACATGCAAATGATGTTCCTGGTAACCTTTGTCTATGGGTACAATCTGAAAGAAGAGAGAAGGTATTTGTGGGAGTATCTATGTAATGTGGGGAGTAGATGTACTAGACCATGGATAGTGTTTGGGGATTTTAATGCAGTGCTTACAATGGAATACAGGATTGGGGGAAATCCAGTAACACTACCAACCATGAGTTCCACTACAATGGGAGGATAATAGTATGCAGGAAACCTGATATATGGGATTTGGTGATACAATCAGCTTCTGCTCAGGCTATCACATGTCAAGTAACAAGCAGGAACATGCAAATGATGTTCCTGGTAACCTTTGTCTATGGGTACAATCTGAAAGAAGAGAGAAGGTCTTTGTGGGAGTATCTATGTAATGTGGGGAGTAGATGTACTAGACCATGGATAGTGCTTGGGGATTTTAATGCAGTGCTTACAATGGAATACAGGATTGGCGAAAATCCAGTAACCTTTACAGAGGTTCATGAATTTAAATAATGTATTGATGAATGTGGTTTTATTGAAATGCCACACAATGGCACCAAATACACATTGAATGACAAACAAGAGTCAAGGGTTTGCTCAAAAATAGATTGGGTCTTCAGCTATGGTGATTGGGTGGAACAAATGCCTGTGTGTACTACTACTTTCCTACCAGAAGGAATAAGTGACCATTGTCTGGCAAAGGTTACTATGCAAACTGGTAGGAGAGTAAGCAAACCAACTTTTAAATATTGTAATATGTGGAGTGAACACCCTAAATTTCTAGAGGTAATGGAACAGAGGTGGTCAATGCAGATAGAGGGATGTAAAATGTTCTAAGTAGTGAGCAAATTGAAGGAGCTAAAAAAGGATTTGAGACAGCTGCATAGACAACACTTCAGAAATGTAGTGACAGAAGCCAAAGAAGATAGAAAAGCTCTTATCCAGAAGCAAACAGAGCTGCAACAACAGCCTCAGGATCACAGGTTGCAAATGGAAGAAAAGGAGCTATATAACAGATATAAGAGGTCATCTTATTTGGCCGAAAGTTTCTTAATGCAAAAGAGCAAAGCCAAGTGGATTAGATTGGGAGATGATAACACTAGATACTTCTTTTCAATCTTGAAACAGAAGCAACTAACCCAGGGTATTATAGAGTTGCTAGATGAATGGCAGCAAATGCAGCAGGAACTAGCGGTGATTGTAGCTATATTTGTCAGGTTCTATCAAGGTCTGTTGGGAAAATGTGGGGGACCAAGAAGAAGGGCAACTGAAAGCATATTTTCACAGGGCAAAAAATTGAGTGTTGAACAACAACTATCACTGTTGACAGATTTCACCAGTCAGGAAGTTAGGAAAGCAATGTTTAGCATGAACAATATCAAGAGCCCCGGGCCTGATGGTTTTGGCAGTGGATTCTATAAATCAGCTTGGACTATTGTGGGAAATGATGTTACCCAAGCAGTGCTAGAGTTTTTCAGGAATGGAAAACTACTGAGACAAATTAATGCTACCATGATTTCCCTCATACCCAAAGTGCAGAATCCTGAGCAGGCTAGCCAGTTTAGACCAATATCCTGCTGCAATGTCCTATACAATTGTATCTCCAAGCTCCTTTGCAACAGACTGAAGGAAGTGTTACCATACCTGGTAAGTAACACCCAGGTTGCGTTTGTTCAGGGAAGATCTCTGGTTCATAATGTACTTATATGCCATGATCTACTAAGGCATTACAATAGGAAGACTACCCCTAGATGTATGATGAAAATTGATTTGAGGAAGGCATATGATATGGTGAGATAGGAGTTTGTAGAGGAGATGTTACAAGGATTTGGGTTCCCACAGAAGTTTATACAATGGGTAATGGTGTTGACACCCAATTTCGTCCCGAAATTTAATTAGCAGCTAAATTATTTAAATGAGAATCAAATATGAAAATAAAATTAAAATGAGGTTTAGATAATTAAAATTATTTGAATTGAGTTAATTAATTAAATTTAATTAAAGTAAATTAATCATTTTCAAAAGAAGGTTAAAATTACAAAGCATATCCTAAATTCTACCCTACCCCGCGCAACCCTCCGTTTTCTTTAATTTATCATAAAAGAAGGCTGAAATCGCAAAACACAACCTCATATACGACCCACCCTTGCAAACCCCTTTTAAAAAAACAAAACACGCGCATATCAGTTCTTCACAGCAATCACCTTCGATCCGTTTCCCCGCGACCCGTTTTCTCTCACGATTCAACCCGCGATTGATCTCCATCTCCTCCAAAATCGATCCGCTAGCAGCCAAAATCTCGTACCACTGGTCCCCATTCCTCTTCCCTCTCTCCAGTACAAGAACTCAACCAATCCTGTCCGTTCGTCTCAATTTGAGCTGCGATTTGAGCCGTAGATTGATCTTAACGGGAATATCCTTGATGACAAGGATGAATTCGGTACAATCCCTAAGGGATTTGACCAAATTCACCCTTGTTCTACAAGGGATACACAAAATAGGCAAGGATTCTTTGGGGTATTCAAGGGGATCCGAAACCCTAGCCTAGAGGTATTTAATCCCTCATTCTTTCATTTTTCAGGGGGGATTTTTTACATAACAAAACGGCAGCATTACATATTTTTTTACTCTCTCAGTTTTTTTTTTAAGATACACATAGCATTTTCAGTTTCGGTGTAAATTCAAAATATCGCTTTTGGTTTTGAGTCGCTTAGTCGAGTCGATTCTTTCGGACCCTCGCCCCATTCACTGCGCCGCAAAAGGTAAAATCTAAACCTTGTTATTATATTCGCAAGTATTACATTTTTTTTATGTATGAAAACATATGCTATATGTGTGATATTCAAGAAGAAAAAGAAACATGATGAAACTGTTTGAGGGAATAAAATGTAAAGGTTAACGCTTTATTAATTTCTGGTTTTATATTTTGTTAATGTTGAAAAACGTAAAGGGTAGTCACTATTTCTATGAACTTCATGTTGTATTTCCCTGTTTCAAGTTAAGCCTGCAGCATCATCACCTCTCTATTTCTATTCAGTTTGAGTAGTTAAGTTTAGCATATTAGTGTGTTTGGAAATCTGGAATAGGCTAAAGGTTCAACCCTTTTGATCTTTTAAAGTCATGTCAAGGCATAAAATTTTGAACTTTTGCCTGTTAAACTGTCAAGGTGAAGTTTCTTTTCTTTAACATAAGTTCTGGATTATGTGATGATAAGCAAGGCCCCAAACTGATTCAGGGCCAAAGTTTAGTTATGAATGAGTTTGATTAAGTTCCTGGAAATCCATTTCCTCCTTAGGAATTCTGTTTTCATGTTTTAGTATATGATGCTGTTGTCTGTGGGCTGTTCTCTGGTGTGCTAGGTTTGTAGTAGGTCTGGGAAAGTGTGCCAGTATTAGGAGGGAAGTTCAAGGGTGTTAGGAGTTGGCTTAGAAGATGGGATGTTTGTCTGGTGTGAGTTCGATTGCTCTCTGGTTTAGGTAGCGAGGGAGTGCAGTGTGGGCTGTGTGTGTGAGAAGAGGGAGTAGCAGCTTGGTAGTTAGTTTTAGAATTATTCAGGAGTATGTTTTGTGGTTTCTGGTCTGTGAAATTCAGGGAGCATAGCAGTATGTTTGAAGTATTGTTTCTGGTTGGTTTAAAAGGGAGCCGGGCTGTGATCTTAACTGATTTTGGGGTCAGTTCAGGGCAGTGAGGTTCTTGGTTTAGTCTCAGGTATAGCAGGTTTTAGGTCTGTAGTATAGTTGTGATGGTATAGATGGTCTGTTTCTGTTCCTGTGAGTTGTATAGGGGCTGTTTGCATTGGTTTAGATGGCCTGGTGGTCAGGCAGGAGGAGGGTGCTGATGCCCTGTTTTGTCTATGAGGGAGCTGGGTGAGCATGCTCTATGTAAGTGCATCCTGCTGTTGCTTGTGTGGATGCAGTAGAGGGTTGTTGCAGTTAGTGTAGGTCCTGGTATAGTTTTGTAATGAGTGTAAAGGTTGTTTTCTAGTAGTTGGTGGCTTATAGGTGTTCAAAGAGTGAGTGAGAGGTCTGGTTTATGTGGGTTGATGGAAGGTTTTGGCTTATGATGATGCTGGTCAGGGGTATGTAAGAGGAGTTTGCGTCTTGGTCTTCAGGTGTTGGTTGTTGTAGGGGAAGAGATTGATCTGTGATGGTGTTGCATTTTAGGTGTCATGCCTAGGAGCATGAATTTGTTTCAGGTTTTCAAAGGGGTTCAAAGTAGTTTATGCTGTGAGTTTGTATGTGCAAGCTGTTCAAGGAAGAGTAGAAGGAATTCGCATGTGTCTGGTCTGATTAGAAAGAGAGGTAGCAGTTCATAAAGAGGCTGTTCTTGTAGAAGTCAGAGGTGTCTATGAAGTTTAGAGTAGAGGGGGAAATGTTTTGATCCTGTGTTTGTTCCCGTTAAGTGCTGCAGGTCCTGTCTCTGAATTGGTGCAGCAGCTTAGTGGTATTGTAAGGTCAAGCAGAGTTAATTTCAGCTTTCTTTTCAAGTCTTCTCCTTGTTTCTTTCTTCAGTTCAGGATATTGCCTTCTGTATTCCTTAATTCGTCGATTCTGTCCCCTCAAGTCTTAGTCGTTCTTTAAAGAGTTAGGTCTCAGTTTCTTTGATTATAGAATTGGGGCATGTGTCTTTTCCAAATTCTAATCTCTGATTATGCAAAAGGTTCAGTCCTAGGAGTGCATCTCCTTCTTTGTTGGTATTTTCTTCAAGTTACTAAATCTGCATCATCCTTGGTATCCTGCTATGCTCCTTAGATTCTCATATCTTTAGTCCAAGACCTGTTATGACCCTGTGAGGTTGCATAGTTCAGTCCTGGATATACCCTGTTCAGCCTCCATTTTTGTCGGATGCATTTGCTAATATGTAGATAAAACTCGTACTCTGTTATAGTTTCCTTCGAATTCAGCCTAGTAAGAATGGTGGGTGTGTGTCTTAACATCCTGGGATTTTGACTGCATAAATGAAGTTTCTTTAGTGGTTTTCCCCTTTGGGGTTTAATGTCATAGTTTCTGTCAAACTCTGCAAATATTGCTAATAGATTTCAAGTCATCGCTTAAAATTTCTTTAACCTGATTGCTATTGTAGTTGTAGTTAATTTTCTATATCCGAGCTATTGGTTACCAAAATACTAATTTCTTTTCTCTTTTCTTTCTTGACATGAACTTGGGATCGAGTTTGAGTTGCTCAACTCACAAATTGGGATTGGGCTATTTGCATTTGGAAGTTACTTGAATCGGTCCGCATTTTCGGGACTTGATATCCCCGAAAATGTAAAACAAAAAAAAGAAATGAATGAATGAAAAGTCTTGTGAAATACAGGGCTCGACTTAAGTTCGCTATCCCGGGTTCTATTTTCTGAAACTCCTTCTCTCCCGTCCCCTTTTAGAAAGCATGTTCTAGGACTTTTGTATGATTAGAAGCCTGGTAAATTAGTCGCTTTAACTGAATTGTTATCTTATTGTTTTGATTGTTTATAAATTGCATATCCCGTCTCTTTGGGACTCGCCGGTTAATTTAAGATAGTAGAAACCTTTAGTTAATTTTCGAGTGCAAAAGAAATAAAAATTAAAATTGTACCTATTTATTCATTATTTATATTTAGTCAATTATTTATCCATTTATTAATCAATTTATCTATTTCATTAATTAAATTAATTAAGTGGTATTTATTATTAATTCATTTGTTTAATTTTAAATTAATCGTTTATTTGCCTAATCAATTATAATTATTTATTTATTTATTTACTAAGTTATTTAAGTGGTATTTATTTATTCATTCTATTTATTTATTCAATTAATAATTCTAATTAATTATTTATTTCTTTAATTAATTATATTTATTTACTTAACTAGTCAAATTATTATTGCTTATCCCTCATCTAATTGAAATCATATAAATATTTATTTATCTAATTAAGTTATTTATCTATCTATTTATTTATCTAATTAATTAATTGATCAATTATTACTTCTTTATCTAATCATCTACTAATTTATTTATTTAGCCCTTATTTATTTAATCAATCAATCGACCCTTATCTCATTATTCATGTAATTAATCTTTGTTCAAATATTGTCATAAGCAATTTTTATCTTCTCTATATTAGTCATTACCTATTTATTTTATTTAAAATTTATCCCAAATTAAATTTCGATAAAATTCGTGAAAATCGCCGGATTAACCGCCTTTGGCGGATTTTCGAAAGTGCTCCCGTAATAAGGACCTTCTTTCGAATTTAACAGAACCACTTACCTAAGAATCTCTGAATTTAATTTAATTTCTTTTAAATAAAAGTTAAATTGCACTCCTTAGTTAACCTTAGGTTCCTAATAATCCTTAAATTAGGTGGCGACTCCAAAGAAACCCTTTGGAATCCCACTTTGTTGAAAATATACCCGAAACCTATCCTTTTCTCAAAGAAAGGGTAATTTTTGGGGTTCAACAGCGTGGCGACTCCGCTGGGGATTGCGCAAATGGTTCTAACCAAAAGATTTTCATGAATTTGCTCTATTTATATATGTGTTGATTGTATGTATGCGTAGCTTAACTCATTATTGTTTGAATGCCTAAACTAGTATACATGACTTAAATAAATGTTTGTTTGTATGATTAGATTGATTGTGTATAAAGCATGTTCTTATTTGTGCATAGTCCGCATTCCGTTCATGTTTCCTCCCTCATGGAGCCTGTCAATTCTCTTTCACCTCCTCGATTTCATCACGGGGCACCCGCTTGACGGGTAGTTATGCAGGAAGGGCATTGCCCTTACCTCACCTTTGAAACTTCTTTCGTGTCACCAAAGTTAGTTCGGGATATTGAGATTGCCTGGTTTTGTCATGGCCAGTTCTACTGCGTTGTGAGGCCAGGTCTATCCCGCATAGGTCGAGTCAGCCTCAACCGTTAGCCCACTCTTAGAAGGAGATTAGGTCATGCATGCATATACACCTTAGTTTGGACCCGGTCCTTGGTACCGTTTCCAAGAATTAAGAAACCGCCCTTTTGTTGACGGGTTATTGCAGACCCAACGACGTTGCATCTTATGTGATCGTGTGGATATTATAATGAACTCCAAGCCCTTTGCCATGTCAAATCTGGGATCTCATGTCGTGTCTTTTGTTGTTTTATAGATATGAATGCAGACCACCTTTTTCCGAGTTTCTGGAACACTCAGATGATCCACACTTGTCCAAAAATTCTCAAAGACTGGTGGGATAACATCAGAAGAGATCATGGTTCCTTGGTCATAAGAAAAACAGGGAACCTAGTTTCATTAATGGATATCCAGGGAGACAAGGGTCTTATCGAGGCTTTAATAAGACTATGGGATCCTGAACAGGGCGTTTTCCGTTTTCCAGATTGTGAATTATGCCCTACTTTAGAGGAAATTTCTGGTTTTACCAATTTGGCCCTGGATGACCGTGAGTTGATTGTGCCCATGGAGAAGTGTGAGAAAAAGTTCTGCAAAATGTTTGAATTAAACTACTCTTCATCACTGATAACTAAAACCCAGGGCACAGTATCTTTGAAATATTTGTTTGACCGTTTCGGGAAAAAGGGATCTTATCGCGCCAATCCAAGGGCGTTCAAATGCACTGAACATAAATGGGAGAAGCTCAGACCCAAAGCTTTTGTAATGGCGTTGCTTGGCACTTTAGTATTTCCTTGTGGCTATGACGCAGTTGACATGCGACTTAGCACCGTGGTCCGATCTATATTTGAGGGCGTGAATGGGAGGCAGACTACTCTGGTTCCCATGATTTTGGCCGATATACTGGGCGCTTTGACTGAGTGTTCTAAAGGAGGGAATTGTCATTTTTCTGGTTGCAATCTTCTTTTGCAACTATGGGTTATTGAACATCTTTGCACTCGAGGCCCATTGGATGATTTGATTCCCCAAAATGGAAATCGAATCGCCACACACCATGCAAGAATGGGAAATTTCAGACGTCATAAGACTGCTCAAGGTTGGTATGATGATATAAAGGGTTTGAGTGGCGCGGACATTCACTGGAATTATTCATGGATTGGCAATCATGAAGTTCGTTTAAGGAGTCCCGACCGGTATTATATCAGGTTGATCGGGTTCAGGAGCATCCAGCCTTACGCTCCGATCCGTGTGATGAGGCAGTTCGGGTTATTACAGTCCATCCCACTCATTGCTGGTATTCGGGAGTCTGAAATCAAATATGAAGCACCCAATTACACAGTTCCTGAAGCAACAAACATCTGTAATGACTGGGCTCGCTTAGAAAGAGAATTGATTCGTCGAGATCAAAACCCACCATGTTCTCCTGAGTATTATGCATGGGCAAGGTACATCTATGAAACTGGGGAGATAGAAACAAGTCCTTGGGAGCAGACCGGGTTTGTTGATAAAGAAGCTGAAAGGCATTCTCGCCTTCACATTTTGCCCATAACAACATTGGATGATTTGATGTTTGACCAAGTTCGCCATTACCCGGGATATTCAGGATATCTCTATGCCACAAACCGGTTGTATCTTGAAAGGCCACCTGCCTGATGATGTTGCTGAATGATGATGATTATTGCTGATTCCTAAAGATTGAAGCAGAATTTAGCTCTTGTTTTCTAAAATTCCCTTCTTTTGTCCCGATGTAAAGCTTGATGCTTCTTCCCCTTTTAATATTTGGATATTATTATCCCAACTCTATCACGATGTAACGTTTTGAGACCGGTTTATTACTAATGGCAATTACTAATGTTTATTTACATCCCAATTTTGTATTGGCAAACGGTTTGTATCATTATAATATCCACATGTGTATGCAAGTTGCGCGATTAGGCTTACCTCTAGCACAAAGAGGCACCCTACAGGGTAGGACGCGTCCGCATTTTATTTTACGCACATTATTTGTGGTTGCCACATGCCTAATTTATCGCTCGTTTAAAAATGCAAAAGCGCTACGTGACGCGCGCTATGTGATTACGTGCAAATTTTACCAACAACATGCAAACTAACACAGTTACCTTTTGAATGTTTCTTTTGTTTTGTTTATTCCTAAACAGAGGTTTGATTTGTGCTGATCGAGCTGATCCAAAGGCCTTCCTCTGCACATTGATATACACTTCAGAATTTCGACAAAATGTCCGGTAATGATGATCAGCCTCCCGTCCTCAATGATAAGACTCTCGAAACTCCTGGATCTTCTAGGGGAAACATCCTCCTTGCTCAGGATGACCTTATTTTGAACCTGACCAAACAAATACAGATGCTGAGCGATGAGCTAGCAGCCATTAAAGGGCAAGCCCCTCAAAACATACCTTTAAATGCCAATCCTGTTCACAATATACCCACATACCAAAACAACCCACTTAATCAAACGCCACCACCACAAAATCGCCCACAAGTTAGTCAAAATACCCCGCCCGCTCAGCAAAATGCCCAACCCGCTGGTTATCCTTCATATTATCCATATCCTAACGACCCCACTCCTCCTCACTACCAATATTTGCCTGCTAAAGACACTCCCCGTCCTCCACAATCTCAAGCGCCCATTCCTGTAGCCGTTGCTCCTCCAAACGCCAATGATCCAAGGCAGGGATATCCCGAGGCGTTATATTATGAGCATGACCCTAATGGGAAGAATGCGGACTTCACAGATTATCCGCCACAGAATGAAATGCCCACAGCTGTGGAAAAACAGGGAAGGACAAGTGAACAAGATGATATAATCCAAGCAATGAAAGTCATGCAACAATCTATTAAAGACTTGCAGGTGACTAAGAAACGGCAAAGCACTTCATACCGCAGTCTTTATCTATTCCCAGACATTACTCCTCCTCCCGGTTTTAAAGTGCCGAAGTTTGACATGTATGATGGTCATGGTGACCCATTTGCTCATTTAACCAAGTACCTCAACAGAATGAGGGCGGCGGGAGGCAAAGAAGAACTTCTGATGGCTTACTTTAGCCACAGTCTGGAAGGTATTGCCGCTGAATGGTTTGCCAGACAAGACATAAGCAAATGGCACGAATTTGATGATATAGCTGGTGATTTCACAAAGCAGTTTGAATACAATGTGGCGATGGTCCCTGACCTCATAACATTGGCCAATTTGAAGAAGAAACCAACAGAATCTTTCAGAGAATACGCCTTGAGGTGGCGTGAACAGGCTGCACGGGTGCAACCCCCGATGACTGAGAGAGATATGGTAAAGTATTTTATTCGTGCTCAAGACGACTCATATTACATGCATATGCTTCCTATGATGGGTGCACCTTATGCTGAACTTCTCACAATGGGGGAGATGGTGGAAGAAGGCATCAAATCCGGTCGGATTGTGAGCTTTGCTGAAATGAAGTCTAGTGCTCAAAATGTTCAAGCCAGCTCAAACAATGCTAGAAGAAGAGAGAAGAGGGAAGAAGTCACAGCTGTTGCCGCAGACATTGACCGCCGCCCGGCTAGGAGGTTGAACTTTGATAATCCACCAACCTATCCTACATACCCAAATGCACCCCTTCATTACCCAAATATTCCTTCTCCTTACCCAAATGCACCACCCCCAAATTATCCTAGTCACTATCAAATTCCTCCCGCTCCATATCCTGTCTATCAAGCACAACCCAATTATTATCCACCACGAGCACCAGCACCACAACAATACCCTCCTCGCCCACAAAATTACCAACCCCGTGCTCCTGTCCGTCCAAATATGCAAGGACCTAACCAAAGCTATGAGAGGAGAGCACCCAAAACCTATACTCCTATAGCTGAATCTTATGGTCAATTGTTTGAAAGATTAAGAAGCGCCGGAGTTGTGCAGCCTGTTCCTGACAATACTCCAAATCCTCCTCCAAGGTGGTATGATGTTAATAAGCATTGTGTTTATCATTCTGGGGCTGCGGGCCATGATGTGGAAAGGTGTTATGCCTTCAAGGATAGAGTGGAAGCTTTGATCAAATCAGGCACTATCCAGCTTACTGGAACTCAGCCTAATGTGCAAGATAATCCTCTTCCCGCCTATGGAAACAGTGCTGTCAATGTCATTTCCCTTGAGGAGGGAGTCGATTTGAAAGGGACCATTGTTCCCGTTAGCAATGTGAGGGTTGCTAACGAGGCCAAAGTATCTGTGCAAGTTAGAGCTCCCATTCTGGTGCAAGCGGGTATCCCGAGGCCAACTGTCACCGTCATGCTAGCCTCACCCCTTCAATATGATAGCAAGAGGGTTCCTTGGAACTATTCTGAAGTGCCTATCGGAAGTGGAAAGGTAACTGTTGCTGTTGCTGCTGCACAAGGCATGACCAGATCTGGTAGATTCTATACGCCTGAGGAGTTGGGTCGAGGCCTTAGGGAAAAGGAGGGCGTTGTAAGAAGAGTGACTGACACCGAAGCTGAGGACTTTTGGAGGAAAATGCAGTCAAAGGAATACTCTATTCTGGAGCACCTAAAGAATACTCCTTCCCGCATATCCATTATGGCCTTGTTGATGAGCTCTGAAACGCATAGAAATGCATTGCTAAAAGTGCTCAAGGAAGCAGAGGTGCCCACTGAGACCACGGGTGAGAGCTTGGCCGTCTTGGTCGGCCAAATTTTAGAACCTCACAAGGTGTCCTTCTTCAAAGAAGAGCTTCTACCCGAGGGTCTTGGACACAACAAAGCCTTGCATATCGTTGTCAAATGTAGGGACAAATTTGTTGGGCGGGTACTGATCGACGGTGGTTCCGGGCTCAATATATGTCCATTAGCAACTCTGAAGGAGCTTGGAATTGACGCTGGCAAAATTAGACAGAGCAATGTGAAAGCAAGGGCTTTTGATGGGGCTCAAAGGTGCACCTTTGGAGAGATTGATCTTGATCTGCAGATAGGTCCTGTGAACTTCTCTGTGGAGTTTCAGGTATTCGACATCCCGTCTACCTATAACATGCTGTTAGGAAGACCCTGGATTCACATGGCCGGAGCCGTCCCTTCCACTTTGCATCAAAGTGTGAAATTTATATGGAACAATGAAGAAGTAGTGGTCAAGGGCGAGGGAAACAGCCCCACGCATGCTAGCACCACGATTCCTATGGTGGACAACGCCGCAGAGCTTGATGGGACTACCTTTCACACGGTTGAGCTGATGAATGTGACCCGAGCATCAAATGAGGATTCAAAGAAAGGTATCCTACCCAGAGTCCCCAAGATGATTGCTGTGGAGATGTTGAAAAATGGTTTCAAACCTGGTTCGGGATTGGGGGCAAATCTGAACGGCATTACCGAACCCATCTGCTTGCCCAAGAATCTGGGTACCTTTGGCTTGGGTTACTGTCCCACTAAAAAAGAGATTGAGAAGGCCAAAAGGAAACCAGCCATTGCCATGCCAGAACCCTTTCCTTCCTTGTACCAGTCATTTATCAAGGCACCGGAAGCCATTATACCGGATCTGATAGAGGGAGTTGGCGATTTGTTTCTGAGTGATGATTTGGAATGCGATGTTATTATTGAAGACTGTGCGGAGGAATCACCTGTGCAAAATGTTGAGGCCAAGGATCCGATGGCCAATTGGACCTGTGTCCCAGTGGAAGAGACCTGGTGAATGAACTCAACAGTTATTTTGGCGTCACAGTCAGATTGAGGCCCTGAACTGTGTTTCGCTTTTGGTTTACTTTTATGTCTTTTCAAAATAATCTGTTTACGTTCTGCCTGTTTTACTTTAATGTATGCCTCCCTAAACTAGATTTTGAAACAAATAAAATGCATTGCATTCTCCCTACTATTATTTTGATATGATTTAATTATTTACTCTATTTTACGCTTTTGATTAATGTTTGTTTCTGTTTCAGCTTTCCACTTAACAAAACTGCCGAAACTTTGCTTGTGACATATAATGAAACAACTGAACAAACTGGCACTGATGCATTGAGTATTGGGGAGTTTGATGAAGATTTCGTTCCTGATGAAATAACAAGAGAAGTGGATCAATTTGAGAACAAACCAAAACCTAACTTGGAAGAAACCGAGTCAATCAACTTGGGGACTTCAGAAGATGTTAGAGAAACCAGAATCAGTGTTCATTTGACATCGGAAGAAAGGAGAGCTTATATTGAACTACTGAACCAGTATCGAGACATCTTTGCTTGGTCTTATGATGATATGCCCGGTTTGAGTACTGATCTTGTCACTCACAAATTGCCAACTGATCTTTCATTTCCGCCTGTTAAGCAAAAGAAGAGAAACTTCAAAACTTCCACAAGCAAACAAATATTTGAAGAAGTGCAAAAGCAATTGACCGCCAAGGTGATTCGATCTCTCAAATATCCCACTTGGTTAGCAAATATTGTGCCGGTGCCCAAGAAAGATGGAAAGGTTAGAGTTTGTGTTGATTATCGTGATCTCAACAAAGCAAGTCCAAAGGATGATTTTCCATTGCCAAATATTCTATCCTTATTGATAGCTGTGCAAAACATGAGCTTCAGTCTTTTGTCGATTGTTTTGCCGGTTATCACCAGATCCTGATGGATGAAGATGATGCTGAAAAGACCGCCTTCATCACGCCTTGGGGTGTGTTTTGTTATAGAGTTATGCCTTTCGGTTTGAAGAATGCCGGGGCAACATATATGAGAGCAATGACAACTCTTTTCCATGATATGATTCACAAAGAGATTGAAGTCTATGTAGATGATGTTGTTATCAAGTCAAAGAAGAAAGAAGAGCATTTGACCGATTTGAGAAAGTTCTTCAACCGCCTTCGACGGTATAACTTGAAGCTTAATCCTGCAAAATGTGCGTTTGGTGTTCCTGCTGGTAAGATGTTGGGTTTTATTGTAAGCCGGAGGGGTATAGAATTGGATCCGTCTAAAATCAAGACCATCCAAGACTTGCCTCCTCCAAAGAGCCGGAAGGATGTGATGAGCTTTCTTGGCCGCTTGAACTACATAAGTCGCTTCATTGCACAATCCACGGTTACTTGTGAACCAATAATCAAGTTGTTGAAGAAAGATGCTGTTATTGAATGGACAGAAGATTGTCAAAAGGCTTTTGATAGGATCAAGGAGTATCTATCTAATCCGCCTGTGTTAGTTCCTCCTGAACCTGGAAGACCATTGATCTTATATTTGTCTGTCTCGGAAAATGCATTTGGATGTGTCTTGGGGCAACATGACAAGACCGGGAAGAAAGAACAAGCCATTTATTATCTAAGCAAGAAGTTCACCCCTTATGAAGCCAGGTACACTCTCCTGGAGCGAACTTGTTGCGCCTTGACTTGGACTGCACAAAGGTTAAGGCACTATCTTTCATCATATACAACTTATCTTATCTCGAGGATGGATCCTTTGAAATATATCTTTCAAAAGCCGATGCCCACGGGAAAATTAGCAAAATGGCAGATTTTGTTGAGTGAATTTGACATAGTTTATGTCACCCAAAAGGCGGTAAAGGCACAAGCATTGGCGGATCATTTAGCTGAAAATCCTGTTGATGACAACTATGAACCATTGAGAACTTACTTTCCCGATGAAGAGGTCTTGTTTCTAGGTGAAGACATCTCTTCTGAATATGATGGTTGGCGTCTTTTCTTTGACGGAGCAGCAAATTTCAAAGGTGTTGGTATTGGAGCTGTCTTAATTTCTGAAACGGGTCAGCATTACCCTGTTTCGGCCAAGCTCAGATTTCCATGCACTAACAATATGGCTGAATATGAAGCATGCATTTTAGGTCTTCGATTGGCAGTTGATATGAATATTCAAGAACTTTTAGTGATTGGGGATTCCGACTTGCTGATTCACCAAGTGCAAGGCGAGTGGAACACCAAAAATGCAAAGATTCTTCCTTATTTGCGTTGTGTCAAGGAATTGTGCAAAAGGTTTGCAAAGATTGAGTTTAAGCATGTTCCAAGACTTCAGAATGAATTTGCCGATGCTTTGGCAACTTTATCTTCTATGATCCAACATCCTGACAAGAATTATATTGATCCTATCGAAATTGAATTGCATGATAGGCCAGCTTATTGTTTTCAAGTTGAGGAAGAGCGAGATGGCCATCCTTGGTATTTTGATATCAAGAATTATCTCAAGGTCGGGAGTTATCCCGAAAATGCAACAAGTGTCCAAAGGAAGAGCATTCGGAGGTTAGCAAATCAATTCTTTCTAAGTGGTGAAATCCTATATAGGAGGACCCCAGACTTAGGACTCTTAAGATGTGTTGATGCAGTTGAAGCAAATAAATTACTTACGGAAGTGCATGCGGGAGTTTGTGGGCCGCATATGAATGGTTTTGTTTTGGCAAAGAAGATCTTGAGAGCCGGTTATTTTTGGCTAACTATGGAAACTGATTGTGTTCAGTTTGTGCGAAAATGCCATCAATGTCAAATTCACGGAGATATGATCAAAAGACCTCATTCTGAACTTCATGCAATGAGTTCTCCCTGGCCTTTTGTTGCTTGGGGAATGGATGTTATTGGTCCTATTGAGCCGGCCGCTTCAAATGGACATCGCTTTATTTTAGTGGCTATTGATTACTTCACCAAGTGGGTGGAAGCAACTTCTCACAAGTCTGTAACCAAGAAAGTGGTGTCAGATTTCGTACGCAACAATATCATTTGTAGATTCGGAGTTCCTGAATCAATCATCACTGATAATGGTGCAAACTTGAATAGTGATTTAATGAGAGCGACTTGTGAGAGTTTCAAGATTACTCATCGCAACTCTACTGCATACCGTCCTCAAATGAACGGAGCTGTTGAGGCGGCAAATAAGAACATCAAGCGTATTCTTCGCAAGATGATTGATAATTATAGAGATTGGCATGAAAAGTTGCCATTTGCACTTCTTGGGTACCGCACCACCACTAGAACTTCAACTGGGGCAACTCCCTATCTTTTGGTGTATGGCACAGAAGCAGTCTTACCCGCGGAGGTAGAAATTCCTTCCTTGAGAATCATTCAAGAAGCTGAATTGGAAAACGCTGAATGGGTGAAGATCAGATGTGAACAATTGATGCTTATTGATGAGAAAAGAATGAATGCAATTTGTCATGGGCAACTTTACCAAAATCGCATGATCAAGTCTTTTGGCAAGAAAGTGAGAGTGAGAGACTTTAAACCGGGGCAATTGGTGTTAAAGAAGATCTTTCCTAATCAAGAAGAAGCAAGGGGCAAATTTGCACCGAATTGGCAAGGTCCATATGTGGTTCATCGGGTTTTATCCGGAGGAGCACTGATTCTGGCAGAAATGGATGGTCAAGTTTGGCCAAAAGCAATCAACGCAGATGCCGTCAAAAGATACTATGTTTGAGGCGATCGCAAGTTAGCATTGGTTTTGAATGTAATCTTTGATGTAATGCGAACTACGCGTGACCTGAGTCCCAAGGTGGGATACGTAGTAACTCACATAGAGTTTGGTTGCATTGATATAAGAATTTCCCCTATTTCCTCTTTTATGTAAGTTTGAACTACTTCTGACCTGATTCCTGGAATGGCAACAGGATAAGTAGGCAATCCCCGTCGGATTCGGTCAAAATATTGTAACACTTTAGGCTTGTTTATCTTTTATGATGTAATGCCGAACTATGCATCTAGGCAGATGTGTGGATTTTCCAATTCGGATACGGCTTCGTACTTAGATTGCCATATCTTCCCAAAATCTTATGTAAGCAGAACTACGCACGGTCTGATTCCCGTGGGGGGATACGTAGGCGCTCTTAACGGGCTCGACTCTATAATATTAAAATTTTCAGTCTCCTTAAGGCAAGCAACTGGGGCAATTTTTGCAAAGATAATTTGAAGATATGGAAGATAGAAACTGGGGCAATTTTGCAAGACAATTTGAAGATTTGAAAGATATCAACTGGGGCAAATTTTGCAAAATGAGTTGAAGATTTGGAAGTTCATAACTGGGGCAGATCTTTGCAAGAATTGGTTTGCTTATCAAAGGATGGAACAACAAAGTTCTGAAAGTATTCAAGATTAGCACAAGTTGCAAAGGATGTTCAGTTTGTTTCGAGATATGTCATGAGTTTGAGTTAAAGCAGGAATTTTACATGCATTATAAACTTTTCACTTGCATATCAATGATTGCTTGCTTACTATTTTATCAAATTATTTTATTTTGCCTCTATATTAAAATGAGTCGTACCATTGAGTTCATAAACCAAGTTTCCGAGGATGGTGTTCAAAGCCCGAGTTTCACGAAGAAGAGGAAGCGATAGCAGCGAATTCAAGATGAATCAGCACAAATCAAACACCCCTCCCCAAAACTAACAAATTTTTCTTTGAGAGCAGGAACCGGAAAGCTTGCAATGGGAGGTTCATTCGCACTATGGATGAACAATTTATTGAACGCGCATTCAAAGAATTGAACATCAGATTCAATATGAACTGAAGAGATCATTCAAAACTTTACACCACTATCCATGCAAGCAACACCAATCAAGTTGATAATGCAAATGATTTGGCTGGCTTGACATCTAAGCATTACATTGGATTATTGCCGAAAAGGCGGCGCTCTTCTTTTCTTGAATCTTGACATTGCGATAGAATTTATCTCGCGATACTGATAGACAAGTCGGCTGAAGCACCGCTTTCGGAGTGTTTCGCGATGTCGGTTGTCTTGCAAAATATTGGCATTTTATATTTAAAATTTATTGATAATTTAAGACAAGTCGGCTGGAACACCACTTTCGGAGTGTTTCGCGATGTCGGTTGTCCTGCAATATTGGCATGTTATGTTTCAAATTTATTGATAATTTAAGACAAGTCGGCTGGAACACCACTTTCGGAGTGTTTCGCGATGTCGGTTGTCCTGCAATATTGGCATGTTATGTTTCAAATTTATTGATAATTTAAGACAAGTCGGCTGGAACACCGCTTTCGGAGTGTTTCGCGATGTCGATTGTCTTGCAATGTTGGCATTTATTAATAATTTAAGACAAGTCGGCTGGAACACCGCTTTCGGAGTGTTTCGCGATGTCGGTTGTCTTGCAATATTGGCATTTTATATCTGATATTTATTAATAGTTTAAGACAAGTCGGCTGGAACACCACTTTCGAAGTGTTTCGCGATGTCGGTTGTCCTGCAATATTGGCATTTATTAATAATCTAAGACAAGTCGGCTGGAACACCGCTTTCGGAGTGTTTCGCGATGTCGGTTATTTATTAATAGTTTAAGACAAGTCGGCTGGAACACCGCTTTCGGAGTGTTTCGCAATGTCGGTTGTCTTGCAATATCGACACATTGTATTTGAAATACATGATTCGGCTTGAGACATTACGTCTCGTTAGTCAACTTATCTTATGAAGGCCTTGCATTTTTTACAATTCATTTTCGCATTACTTATTGTCTTGCTTTACTGTTTCAGAATAATGATCAGCCTAAAGGTTCTCCGGGCGGAGCATCTCGTCAGTTGATCGAGAGAAGAACTTATTGAGCATCACGACCAGCATTTACAATTTTATATTATACTTTTATTTATTTCTTATTCCAAATATTATTATAGTTTATTGGCAGTTGCTCGCTTACCGTTTGTTAAGTCTTTACAGAATTTTGGCAATACCGCAGTAGCATTTGGAGCATAACGTGGAACTTTTCCTTAGCAGTGAACTAGGGCAATCGTTGATATGAGCTAGGCTCGTCAACGAGGATCTGAAGAATCGCACTCGAACAAGCAATTTTTACCTAATCTTTCATTTCAGATTAGGCGGCAGTTTGAATTCTTTCCTTTTCGTGCGTCAATCGTGCGAGTTTTCATGTCTAAGTGTTGTCGAACTACATATGGCCTGATTCTCTTTCAGCCCGAGATATGTAGGCAACTCAGGAACCGGAGTTCGGCCATGTCCATAAGCCTCGTCCTTTGATCCTTGGAAATCAAAAGTCTCGGTTTTATCGGGACAAAATTGGTTTCTAGTCAACTTCTTTACCCTAAAAACTCTTTCATCCTTTTCCGGGTAAAGAGGGGCAGCTGTTGACACCCAATTTCGTCCCGAAATTTAATTAGCAGCTAAATTATTTAAATGAGAATCAAATATGAAAATAAAATTAAAATGAGGTTTAGATAATTAAAATTATTTGAATTGAGTTAATTAATTAAATTTAATTAAAGTAAATTAATCATTTTCAAAAGAAGGTTAAAATTACAAAGCATATCCTAAATTCTACCCTACCCCGCGCAACCCTCCGTTTTCTTTAATTTATCATAAAAGAAGGCTGAAATCGCAAAACACAACCTCATATACGACCCACCCTTGCAAACCCCTTTTAAAAAAACAAAACACGCGCATATCAGTTCTTCACAGCAATCACCTTCGATCCGTTTCCCCGCGACCCGTTTTCTCTCACGATTCAACCCGCGATTGATCTCCATCTCCTCCAAAATCGATCCGCTAGCAGCCAAAATCTCGTACCACTGGTCCCCATTCCTCTTCCCTCTCTCCAGTACAAGAACTCAACCAATCCTGTCCGTTCGTCTCAATTTGAGCTGCGATTTGAGCCGTAGATTGATCTTAACGGGAATATCCTTGATGACAAGGATGAATTCGGTACAATCCCTAAGGGATTTGACCAAATTCACCCTTGTTCTACAAGGGATACACAAAATAGGCAAGGATTCTTTGGGGTATTCAAGGGGATCCGAAACCCTAGCCTAGAGGTATTTAATCCCTCATTCTTTCATTTTTCAGGGGGGATTTTTTACATAACAAAACGGCAGCATTACATATTTTTTTACTCTCTCAGTTTTTTTTTAAAGATACACATAGCATTTTCAGTTTCGGTGTAAATTCAAAATATCGCTTTTGGTTTTGAGTCGCTTAGTCGAGTCGATTCTTTCGGACCCTCGCCCCATTCACTGCGCCGCAAAAGGTAAAATCTAAACCTTGTTATTATATTCGCAAGTATTACATTTTTTTTATGTATGAAAACATATGCTATATGTGTGATATTCAAGAAGAAAAAGAAACATGATGAAACTGTTTGAAGGAATAAAATGTAAAGGTTAACGCTTTATTAATTTCTGGTTTTATATTTTGTTAATGTTGAAAAACGTAAAGGGTAGTCACTATTTCTATGAACTTCATGTTGTATTTCCCTGTTTCAAGTTAAGCCTGCAGCATCATCACCTCTCTATTTCTATTCAGTTTGAGTAGTTAAGTTTAGCATATTAGTGTGTTTGGAAATCTGGAATAGGCTAAAGGTTCAACCCTTTTGATCTTTTAAAGTCATGTCAAGGCATAAAATTTTGAACTTTTGCCTGTTAACTGTCAAGGTGAAGTTTCTTTTCTTTAACATAAGTTCTGGATTATGTGATGATAAGCAAGGCCCCAAACTGATTCAGGGCCAAAGTTTAGTTATGAATGAGTTTGATTAAGTTCCTGGAAATCCATTTCCTCCTTAGGAATTCTGTTTTCTTGTTTTAGTATATGATGCTGTTGTCTGTGGGCTGTTCTCTGGTGTGCTAGGTTTGTAGTAGGTCTGGGAAAGTGTGCCAGTATTAGGAGGGAAGTTCAAGGGTGTTAGGAGTTGGCTTAGAAGATGGGATGTTTGTCTGGTGTGAGTTCGATTGCTCTCTGGTTTAGGTAGCGAGGGAGTGCAGTGTGGGCTGTGTGTGTGAGAAGAGGGAGTAGCAGCTTGGTAGTTAGTTTTAGAATTATTCAGGAGTATGTTTTGTGGTTTCTGGTCTGTGAAATTCAGGGAGCATAGCAGTATGTTTGAAGTATTGTTTCTGGTTGGTTTAAAAGGGAGCCGGGCTGTGATCTTAACTGATTTTGGGGTCAGTTCAGGGCAGTGAGGTTCTTGGTTTAGTCTCAGGTATAGCAGGTTTTAGGTCTGTAGTATAGTTGTGATGGTATAGATGGTCTGTTTCTGTTCCTGTGAGTTGTATAGGGGCTGTTTGCATTGGTTTAGATGGCCTGGTGGTCAGGCAGGAGGAGGGTGCTGATGCCCTGTTTTGTCTATGAGGGAGCTGGGTGAGCATGCTCTATGTAAGTGCATCCTGCTGTTGCTTGTGTGGATGCAGTAGAGGGTTGTTGCAGTTAGTGTAGGTCCTGGTATAGTTTTGTAATGAGTGTAAAGGTTGTTTTCTAGTAGTTGGTGGCTTATAGGTGTTCAAAGAGTGAGTGAGAGGTCTGGTTTATGTGGGTTGATGGAAGGTTTTGGCTTATGATGATGCTGGTCAGGGGTATGTAAGAGGAGTTTGCGTCTTGGTCTTCAGGTGTTGGTTGTTGTAGGGGAAGAGATTGATCTGTGATGGTGTTGCATTTTAGGTGTCATGCCTAGGAGCATGAATTTGTTTCAGGTTTTCAAAGGGGTTCAAAGTAGTTTATGCTGTGAGTTTGTATGTGCAAGCTGTTCAAGGAAGAGTAGAAGGAATTCGCATGTGTCTGGTCTGATTAGAAAGAGAGGTAGCAGTTCATAAAGAGGCTGTTCTTGTAGAAGTCAGAGGTGTCTATGAAGTTTAGAGTAGAGGGGGAAATGTTTTGATCCTGTGTTTGTTCCCGTTAAGTGCTGCAGGTCCTGTCTCTGAATTGGTGCAGCAGCTTAGTGGTATTGTAAGGTCAAGCAGAGTTAATTTCAGCTTTCTTTTCAAGTCTTCTCCTTGTTTCTTTCTTCAGTTCAGGATATTGCCTTCTGTATTCCTTAATTCGTCGATTCTGTCCCCTCAAGTCTTAGTCGTTCTTTAAAGAGTTAGGTCTCAGTTTCTTTGATTATAGAATTGGGGCATGTGTCTTTTCCAAATTCTAATCTCTGATTATGCAAAAGGTTCAGTCCTAGGAGTGCATCTCCTTCTTTGTTGGTATTTTCTTCAAGTTACTAAATCTGCATCATCCTTGGTATCCTGCTATGCTCCTTAGATTCTCATATCTTTAGTCCAAGACCTGTTATGACCCTGTGAGGTTGCATAGTTCAGTCCTGGATATACCCTGTTCAGCCTCTATTTTTGTCGGATGCATTTGCTAATATGTAGATAAAACTCGTACTCTGTTATAGTTTCCTTCGAATTCAGCCTAGTAAGAATGGTGGGTGTGTGTCTTAACATCCTGGGATTTTGACTGCATAAATGAAGTTTCTTTAGTGGTTTTCCCCTTTGGGGTTTAATGTCATAGTTTCTGTCAAACTCTGCAAATATTGCTAATAGATTTCAAGTCATCGCTTAAAATTTCTTTAACCTGATTGCTATTGTAGTTGTAGTTAATTTTCTATATCCGAGCTATTGGTTACCAAAATACTAATTTCTTTTCTCTTTTCTTTCTTGACATGAACTTGGGATCGAGTTTGAGTTGCTCAACTCACAAATTGGGATTGGGCTATTTGCATTTGGAAGTTACTTGAATCGGTCCGCATTTTCGGGACTTGATATCCCCGAAAATGTAAAACAAAAAAAAGAAATGAATGAATGAAAAGTCTTGTGAAATACAGGGCTCGACTTAAGTTCGCTATCCCGGGTTCTATTTTCTGAAACTCCTTCTCTCCCGTCCCCTTTTAGAAAGCATGTTCTAGGACTTTTGTATGATTAGAAGCCTGGTAAATTAGTCGCTTTAACTGAATTGTTATCTTATTGTTTTGATTGTTTATAAATTGCATATCCCGTCTCTTTGGGACTCGCCGGTTAATTTAAGATAGTAGAAACCTTTAGTTAATTTTCGAGTGCAAAAGAAATAAAAATTAAAATTGTACCTATTTATTCATTATTTATATTTAGTCAATTATTTATCCATTTATTAATCAATTTATCTATTTCATTAATTAAATTAATTAAGTGGTATTTATTATTAATTCATTTGTTTAATTTTAAATTAATCGTTTATTTGCCTAATCAATTATAATTATTTATTTATTTATTTACTAAGTTATTTAAGTGGTATTTATTTATTCATTCTATTTATTTATTCAATTAATAATTCTAATTAATTATTTATTTCTTTAATTAATTATATTTATTTACTTAACTAGTCAAATTATTATTGCTTATCCCTCATCTAATTGAAATCATATAAATATTTATTTATCTAATTAAGTTATTTATCTATCTATTTATTTATCTAATTAATTAATTGATCAATTATTACTTCTTTATCTAATCATCTACTAATTTATTTATTTAGCCCTTATTTATTTAATCAATCAATCGACCCTTATCTCATTATTCATGTAATTAATCTTTGTTCAAATATTGTCATAAGCAATTTTTATCTTCTCTATATTAGTCATTACCTATTTATTTTATTTAAAATTTATCCCAAATTAAATTTCGATAAAATTCGTGAAAATCGCCGGATTAACCGCCTTTGGCGGATTTTCGAAAGTGCTCCCGTAATAAGGACCTTCTTTCGAATTTAACAGAACCACTTACCTAAGAATCTCTGAATTTAATTTAATTTCTTTTAAATAAAAGTTAAATTGCACTCCTTAGTTAACCTTAGGTTCCTAATAATCCTTAAATTAGGTGGCGACTCCAAAGAAACCCTTTGGAATCCCACTTTGTTGAAAATATACCCGAAACCTATCCTTTTCTCAAAGAAAGGGTAATTTTTGGGGTTCAACAAATGGTATGTATGACAACAACAAAATTTTCTGTCAAGGTGAATGGAGAGGGGCATGGCTATTTCAAAGGGAAGAGAGGACTTAGGCAAGGGGATCCATTGTCTCCCTTGCTATTTGTCCTAACTATGGAGTACTTTTCCAGAACCATGAAAATGATGAGTCAGCTGCAGGACTTCAAGTTTCATCCTATGTGCAAAGGAATAAAATTGACTCACTTGGTTTTTGCAAATGATCTCATGATATTCTGCAAGGCAAATGAGAGCTCTGTAAAGAGGGTGATAGAGGCATTGCAGCATTTCACTAACACCACAGGATTGATAGCAAATCTTGATAAGTCTAACATCTTCATTGCAGGGGTGGAGGAAAATGTGTGGGAGAGACTTATGGAAATCACTGGTTTCTCATTGGGTACCTTCCCAATAAAGTACTTGGGGTTACCTCTATCTCCTAGGAAATGGACCAAAATGGAATGTAGCCAGCTAGTAGATAAGATAACCACAAGAATAAGAGCAGCAGCAGCCAGGCATTTGTCATATACTGGACGTTTGCAAGTAATCAACTCAATTCTATTTGCTGTACACAACTTCTGGGGGCAGTCTTTATACTACCTCAAAGTGTGGTCAAGGCTGTAGATAGGAAATGCATAGACTACTTATGGGGTAGCTCAGAGGAGAAAAGGAAACCAGCTTTGGTGGCATGGGATAGAGTATGTTTACCAAAGAATAATGGAGGGCTACACATTAGAGACTGCAAGATATGAAACATTGCCTCTGTAGGCAAATTGATATGGCTCATTTCTGAGAAGAAGGATGTACTATGGGTGAAATGGGTGCATGGATTGTATATGAAAGAAGGGGATAATATTTGGGACCACAACCCCACTAGCGATGGCAGTTGGTATTGGAAGAAGTTGAACAAAATTAAGTTGAGTATGGAAAGTTGGTACCTAAATGGAAGGTATGTACTGACTGCAAATGGGAAGTACTCTGTGTCGCATAGTTATCTGGCTTTGAAGGGAAACCATCCATTGCTAGAGAATGCGAATCTAGTTTGGAACTCAGTATTATTGCCTAAACACGGGTTCATATTATGGCTGGCTGTTCAAGGGAAATTACTTACAAAAGAGCGAATGTTGCAGATTGGCATACCCTGTGATACTCTTGTATGTTCACTATGTGAAACAAACGCATTAGAGTCAACCACATACTTGTTCAGGGAGTGCCCATGGGCTAAAGATACATGGGAAGCAATCACCAGATGGACTGGTCTAGGCTTGCAGAGATTAGAAGTGAAGCAGAGTCTCCAGTACATCCAAAGGAAGCATTGGAAGAGATTTCAAAAGGAGGTCATGGTTGCAGTGTTAGGAGCTTTCATCTACCACGCCTGGATAGCTAGAAATAGCAAGATTTTTAGAGGATTTAATATACAAAGCAGTTTATGTGCACATCAGATTCAATTAGAGATAAGAGAGAGAGAGAGAGAGAGAGAGAGAGAGTAGACATGTTAAAAGGTGCAAGGAGAGCTTGTAGGTGTAGCCACTTTTTAAGCAGGTTTTTGACTTAGTTTCTTGTAATTAGATATTCTGAGGTCTGTATCCTTGGTTTCAAAGGATTTAGATGCTCTTAGTATGTATTTGGTTGTTTGTTAATGGTAATCTTTCACAGGTTTTGCCAAAAAAAAAAAAAAAATTCCTGCTTCGTAAAGGTTCTTAAAAAGATCTCTCTATCAAAGGTTTTTTGCATTCACAATGTTTAATTTAAAATTTAATTAATGGCGAAAAAGTCTTGTTATGTGTCATTGCAATGTATGAGACTTAAGTCCCACATCGAATAAATAAGATTGATGTGAGGTTTATATAACCTTTGACTCTTCCATCTTGATAACTACAGTAATTTTTTGGGGTTTGATTCTCCCAAGATTGTATCGAGTCTCATTTATCCCCGTGCATCCTTGATATTTAACATGTTGATTGTAAACTTTTAAACGTTTTGAACTCTTTGCAATATTTTTTAAATATCAATATTGGCAAAGAAGCTCCAAATGTAGGCAAGAAGAGAATCACGGTCCCTAAACTGAATCCACACTGTGACAGCGTTTTTCATAGGCTAAAGAGAGAGGACATTAAATGAACACGTTGGCCAAACTGAGGTCACAAACCTGAAACCCCCTCTTTAACTTGTAAGAATCCCAAGTACCCAATCACAATACGGCTTCTGACTTCACTTCAGATCTTCCCATTTTCACTAACACTTCTGACCCCCCCTACCCCCACCACCCTTAGAAAAAGACTTTCCATTGCTTTCACAGCCTCTTGTTTCACCACGACACCCCTTAAATTTCCCTAAAAATCACAATTAAAATCTCACTTTCCTATATTAGCCACACTTCCATTCCATTCTTATTCACATAAAAATAATATCTTAAACCTCCAAGATTCTTCATTTTTCATCAATGGCATACTGATCTTGAGTATTCAAATATCAACATGCAATTGAATATTGATACTTTAGTACTATTAAAAATGGAATCTTTAGCTCCAAGTTGTTTAACTCTTCGTTTCCATACAAAAAGATCCAATTTTTCATTATCCAATTGTAAAAATCGCAGCTTTCTTGCACTTACAGTTCATGCAAGTTCAAGTACTAGTAGTAGTGGCACGAAGTCCATAAGTACAAGAAGAAGAAAACCCAAGAATCTTGGAACCAATGAAGGTGTTAACAAGAATGTAAAAAGTAGTGAAATTCAAGCAGTTACAACAAAAGGGTCATTGGAAAAAGTGAAAGTGACAAGGAAAAATAAGCAAGAATGTACACAGGAGGATAAAGGTCCAGTTAATGTAAGAGAATTGAATGAAAATGGTGACCCTTTAGGGAGAAAAGATTTAGGAAAGTGTGTAGTAAGATGGATAACTCAAGGAATGAAAGCTATGGCTTCTGATTTTGCTAATGCTGAGTTGCAAGGAGAGTTTTTTGAGCTTAAACAAAGAATGGGGCCTGGATTGACTTTTGTTATTCAAGCTCAGCCTTATCTTAATGCTATTCCAATGCCTATTGGTGTTGAAGCTATTTGTTTGAAGGCATGTACTCATTATCCAACTTTATTTGATAACTTTCAGAGGGAGCTTAGAGATGTTCTTCAGGAACTTCAGCGTAAATCGTTGGTTCAAGATTGGCGTGATACGGAGTCTTGGAAGTTGCTCAAGGATCTTGCTAGCTCAGGTGACCTTGTCCTCATCCTAATTCATTCATTTCATTTTATATGTCTGTGTTTTGATTGGGCGTGGAGTTTAAGATGATTAAAAAAAATTAAATGGGTACATACGTATTGCTCACTCAATTTTCAATTTATATGGCATGTTTTGACTGGACAAGTAGTTTAAGAAATGAAGAAAGACATCCATAGCTTTTGGTATTTCCATAACATTTGTTTAGTTATACGGATTTAAAACTTGTGGTCTTAAACATGTCATAACATTTGTGTGGCTATAATAGCTGTCGTTAAGGATAGAATAGGAAGTTCAAGTTGAATTCTTTCCTAATCCAGAAATGTGCATTCTAGAACAGATTAGTAAGGAGATTGTGTCATTCTTTTTGAAACAGAGGGAATTGTATATTAAATCAAGTTGAAGAAATAGCTTTGCTGCCTTGCTCTGCTTGATCCCCCTCACTTGGCATCGGGAGGTTCCTTTGCACATTGTGAGCACTGGGATAAGCGGTTGAGCAGCTCAAGCGAACCACCTTACCTTATTCTAACATAGGGACAGAAGGGAGAAGATTGTGAAGTTGGCCTCATTATCATTGAAAAAATTGTTTGATAGAAAAAACATCATATCAGCCTTTAAAATCTGAACAATTAAATTTTTTGAAAGTTGCATCAGACATTATGAACATTCAAAAGTAGATGACCGTATATATTTAGACAACGAGAGTACTTTTCTAAACTAGCAGATAGGTTCTGGGATTGGTTTGTTTAGTCTACCTGACATTGTGTAGTTGCAGCTCAGCATAAAGCCATTGCAAGGAAGGTTTCTCAACCAAAATCTGTTCCTGGTGTTATGGGAATGGACCGTGAGAAAGCCAAAGCAATTCAGAGTAGGATTGATGAATTTACCCAGCAGATGTCAGATTTACTTCGTATAGAAAGGGATTCTGAATTGGAGTTCACTCAGGAGGAGCTAAATGCTGTCCCTGCACCGGACATAAATTCTGAGGTGCAGAAGCCATTTGAGTTCTTGGTTAGCCATGCACAGCCTGAGCAGGAACTCTGTGATACTATCTGCAATCTTACAGCAGTTAGCACATCTACAGGTGATATAACTTTCTTTAGTCTCGCAGATGTTTGCCAGTATGCATTACCTTCATTGAATTGGGACATGATTTTGTTTTAACAACACACAGGATTAGGAGGAATGCATTTAGTGTTGTTCAAATTGGAGGGAAATCACAGATTGCCTCCAACTAACCTCTCACCTGGGGACATGGTTTGTATCAGAACTTGTGATAGTAGAGGCGCTGGTGCAACCTCTTGCATGCAAGGATTTGTGCATAATCTAGGGGAGGACGGACGTAGCATTTGTTTGGCTCTTGAATCACTTCATGGAGATCCTACCTTTTCCAAGCTCTTTGGAAAAAATGTGCGCATTGATCGCATTCAAGGATTGGCCGATGCAATCACATATGAGGTATAATTCCTTTCTTCTACTCTGCCATGTGAAATTTCTTGTTGAAGTAATAGTTTAAAAGTATATGCTACGTGGAACGGTGAAACTAAATGGGTAGATTATAAGGACAGAGGTTTAGTATGTGATCAACCTAATTAAATTAAATGAGGTAAAACTATATGGTGTCCGCAAAGTCCCTGTGTTGTTATTTGTCGGTCTAAGGAGGGAAAAGCTCACTCCACCGGTGATCCTCTATTTTTTGGAGAAAAAAGGTTATCAAAAAATTATCATTGATTTATGGTTTTGGAAGGAAGGACTTCAGGTTCAGCTTGCTGTATCATATCCTTCTGGATTACATAATTTTGTGGAAGCGTTCTCAATCATTGAGTTCCTTGATAAGAGAAATTTTCTCCTAAGATCATTGTTGCATGTTTGCTAGACCTTTGGTAACGGAAGCTTATAGTTTGATCCTCTTCTCTTAGCGGACAGAGAGACTCTTGTACTTAAATTGCCTTTTTCCTGAGAGAAGCTAATACTTCATACCAAGGTTCAGGTCTAACTTTGAAAGACCTAAGAAGCTCATACTATTTTCATTTTTATTTTTACATAAAGTAATTTTTTTTTTTAATTCGGACATAATCGCATACCCATGATGATTGCTACTCTAGAATCAACACCTTATGTCGTGTCTTTTCTTTTTTGACATAGTTCAAAGATGCCTTCAGCATCTCCTGTTTTTCCTTTATTCACTTGTTCTCCTTCTACTTATTTTCACGGCATGATATTTCTCTTTTTGCTCTTTCTTCACTTGTTCTCTTACTTCTTTTTTGTTATCTATGCTATGCTTTCTGTTGAAAAAATTGAAAGCTTTATCTAAGGAAGTCATTTCCATCTAAGTGGCTTTTGGCATCCTTGTGTCACCCGATCTAACCTTCCATTAAATAAGCTCTGAAATACATAATAGAGGCTGGGTTTGCTCTCTTATCGATTGTGATTGTTGCTATAGTTTCACAAGTTTGGACACCGACATGGTGACATGGTCGTGGTGGCATTCACAGCATTACTCTTCATGAAGAGATATTGTGCACATGTGAGATATCATTAGCATAAATGATTGGGTGCTTTTGAGAGAATATTTGTCTAAGGTTCTACAAGTGGTGTATGCCCTTAGGTCTTACAAGTAATTCCTGCTTTTCTTTGCATACAACAACAACGACAATATACCCAGTGATATCCCACAAGTGGAGTCCGGGGAGGGTGAGGTGTACACATACCTTACCCCTACCTTGAGTAACGTAGAGAGGCTGTTTCCAATAGACCCTCGGCTAAAGAAAAACATTTTTGGAAACAGGCTTGAAAAAGCAAGAAGAGAATACCAAGATATAGAAAATACTGACATAATTAACTAAATATAATCAGAGCAAATGAAACAATAGTAGCGATAAAGATGAAGAATAAGATAAAAATAGTATATATAAGAATAATATTAATGCTAACATGACAGAAATCGCTCGACTACCTTCTAACAGTCTACCCTAGTCCTCGACCACCATGCTTTCGTATGGCCTTTATTTGTTGAAAATTGTGTACTAGCATTGTTAAATGTGCAGTTCTTCATTATCTGCTGGTTACTATATGTATCCATATATCACCAAAGAATTTTTTGTGCTCTCTTGTCTTGCATATTGACTTACGTGGTTATTTCCGTATTGTTGGTACAGTAAAGACTTGTGGTACTCCTTGAGTTAACAAGGACATAGGAGTTCACTTATTTGGAGTAAGAGACATATTTGGCACAATTATAAGATTTAGTTCACATTTAGCTCTTTATCTTTGGTACAGGATGTTTGCATTGATCTTTGATACATGTTGCAGAAAGATTTACGATATGCTCTGTCTTCAGTAATTACTGTTCATATTGTGAAGGAGTCTTTTCATAAAGTAATTTTAAAACTCTTGCTGCTTTACAAATGTTAGATAGATTAAAATAATTGGTTGAAATTAGTGAAATGTCTCATCATTTTTCAGAATGAGGTCTGATTATGCTTGAGGAGAAAATAAGCTATCTTATAATGTGGTATTCACCTCTTTTTTTTTTTTTTTTTCTTTTTCCGGCAGCGCAATTGTGAAGCCTTAATGATGCTTCAGAAGAAAGGCTTCCAGAAGAAAAGTCCTTCAATAGCAGTGGTAGCTACACTTTTTGGAGACAAAGAAGATCTTACATGGCTTGAGGAGAATGATATGGCAGATTGGTCTGAGGTGGAACTTCCTGACTCTACAAACAGAAAATCTTTTGATGCTTCTCAGAGAAAAGCAATTGCATTAGGTTTAAACAAGAATCGACCTTTCATGGTAATTCAAGGACCTCCTGGCACAGGGAAGACTGGTTTACTGAAGGAATTGATTTCTCTTGCTGTTAAACAAGGTGAAAGGGTGCTTGTAACTGCACCTACAAATGCAGCTGTGGACAACATGGTTGAAAAGTTGTCTGATATTGGAATCAACATTGTTCGGGTTGGTAATCCTGCACGAATATCCCCTACTGTAGCTTCAAAATCTTTGACTGAAATTGTGAATGCCAGGATGGCTGATTTTCTGGCAGAGATTGAGAGGAAGAAGTCAGATCTTAGAATGGACCTGCGGTATTGTCTTAAGGATGACTCTTTAGCTGCTGGTATACGTCAACTTCTGAAACAGATTGGAAAGACCATCAAGAAGAGAGAGAAGGAAACGGTGAAAGAAATCTTATCAAGTGCTCATGTTGTGCTTGCAACAAACATTGGCGCGGCTGATCCACTAATTAGGCAGCTGGACACATTTGATTTGGTTATTATAGATGAAGCTGCCCAAGCAATTGAACCATCATGTTGGATACCAATATTGCTTGGAAAGCGTTGTATTCTTGCAGGAGATCAATTCCAGCTTGCTCCTGTGATCCTTTCTAGAAAAGCATTAGAAGGTGGTCTTGGAATTTCGCTCCTCGAGAGGGCAGCGACTTTGCATGATGGAATGCTTTCAACAATGTTAACAACACAGTTCAGAATGAACAATGCCATAGCTAGCTGGGCGTCAAAGGAGATGTATGGTGGAGTATTAATGTCATCTCCAACCGTTGCTTCTCATCTTCTGGTGGACTCTCCTTTTGTCAAGGTGTGGTAACACTTCTTGTCCTCGAGATTTAGAAATGTAAAGACATCATAGACGTCGGGCATTTTTCTACTTTCATTCAGTAATTAGGCTTATTGCATGTTAAATATTTAGCCAATAGTTTGACCAGTTAGAACATGGTTACAGACCTACATTAATAATGATTTTAATTCTTGCAAATGCTGCATTCAGCCCACATGGATAACACAGTGCCCGCTGCTATTGCTTGATACGAGAATGCCTTATGGAAGCTTATCTGTTGGTTGCGAAGAGCATCTGGACCCTGCTGGCACTGGCTCCTTTTTCAATGAAGGGGAAGCAGATATCGTTGTTCAACACGTCTTCAGTTTAATTTATGCTGGTACATGCTCTGTACCTTCTTTCTATCTTCAGATAATAGTTTGTAGATCATTTTACTTACCAGAAAGTAGTCATTAACTAAAGTTGCAAGGATGCACATTTTTGGCTCAACCAACCAAGCAAAATATGCATTCGTTGAAGTTAATTATGAAATAACTTGTTTGTGACCTTCCATCCACCAGTCATTTCCAAGGAGAACACCTGTGCTTTAAGCCAAGCTTAGGTAGAGAGGTAGCAAGATTCCTGGTGATGGACTGATGACAATTTTGTGTTGTTTGGTGATAACAAGTGTATGGTGAAAGTTAAGCTCATGAAGTCTAAATTAGAACCGCATTTTTCTCTCTAATCTATTACCAATGAGATCTCAACTAGAGCCACATTTTCTCTGTAATATAATACCAATGACTTTGACTATTTCTCCCTTTGTACATGAATCCCGTGCTTACCACGGTTTAGCGTATAGAGAAAGGATTTAGAGAATTTCCATAAATATGACTGGGAGAATCGTTAGACAAGAGCTATTCAACCAAGCTATCTTTATATTTATCATGCCAAAGCAGAGAGGCTGGATCTTCCACCTTTGCTTAGATGTTATTCATGTTTGACATCTCTACATCTTTCCTAGTAAGAAAGTGTCTTTTAGCAGGCCATTAACTTTCAGTGGATTAGTTTATATGGATGAGAATTAAGAAATATGATTCTCCAAAGCTTAGCTGAATGAAGGAGTATGTACTTTTTGTACTTCCAACAAGCTCAAGACGTCCATGGTGACTGTTTCCTTCCTACCAAAATCTTCTGCTAACTAACTCAGCTTAAACCTTCCTTCTCGGCATGTTCATAATTCTGCATCCACGTTGCTTATGAGATTGGAGAAAAACTTTTTATTTACTTTTGGGGAATCTGGACGTACATTCTACCTTGCTTGCTTCATTAATATACATTTGGATAGATTGGTCAAAGAAGTATCCATCATCTTAAATTATTTCCTGCAGGTGTTCCTCCTAAAGCCATTGCTGTGCAGTCTCCCTACGTCGCTCAAGTGCAGCTACTTAGAGACAAGCTTGATGAGCTTCCAATGGCCACTGGTGTTGAGGTTGCAACTATTGATAGCTTCCAAGGCCGGGAAGCAGATGCTGTTATTATATCCATGGTAAGCTGTCACTCTACTGAGGTGTTACATTTTAACATGCTTGTATAGAATGTTGTTTCATCTCATTTTAATCTCTGCATTGATAAGGATCCTAAAATAAATTCCTAAAGCATTTTGTTTGCACATTTCATCTTGGAGGCAATTCTTTCTTTCTTCTGCATACTTTAAGGTATTAGAAGTGTCCTGGAGGAAACTTGGTGGTATTCTCTGATAGTTAGTGAAAGAGCAGTTAATATGTTACAACAACAACATCAAACCCAGTGTTATCCGGCAGTTAATATGTTCGAATTCTTAATTGCTCTAATTCAATATCTTTGAGTGGCGATGTTTACTGAAGCGATTCAGTGATTAAAGCTTCGTAAGTCTATTTTGGTTTTAAAGTCCTCTTGAAGTATCAACTATAATGGAGTAAATATATTAAACTAATCAAAAAATAGAGGAAAAATATTAAACAATCCCCCCTCTTCCTTTTTCATAAATCTCACAAATAGGAGTTTTAAATCCAATAGCAAAGAAAGAGGACTTCATTCTAATAATCTTATTACAGTTTCTAGTTTCTCTGTCTCAGGCAGTTTATATATGCTAAACAGCATCCATTACCTTTGTGAATCGATGAGATGGAAGGATTATATCGGAAAGAATGAGCACTCGAAATATGCTAGTGGCACAAAATATGATGTGTAACCTAGGCAACAAGAAAAGATAAAATGATCAACATTACAGAAAATAAAAGAAATAAAATAATGGTGTAGGTGTAGCTCTAACCAAAGTAGAAATGATTCTTTTGCTGCTGATTTTAGCTCTTGGAGTCTAGGGACATTGTAGGTTAGAACAAATTTTTGCCAGAAACATTTTTCATTTGGGCCAACTTTCACTGTGTTTTTCTGTTGGAAGACCATCTTTTTAGGGAGGATTGTAATTCTGATGATACTCCTGCAAGGAATCCCTATTTTTCCACATATATTGGAAAAAGTTTATACTCCTTATTTAGACCTTTGAATTTTCTTGTACGTCATGACAATGAGCCTATACATGTAGCTATGAGTTTACCATCTTTGCCTTCAACCTTAGCTTAGGTTAACTGATTCAAAAATTGATCCAACTAAATTATGCATTTCAATGTTCATTTGGTCAAATATTGAGAAAGAGAATATGTAAGTGCAGGCATAAAAATAGTTTTGCTTGATAATGTCCAGGTTCGATCAAACAATTTGGGGGCCGTTGGATTTTTGGGAGACAGCAGGCGAATGAATGTCGCCATAACAAGGGCACGCAAGCATGTCGCAGTCGTCTGTGACAGTTCAACTATATGCCACAACACATATCTGGCCAGGCTGCTTCGTCATATTAGATATTTTGGCAAAGTAAAGCATGTCGAACCTGGCAGCTTTTGGGAATTTGGCCTTGGTATGGATCCAATGTTGCCTACTGCCAGTTAAGCAGGAAAAATTCATGAAGACCGATTTTTAATGCTTCTATCCAACTGGTGAGATTGCACGGACTCTCAGAAGAATGATGCCCTGGTTTTGCTGCAAAACATATATTCAGGTGCTTCAATCATTCAGCTTCTTGACCAAGAGTACAAAACTCGGGGTAATTTTCATTTGTATATATAATTCAAGAAAACTTCGTGGAAGTGTACATATATATTCATCATACAGCTTCGATGTGGATACAATTCTTGATTGTTTAATTCCTGTCAATGATTTTCTTTGTATTAGAATCAGCAAACAATGATCTGATTCACTGAGTGCAGGAATTGTACATATATATGAAGTACTTTCTGGAATCTTTTATCAACCTCAAAATAGTCATGATAATCTTGAAACTTTGACCATAGTTATCTCAAAGCTTTGTTGTTCAATTCTGCACCAGCGGCCAGCGCGGCAGCACCCCCACTTAAGTCATCCTTCACAGAAAATGATAGTTGCATCCAGCTTCGGAATGGAAGAGTCATGGATGCTTCGTTTGTTCTGATTCACAGAAATTTTCCTTTTGCATAACATGTTGAAAATATAGGCTTTTCCTTTTTGATGGTTACTGAAAATTCGGAGTGGGATTTCGCAATTAAAGACTTGTACTCGCAGTTGGTGCCTTTGTGGAGTTAATCTGAACTTAGAGATCAGGTTTTCTGAATGTACATTGAAATTTCCGAAAACAATATATATCCGATACTGAATCCACCTTCTATCCATTCTTGTACTCGTGCCATATTTTAGTTTTTCATGTCGCTATGACAAATATCGGGATCAAGGAGACTGAGTTTACTGTGTGTCAGCTGTGCCTAGATAATTTTGACTTAAGAAATGATGGTAAGCTTTCTTCACTTAAATTCAGTGATAGACATCTTTTCAAATGCAATTTCCATTGGAATTCGTTGAAATTTAAGAAACAATCAAACACGAGGAGTTTACATAGTGCTAATATGTTGCCAACCCACGAATACTAGTGTAATCGGTTTTGCAGTTCTCGAACAAATTAGGAACTACTTTTGTTAGAATCAGCACTTTATGTAGTGAAGATACAGTACGTAATGACTAACTCTGTTTTGCCAAACAGAAATATATGGCAACCACAAACACCTCCAAGATGGAGAAGAATTAGCTAAAAGACCCCTCAAAGTGTTGAATAAAAAGTTTAACCTTTCCATTTCTTTTTGACTTATTTTTGGAGAGAGAAAAACTTAAGTGGGTTTAAGTGGGGACCAGGGACTGGATTAGTACTCTTAGAAACTTGTGGGTGCAAAACATAAAAAAAACTTGTGAGCTCTTTTTGAAATAAAAAAAAGTACCCGGGTAATTTAAACAATAACGGATACTACATCTCCTCTGTTTGGTTGATCATACACCACTGCGTTCCATTCCAATTTTCACGCTCAACTTCTCCTATTTTCTCTCTATCAACTGCCTGCACGGCTTCAACTGCTGTGAGTGTCTTTTTGGAGTTATTTAAAGGATCTCTGTGGGTTAAGCACATTATCGACGAACAACATAAACAGGTACGCATCGAGATTTTGTTAGGGTTTTTATTTGAAATTTAACTATGTATTTTCTACGATTAATGGTTATTCTGCATCTTTACATCTTGATTTCGGGCAATGGGTGTTGTTATTTTACCGGTTCATACGCAATTTTCGATTCTGGTTTACAGTTTAATTTTTGGGGGTTTTTCTTTAACTTTCGTATTAAAATGTGGTTTGTGTAGGTGTAATTATTGGGGGTTTTTTCTTTAACTTTCGTTGTAAAACTGTGTTGTGTTTAGGTGATTAAATGCCTAGGGTAAAGCACACCGTTCCTAAAGGAAAAGGTCCGCGAACTTGGGAACAGCGTAGAGCGGAGCTTTTAGAAGAGAGGAGAGCTAGGGAACAACATATAGGTACGCGTAGGTGGTCCATGCGCAAAGCAGCACAATCAGCTTGGGTGTCTGCGAACATCCCCTCAGATTTTGTCAAGTGCAAAAGAAGAAGGGTGGAGGAAGAACATGATGACAGTGATGCCACATCAACTGATAAAGATGTTGGTGGTGGTCAAACAGAGGTGGGTGACAACTTGAGTTCAAAAGGTGCATCTGCTGATACCTTTGATCAGATTGACAAATTTCAAGCTGAAGATGGAGTTGGTAGTAGTGCTGCTGCTGCAGCAAAAAGAAGAGGAAAAACTGTTGTGATTGATGATGATGAGGATGAGGGTGATTCTGGGGAGGCAAGTAGGAAGAGTGATGGAGAGGAGGATCAGGCTGGTGATAGGGATGATGGAGTTGATAAAGGGGTTGATAGGGATCAGGCTGGTGAGAGGGATGATGGAGCAGGTGATGGAGTTGATAAAGAGGGAGATGAGGATGATGAAGAGGATGTGCATCCTCTTGACAGATTAAGCATTCCACAGAAGGTGATTGACATTGATGTCAGTACCTTTAGGTTCAAACCTTGGTTGTCCAGGTTTGAATCATTTAATGCAAAGATCTCTGTGAGATCTTCAGTTAAAAAATTTTATGACTTCAAGACCAAGCTGGCAAAGTTGGGTCTTGAAAAGATGTTTAGGAGATCAGTTTTTTGGGATTTCTTAAACCTTTCTGAGAACTGGACCTTCAATGGTCAGTTGGTGCACTCAGTGCTTTTGAGGACTATTAGACAGTCCAAGAAAAAACATGAGATGTGGTTCTTAATTGATAGTAAGCCAGTCTGTTTTGGCTTGAGAGAGTTCTACCTGATGACTGACTTAAACTGTTGTGAAGAGCCAGATACCAAATTGAAGGCCAAGTTCTTGGCAAATGGTGAAGGATTTCTAGAGAAGGTCTGTGGTGGTGGGGATGTGAGGGCAGAAAATCTACTGTACTTGATGGAGCAGAGACAATTCTCTAAGGAAGAGAAGCTAAAGTTGGCTCTCCTGTGGTTCCTCCATACTGTCTTGATGGCCAGGGACAAAACTAAAAATGTTGAGAAATGGTGGATCCAATGTGTGGATAACCTGGACTTTTTCAGCAAGTACCCCTGGGGCAGGCTTTGTTATGACCTGACAGTGGACTACCTCTACAATAAAGTGGATTTTGCGAAGACCCATAGACAACATGTAGAGGGTAAAACTGCTGGTTATGCACTGTTTGGATTCCCATGGGCCTTCCTTGTAAGTATTATTATTTTATTTTCCAGTTTTATTAAGAATGATTGTGTGAAAACATAAGTAATGTGACTGTGGCATTCATGGCAGGCATGGATATATGAGGCTGTACCCTTGGTTGGCCGTAATGCTGGGAAATCTGAACAGTCCCCCTTGCCAATCCCAAGGATGCTGAGGTGGCAGCATACAAGAAGAAATGTGGGAGATGTTGATGCAGGCCATCAAGGAGCTAGACAGGTATGTACCAATTCAATTTATTAATTATGTTATCATTTAATGATTAATTAATTTATTAATTATTTTATCATTTGATGACAGGTTTTGCACCCTTTCTTGATCCCAACAATGCAAGAAGTTGAGGGTTGCAAAAAATTTGTCTCTCCTCATGCTGATGAGGTCGAGGATCCTGCATTGGACAAGGTGAGGGCTATGCTGGAGGGGGTCACTGGGATTAAGTACATTGTGGAGGAGTATGCTGATGAAATGCACAAAACTAAAAGCCAGGAAGATAGGGTTGATGATGTTGATGATGGTGATGATGCTGTTGCTGGTGATGGTGTTGATGGTGGTAGCAGGGGAACTTGCAGGCACTGTGGGCATGTGCAAGGTGTTCTGACAAGAATGTTGGAGGTGAGTGAGGAGATTTTAAAATTGTTGAAAGAGAAGAAGGTGAATAGTGAAAGGAAAACAAAGTTCAGGAACTTGATGAAGAGGAAGCTGTTCAAGCAAAGGAAGCTTGTGAAGAGGAAAAAGAAAGGTATGTATATTCATTTTAATGATAATTTGATTATTTTTGTCAATTTCTAAGTATTTCCTTTTAGTTGAAGTGAATGAAGGGAATAATGATGAAGAGAATAATGAAGATGTGAGAGAAAACAATGCGGCAGTCGATGAAGAAGAAGAGGTTTTCCATGATGCTCAAGTTCATGGAGCAGATGAAGAGATGACTGCAGATGCTGCAGATGCAGAAGATGCCAGAAATGCAGCTCAAGTTGATGGAGTAGATGAAGAGAAGTCTGAAGAAGGAGACAATGCAGAGATTGTTGAAGAAGCTAGAAATGAAGAGATTGTTGAAGAAAATCGCGAGACACAAGCGGCATTGCATGTGGATGAAGCTAATGTTGTTGTGAATGAAGTTCTTGCAAGTCTGAATGTTCAGTTTCCTTCAGAGAATATTGGAACAGATAATGTTTGATGGGTTCAGTATTAATGATTGGTTTCCTGGTTTTGTATAAGTTGAATGTTGAACTAGTAGTTTATAACAGTAGTTGATGGTTAACTTTAAATTTGTTAAGGTATATTCTATTGATGACAGTCTAGTATATTCTATTATGGTTATCTCTGGTTATCTCCTGGTTAGTCATAGACAAGTGTATGGTGGCTGACCTTGTTTTTGGACATGAACAGTGGGTTTATCAATGCAGGGTACTTGTTAGGAGAGAACTCATTTCATTCATTGTTCAATGTTTCAATCATGGTTTGCAACTAATAACATGTTTCTCTTCTTATGTGCTCGCAACTCAAACAATAACGAAGATTTTATAACAAAAACAAAACAGAGCTTTCCCAACTACATTACAATATCGATGCTTTTATACAAAAACAGCCAAATTATTTATTGGCCTTAAGTTTATACAATAACAGCCAAGTTATTGGCCTTTATACAAAAACGGCCAAGTTATTGGCCTTTATACAAAAACGGCCAAACGATTGACCTTATGTTAACACAGCGTCAAAATAATAATACACATATCCGAATTATGAACAAAATGTACACAGCCCCAAAATACTACACATACTAAAAGAAGCGAACTACTAGGAGATCCATTTAAAAACGGCGCAGATAACACAACCAGCTACCATCGACTTAATCAACACCTTAAGTCGATGACTCTTCTGCTCAGCTTCTTCCCTCTTCTTCTCAGCTTCTTTCAACTTCATTTCACCATCCCTCAGCATGATTTTCAGAAAACTATTCTGCTCTTCACATTCACTCAGTAGTTGTCTCAGTAAAACACAATTGTCTTCGGTATCCTTAAGCTTTCTAACCAGATTCCCAATCACACTCGATGCTGCTGCAGGCAGTGGTCCACCATCAAACCACCGAAAGTAGTCGCACCCACCACTTGACTGCATTATTTAACAAAACCCAAGAAAAAATCACTACACTAACAAATAATCAAAAACAAAAACGAAAATAGTCGCACCCACCAGTTGACTGCATTATTTAACAAAACCCAAGAAAAAATCACTACACTAACAAATAATCAAAAACAAAAACAAAACTATAATGTATGAGTAACTCACCTTTGGAGTTTTACAACTCCAAAATCTGCGTCCAGGGTTTGTATTAGTGCGCGATGTCCTCAGCTTCGTACTTTTGCCGCAGAAACAGATATCGGCTTCTACGTTGGAGCTGGACGAATCTTCACTCATGATTGTCTTTGAGTTGTTTGATTTTTCAGCTGGTGAAAGAGGGGTCGTGAAAGAGAAGGTTTTGAAGAATTGGGTGGGTTAGGTTAGAAATTGGGGGAAATTATTGGGGTTCTCTAGAAATTGTTTGGGGAATCGTTAAATCAGCTTTTATATATTTGGGGATTTGTTTTAAAATATTAAAGTTAATGGAGATTTAAGTGAGGCGGGAAATTTGGGCTCCAATTTCCGCTCAAACTTTTTGACTTTTACCTAAGCCGCGTGACCAAGGGCGTGACGTGTTCCGTGTTTGGGTTCGGGGTTTGGGGATTTGGGGTTGGGGGTTTGGGTATAGGGATAATCGACATATAGTAGTCGATAATCAACTTTGTATCTTGAAAATTAACATATTGAATTATTCTCGAATCCAAGAATAGAAATTAGTAGGCATAACAAGAATAGACATAATAGGCTTATGTATACATGAGATTTCCCTTGTAGGCATCAATGAGTTGTTATAATGTACTAAATTGGTCAATAATACTCAAATGGGGTCCATATACCATCACATATGGTGTAACAAGACATATGAGTCATGACACTAAGGCATTGCTTAACAAGAATAGACATAGTAGGCTTATGTATACATGAGATTTTCCCTTGTAGGCATCAATGAGTTGTTATAATGTACTAAATTGGTCAATAATACTCAAATGGGGTCCATATACCATCACATATGGTGTAACAAGACATATGAGTCATGACACTAAGGCATTGCTTAACAAGAATAGACATAGTAGGCTTATGTATACATGAGATTTTCCCTTGTAGGCATCAATGAGTTGTTATAATGTACTAAATTGGTCAATAATACTCAAATGGGGTCCATATACCATCACATATGGTGTAACAAGACATATGAGTCATGACACTAAGGCATTGCTTAACAAGAATAGACATAGTAGGCTTATGTATACATGAGATTTTCCCTTGTAGGCATCAATGAGTTGTTATAATGTACTAAATTGGTCAATAATACTCAAATGGGGTCCATATACCATCACATATGGTGTAACAAGACATATGAGTCATGACACTAAGGCATTGCTTAACAAGAATAGACATAGTAAGCTTATGTATACATGAGATTTTCCCTTGTAGGCATCAATGAGTTGTTATAATGTACTAAATTGGTCAATAATACTCAAATGGGGTCCATATACCATCACATATGGTGTAACAAGACATTTTAGTCATGATTTTTTTGATTTTATTTGAAATTACACTAGGTCGATAATCAACCCTTTCGGGGTTGATTTGGTTAATAGTCGATTACCTTTGTCCATTCAACTCCCGACTTCAGAAAATCCTGCCATTACTTAAATATTTTTCGTATTACTTAATATTTATTTTATTTACATTTTCCAGTAAATATTATTATCGTAATTTATTACTTTACTTTTATCTTTTTCTATTTATATTTTTGTTTTTGGTCATTTTCTGATTATTTCCATTTTTGCGAACCTATCTATCGATTTATCTACTTGGTGTTGGTTGATTATAAACCAAAATGGAGTATGGACAGTTCATCAAGAATACGCAAAAAAAATGGGGGAGCGGGAAACTGAACGAGAAATTAAATGCACAATCATAGTTAATAATAACCCAGGGGGCTTTTCATATATAATATTTTTAAAGAAAATAGCAATCATAATGAAAACTCTTTTCTTTTTACATTCAAAAATTAAAAAAAAAAAAAAAACTAATTATTACGAGGGGAGGGGGGAGGGGTGATGTAGTTGTCCAGATCCTCCCCTGCTCGTTCCATGAGCACCCTCAACATCCTAGCAGTACGGCGGATGTTCATCTACTGCCTCCTGCGATCTTCACACAGGAGGCGGATAAGCCTGTCTATGTCAGCACGGATCAGCAGCACCTCTGGGTCGTTGTTCCTGAGAGTGACATTGCCATTGTTGTTGTTTCTGGTGGCACTTCCTGGAGCTCTTGCCATTATAAGATGTTTCTGATTCTTGAGTTGTGGATTGTTGGATCTAATGCCTCTATTTATAGGCTCCAAATCGATGCAACCTTTGGTGTTCCCAGAAAAAGAAAAGTCTTATCGTTTCAAGTGGCAATTATGAACTGCCACTTCGTTTAACCCAATTCCGGCTGCTTTCAATGACGGGGCGCACGCGTCTATTAAATGAGTTCAATCACTTTATCAACTGCATTGGGTCTATTAATCGAAATTGTAAATACTCAACTGGTTGTAAGCATGTCCAGCATTTGCTGAACTCAAATATGAAGAACTTCTTATACAAGACACTTAAAATAGAAATAAAATACAGTAACGAAACTATTACAATCAGTTCAAATTGTTCCAACAAATAACACAGTACCAAATTAAGACAACCACATCTAACACTACTTAAACACACCAAATATGAAGAACTTAAGCTAATACACCAAATCAAAATTGCAAGGTTGATTATCAACCTCGTACCAAAGCAGGGCAGGTTGTCCTCTTATGGCCACTTCTCTTGCAGTTTGAACATCTATTTTGCCTCTTCCTTGAGAAAAAAGTTTCACCAACTGAGGGAAAACGATTAATTCTCCTTCTACCCTTTTTGGGATCGACCATCGGCGGAAGAATTCTTCTATGAACTACCTCTGGAGGAACCATCCATTCTTGCTCCGGTGGCATTGGATAAACATTTTCTTCATACGCACACATGTAAGTCTGAAGCCTATAAAATGGACAAGTGTAATGGTACGCGCTAGCACCATATTCATCTCCATACCTTATCCTCAACACTGCAAACGCATGCTTGCATGGTATCTTGTCCAGGTCAAACTCCCTGCATGTACACGTTCTGAAATGAAGATTGACAGTGTGGGATAGGCCATCTCCAACCACAGTGTACTTCGGTACTTCCACGCTCCCGCCTACATGATAAGCAATCAATTTGTTTCCTTCAAGCATATTCTGATTCAATTTTGTTTCAGCACTGGGCACCAAAATGGTGTTGTGTTTCTTCATCTCCTCACGCCTCTCATTGAACTTGTCAGTAAACCTGCGAGTAATAGCATTGCACAGTCCCAGGATGGGGTATTCTCTCTCGTCCTTGAACATTGCGTTGAGGGACTCGGAAAGGTTTGTCGTCATTACATCATACCTGTTTCCTCGAAAAAAATGCTCTCGTCCACTTATGGAAGCCCACTTCATCCTTAAGACAAGCAGCTGCAGCAGGGCATTTTGACGCGAGCTGGTTAAAAGCATCGTTGAACACTTCAAAACGGTACGCCTTCGCAGCGGTGTAATAATCCTTCAAAAATGATCCACACTTGAACCTTACGCGCATGTTCTCAGCAAGGTGCTTGGTGCAACAGCCATTAGATGCTAAGGTATACACCCTTCTAATCCCATTTGCTATGGCCTTGGCGCGATCGGAAATTATGCACAGGTCCGGTGTATTGGGGACTACGTGAGCCAGCTGTTCAAAAAAGAATAGCCATGAGCTATCGCACTCCTTGTCTACCACACAGAAAACCAATGGATAAATGTGGTTCTCCGTGTCCTGCGCGACAGCCGTCAATAAAACACCGCCGTAGGTGGACGATAAATGTGTCCCATCGACTGATATCACCTTCCTCATATATGTAAACCCTCTAACCCAAGCTCCGTAAGCTACAAAAAAATACTTGAACCTCCCCTGTTCATCAACCCTTAACCCAGTCTTGCTGCCAGGATTTAGGCTTTCCAACACAAAACTGTACGCATCTAAAATTGCGTAACTGTGCTCCGGACTGCCCCTAACTAAATCCTTTGCAATTTCTCTTCCTTTCCAGCACTTCCAATAACTTACCTTACTATTCAGTTGTTGATCCAAAGCGCTCTTGATATCTTTTGTCGTCAACCCTTTGCCTTCAATAAACCTGTTCTTGAAATATTCTCCGATGACATCCGCTGAAGCATGTGGATGATGGCTTGGTAGATGTTGCACCCCACATGTGTGCTCTTTAAAGTATTTGGTGATCACAAACCTGTTGGAATTAACATACTTCATGGCGCGCACCATCCACCTGCAGCGCGCTTCTACACATGCCACGACATACAGGGATTTAGTACTCTTCTTTGTTTTGAATGTGAATGGCTTCTTCATTGAACCCATCTTCAAAGCCACAACCAGGCTCTTCTTAGAATTTAAAGTTATAAGGAAGTGTACAATGGTATGTATTTTAATACAATTTCCTTATTTATGATCACTAATCTTCCTTGTATGTCTATTGTGAAAACTTTTCCTTATTATTTACAACTGGAAATTGCCTCCCCTTTAATCGAGGACTGAATGTTATCCTTAATTTTGGACAATCAAATATTGCATTTTTCCTTTATAAAAGAGCTTGTATCTTTTGTGCCTTGATTGGAGGATACAATACTCCTCAGTTCCTAAATTTGTGAACTTCCAAGACCTCTCTTTAACTATAAATACTAGCTCTTATGCACACTTTAGGATCATCTTGGATACACCTCTGGACCTCTCACACACTGATACATAATTCAGCACCTTTGAAAATACCTTTACAGGCTGAATACATAAACAATACACTACCCTACTCTTTTCTTCTCATTCTTTACAATCTATACACCGAAATATAGGGCTGAAAACCACCTCCAGCACCTTCCATGCACTTTTTCTTCCTTGCTTTAATCCTGGAAAGCCTCTTTCTGCACTTCTCCCCTCTCCTCTAAAAAGCATAAGGGCTGCCTGATCTTTCTCTATTTTGTTTTGCTGGTTGATAACTAAGAGAGTGAAATCTGCTTCTTTCAAGTGCCATTATTGCATACTCTGTCCCTTGTCGTTTATATTACTGCCTGCACCTTCTTTGCGTACTGTTACGAATTGCTATCAAGGTTAGTTCTCTATTAAGTGCTAATTGTACGATTGCATGCACCTCTGGTAAGTAAAAAGTTAGTCTTGGTTGGTCGCTCTTTATCTGTATTGCCCTTGGCAGGCTGCCCTTTATTGCTTTGTGTGTATGTCCTTGTTTGGGTAAGTTAGGGCCACCCTCTAACCTTTTATTGCAGTTTATAGGATAGCCAAAGAGTTAATCCTTCCTAGTAATCTCTATGCAGGTTGTCAAAAGCTGGTATAAATATGGGACAAAGGCCCTTCTTCTTATCTTTATTTCTTATTCTTGTGATGTATTATTATAATTAGGATTGAATATTTGAAATCAGGTATTTTTTAGGGCTAGTGATAGTTTGTATAAGTATCATAAGGTGCTTTTATTCGTGTAGGACGGGTACTGTGTGATGTACATTGTCAAAAGAAATGACATTGGCTAACAAGGGCCATCTCTAACCTTTTTATTTATTTTTATGTGTTAAAATCGTAGCATGAGTTGAAAATTAGTTTACTTGTGCAAATGATTTTTTGGAAATTACAACGGTATGTGGACAGTTTAAAACTGAAATTTTAATGTCAATTTAGACTTTTTATGCAATTTATTAAACTCTGTAATTGGATCATTTTCGAAAATAGGGCTAAAATTGCAATAAAGGCTGAAAACTGGCTTATTTGTGCAAAATAATTTTTTGGAAAATTGCAGCAGTGTCGAGAATGTTTTAAACTGAAAGTTTAATATTTATCTAGACCATTTTTGCAATTTAAAAGTACTAGAATTAGACTATATCAGCTAATAGGCTAAAAATGCAAAAGTGTATGAAATCGAATCATTTCCGCAATTGTTTTATGCTGAAATGCTCTAAGCACGTAACTGTTTTATCCTTTTAGAAGTGGCTAGAACTGAAATTAGCCTATTTTTGCAAATCTGAACATACCTTGTTAATCTCTATTACATTTCACTTGTTTTAATTTGGAGGCCTACTTTTAAAGTTTTCGAAGTTATTTTGCTTACATGATATTATTTGACTTGAGTGATTTGCATGACCGTACTCTTTATGTGACAACTAGAAGAGTCTAGATTGGGGTATTAACACATTTAGGAAGTCTTAATATTTTACATTTATATTAGTAGTCTCAATGGTCTCCGAGACATTAATTGGGACGCTAGCAGACTTTTAGGACGTTTAAAATATTAGCTAACGCTTTAGTTAAAAACCTAAAGAGGGTATGGGGGTTAAGGGTAATTTAAGCCCCTCAGATATGATGGAAACTACCCGAGCGATATTTGATAGTGGATTCTGAAACTATCGTCCCTTACGAAAGCCGGGTTCTGATCCGAATAGGATAATAAAACTTAGGATTATTAGTTAGCTATTTATTATTTCGTGGCTATTTGTACAATATGATTAGCATTTTAAATTGTTTATGCAAATACCTTAAACTACCTATTTACTTATTTTGCACCCCATATATCTTTTGTTTATTTTATTTAGATTTTGTCCTTTTATAAGCAATATGTTAAACCCAATATAGAAATCGGTCGGGAACCATGTTTAGTGGAACCTAGGAGGTGCCTAACCCCTTCCTTCTAGGTCATTTCGAACACTTATCCGAATCTCTGACTGATAGACCAACTCAGAGTTAATTCTTTAAATGGAATTAGAAATTAATAGGTGACTTAATACGCCTAGGAAATTTATTCGGTGGCGACCCCAAAACTCTAACTCCAAACGAGTTTACCCAGTCAAATCCGAAACTCGACTCGCCCGGAGTTGAGTCCAAAATCGGGTATGATAGAATGACAACTCCGCTGGGGATTAAATGTTCTAACCATTACGATTTTTGTATTGGGTTTATTATTGCTTTTATTATTCAATACTAACGTTTTCTTTTTGCAGGTGGGTAGCCTTTTATATTTTTGTAATTTTTGATAATATGATATTTAGTATATTATTGTACTATTTGTTGTATTTCGTTCATACTCATCCACTCCTGAAAAATTGACACTTGTACACACACAAACGATTACGTGGATCTCACGATCGTTTCACTCTCAAAAAAACCCTTTAGGAAGAACGGTTAGAATCTAGTTGGTCCGTGGTACATCCAACAATTCTAAACGTTCCCACCCCTTGGTTGTCCGCCTTGGGGAACCATTCTAGATTAGCCAACTCTTAATGAAGACTCTTTTTAGGGGTCATTCATCATGTCATGTCATATCTAGGACCATTTTGACTTCGGCTCATGTCTAAGTCTACTAGTTCACCATATTTGAATGAACCGAACGGGTTTTCGACCCTAAGGAACATTTAAATGTGCTACGTGTGCATCTATTTAAAGTTGAATATATCTAATGTAGACTATTTATTTTCAAAAGTGTGGATCATCCAATTATTTATTTTTGTTGGAGGATGTCAGAAGCCACGAAGATTTTGAAGATCAAATAAAATAAACTTTAAATTGAGTCTTCTACTTTTGTGTAACAAAATCAATTATTTATTTCTATAAATGGAAATTGTTATAGAAATCAATTATTTATTTCTATCTACGTATGAATTTTTCTTTATTCATACAAAACCAACTATTTTATAAAATTATTTTCGGGTTTTGAACGAAATTAATTTTTCTATTTTTATGAAAACCAAATCATAGACTTTACACTAATTTCTTCTACTTTTAATGTAGCGAGATCAATTAGTATTTCTATTTACCCAAAGATGTTATTCTACATTTATACAATAAAATCAATTATTTTTTTCTACTAATTTTAGGATTATGAGAACAAATGGATGACGTACGATACACGTTCAATTTTAAATATCATACTCAAACATAGGAAGACTTAACATCCTTGGCATGTTAAAAGTCTATTAGCCAACTTCGTCCAAATGACGCCTATAATGCATATTATGTGTGTTGATCTTGTTAGGCCTAACCTCCGGCACATGAGAGGTCCCTTGCATTATAAGGAGTGATATGTTTTGCATTTGGTAATTATTACCTCGACACTAATTTATTGATTTCATGTTTAAGTTTTACTCCCACTCCTGAGATTGACTTGTGCATTCTGACCGAGCATCAGTACCGGACGAGAGCCAAGGGACCCGTTACAACTCCTCCCCCCTCACAAACTAGAAGAAGAGGAAAGCAAAACATCATGTCTGAGTTGAATAATGCTGCTCTTAGTGACGATAACATCGGGAATAATGGAACACCCCACAAACTTGTCTTGGTTGGGTATGATGAACATGTTGCTACTTTAGAGAAAAGAATTAAAGAACTGGAAGAGAAACTTACAATGGCCAGTTTACCCGTTGGTAACTCCGCCTATTCAAGGGAATCAGTCGATCCAAGTGGGTCAGCCCGCCCTAATGGAAAAGACCTTACACACCCAACTGATCCACCTGCTACATACCAAACAGTACCACCAGCCACATACCAAACAGCACCATCAGCCACATACCAAATGGCACCACCTGCTACTTACCAAACAACACAACCAGCTCCTTACCAAACAGCACCACCTGCTACCTACCAAAGCGCACCAACCGCCACATATCAAGCACCGCCTCCCTATCAAGCACCACCATCTACTTATCAAGCACCACCTTCTGCATACCCTACTTACCCAAACACAATCCTACCTCACACTAATATCACAAATCTGCAACCTTACAATCCTATGTTCACTGTTAAAGCTAAACAACTCACTTCACCCGTCAAAGACCATCAAAAACTATGAATGGGTGGAGGATGAAACCAATGATGATTGGACAAAAGAGAAAGTTTGTAAGCTAGAGGCAGCCTTTAAGAAGTTCGAGTTAGGAAAAACTACTAAAGGGTTAGCTTATGAATATTTGTGTATCTATCCTACTTTGAAATTACCTGACAGATACAAGATACCAAAGTTCGACTTGTTCAATGGCACTGGCGGTCTTATGTCACATCTGAGAACATATTGTGACAAGTTGATTGGAGCAGGGGAAGATGAGAAAGTACGAGTAAAGCTATTCAGTCGAAGCCTGACTGGAGATGCTTTAAGTTGGTTTTCTAAATAAAAACCAGGCACATGGCTCGGTTGGGAAGATATGGCAGCGGACTTTGTAGAAACATTTGGGTACAACACCGAAATGGTACCGGATCGCTTCTATTTAGAAAAGTTGAAAAAGAAAGCCACAGAGACATTCAGGGAATATGCTATTAGGTGGAGAGCAGAAGCTGCCAAGGTGCAACCCGCCATGAGCGAGAAAGAAATAGTCAACATATTCATTCGCGTACAAGAGGATGTATATTACGACAAATTGTTGCATATGAAGAACCAAAAGTTTACAGATGTAGTGTTGATGGGAGATGACATAGAAGAAGGGTTGAAAAATGGAAAGATTATTAGCTTAGCTGCACTACAAGCTGCTAATAAGGCTATCCAGGCTGGAAATGTGAGTCTCTACAAAAAGAAGAAGGATGAAGTCTCTTTTGCTGCAAATATTCAAGACCCCGCTCCCAACCACTATTATCAAACACCACCACCATTCCATCCCTACCCTTATACACCATCTGAAAAATCCGTTTACAACGCTCAACCCACTCGGCCGATATTCCAGACCCTAGCACCAAGCCGTCCATCATACCAGGAAAATACTCAAACCAGCTATCGAAATGCATCACCATACTCTCCTAGGCCTCGCCCTGAGGTAAACAAAAGACCCAAAAGAAACTACACTGCATTAGCTGAATCCCGCACCCAATTGTTCGAGAGGTTGAGAGCTGCTGGGCTTACTGTCCCAATACCTCAATAGGTGCCAGACAATCCTTCACCACACTTTGATTACAGCAAGAGGTGTACATACTACTCAGGTGGACCGGGGCATGAGAAAGAGAGATGTTTTGCATTAAAAGATAAGATTCAAGACCTAATAGATGAAAAGGTCATTCATTTGAAGACGCCAAATGTGAACAATAACCCACTCCCCAATCATGGAAATGAGAAGGTGAATATGATTGACTTTGGCGAAGAATACAACCTAGAATGTACAATCATAAAAGAGAAAACAGTGTTCGATGAATACAAGTTTGGCATGGGGTACATCCTGGTTTGCAAAAGGAGAGAACACTACAAGAGATTATCATTCACTAGAGCAAATTATTCCAACTCTGTAACAGGCATCCATCCTCTCAAGCTACATGAAAACTCTCGAGGGAGGAGGAATTTCCAAAGGAGTTCATGATGTAGAAGATGAGTTGACCGGTCTGAAGGAGCTATTCATAGAAGAATATGATGCAGTCACCGAAAAGCATACTGAGGCCCTGAACATCCTGGAAGCTAAAACTCGATTTATGCCAAACAACTGAACCTACAGCACATTTCGAAGATGCCGAGAACCTTAGTGGAGCTGGGGCAATAGTTGTTTTCCTAAATAAAACACGACTCCGAGTCGTTAGCTTTTGCTTTCTTTTATTTTTCAACTTTGTTTCATCGTCGTTTCCTTTTGAAGACTGTTTCTCAAGTCAAATAATAAAAGCATTCCCTCTTTTTATGCATCATTCATTTTCTGCAAAATCATTTTAATTCCATTGAATCTATGACTGCGATGCGAGAAAGCAATCCAAAACGACGAGTACAAACCAGGCTATAGTAGAAGACATTTTAAGGAACTTCATGAAGACCTTATAGCAGACAACTAAGACAAGAGCACATTTTAGGAAGATGACTTACAATTCAAGGGGAAATAGTAGAAATACATATAAGGAGCATAATTAGACAATCCCAAGCGGACCAAAAGCATACTCGAGTAAGTGACGCTTATGGAGAGCAAAGAATGAGCACAAAAAGCAATAGAATGACAAAGGCATTTACCAAGAAAGTTAGAGGAAGACGGTTGATCCTATAATAGAATTTTCTAAATCGAGACAAAACTCAGATACAATCAAGAGAAACTACAAATCAAGCTACATTTATCTTTAATGGACTTGAACTACGTAGCGACCTGATTCCTAAAACGGGATACATAGGCAGCCTACTCAAGATTCGGTCACATCATAAGAGAATTTTATTAAACACATAGGCAGAATTTTTTGACGGAAATTTTTTGAGTTTTCCTCAAAAAATTCAAAGAGTACATTATAACACACTGGGGCAGAATTTTTGAGGGACCTTAAAAATTCAAGGAAAATACAAGCAGCACACTGGGGCAGAAATTTTGAGCTTCCCTCAAAATTTCAAGATGAAAGATCTTTGAACAACAAATGGATATAGAGGAGATTATGTCCAAACATGCATCGTAGTCTATGATACAATGGAATAAATTTACATTACTCTTTATACATTATTTTTCTCAAAACACATGCATATTCCCTTTTGTTCTCCCTTTTTGCCCACAGCTCGACTAAGGTTTGACGCTTGAAAAGAGGGATATGGCAAGAAGACAATTATACAAGATGCAGCAGCAGTGTACAGTACAATGAATGTGCAAGTCAACCTCCACCCAAAAACTCACAAATTTTATTTGATCGCATGTTTACACAGGTACCGAGTATACCTAACAACTCTCGCAATGCGAAACATGACATCATTTTGACATATATAGAATCCATGTTGGGGGATACATAGGGTCCGCATCGGTGGGCATGACAAGCATAGAATCCATGTTAGTGGATACATAGGGTCCGCGTCGGTGGGCATGACATGCATAGAATCCATGTCGGTGGATACAAAGGGTCCGCGTCGGTGGACATGACATCATTTTGACATATATAGAATCCATGTCGGTGGATATATAGGGTCTGCATTGGTGGGCATGACATGCGTAGAATCCATGTCGGTGGATATATAGGGTCCGCATCGGTGGGCATGACATACATAGAATCCATGTCGGTGGATATATAGGGTCCGCATCGGTGGGCATGACAAGCATAGAATCCATGTCGGTGGATATGTAGGGTCCGCGTCGGTGGGCATGACAAGCATAGATCCATGTCGGTGGATACGTAGGGTCCGCGTCAGTGGGCATGACATGCATAGAATCCATGTCGGTGGATATATAGGGTCCGCATCGGTGGACATAATATCATTTTGACATATACAGAATCCATGTCGGTGGATATATAGGGTCCGGATCGGTGGGCATGACATGCATAGAATCCATGTCGGTGGAAATATAGGGTCTGCAGCGGTGGACATCATATCGTTTGAAGGAGAATAGAATCTGCATCGGCAGATATATAGGGTTCTTAGTGGTGAAAATGACAACAATTTGCAGCAGAGTAAGGTCCGCATCGGTGGGCACAGCAGTGGAAAATACTTGGATGAGACATCAATCAAGCAATCATAAGACAAAACAACCACTCGGCTCAAGAAGGAAGTTTACTTTACCTTTATCTTTATATTTATTGCATTTATCATGATTTTGCTGCATGGTACTCCCCGATCTCTCGACAAATCCCTGTGCCATACTCTCACGCCTACTCCCAAAATCACGGCAAATTAGGCAACCACAAAACCTCGAACGCACACAAAGCAAAGCCTAACCCTACAGAAGATGCCTGTTGCTACACCTGCGAGCTACATATTTTTCCGAGTTCCAAGCTACAAGTCCATACTCGTACTTGTGATCTGCCTAATCTCCCTTTGCCGATTGGGTGTCAGCTTCGTGTTCCCTCCTAATTCGTGCCCATCTGCATCAATCGTGCGTATTTTCGTACTTAATTGTGCCCGTCTGCTTGAATTGTGCGCATTCATAAAACTTGCTCCCCAAATGTTTCCCAGCTCAGTCAAGGAAATATTGAAGGAGAGACTGCTTATTTATCGAGATGAAGTGGAAACTATGTACATATAAACTCCTCTTTATGGGTGTGTCGTGCACCACATCTTCATAACTAGAATGATTCTAAGCCTCTTTTCCCACGCTCGATTTATCGATGTTATTTCATCTCCGACAATATCTTTGCTTTATTCTTCATTCATCTTTCTAAAAGGCAAACCATACACGAATCTAAACTTTACATACTTGGATAAGTTTAGTCTTTACATCCAAAATCGTGCGTCATAAACATATCACACAGGCAACATGTCGTTCTAGAACTACACATGGCCTGATTCTCGTGAAACCCGAGATATGCAGGCAACTCAGAGACCGGGTTCGGCCAAAAACATCCCAAAACTCCCATTTTTCCCCTTTCAATCTTTTTGCCTACCAGTCGTGACAAAATTGGCTATTCCGTCAACTATCTTTGCCCGAAGACTCTTTCATCATCCCCGGGCAAAGAGGAGCAACTGTTGACACCCAATTTTGTCCCTCCGTTTTTCACAATTTAGCTATATTTAACTAAAATCGATAATAGTGATTTTTCAAACAAAATAGCATTAGACAACCTGCATCTATGTGCGTGATATTATTATTAATCCTCTATTTATATTATTCCTTACTTAATTGTGACTATATTACGTAATTACATTCATTTAGGCTATTTTCTAAAATTACATATTCTATTTGCACAATTTAATGCATTACGACATCATTTATATAATTATTTGTGGCTATTTATATGTAACTAGTATTATTTGTGGTCATCTTTATTTATTTATAGTTAAATACATTTATTTGTAATTATTTACAAAATTTTCTATTTTTATACTAATTATTTATATTTACAAGTATTTTAATTAAAAACTAGCCAAGTTGTTAATTTACAGCTCATTCCCGTTACATTTAGTCCACATCGTCACTCTTTGTCCACGTGTATACCACATAAGCAACCAGCTCATCTATACGCACACACTAGGCACCCGTGTACAACTCGCTCCAGCACATGGTACAACCCCCAAAGCACATTGTCATAACACCTCCACAACACAGAGCTATATACGTGTAGATGCACTCATCCTCAATACGCCTACGTGGCATAATCTAAGCCCTTTATATCCCTTATCAAATGGCTAGAAATAAACCTTGCTTCTAAATATCTATACCCCCTCCACCTACCAAATAAACCCTAAACACTTTCCCCTCTCTCTTCTTTACATAAACCAGTCATCGACCCCACAAACTCTCTCCTCCCCTGCACTAAATCATGTCCAGATTCAGCCTGTCGACGTCTTTTCCATCTCCACCGTGACCCCCTCCTCCTTCCTATCTCTGATTACACGGGGACAAATCTCCCTCTCCCACTCTCTTTGCCTCGTGGAATCCGGAATAGGAACAAGGAATCGGGCACCAAATCAAGAGGGATTTGTACCAAATCAGGGTGGATATAACACACAAGGCAAGTAATTAACCATTCAAATATGAAATGTTGAAAACGAACAAGAACTGAATCGGGTCAGTCTTGATCCAACCCGACGCCAAAATGGGTAACGTCTTTCCCTTTTTCTGTTTTGTTTTATTTTCGCTTTTCGTATTCTGAAATTATGAATCACATGCCTATCTTTGTTCCACGATTATATGCTCAAATTCTTGAAGTTAATTAAATATGAGAAAGCAAATAGTTTTAAATTATGTCTATTGTGAAAACTTTTCCTTATTATTTACAACTGGAAATGGTCTCCCCTTTAATCGAGGACTGAATGTTATCCTTAATTTTGGGCAATCAAATATTGCATTTCCTTTATCATAGAGCTTGTATCTTTTGTGCCTTGATTGGAGGATAAATTACTCCTCAGTTCCTGAATTTTTGAACTGCCAAGACCTCTCTTTAACTATAAATACTAGCTCTTATGCACACTTTAGGATCATATTGGATACACCTCTGCACCTCTCACACACTGATACATACTTCAGCACCTTTGAAAACACCTTTACAGGCTGAATACATAAACAATACACTACCCTACTCTTTTCTTCTCTTTTTTTACAATCTATACACTAAAATACAGGGCTGAAAACCACTTCCAGCACCTCCCATGCACTTTTCTTCCTTGCTTTACACCTGGAAGGCCTCTTTCTGCACTTCTCCCCTCTGCATTAAAAAGCACAAGGGCTGCCTGATCTTTCTCTATTTTGTCTTGTTGGTTGATAACTAAGAGAGTGAAGTCTGCTTGTTTCAATTGCCATTATTGCATACTCTGTCCCTGGTCGTTTATGTTACTGCCTGCACCTTCTTTGTGTACTGTTACGAATTGCTATCAAGGTTAGTTCGCTGTTAAGTGCTAATTGTAGGGTTGCATGCACCTCTTGTAAGTGAAAAGTTAGTCTGGGTTGGTCGCTCTTTATTTGTATTGCCCTTGGCAGGCTGCCCTTTATTGCTTTGTGTGTATGTCCTTGTTTGGGTAAGTTAGGGCCACCCTCTAACCCTTTAATTGCAGTTTATAGGATAGCTAAAGAGCTATGCCTTCCTAGTAATCTATATGCAGGTTGTCAAAAGCTGGAATAAATATGGGACAAAGGCCCTTTTTTCTCCTCTTTATTTCTTATTCTTGTGATGTATTATTATAATTAGGATTGAATATTGAAATCATGTATTTGTTAGGGCTCGTGATAATTTGTATAAGCATCATAAGGTGCTTTTATTCGTGTAGGACAGGTACTTTGTGATGTACATTGTCAAAAGCAATGACATTGGCTAACAGGAGCCATCTCTAACCTTTTTATTTATTTTTATGTGTTAAAATCGTAGCATGAGTTGAAAATAGGTTTACTTGTGCACATGATTTTCCAGAAATTACAACGGTATGTGGACATTTTAAAACTGAAAGTTTAATGTCAATTTAGACTTTTTATGCAATTTATTAAACTATGTTATTGGATCATTTTCGGAAATAGGGCTAAAATCGCAGTAAAGGCTGAAAACTGGCCAATTTGTGCAAAATAATTTTCTGAAAAATTGCAGGAGTGTCGAGAATGTTTTAAACTGAAAGTTTAATATTTATCTAGACCATTTGTGCAGTTTAAAAGTACTAGAATTAGACTATATCAGTTAATAGGCTAAAAATACAAAACTATATGAAACAGGATCATTTCCGCAATTGTTATATTCTGAAATGCTCTAAGTACGTAACTGTTTTATCCTTTTAGAAGTGGCTAGGACTGAAATTAGCCTATTTCTGCAAATCTGAACATAACTTGTTAATCTCTATTACATTTCACTTGTTTTAATTTGGAGGCCTACTTTTAAAGTTTTCAAAGTTATTTTGCTTACATGATATTATTTGACTTGTGTGATTTGCATGACCGTACTCTTTATGTGATGACTAGAAGAGTCTAGATTGGGGCATTAACACATTTAGGGAGTCTAAATATTTTACATTTATATTAGTAGTCTCAATGGCCTCCGAGACATTAAGTAGGACGCTAGCAGACCTTTAGGACGTTTAAAATATTAGCCAACGCTTTAGTTAAAAACTTAAAGAGGGCATGGGGATTAAGGGTAATTTAAGCCCCTCAGATATGATGGAAACTACCCTAGCTATATTTGATAGTGGATTCTGAAACTATCGTCCCTTAAGAAAGTCTGTTTCTGATCCGAATAGGATAATAAAACCTAGGGTTATTAGTTAGCTATTTATTATTTCGTGGCTATTTGTACAATATGATTATCATTTTAAATTGTTTATGCGAATACCTTAAACTACCTATTTACTTATTTTGCACCCCATATCTCTTTTGTTTATTTTATTTAGATTTTGTCCTTTTATAAGCAATATTTTAAATCCAATATAGAAATCGGCCGGGAACCACATTTAATGGAACCTAAGAAGTGCCTAACCCCTTCCTTCTAGGTTATTTCAAACACTTACCCGAATCTCTGACTCGGAGAACTCGGAGTTAATTCTTTAAATGGAATTAGAAATTAATAGGTGACCTAATACGCCTAGAAAATTTATTAGGTGGCGACTCCAAGACTCTAACTCCAAATGAGTTTACCCAGTCAAATCTAAAACCCGACTCACCCCGAGTTGAGTCCAAAATCGGGTATAACACCGCCTCCATCAAATCCCAATCACTATTGTCGAAATTAGCCTCCTCTTATGATGTTTCCATAGGTATGTCTTCTAATTGTTGCGCATAAGATGGAATATCAACGACAACACCAGGTACATCTTCTCTTGTAAATCTAACTTCAACATGAGGTACTCTATTTGATGAAGTATTAGTGTCTTCATTAGCCTCCATCTAGTATGTTTCTCCAACATTAGGACAATTCTCCTCCTCCAAATCATACAAGTCAACAGGGACTTTATTCATCGCATATAAAACATCTTTCTCAATTGGATCCTCCACATAAAAAATTTGATGCACTTGAGACGCTAAAACAAAAGGGTCTTCTGTACTGCATAATCTGTTGAAGTAAACTCATGTTAACCCAAATTCATCAATTTCATTACGAAACCAATCAAATCTTAATAGTACATCACTAAAAAAAATCCAATAATCAATTTCAATGATATCTTGAATAGCTCCATGATAAATAACCTCTCCATTAATAGGATTTTGGTCCCTAGAACTAGCAAAACTATCAGTTGTTGCTGTTAAGATCACTCCACTTGTTAGCTTGGATAAGCTTGAAGTTTTGATTGATGACTAAGGAACAGATCTAAGGACATGTTTTTTTGAATCACTGCAGCTGAATAAATAATTCATGCAAAATCATTTAAGCGAGAATATAAATCATTATCCTAAAACTAATGTTTATCTTGATAATTATGCAGGACTACACGAGATATGAAAATATTGCATAAGAGTGGATAAGAGCTAAGGGATTTCGGGTAACCAAGGAGAGAGTTCAATTAGGACTCAAACTCTTGGAAGCTTTGGAGTTCTAATTGTTCAAGACTTCTCGTGTTTTGGAAGCTATAAAAGCAGAAGCATTTCAGCTGTTGAAGTGTGCACAAATACAGAGAGAATTGAGCCATAGCATTCAAAGAGTCTTTATCTTATTTGTGTAATCATTAAGCTATAGGGAACTAAGTAAAGAACCTGTTCCTTAGATTGAGTCTTGTCAAAGTTCAGTCTTAGTTCATCTGTAGTAGGTACTATCGAGTTGTGTCATTTTAATTCAAGTCGTGTACTTGAAGAAACTTCACTGATCGTAAAAAAGGTCACTAGAGGATTAGAGTTAGTCCTAGGTTAGCAAGAAGGTGGTCTTGTAACCAAGTGAGGCTTTTACATAGTGAAGTTGAAATCCTACTTGGAAGAGTAGGTCGGGGTTTTTTTGTCCCTAGTTAATGGGTTTTTTCTACGCTAATATCAAGTGTTAATTTACTTACAGTTTTAATTCCGCATATAATAAAGTAAAGGAACACATTGAAGAAACTGGTCCTTAAAATAGTAAGTGGTGTTTCTTGGGAAATAACAAATTGTATCAGAGCGGGTTATCCTTGAAATGGCAAACACCTAGGATTAGAATGAGTACATCACAAGAGAATGGTGAGGGTCAGTCTACTGTTAGGGCACCTTTGTTCAATGGAAAATACTACTCATGGTAGAAGGAAAGGAGGAGAGATCATCTTCAAGCGGAGGACTAGGAGCTGTGGGACATAGTTACTGAAGGTCCCATGATTCCAATGAAGAAAGATGCTGATGGAAATGATGTTCCCAAAACCAGAAGGGAATGCAATGCTGAAGAATTAAGGCAATGGGAAAAGAATTCCAAAGCAAGGAAGTGGCTTGTCTGTGGACTCAGCCCTGATGAGTGCACTAGAATTAGAGGGTATACCACTGTAAAGGACATTTGGGATGCTCTATATGTTGCTCATGAAGGGAAAAGTCAGGTTAAGGGATCTAGAGGTACACTTCTTCTTGCTGAATATGAAAGTTTTAAATGAAAGAAGAAGAATCAATTTCTAAAATGTACACTAGGTTTAATGTTATTTCATCTGAACTTATCTCTTTGGGAAGGGTTTTAACTGTTGAAGATAGAGTTGAAAAAATCTTAACTAGAGTTCTTCCAGATTCTTGGGAGATTAAGGCTTGTTCCATCATAGAAAGCAATGATCTTACCACTTTATCCTTAGATGAACTTATAGGTAATTTGAAAACTTATGAACTAAGGAAAAAGGTTAAGAACATAGGTGAACCAGTTAAAACTGAACCTAACCTAGCCTTACCTGCTACTGATAAGCCTGTTGATGATAAGGAACTGGTCCTTATATCTAAAAGTGTCCAAAGATACTTGAATAACAAAAAGGGGGTTAGTGGACAGGGTAGGTCTTCTAACATAAAACAGGCTGGAGAATGCTTCAACTGTGGAAGCATGGAGCACTACATCAGCAAATGTCCATTTATGGAAGGAGAATGGAGAAAGAGATATGTTGAGGAAAGAAGAAAAAGCTAGGGAACAGGTCCGGAAGAAAAGTGGAAATCCCAATGCAATGGTTACTGGCTGGAAAGATAGTGAAGATGAACAATCTAATGATGACCTAGATTATGATCTTGCTCTAATGGCTCCTGAAGACTCAGATAATGAAGAAGATGCTGAGGTATTTGTTTCTACACTTAAAGAAGATGTGAAAAACATGCCTAGAGAGAGATTAGTTAAGGTATTTCATACTATGCTAAATGAGTTTAAATCTCTAAGGGATGGTAAAGATCAACTGCATGATGAAATTGAAAGTTTAGGAACAAAATATAAAAGGCAGTAATTAAAAATGATTCTCTGAAAAGAAAAATTAGCATGCTAGAGGAACAGGTCCTGACACTTGAATCAATTGTCCAGGAACTAGAAAATGAGAAATTAAAAGTTAAAACAGTTGAAAATGGTAAGGGTATTGCTAATTCTCATCATATCATTGCTGAAGAGAAAATGAAAGTTACAATTGATGAACTGTGCAAGAATGATGAAAAGATAAGATCTTTGGAAGAGGACTTAGTTAAAACAAAAATGGAGTTAAGAAAAACTGTAAAAGGGAACAAGTCCTCTGAAGCACTAGAATGGCTACAGGAAAATCATAGTAGTAACAAGAAGGGTATTGGATTCATGAAATCTCAGTCATCATCCAAATGGATCCAAATAGTAAGTATCTAACACTTCCTGAAAATTGGTTATGCACTCATTGTGGGAACACTAGTCACTTGAAAAGAAACTGTCAATCTCTAGAAATGGCTGCACAAAGGAACAGGTCCTATAAACCAATTCAAAACTTTGTGATAAAGAAAACTGTTCACACAAAGAAATCATTACCATTCTGGGCTAAGAGGGATCTGATTCATCCCTTTTCTCAAGGAAAGGGTTCTTAAAAATAACCCCTAGTTTTCTTTTGCAGAAGGAGAGGAACCGCAAATGGTACATGGACAGTGGTTGCTCAAGACATATGACAGGACATAAGGAACCGTTCCTTTCACTCTCAGACTTTCAAGGAGGAAGTGTTTCCTTCGGTAATGGTAAGAAAGGGGAAATTATTGGCATTGGAAAGGTAGGTAGGTCTTATTCACACAGTATACACAATGTGTTTCTAGTAGATGGTTGAAGCATTGCTTATTGAGTATATCTCAATTGTGTGACAAAGGTAATAATGTTAATTTTTCATCTACTGGGTGCACTTTGACTAACCAAACTTCTGGAGAGATTATTTTGCAGAGAAATAGACATGGAAATATCTACAAGGTAGATCTATTGACACTATCCGATGGAAGCATGAGTTGTCTAAGTGTAGTGCAAAATGATCCCCTCCTATGGCACAAAAGACTTGGCCATGCCAGTCTTTCATAAATGAACAAGCTTGTTTCCAAGGATTTGGTGATAGGTCTTCCTAACATCAAATTCAAGGATGAAAAGGTATGTGAAGCTTGTGCCAGGGGGAAGCAGGTAAAATCCTCCTTTAAACCAAATAAACTGATAAGTACTACCAAACCTTTGGAACTGGTCCATATGGGTCTTTGTGTACCAATGAGAACAATGAGCCATGGAGGTAAGAAGTATGTTATGGTATTAGTTGATGATCACGCCAGATTTACATGGACTATATTTCTTGCATCTAAGGAAGAAGCTTTTAATGCATTTTTCATTTTTGCTAAGAAAGCTCAAAGGACTCTAGATAGTCACATTGTTGCCATTAGATCAGATCATGGAACTGAATTTGAAAATCATATGTTTTTTAATTTTTGTAATGAAAATGGCATTAATAACAATTTCTCCTCATCTAGAACTCCACAACAAATAGTATAGTTGAAAGGAAAAATAGGACCTTAAAAGAAATGGCTAGGACTATACTAATCTATGGTAATCTTCCACAAAGCTTTTGGGCTGATGCCATTAACACTGCATGCTATATAATTAATAGATGTCTGACAAGACAACTGATAGAAAAGATACCATAGGAGTTGCTTAATGGAAGAAAACCAAATATTTCTCATCTTAGGGCTTTTGGTTGCAAATGTTTCATACATAACAATGGAAAATATTCCTTAGGAAAATTTGATCCTAGAAGTAATGACGGAAACTTTGTTGGTTATTCTTCAAATAGTAAATCTTATTGATGCGGGGCATACAACCTCAAGGCCTTTCACTAGAAGTCAAGCCAAATTGATTCAAGACATTCATCTCCACTTGACTTGGAAGGACATGGAAGAAGACTCCGAGAGTGCTTTGAAGATCATGCATTGGAGTGCCATGGATGGACGATCACCTAGGCTACTTGGAGAGGCATCCGGGACACATTTGGAAGCATTTCAAGAACCCCCAGGAATTGGCGCACCGCCTACTTCAACAGGCGGACCGCCTACTTAAAATCAGCACTCTGGATTTTGCACTGCTTACTAAAGGGGCGGACCGCCCACTCTGGCCTCCTACTTCACTTTCAGCCTTCCAGGAAACTAGGCGGGGCGCCTAGTAGAATAGGCTGGGCGCCTACTTTGCTGAAGCCTTGACGGGACTCCTCACTTCTTTGTTATGTTTTTACTATTATAGCCCTACGTGGCCTTTGTTATTTAAACCCACTTTGGGGGTACTTTAGGGCTTTCATTATGTCTAGGTGAAGCCTATAAATATTTCATTAGTCATCATTGAACCTTAGCTTACTTAGATTATTGATGAATGTTGAATAGAGATGAACTCTTGAGTTATGAAGAAAATCCTTTTTTTGGCTTGAATTCACTAGCGGATCCTAGTTGATTGTCGAACCAACACCCGATCACTCTACTTGCGGGTCCAGAGTTTGATTCGAGGGTAGTTTCTTAGCGTAGGCTCTTCTTGAAACCGATACGAAGGTTCCACGGAACAAGTTCTCCGTGGATACTTTGTAGGGTGTTCGAGACGCATCTCGTTCCATTTATCGTTCTTTTTGTCTCTTGATTTCGATCCTTATCATCTTGGTATCAGAGCAAGGCTCGGGTTTTATTTTTATAAACCCCCGACTCTTGATTCTTCGTGCCTAGGTTGGTTTCTATCTTAGTTTCTTGTTTGTTGTTGAGAAAAAGAAGAAAAACACAAAAAATAGAAAAAGTTGAAAAACACCAAAAATTTGATCATGTGTTCTTGGATTTGATGACCCGTTGTGAGATTGATATTGGGGTTTGTTCCCTGTTGGAAACCCGTCATTTTGGTACCTAGAACTCTTGATTTGAAGTTGTATTCCAAGATTTGAAAATTTGAAACCCTTGAAAAATTTGAAAATTTGAAAGCCTAGCTATGAACTTGATGAACATGGTGAATTGATTGTTTTTTATTGGGGTTAGTTAAAAATCATTGGGGTTTGATTCTTGTAGTTGAAAACACGATTGGGTATCTTCAAATTGAAAAAACATCTTGAAAATTGTTGGATTTTGGGTGCTAAAAACCAAGAAACACGTTATTGGACTGTGCTGAAACTTGCAGTAGGTGGGGCGCCTAGTGTAGGAGGCGGACCGCCCGATTTGTGTTAGCTCTCTGGACTTTCGGCCGCCTGTTTTTCCGGCAGAACGCCCACTTCTCTCTGCTGTGAACCAGGCGGACCATCCACTGGGAAAAGGTTGGGGCACCTACTTCTGTGAAGTGTGGTTTTGGGTAGTTTTCGTCGGATCTCTTGTTTCTTTGATTGCATTGCATCTAGCTAGTACTTCTTGGAGTAACATTTCTACTTAATTGGTGCTAGTTCTTTAAAGCTTTTAGGAAACTCAAGCCTAGTTAAGAGAGTAGAAATCGAAGAAGACTCGTAGTAACTTTTGGCTCAAGTCCTCGCTTTAAAAGCTTATTATTCAATAGAGTCATATCAACTCCACTCACCTCGGAGTGCATTTGGCTTGTGAATTGAGTGATTAAGTTGCGGTTTGTTGATCAACTTAGTAAAGCTTTTAGTCTTTCAGCTTGAGTGAAATATCCACCACCACTAAACGAGGTGAACCGAGTGAAACACTAGTGAGGGTGTGAGTGAGGTTATTTCACTAACGTTGGCTCATTTGTTGGTACGATGGCCAATGAAAGTGATGATTTCACAAAGAATACCTTTGCTACTATCCTTGCCAAATTGGATAGTATGAATCTATGGATTGAAAGTCTTGAGAGGGTGATATCAAGTACCCTACTTGAGCAAGGAAACTCAAATACCCAAGCGGAGAAAGGGACCCCGAGTGTCCAAGTTGAGAAAGGGGCCCCGAGTGTCCAAGTTGAAGCCGTTGAAGGCACAAGTAGTTCAACCTTTACCCCGGAAAAGTTGTTGAGTTGCGTAGACAACAACAACAGGTAAGGGAGGACCGTGATTAAAATGAGCAAGTGTTGGGCAATACCCAACGAGTAAGCATTCCTCACCTAATGGGCAATCCCCAAAGAATCATTCCACTTCCCGGACCTATTCGAAATGTTCAACCTCTTGGGCAAATTGATGAAGCCCAAGAATGGGGAGAAGGAAGAGTATGGTGGTAGTGACTATTGAAGCTCCTAATCCATGGCCATGAAGCTCCTAACAATAGTAGTGACTATGAAGCTCCTAACACTAGTAGGAAACGTAATGTGGATAAGGGTAGAGGCCGAGGTCGAGGGCCACCCATGGGGTATGTTGGAGGGAATACTAGGAGGGATTATGGTGGTTGTGGAGACAACTTTGGAGGCCAACCGGAGCCTTACGAAGGGGGTCGAGATAACAACAATCTTAATAGTATTCCCTCCAACATACCCCATGGGTGGCCCGGTGGAGTACATTGATTAGAAGTTGTCCATGGAGCAAATATTTGACACCAATGATATGCCCGAGAAGAAGAAGGCCAAGTATGCAATATCTTCCTTTCAGTCCTTTGCTTCCACTTGGTGGGAGTCGATCAAGAGGAATAGAAGGAGGATGGGTATGGCTATCAATGTTACTTGGGGTGAATTGATTCGTGTGATGGATGAGAAGTACTTGACTTACCAATACCGTGTGGACCAATACAAACGTCTCTATGAGCTGAATCAAGGTTACAAAACGGTTGGGGAGTACTTCAATGAATTTGAGCAAGTCCGGATGTCCCTAAACTTGGATGAGGAAGACGATGAGCCGGCCATGATTCGATTTAGAAGTGGTTTGAACCAAGACATAGCTTCACAATTGGAGTTTCACAAGTATGAAGACCACTATGAGCTATACAAAGATGCGGTTGAAGCCGAGAAATGGCTCAAAGATGAGAAGTCCGCTCGCTACAAGAGTAGCGCTGCTACTCCCATGAGTAAGCCAAAGGAGTGGAAGACTTCTACTCCAAATGCAAGATTCCCAAATGCAAGTGCTGCAATTGCTAGCAAAGATGTGAAGAAGCCTTATGAGAAGTCCACACCACATGTAGGAGGTAACTCTAAAACTCACTTGAGCAATCCTACTTCTACTTCTACTCAATGCTATAAATGTAAAGGTTATGGACATATTGCCAAAGATTGCCCTACCCGAAAAACTATGGTTGTGGTGGGTGAATTGGTGTATGAACAAGATAGTGAACCCGAGGATGGGGGAGTAGAGGGTGATGAGGGGGTTGATGTGGAGGAGGATGCAATTGAGGATGATGATCCTCATGCCTTCCTTGTTGTGAGGAGGAGTTTAGGTGCCATGTTTGTGGAGGTTAGTGAGACTTTGCAAAGGGAAAATCTCTTTCATGCTAGATGCCGAGTCATGGGTATTTTATGTTCCATGATTATTGACTCGGGAAGTTGTGCCAATGTCATTAGCCAAACACTGGTTTCCTAATTGAAGATACCCACCTTGAAACACCCCAATCCTTATCGTTTGCAATGGCTTAGCGAGTGTGGTGAAGCGAAGGTGGTAAAGCAAGTCATGATAAAGTTCCAGATAGGGAACTATGTGGATGAACACATGTTTGATATGGTACCTATGCAAGCATGCCATCTTCTATTTGGAAGGCCATGGCAATTTGATAGGCATGTGGTTCATGATGGTCGTGCTAACACCTACACGGTCAAGCATGAGGGAAAGAAGTTTATGCTTAAAACCTTAACTCCCAATCAAGTAAGTGATGATTACAAGCGTATAAGGGAGTTAAGAGAGGCGGCTAAGGCTAAGTCGGTTGTTGAGACTAGTCCTTTGTCCGAGAGTTTAATAGTGACTCCACCATCTTCTACCGGTAGCATATGTGCCATGATGCAACCGGGTGAACTTTTGAAAGGAAATGATGGCAACAAACTACTCATTTGCCTAGTGCACAAAGGTATGATTCTTACATCCGATCTTGATTATTTCACTAACCCTTTACCTAATGCAATTGAGAATGTTTTGAAGGTATTTGAAGAAATGTTCCTGGAAGAGATGCCGAGTGGTCTTCCTCCATTGAGGGGGATTGAGCACCAAATTGATTTTATCCCGGGGTCTGAAATCCCAAACAAATCGGCTTATAGGAGCAACCCGGAGGACACAAGAGAATTGCAAAAGCAAGTGGATGACTTGCTCACTAAAGGCTTGGTCCAAGAAAGCTTGAGTCCATACGATGTACCGGTCATCCTTATACCAAAGAAGGATGGGACATGGAGAATGTGCGTCGATTGCCGAGCCGTAAACAAGATAACGGTAAAGTATCGTCATCCCATTCCTAGACTTGATGGCATGCTTGATAATTGAGTGGTTCATGTGTCTTTACCAAAATAGACCTTAGCTCCGGTTACCATCAAATCCGGATGAAACCCGGGGACGAATGGAAAACCGCATTCAAGACCAAGTTTTGTCTCTATAAATGGTTGGTGATGCCCTTTGGGCTCTCCAACGCACCTAGTACTTTTATGAGGCTAATGAACCATGTCTTGAAGCCGTTTATCAACAAATTCGTGGTTGTCTACTTTGATGATACTTTGATTTATAGCAAGTCATTAGACGACCATGTTGATCATTTAAGGCAAGTGCTTGAAGTGTTGAGAGCCGAAAAGCTCTATGCTAATTTTATGAAATGTGCCTTTGGTGTTGAAAAGGTAGTCTTCCTTGGGTTTGTTGTGAGTGCCCAAAGAGTGGAGGTGGATGAGTCTAAGGTAGAGGCCATTCGTGATTGGCCTACTCCCACTACTATGACTCAAGTGAATAGCTTTCATGGTCTTGCTAGTTTTTATAGACGAATTGTGAAAGACTTTAGCTCCATTGCGGCTCCACTCACCGAATTGGTGAAGAAGGACAAACCTTTTGTTTGGGGAGAGCCTCAAGAGAAGGCCTTCAAGGAATTGAAAAGTAGGTTGAGTACCGCCCCTCTATCGCAATTGCTCGACTTGGGAAAGGCATTTGAGGTCGAATGTGATGCCTCGGTGGTGGGAATTGGTGGTGTTTTAATGCAAGATGGAAATCCCATAGCCTACTTTAGTGGGAAATTGAAGGGTGCCTCCTTCAACTATTCTACATATGACAAGGAGATGTATGGCCTAGTGAGAGCTTTATGGATATAATTTATTTATATATTTTCATAGTTAAATATTAAGTATTTTTAAATAAAACGTTAATAAATATATCAATCTCTCGCATATTTTTTAACATATTTTGCAGGAAGAAGTACATATTAAAAATGAAGAAAAAGAATGGAACGGCCATCAATGACTATATTTGTCATAGTGCAATTATAGCACCGATGATTCATGTCTATAATTTTAATACGATGAAGAGCAAAGTGCAATTGGATGAAAAAAATCATCAAGTCAAGACACCTTTGCTACTACGGGAAATACCAAGACCTTGCCTAACTTTCATCAAAGACATTTAGAATCAATTGCTAGATTCATCTAAAGAGCAAAAGCAAGATTCTTGCTAAATTAATCTAAGGAGCAAAAGCAAGATTTATCTAGGCACCTTTGCAAATACACTCGGTAGAAATTTCTAGAAATAGGCACATGTGCTATAAGGCAAATCATCCATTCTATTTTTTTTTCCAATTCACTTGCCGAGACAAAAAATAGTCTTGCTCTCTTTTGTTTCTTTCTTTCTTAATTTCTTTGTCTTTTATAGTTTTAAGCTTTTGTAGTTTCCTCATTTAGAAGAAATACTACTTCTTCTTAGTTTTTATATTTTTAAATTTTTATTACTCCATAATAGAGTAATCTCTTTTGTTGGGATAGTTGATGAAACTTGGTAATTTTATAATACTTATCTCAATTTTAATACATGCTTGGCTTGAAACTTTTTAATCACATTTT